>CM017762.1:58770804-59506756 GCA_008009225.1 Acer yangbiense | reverse complement strand
ATTATTTTAAATAATTTTCATTTAAAACTATGGTTTTATTTTTTTTAATTTTACAAGCTTGGGTAATTTGGTCTCATTATCAGTGTCAATTTTAAAGATAGGGAAAATCGTATTTTAGTCCCTGTATTTGCCTTAATCTGCGTTTAGTTCATGGTTTTTTGGTATTGTAACTTTCAGTCCATCATTTTTTGACAATATGGATTCTAGTCCCTACCGTCCAATTCTGTTAGGGTTTCGTCAAGTCAATGGGGGTCAACGAGGGCAAAGAAGTAAAATAACTTTAGATATTCTAGAAGCTTATAATGCCAAAGGGTATAATAGTAATTTAAAAATTAAAAACAAGTTTATTAATTAATTAAATAAACTTAATTAAAACATATTTAATAATATATATATATATATCAAATTAAAAAAAACAATAATATAATATAAATAAATAAAACAACACAAACACCCATCTTCGGTCATTATCAACCTCTTCCACCATATCTCTACAAATCTCATCCACCACAAATCAAACCCCCTAACCCTAGCCACCACCACCCCCTAGCCCGCCGCCGCCACTGAACACCAAAACCATAGCCACCCAGCCTCTCCCTTTATCACGAATCCCTTTCTCTCCACCGTATCGGCCGGCCACCGTCGACAACCTCCAACGTGGCCGCCTCTATCACCACCAATATCAACCGTCTCTGTGCTGGTGGAGGAGATCTGTGTCTCCTTCACTAGTTTGCCCTATCGTCGACAGCCATCTTCAACGGCGGTGGAGGTGGCAAAGGGAGGCGAGAGAGAGAAGAAAATGGTTTTGGGGCGCGATCGATCGCGATTTGGGTTTGTGGATTTTTTTTTTGTTTTTTTTTTTGGTGGATTTGATTGAAGAAATATGGAAAACAATTAATGATGATGGTGATGGTGAAGATGATGGTTGAGTGGGTGTTGTGATGAAGATTTTTTGATGAAGATGATGGTTGAGAGTCGATGATGATGGTGATGGTGAAGATGATGGTTGAGTGGGTGTTGTGATGAAGATGATGATGGTGATGGACTGAGGGTCGATGGTGGTTGAGTGGGTGATGGACTGAGGGTCGATGATGGTGATGGTTTCCAGATCCAAAAAAAAATTTTGAATTTTTTTTATGAAGAGATGGATTTGGTAGAAGTCCAGATTGGATCTCCACCGTCCATCTCATCAGATGGACAGTGGAGATCCCATCTGGACTTCCAACAAATCCACAAATTTTTTTTGAATTTTTTTATGAAGGGTGGATTTGGTGGAAATCCAGATTGGATCTCCACCGTCCATCTGATGAATGAACGGTGGAGATCCAATCTGGACTTCCACCAAATACACAATTTTTTTTTTTAATTTTTTTAAAATTATTTTAATTTCGTTTTTTTTAAAAAAATTAAGGGTAAAAGACATAAATAAGGTATTTTAGTCTTTTCAGAGGGAGCAGCAGTCATCAGGGGCAGAAGAGTCATTTTACACGCCTGACATGGCAGAATCTGTCTTTTGACGGATTCTGTCACAGAAGGACTAAAAGTTACAATAAAAAAAAACCGTGGACTAAACGCAAAATAAAGCAACTACGGGGACTAAAATGCAATTCTCCCTTAAAGAAATGATACGTCTGAGTAGATAAATGCATATTTTCTCTTTAGCTGCATTTATGCCATATATTGGGAGGTCAATGTATTTAGTATTTACCCCCTAAAAAAAAAAAATAATAAGACCTTTGGTTTATGAGAGTTTCTCCTTACACTTTACAAATTATTTAGTCTCACTTCATTTTAATTTTGAGAATGATATTGACAATCCATTAATTATCTGTTTTACATTCCTTTTATTATTTATTTTTATTTTATTTTATTAATGATAATTTTAACCTAAATTACTACTTTTTTGGGTTTGCAGTAGGTTGATAATCATTTGCCTTGCACTTCATTCAAACCTTAATGATAGGCATTTCGCCGCCAAACATAGCACAACACTCTAAAGAGAAAATATACATTTATCTACTCATGGAAGCAAATTCACCACCCGCAATAAGAACGCATTTCCCATGTCAGCCTCCCTATGCAATCTTCTCCTCCAAACTCCTCGCTTCATCGGCTTAAACAAGTGATTGAAAAGCCTTCAAACTCTTCAAATGGTCTCCACCACATCCTTGGGGTCCTATTTCTCTTCAACGTCAGTTTCGGTGTGTTGGATTGGGATTATTAAGAATCATCAAAAGTAATAATCGGTAATATTTAAATAACTCTTTTATTTTTTTTTAATTTTTTTTTAATTTTTTTTTATTACAACTAAAAGCTCTTTAATTATATAATCTAATAACTTAAAAGTGTTTTTTAATTGAATGCCAAATAATATACAATTTTTGGTTAAAAACTCTACTTATTGTAAAAGCTTACTCCAAAACTTTACTTCTAAAGTCATACTACTAAAAGAGTGATGTATGTGGGAAATGATTATTTGACAGATATTGATCTGTTCAAACTTAATGTATATATGGTTACCAATGCAATAAGTAAATGAATAAGGCTTATTTATATTGTTGATTCTTTGATATTTGATATGCTAGATTAGGACATATTAATTATAGATCTTAATATATAATGGTTAACTTAGATTTATTACCAAAAAAGTCTTAATAATTTTATGATATTATAATTTATCGTTATATTTTGAAATATTTCCATTTTAGCCCCCACAAAATTTGGTGTTTCTGTATTCCTGGCTTCACCACTATTCACAGCAAAGATGAAACCTAGGAAACCAGAAGACGAGCCAAGCCATCCAACAATTGTTGGAGGCCATTTGTTTGTTAGATACTTACGTATGGGCTAGCTATAACGGTTGGAATTCGGATGGCGGGTTTAATTTTCGTAATACATCAATTTTACGTCGTGGTTTTTAAATCGGTTTTATATATAACTGATGTGTTTTCGCGTGTTTTTACATCGGTTAAAAACCGATGTCTTTAGCACGTTGTTTTTCTAAATCACTCAAATAGACATCGGTTTTAAAAATTTGAAAAACTGATTTCTTCCATGTAAAATAGCCAATTTCTTTTGCGTTTTTTGTAGTATGTGTGTTGGGTTTTGCTGATGTTGGTGCTTACCACTCATTACCACAGACTCACAACTATTGTCTGTGGTTGTTGTAGACGCCTGCTCAGAAATCCACAAAATGAAATCAAGTCCCAAGAAGTTTTACATTAATTTTCTGAACTCTTTAGTGGAGCATATCTTGGCATTTGATATTAGGCAAACCATTTCATTTATAAAAACAAAAATACAAGGGGAGAGAAACTTGGGCTAACAAAATCTATAACTGCTGCAAATTTAAAGTTTGATAAAAAAAATATTGAAATGTGCACCTGGGATGCAGAAAGCATCATTAACTTTAAAAGTAGCTAAGGGTTGGAAACCCATTAACAGAATAATAGATGAATTTTAGTTATAAATACAAATACAACACAGCTAAAACACATGTTGTGAGATGGGTTGTATAACTTGTCAATGTAAAAAAACAGTATACCTATTTACAATGACCCTGACAACCAAGAATAAAAGAAAAACAGGGAGGGGATGGAGTAGCAGATAAGGGTGGAGGAGCTTACACTCTGCAGTTGCGTTCGCGTGTATCCATTCTCATAAACCAAATGCGAAACCTGCTTCTGCAGATGGTCATTCTCTACCATCAACAATTTGTTCATGGCACTTAACTTCCTATTCACTGTCTAGAGTTGGGAGCTTCTTTTATCTGCTTTTCAAAGCATCTATCTGATACAAGCACGATTTGATAACCAAAATAAACGTTGGTTTGCTTCAAGGGAAACCAGAACCTCCCAAAATGTTAGAAATACTAACACATATTTGATGGATTTTACTCATACTTTAATTCATTGATAACAAGTCCTATTTATAAGACAGATACATGAAATTCAAATAATAACAGTAGAGATTAAATATGATAAGAATCCTATCAGCTACCAACTTATTCAAATTTAAACTAAAACAAACTATTTTATTTTCTTAAAAACGTGACCGTAACACTTACCAACCTTTCTGAAAAAAGAGGGGTAGACCTACGCATTCGAATAGTGGCTTTTGTGGTTGGATTGATAGAAATGAGTTGGTTGATTTGGGTTTTGTCGGCCCTAGGTATACTTGGATGACCAAGAGGGGATTGGTGAGAAATATGGGAGAGGCTTGATAGAGCGCTATGTTCGATGGATTGGAGAGTCCATTTTGGGGAGGGTTTTGTGAGACATCTCCCTAGAGTAATGTCGGACCATTGCCCTATCCTTATCCAACTTCAGAGCAACCAAATTCCTAAGGCTTATGGTAAGCCTTTTAGGTTTGAAGCTATGTGGCTCAAACATAAGGATTTTGAAGAACTGATTCGTGACAATTGGAGATGCAAGGGGATCTCGGTGGCTGATAGAATTCAGAACCTAACGGGGATTCTAAAAGTTTGGAACAAAGAGAAGTTTGGCAACATTTTCTATAACAAAAGAAAATTGCTTGCTAGGATTCAGGGAATTCAATACCATCTTAGTATTAGGCCTTCTCGGTCCCTTGCTAGTCTTGAAGAGAGGCTCTTGACTGAGTATAGGGACATCCTTGAGAGAGAAGAAATATTTTGGCAACAAAAGTCTAGGAATTGTTGGCTTAAAGATGGTGATAAAAACACCAAATTTTTCCACCTTTCAACAGTTATCAGAAGAAGAAGAAATAAGATTGAAGGTCTATTAAAAAAGGATGGTTCCTGGACTGAGGATAGGGAGGAGCTGAAGGTTGAGGCTGTGCAGTTTTTTCAAGAGCTTTTCTTGGAAAGGCCTAGTCCTGTTTCTTACTCCCATCTCCCTCTGTTTTTTCCGCAAATTAATTCTGCTGAGCTCCAGGGTCTGTTTAGGCCGGCTGATGAGAATGAGGTAAAGGATATTTTGTTCAACATAGGTGGGATTAAAGCCCCCGGTCCGGATGGTTTTTCGGCCATTTTTTTCCAGAAATTCTGGTCTGTGTGCAAAGCTGATCTTCTGGAGCTGGTTTTGGAGTGTTTTAAGAAGGGAAAAGTGTCTAGTTTGATTAATAGCACTCTCATCTCCCTCATTCCTAAAATCTCCAATCCCACCAACTTTACCCACTTTAGACCAATTAGTCTTTGTAACACCTCCTACAAAATCATTAGTAAGATTTTAGTGAGTAGAATAAGAGGGTTTCTTCCTAAGTTGGTTAGTCCTAACCAAGTGGCTTTTGTGCCAGGAAGACAAATACAAGACAATATTGTGGTAGCGCAGGAAGTGCTTCATATTTTCAAGACTATGAAGGGCAATAAGGGTCTCATTGCTTGGAAGATTGATCTTGCTAAGGCATATGATAAGCTACAATGGAGTTTCATTAAACTTGTCTTAGAAGAAGTGGGCATTTTAGGGGGTTTAAATAATTTGATTATGAGTTGTATTACTGATGTGCATTACAAAGTTGTTCTAAATGGCGAATTGACGGATAGTTTTCGCCCTAGATGTGGGATTAGGCAGGGCGATCCATTATCTCCTTATATATTTGTGCTATGTATGGAGAAGTTGTCCCATATTATCCATCAAAATTCTTGGATGGTGTTTGGAAGCCAGTCAAAATTTCTAGAGGTGGCCCTGAAATTTCCCATTTATTCTTTGTGGATGATCTTATATTGTTTGGACAAGCTTCCCTTCAACAGGCTGAAATTATGAGGGATTCCCTTGATTTGTTTTGCGAAATTTCTTGGCAGCAGATTAGTTTTCCCAAATCTAGGATCCATTGCTCTAGTAATGTTAGTCGCGGGTTTGCGAAGGCTTTGGCGAAGGTGTGTGGCTCTCCTATTACTCTAAATTTGGGAAACTACCTTGGGGTTCCTCTTATACATGGTCGAGTTACGAAGGGAACCTATAATGAGATAGTTGAGAAGACTCAGAAAAGGTTGGCCTCTTGGAAAAGTGCGACCTTATCCTTTGCAGGAAGGTGCACTCTCATTAAAGCTGTGACTTCGGCCCTCCCGACGTATGCTATGCAATCCATTAAGCTACCCACGGAGGTTTGGAATACGCTTGATAGAATTAATAGGGATTTCTTATGGGGTAGCAATCCGGATTCTAGGAAAATCCATCTTGTTAACTGGGATACGGTTTGCTTACCTAAGAAGTTAGAAGGTTTGGGTATTAGAAAGATGAAGTTAATGAATCAATCTCTTCTTGCCAAAGCTGGTTGGCGGCTGCACCAACAGAATTGTGGGCTTTGGGGTGATTTGATTAAAGCCAAATATCTCAAAGGGGGTCGTTTGGTCACGCATGATAATCCCAAGTCTAGTAGATGTTCTAATACGTGGAGAGGATTCTCCTTTGGGGCCAAGCTCATCTCTGAAGGCATGCAGTGGAGAATTGGCGATGGTTCTATTGTGAAGTTCTGGACGGATGTGTGGCTCTCTGATCTGGGTAAACTTCAGAATGTTGCTTCTGGTGTTCTCTCGGATGAGCAACTGCAGGAAAAGGTGAGTGATTATTTGTGTGGTAGGGTTTGGAATCTTCAGAAATTGGCTTTGGTTCTGCCTTATGCTGTTGTGAACCGTGTGTTTAGCCTTCATATTGCTAATAATTGTAACATTGAGGATTCTATGATTTGGGGGCTCTTAAAGAATGGAGAATTTTCTGTCAGCAGTGCTTATTGCTCCCACCTCAATAAGGTTGCTGCTGAGAGTTGGAAATGGAACTTCATTTGGAATATTAAGTTGCCAACTAGAGTCACTCACTTCCTCTGGATTCTCCTCCATGGGAAATTGCTTACCAATGTTCACAGGGCTGCCAGGAGTATTGAGGTGGATCTGTCGTGTGATAGATGTAGGATGAATGTTGAAGATTTGGATCATGTGTTTAGGGGGTGCAGTGTCTCTTGTAGAGTTTGGGAGGACATCTGTAAAGATATTACTAATAGTAGCTCTTATAAGACAGATTGGAGTAGTTGGATGTGGGAGAATCTGAAGTGCAACATTGTGTTGCTGGACCGTATCCATGGTCATCTTCTTTTTGCTGTTACTCTTTGGCATATCTGGAAATGGAGATGTGAGAAGGTGTTTAATCCTAGTTTCCTCCTTCCTGTCCATCCTGGTAAGATTATTCTGAATTATATTAGTGATTGGCTTGATGCCAATCTTACTGGTGATATTAGCACTGCTAAGGAGAACAGGCTTATTTCTTGGACTCCTCCTCCTCCCGGCTGGGTCAAACTCAATGTAGATGGTAGCTGGTTGCCTGATACGGATGCTATTTCGGCAGGTGGTGTGATTAGAGATGATAGTAGGTCTTGGCTGGTGGGTTTTGCTCTCAATAAGGGAGCTGGTACTGTTATTGAGGCTGAAATGTGGGGTGTTTTGGAAGGCCTCAAGCTGGCTTGGAGCGCTGGATTCAGAAGAGTGTTGGTGGAGTCGGATTCTCAGTATGCTGTCCTCCTGTTGAATAATCCTACTCCTTTGAATCACCCTCTTCTCAGCATGATTGAGGACTGCAAGAAGTTGATTGATCAGAATTGGTGCTGTACAATTCATCATATATATAGGGAAAGCAACAGAGTTGCAGATTCCTTGGCTAGCTTTGGTCACTCGTTGGGTTTGGGGGTTACCTATTTTGATGATCCCCCTGATCATATCTCTGCCACTTTTACTGAGGATTGTAATGGTGTTGCGTTAGCTAGGCTGTTTGCCAGCTCTTAGTTTGTGTTTTGGCTGCTGTAGCCCCCCTCTTACCAAAAAAAAAAAAAGAGTACAATGAATTTAGATAACTACTCAAACAGCATAAACTTCCTCCTAAGCAAACAATACACAAAACTCTCAAAGCAAATGTTATTAAAGCAGACACTAATATATACTCCAAAATAACTGCAGAAAGATGGAGAAGATTCATATGATGAACCATTAAGACAAAAACCCTTCTCTAAGCATTCAAAGCATCCCAAAATCAATATTTTACAGTACTATTCAAATAAGCAGGATAAATCATGTCAACCAAACTATAAATAATTGTTAAAACTTAGACAACAGAACTTTAAAGAGAAGACATTTTGTGAAATGGGGCTGAAGAACAGTAGCTGAATTACTTAAACAAAAAGAAGATAAGATTTTTCATCATAGGATCATTTCCTAATTCCTCTTCTACAAGATCAGTAACAAGAAAATAAAAGAAAGGATAAATTGCAACTGTCCATTATTCTTATTTAATTTTGAAACCACATCCTATTAAAGAAAATTTACTGGCTGTTATTTATGCATATACTATTTAAAGAAAATGCTTTGATGGAGACTGTGGTTACATATATCTTCTGAAAATTTATAAAGTACGTAGAAAATCATAACATAGCAGCTAGACAAAGACTGGCTAGTTGTCATTATCTTCATTTAACTTCAACAATACTTTTTTTTTTTTTTTTTGAACAGCAGTATTATTAAAGAGCCAAGCAAGGCTCCAAAGAGCTACAGAGAGACAAAAACGAAACAAAGGCCAAAACCCCACCCAGAGTCCAAGGACAAAATAGAGGCTTCAGAGACCAAAAAAACCCCATACACCCAACCAAACAGAAACCAAGAAAAAGAAACAGAAAACGAAAAGCTAAACTAAGTCACAGGTTGCTCCAATGATTTGCAACACCAGCCATCCTAGAGCCTATCTTGACCAAAAATTAGCAAAGGAAAAGGAATCTCATGAGCTGAAAGAAACCCCCATGACACCAAAGCAGAAAAACATAGGCAGCAAAAACCCAATAGATTATACATGGCTTGCAGCAACAACAAATACCCAATATAAGCAATAGCAAAACCCAACAGCAGAAAAACACAGGCAGCAGCACCATAGCAGCAAGAAGGACACCACGACCCAAGCAAGAAACTCAGGAAAACTCCCACACCAGCTTGTCTTCCCCAGAAGTGGACCCACACCAAAGCAGAAAAAAAAAAAAAAAACACATAGGAGCCTCAAAAACCCAAAAAACTAAAGATTAACCACCAAACTAGAGCCGCAAGACCCAATAACCTTATGTTTAACCACCAGACTTTTCACAAACTCACGAAACCTGCTGTCCCTCCTAGCAATTATCTTTGTAATCTCCTTCTTTCTTCCATTAAAATCAAAACCATGGGCCATACCTCTCTCAATCTGATGTGTACCATGTGCAATACTGTGCACGTGAATGCAAGGTTCTCTCACGCATGCAATTCGGTGGAGGACCAGGTCTCATGCAAATGAATTAGAGTGGTTAGTGGAACATGATCATGAGTCAGTTGTTGATTAAAGCAGTTATTGTTGTGTCCATTGTTGGCAACAGAGATGCCTATAACTTAGTGGAGTCAGATAGTGGAGTTAGTTACTAGGATGAATAAGTTAGTTGTTGGCATTTGAAATGCTTTATTGAGTCGTGATAGGTGGGTTGCTTTGTCAAGCACCACTTATCCATTATTTCCTACTTTATTGCATGTTGTTTCAGTTATTGTTACTCATTCATATTGTAGCCTATAAATTGGCAGACAATGTATGGGATGGGATATGAAGAAAATATAAGACAAATTGTCTCCTCCCCTTGCTATCTCCTCTATTTCTCTCCTATGCCTCTTCTTATGTATTTTGAATATGAAATACTTCTCATAAATTCTTCTATGTAAATTTTCAGGATCGGAAATATACATATTATCCTAAATTCTCTTTATGTATTTTCTAGGATCAGAAAAACACATATCAATGGTATCAGAGCAGCTCGGTTCCTTGGATGCTGATTTCCTTAACGGGGTTTATGAAACTCTGGCTCGTCATGAGTCCAAATTGAACCTCATCAACAACAACCTCAACCAAGTCAACACTGCCCTTCATTTCATCATGACTGAACTCTGAGCCCTACGGGTTAACCGTAACGGTAACACCGTCGAGAAGGAGCTCAACTCGTTTACCCCGACAAAAACCTCTCACAGCCACCTTATCACTCCTACCACCACCCATATGCCTCCAACCGAAACCACCATTCATATCATTCCCACCACCGCCCATACCTCTCCAACCGGAACCACCGTTCCCAATCCAAGTTTCGACCGAAACCACACTCAACACAAGTTATCCTTTCCCAAACTTGGTGGTGATGATCCCATTGACAGAATTGAACAGTTGATCTTTGAGAGGGTCATGTCTCCTGATGTTTTGGAGGTCGAAGATTTTGAACCTCCTGACACCCTATTCGGAATTTATCCTTGCGGACAAGGATAATTTGAGAGGGGTGGAATGATGTGTACCATGTGCAATACTGTGCACGTGAATGCAAGGTTCTCTCACACATGCAATTCGGTGGAGGACCAGGTCTCATGCAAATGAATTAGAGTGGTTAATGGAACATGATCGTGAGTCAGTTGTTGATTAAAGCAGTTATTGTTGTGTCCATTGTTGGCAACAGAGATGCCTATAACTTAGTGGAGTCATATAGTGGAGTTAGTTACTAGGATGAATAAGTTAGTTGTTGGCATTTGAAATGCTTTATTGAGTCGTGATAGGTGGGTTGCTTTGTCAAGCACCACTTATCCATTATTTCCTACTTTATTGCATGTTGTTTCAGTTATTGTTACTCATTCGTATTGTAGCCTATAAATTGGCAGACAATGTATTGGATGGGATATGAAGAAAATATAAGACAAATTGTCTCCTCCCCTTGCTATCTCCTCTATTTCTCTCCTATGCCTCTTCTTATGTATTTTGAATCTGAAATACTTCTCATAAATTTTTCTATGTAAATTTCCAGGATCGGAAATATACATATTATCCTAAATTCTCTTTATGTATTTTCCAGGATCAGAAAAATACATATCACAATCACCTTCACTATCTTTTCCTCAAGGTTCCACACCTCCTTTTCCTTTACCTCTAGCTTCTGATGCACCTTTGTATCGCAAGCACTACTGCTCCTAGTTTTCATGATATGATTCCTCACTAAGTGGGAGCTTTTCCTCCCTCTTCTTTTCTTCGAGATGCTTGGAGAAGCCACTGCTAAACCTCTGTCCAAGACTTTGAAAGACAAAGGAAGTAAGCAGGGTACTTAAAATCGATAGATATACCGAAATATCCACCGATATATCCGTATTTTGGAGGGACCGATATCGAAACAGGTAAATATCCAATATCCTGCAGAATATCCGGCCGATTTCAAAATATCTGTAAAAATCCACCGATATTCCCGAAATATCCCGAAATTCTCGAAATTTCATGAATTTCACCCCGAAAGTCCATGGATATTTTGCATATTATTAAAATAATTTTTTTAATCCTAAACAATTAAATTATTGTTAAAATAATTTAGCTTGAAAATTATTTTAGAAGAAACATTAACAAATTTATAAAAATTTCCAACATAATAGTAAAAAGTAATATTATTGAATACTTGAAGTAAAATTGGATAAAAAAAACCAAAGAGTGGACGTGTAAAATATGAAAAATTTTGTGAAAGCAATCTGAAAAAAAATTGTTTGTGACTTAAATGTGTAAAACTAATTCCAAATAGTATTAAATATGTACCAATCAATTTATAAATATGTAGAATTGATTTTTTTGTAACTTTGTGCCGACATTCCAAATAAAAGAATCTTAAAATATATGAGCCATTGTACAAAGTTCTGAGATTGGTTGATACAGAAGTTGTACCCACTATGCCTATCGTGTATAAGTTAATGCATGTGATGAAAAATACAGTAAAACAACAGAGAGGGAGTAAATGGGTTCTAAATATTATACAAGACCGATAGGATAAAATGCCCAATCACCCACTACATGTTGCAGGTAAATTTTATTTTGGATTGTTTGTCATTCATAATTAAAATTTAGTATAGTATTTATACTAAAATTATTCTTTTTTTTATTCTAACTTACTATTTGAACCCAAAGTACCAATATAGAGACAATATTGGGGATAATTCGGATCTTCTAAAAGCCGTACATAATGTCTATATGCAATTAGACACTGAAGCTGTAGGAATTGCTAATTTTGGAAATGAGGTAAAAAGTTACAATTTATAACCAATTTTATAATTCCAATATTATAAATTCTTTTCATGTGAGTATTGTGTCATATTAATATATATTATATACATATTGATCTCATGAATGTAGCTCACATACTTAAGGATGGAAAGAAAAGTTTTGGTGAACGAGCAGCCATTGCAACTAGAAGCAAAATGCAACCAGGTATATAACTTTTATTACAAAAATTTACATATTAATAATAAATAATAATATCATTGAAATAATATTCATACTTATAATACTTAATAATTTTTATTACAGCTGATTGGTGGGTAATGTATGGAAATTGTGCTCCATCATTGAGTGCAATAGCAATTTGCATACTATCACAAACATCATCATCTTCTGCATTTGAAAGAAATTGGTCCACATTTGCTTTAATCCACACAAAACAAATGAACTGTCTTACCTATTTTAAGCTTGAACAACTTGTTTATTGTTATTATAATATGAAGTTGAAACTTAGGGATATGGTAGCTGAAAAAGATAAAGTAAATGACACTGATTTTATGGATCTACTTCAAGTAGCTGCTAAAGCAGGAGATGATAATGAGAATCCTATTTTTAACTGGGTTAGACTTGCCTCCTTGGATGATGACGAAGGAAATCCTGATTCACATATTGCTTCTCATGCTCAAGAAATGGGAATAAATGTTGAACAAGTGATTAGAGAAGAAGTTGGTGTAGATCTTGGAGTTATTGTTACCAGCTCTTCCGATGATCAACATATCTCTGATGTAAATAGTGGAGGAAAATATGATGGAGATGATGGAGATGATGGGGATAAGGCAAGAGGTTGGGATTCTGGTGCAGGAGGTTTGAATGCTGGTGCAACAAGTTGGGATGTTCGTGCTGGAGGTTGGGATGCTGGTGCAATAGGTTGAAATGCTAGTGTGGCGGGTTGGGATGCTCATGCAGGTAATTTTGATCAAAATCGTGGTAGACAACATGGAGGAACAAGTCAAAATGTTGAAGATTCTTTGAATATGACTCTCTCCTTAATTAGTATAGACACAGAAAATAGTTCTTTGGGTGATTCGCAGACAATGTCAGGTTCTCATGTACCAAATTATGGTAGTTATGGTGGCTGCAATATATTTGATTATCCTTCTCCACAAATGTCATATGCAATACCTATGCATGCAGATCAACAATATCCACCAAGTTGGGTAAATCCAAACTACCCAATTCATGGATCAGTTGGAAGAGATCAAACAACATACGTGTGGCATATTAATAATTACATTGAAAACTATGCAAGCACGTTTTATTGGGAAAATTATTGTTCAAATCAAGATAGAAATGTATCTTATGTATTTGAACCAACAAGGAATTCATTTTGGTTTTAAATTTCAGATTATTATGTATGAATTATGATTTATGATAGAATCTTGGAAGTGTGGAACTATTACTATATATATTTTAATGATAATTTTGTTTATTAAATATTTAATCTCTTTATATTGTATATAATATTGTAAAAGTGAAACAAAATATTATTCTATTAAATACTCAATTTTAAAAATTATATACAGACTCTATCTATGTTATAATTTATAATAAACTCATAACTATGATAATTTATCATTGAAATATGATTCATTTGATGTATAATTACTTGTTTAAGCTTGTTCTAAAATTTCACAAAAAAAATCTAACTTTAGATATAAATATCCATCATTTTTTTAATTTTTGACGGAATATCCACCGATATCGATAATATCCCCGATATATCCGTAAATTTAGAAGCCCGATATTGATACCGATACCGATACCGATATTACGTTCCTTGGAAGTAAGGAACCACCTCTAATTTTCGCGAAACAGCTCCTCACCACTATAACCACTAGCATTGATCATTTTCTCACCATTCCAAAACACAACAGGAGAGTCTGATGGGCCACTAAAAACCCCCTTATCAAAGCCAGAATCACTACCCAAGTACCCATCATGCTGCTGTTCCTTAAAGCAATTCTTCCAACTTGAGGAGGGTCTGGTGGGCCTCTTAAAATACCATTTTCAAGAGCAGAAGCTCTGCCCATCAGCCCTTTAGAAGAACCTGAAGTTGTTCCTTTACAAATCACTACACCATCCTTAAAACCCAACTGAGCATCAGAAACATTTTCAGATGGGCTTCACTTAGTGGCATCCCTTAAAACTCCCTCTTGGCCCAATAATGCATCATCCCCTTTCACCTTATTAGAGATTTAACTTCAACAATACTTAAAACAGTAAAAATGAAAAAGAGCAAATACAGACCGTAAAACAAAATCTAATTTCTGGCTAGATCTGCTTCAAGTATTTTAAAATAAAAAGAAAAGGGAAGACATAAAAGATAATTCAGCACATCTAATGATCTAAACATCTTAGAATGTTGTCCAAAATTCAGAAATACACCAGTCCTCTATAACATTATGCGTATGAAGTAATTTACTAAAAGAAGCAGCAATCATATATAAACCCAATTTTCCTACCTGAATTACAAAGAATATTCTACCACTCTGATCATCGTCAAAAATGAACCACTCGCAAGGTGATGAACTAATGAACTATATTTCACAGAATATTTCAAAGAGTAATTGGCACAAATCCCCCCTCGAGTGTATATAAATTTGCATGTTGCCCCTAAACTTTTTTTTTAGGCATGTTGCCCCCTGAACTATCACTTATTGGCAGAAAAGAGTAAAAATGCCCCCTCAGGGGGGAAAAAACCAAAGGATTGCCAATAAAGTGATAGTTCAGGGGGCAACATGCCTAAAAAAAAAGTTTAGGGGGCAACATGCAAATATATATACACTCGAGGGGGGATTTGTACCAATTACTCTATTTCAAATAAAAAGAACTATATAGAACTTTTGGTTCAAGATTTTATTAGACAATTTGGGGAAGTAAAAGTCTGGTGGTATTGGATTGAGACTTTTTAACAAGTTAGATAAGTCCGGTGGTATTCGATCAAGACTTTTAAGATTTTTTTAAAAAGTCCATATTGTCTTGTGGTATTGGGTCTAGACTTTTAAGATTTTTTTAAAAGTTCATATTGTCTTGTGGTATTGGATCTAGACTTTCAAAAGGCAGCAAATTGTCTCCTGGTATTAGATTGAGATCAAGATTTTTAGGATTTCATGACAAAATGGATTTTCCAGACTTTTTAGTGATATGTATAAATAGCTTGAGCCCAAAATTGTCTTGCCCTCTCCCTCAATACTTTCCAGACTTTTTATTTGATTTTAGATATTTGATGGATGTATTGGTATATAATAAATGAGGTGGCCAAACATGCAAAAGACAGCATAAAATTACACTTGAAAGTCGAGTACCAAATGATTGATAAAATGCCTCTAAGAGTTAAAAATAGTTTTATGCTAGATTGCCATGATCCCACCACCATCACCGGTATCTAAAATCTTTAGGACCACTAGTAAAAATTGATCTCATGCTTTATCTACATCGATAAAAGATGGATTTGGTAAAAATTAAAAATAAAGAGGGAGTTGATATATATATATATATATATATATGACATAGAATGGAAGTGAAGGGTTTACCAGCGTAATCCCTAAAGTAACAAAACTGGAATCCACCAGCAAAGAAAGAATGTTTGTAAACCGAAAATTGATAATATTATTGAATGAATCGAAACTGATAACAAAAAGATCCTTAAATAGGTTCTGGGAACCCTAAAATATGCAAAAAAGGACTAAAATATCCTCATACTAAACAAAAATCAACTAAAAACGGAAAATTAAAAAAAAAAACACAAAATCTTCGGTTGCCTGACAGCCTAACTTAAACCGCTCCGTTGAGGATGCAAACGATGTTAACCGGGGAACCCCAGTTGCCACACTATAGAGCTCTCAAAACCCTTTCCGAAAACATATTATAATAGGAAATCTGACAACCGAGCTGAAAGTTATGCCTGTTTCTTTGGAGCACCTCTTTTGGACAATTTCTTGTCCATCTCTTCTTCAAAATCCAAAGCCAACTGTCCTACATCAAAAATAAATAAATGATTGTTACATTAATCATTATTTGAATGAAATATATATAGTTGGAAAGGAAATGAATGAAAATGCTGATTCTTTGGTGAATTTTGGTTTGCAATATAATGGATTCACTTGGCGGAATGATCCCGCTACTAATACTTTACAACGTCTGCTTTGTGGAGATTGTCCGTATACAGAATAACCATTAAAATGCTGATTGTTTGATGGATGTATTAATGTATCATAGTATTTAACTCATGTATCTATTAATCTAAAACCAGGTATTTCTTTGAAATCTTACGTCATTAGTAGGATTCGAGCTGCTTAGCTAGATCATAGTATTTAACTCTTGCTTACATTTTATTTTTTTAAAAAAAATCTGTACAAGTATCAAAAATCGTAATAAATGAAAATAAATAAAGCCAACAGAGGCGTAGCTCAACTGGTAGATGGATGAGCTTGGGGCTTGGGCAAATGATTCTCAGGTCAGCGGCTCGAATCCTACCAATGGCGAAAGCTTTCAAAAAAATACCCGGTCCCGGATTAATAAATATTGTCAAAAAAAAAAAGAAAATAAATAAAGAAAAATCACATTGAAGTGGGCTGGGCTTTTAAACGTATATTTGTATATTACATAACAGTTTTACACTTTTTTTTTTTGAAATATTACAATCATTCAAGATTTGGGGAGGGATGAACTTGAACCCACATGCAACCTTATGATTTTACACTCCTTTTGAAGATTTTATTGGAGTGGATTCAGTTTTGGTGATAGTTGGACCTTTATAAACTTTCCATGGCACGTTGGTATCTCACACTCAGCCTTTATTTTATTAGTTGGTGGTGGGACTGTGTCCACATACTAACATATAGTCTATACACAGGCACAAAAATTCTTTAGTGGAGACCTTTGGCAAGAAAAAATTTCAGGATAATGAATTTTTAAGTTGTGAAGAAACTCATTTTATATATAAGTTAACAATAGTTGCCATCTATATATCATTGATTCATTGGATAATCTTTCTAGGAGTCCATCTTTTTGTGTTGGCATTACTCGGCAATAATTTAGGAAGCCATGAATTTCTTGAATTTCTTATGAAGAATGATTAATTTCCTGCTGCCAGCACACACCTTTGCATTAGAATTTAGAATTCTAAAATTCTAAGTGGCTGTTTGTTGTATGGGATATGATTGGGATTCGACTATTTTTAGTACAATCTTTGTTATTGTATGGGACAGGATTAAAATAATCCTATGCAAGCAACTTATTCTATATATATTGGTGGTACTAATTAGTCCTCCCACTTTATACATTTTATTTTGGGTTATTATTCATTTAGTCCCTATGTTATCAAACGTTTTCCGAGACTTTGTAACAGTAATCCGAGCCTTTTCTATTTTGAATCTCTGAGACTTTTAAAACGTTGTCCGAGACTTTGTAACAGTAATCCGAGCTTTTTCTATTTTGCATCTCTGAGACTTTTAAAACGTTGTCCGAGCCTTTTCCAAGCCTTTTTAAACGTTGTTCGAGACTTTGTAATAGTAATCTGAGCTTTTTCAATTTTGAATCTCCGAGACTTTTAAAATGTTTTTCGAGCCTTTTCCGAGCCTTTTCAAACGTTGTCCGAGACTTTTCATATGCTCTCCGAGACTTTTCATATGCACTCCGAGCCTTCCCATATGCTCTCCGAGCCTTCCCATATACTCTTCGAGCCTTTTTAATTTTTGTCCAAGCTTTTTCATATACTCTCCGAGGCTTTTCAATAAACTTATATGTTTTTTTTCTTTGAATATGCAGATGACGAATCAGCTTAAAAATTTGCTTAAAACTCCAGATGATGGAAGGTTCTCGGGAAAAATAACTCAGCATGATCATTTCGATGACCTTTCAGATATCAACCACGCACTTGACAAGGTACCTGGACATCTTGCGGTCGAAGAACGATGTCGGTATACTGAGTCGTGCTTCGGACATTTCCTTCAGATGCAACGTGAGATGAAGTTTTCAGGTGGTATTTTCCATCAGTTGCTTATTCGCGAGATGCATCACGATGGGCCAGAAGATGAGATAAGATTTCTTTTAGGTCAGCATTCGGTCCGGTTCTCGAAGGTTGAGTTTTGTCTGATCACCGGATTGAAGTTCGGAGTCATGCCCGACACGTCGACCTATGCTATGGTACAGAATGTCATACACCAGTGGTACTTTGAGGGTCGAGATGACATCGAGTATTTATAGCTAAGAGCCGCATTGCGATTGGTGTTTTTACTAAGCAGTATGATGCGGTTAAGATGTGCTTATTGTATATGCTTAACTGGATACTGATGGGGTTAGATGAGAGAGAGAAAGTTCCAGTATGGCAGTTTCGCCTAGTCGAGGACTTAGACACTTTTGATGCGTACCCGTGGGGTGCACACGTGTATAGACGGTCTATTTCAGGTTTCAAGCATGCGTTGGCCGGTCAAAGCCAGCGGTTCAAAAAACGCAAGCGACAAAAAGGCATTGCCATACACAGACAGGAGACGTACAACATATACGGTCTAACGCACACACTGTTGGTGAGAATTTAGAATTTGATGACGTACTTTAATTGTAATTTTTTTCATATAACTAATGTATTTTACATATGACTGATGTATTGGATTCTTATCGTACTTATCTATTAAGCAGATATTTGCTTTTGAGGTTATCCCCAAGCTTACCAACAGCAACTATGGGACCCGTAGGGAAATAGAGCTATCCCTTCGTATTCTGAAGTGGGAGTTGCATCAGCGACCGAGAGGGGACAAGCTGGATGACATTTTTAACGACAACGTAAGTATCTTTTTTTTAAAAAAATGTTCAGTATGTATACAATTACAATGGTCTAACCTCGATTTCAGATGTATGCGAGGGTTGAATTGGTGCCGACGATAGCTGAGAGGGCTAAACGGTACTTCGAGGGCATTTACGAGGGAGACAGTCGGTATGAGGGTCCGTCTTCCAGACACAGTGATACGGAGGGTTCTAACCCAGAGGGTTATAGTGGGAGTCCTGTGAGGCATAGGCGGGTTCAATTCTCGTTGCCTAGACAGCCTCGAACTGGAGGTGACTCACGAGGAGGCATTGGAGGGCATCCAGAAGTACGTTAAAAATATTTGTACCACATTATTTAATTTAAATCCAGTGAAAGGTTTTAGTATTGACAGAGTTCGAAATCCTTTCAAAAGACCTGAGACCGAAAATTCGCTGCAGTGATGGATGTCGTCCGAGATTTACAGGAGGATATCCGAGGTTTAAAAGAGGATATCCAAAAGGGTAATGAGAAACAAGATCAGCAGCATACGGAGTTGTTGGGCTTGATCTTGACACTTCAGGGTTCCACCTCGCAGTCCCATCGGGATGGTCCACTGTTCGACGATCGAGGCTTTACTCCCAGAGACAGGCCAGGTGGTCATCAGGACTGGATAAGGCCTGACATTGGACCACGGGGGGAGGGGGTACTGGTCCTACGGAGACAGTACCTGATTAGCGGGGGCCAATTATGATCGCACGAGAGCAGGTGCGTAGTGGTACACAGACAGCACTATTGGAACAGGTACTGTCTCAGGACCTCACCGTGGAGCATTCATCCCCGCTGCTGCATGAACCTGTTCATATCTCAGACCTAACCGCGGACCAGTCGTCGCAGCTATTGCCTGATCCTGTACATTTCCAGGATCTCACACCTGACCGCTCGTCCCAGCGTAGCCTTCCAGCCGATCCCCGCGTACATAATTCCTCCTCACAGCGTAACCCTCCAGTCGATCTCAGCGTTGCGCACCCCTCCAGGCGATCCATGGGGACAGATTTGGTCTGTCGCGATGCACATTTACGGTCGATCCTACACCGCTCCTCCTCACACCACTCCTCCTTACACCGCTCCTCCTCACAAGGCAGGGATGCGGTTGAACCCAGCGTACAGAGTTCCTCCTCACGCCGCTGGGATCTAGTCGATCCCAATGCTTTAAACCGGAGTCCCCTACCCCTAAGGCATCAAGATTGGATTCGACAGCGAGGTTGGCAGCAGCGCTCCCCATACATAGACCTCTGTCGACCAAAAAGGCCAAGGATTATGCCACCGCCACCACATGAATGGATGCCACACAGATTGGTTGATCCTAACCAGCTTGAGGCGTACAATGCCTACAAGAGGAACCTGATGGGGGAATTGTAAGTATAATCGTATAAATTTCAAATTTTGTATAATATTTTCAAACTTCTTTGGTTATCTAACTTCTTGGTTTGAAATTACATGAAAGTACTTGGTTATCTAACTTTTTCAAGCATGATGCAGACGTGATGTGGATCTACACGAGCTAGTTGGCGTCACTTGGTTCCACCGGTTTCAAACCAATTTCATGGAGTTGGAGGATACGGTATGTTCTTTACTTCAACTGTCTGTATACGTTTCTCTCAGAAATGGTAGAATCTTAACAATACAAAATGTTGAATTTGTCAGCATATTGACGCGTACTTGAAGATTCTCTAAAAGCGTCAACGAGCATACCTAACTATCTACGGTTCGAGGATCAACATACTAGATTCACAATTCTATGTAAGTGTTTATATTATACGGTTTTCGCTTCTGCTTTGATATGTTTCATACATCTTTAACCTAACATTTTGGTAAATTTTATATGTACAGTCATTGTTATGTCATACCTAGGACAGACTGCAGCCTACTGCGGACAGTAAACCCCCAAAGGGTTGGTCTGTACTGAAGCACCAATGGCAACTTGATGAACTTATGGTGGTACGTGGAGAGCTCCTGCTAGGAAACAAGTCATGGCACGATGTTGACGCGGTGAGTGTTTATTTTACATGGCGTAAATTTTAAATAAATTTGACACTGATAACACTTTGTTGAAATACCTACAGGTGCTGATTCCTTGTAACCTTGGACATACGCATTGGGTCTTGGCCAGCGTCGACCTCACAACAGGGTTAATCTACTTTATGGACCCGTTCAAACAGGAGGTCCCATTTCGCCACAGGAATGCCCAGGTCGCGTGCTTAAGGTACCTTTTACCCTCAATGCTGAATGCGGTGCACTTTAACAAGAACAGACGGAGTGGTGATATGACGTACAAACAGAGGGATAGGCCCTTTCAGATAAGGTTTGTATCTGTAGACTGTGTGCCCCAACAGGATATAGGGTATGACTGTTTCAAGATCGGATTCTATCCCAATTGGTTTTAATAAAATTCCATTCTAACGGTTGTTCATGTGGTGAATTGCAGGGGTAACTGTGGTGCCCATACTTTGAGAATGATAGAGTACCTGATGGGGAATAGGAATCAATTCGATTGGAAAGAAGCCGATATGGGCACCATCTGGGAGAAGATGGCTGTGGAGGTTTATTATAACTCCAAGAACATTTAGTTGATGTACATAACATTTGAGTAATGAAATGATGAATCCTTTTTTTTTTTTTTAAGTGTTTGCAATGAAAAGTTCAATACACATTTCATACATTAAAATCCATAAACAATACAACGAATTATGAACACTATAATAAAAATTAAATTAGAATAGTTCAACATAAAAGGATAAGAACCAAGGGTCTCATACACAACGGTATCGAGCATGGTTCCCAAAGTCTGAACGATGTTGGAAGACATCAAGTTGGAGACATGTTCCTCATTAGCAATCGCAAGCTTTTCTAGTGGCAATTCATCTTCCTCTTGTACTGCCTTGTTATATTTGATCGCCTTCCTCAACGGCTCCATTCATTCCACGGTAGAGTCCTTCTCAGGGCACGTTTGTTTGTTGTGTCCAATCTCATGACAGATGCTGCACCTGCGACGGTATTCCTCGGGGACAATTCTGTTGGGACCTTCATTAACCATAGGCGGGTTGGAACACCTCCTACTATTATGTCCTGGTTGTCCACATCTTCTACACGACTATGTGGTTGTCCTCTTCGAAGACGAGGCATATCGACCCTCCATCGGGCAACCTGATTCTCTCTTCGTCTTTGGATTTAAAACCACCCGCGCTGCAATGTCAGATGGCACTAGCCATGAAAAAGGATGGCCAACATG
The DNA here is from genome assembly GCA_008009225.1 of Acer yangbiense. Lineage (NCBI taxonomy): Eukaryota > Viridiplantae > Streptophyta > Magnoliopsida > Sapindales > Sapindaceae > Acer > Acer yangbiense. The sequence continues at coordinate 59,484,630 of CM017762.1, read as the reverse complement.
CATAATAAGAACCAAGTATGCATCAATAAGTGTTTCCCTCTTGTAGTAGTCTGCACATAGAGATGTGAAATCTAGGTTCCGCTCACTGCAACAATGAAAACAGTGAGATTCACGTTTGGGTAATATAAATCGTTAACTATAGCTTGTTATGTACCTTGCCACTGCGAGTGCGTGTGAACATGGAAAAAAGTCCATTTGGAATTTGTTGCATGTGCAAGTCTTCAGGGCTAAGTTAACCGTCCACTGTTTTCCCCTGTGTTGGATGGAGAATATGTTCCATTCAACTTGATTTACGGTCATATAACCGCACTTTTCAACACGTTTTAGGATCACAAGATGTGCTGCGTCGGTCAATCGATGATGCATGGACTGTGCAGCTGCATGACGATCGTGAAAACACTTTTGTAGCATATTCCTAATGAACTCTGCCAGTGTCATCAGTGGCAGTTGCCGTGCGAATTTTAGGCATGAGTTTATGCACTCTGCAACATTTATGGTCATCACCTTGTACCTTCTTTGGGGACAGTGTACGCAAGACCACTTGTGTAGACCGGCAGCAATGGCATAATCGAATGCAGCCTTGTGCAGCTTACGTAACTCTTCCATGTGGCGATTATACTTCACTTCACTGTATGACCTAGCTGCGTCATCCATTATGTCAGTAACATCTTTTCTGTGGAATCGCTTCTTCATATTTTCACCAAAATGCCAGCAACATATGGTATGGGTTACATAAGGGAACACTTTTAAAATCCCTGCTTCAATGCTTGCATGACGATTGGAAATGAAAACCAAATCATTTATATGATCAAAGGCACCCCTCAAGCATTCTAAAAACCACTCCCATGAAGGGTTATTTTCTGAGTTACCGTACCCAAAAGCAATTGGATACACCTGTTCGTTTCCATCTTGTGTAGTTGCAACAAACATTGTACCCCCGAATCTTCCCTTCAAATAGGTACCATCAATTGCAATCACAAGACGCATACACCTCCGAAAACCTCTAATTGAGGACCCTAAGGACATGAAAAAGTACAGGAATTTACCATCGTCTACGCACTGTAAGTCAGTGATTATGCCAGGATTTTACTGTTCCAGAACGTATGCAAAAGATGGCAGCAACTGGAAAGTTTCTTCATGCGTTCCATAGCTCAATGACAATGCATTTTGCAGGGCATCATGTGCCTTACTGTACATGATTTGGATGCCATACATTGTTTTCGTATCGACGATTACATCCTTGGGACGCATGAGACGACCATCATGTTGTTGAAGTCTATGTGCAATGACTTCTCCAATTATGACTGCTCCAGCTTGTCGGCGGTGACGGTGAATCTCCTCCAATGGACAATTGTGTTCGTTGACAACACTTCTGACTTGAAAGTAAGTCCCTTCGTCTCTCCTCACTGCTCTTAATTTCCACGTACAGTCATCAATGATGCAAATCAGATGTAAAGTTGTCTTATTTGACCTTTTCACCTTCCATTCAAAGTTCTGATACATTGCAAAATGGCCAACTAACCTCTTCAAATCCTTTTTACTCGGAAAAAATTTACCTTTATAAATGATGGTTCTAGGTTCTGCCGCTGCCAAGGTGCTGCTTGTACCAATACCAAACAAGTATGAATCTGCTCCGGGAATAACCCACGTTGTCACATTATCAGAATCAGATGCTGTTACATTATACCGAATCTCGGAAGTACAGGCATATCTGGTGTAGTGCAACTAACTCCTTGTACACGTCTACCACGTGTTTGATTTTGGGCAGGCTCTTCATCCACATTTTGTAGATCATCAACCTATTCATTATTTGCCTCATTATCCACCTCATGGTTCGGGTAATTGTTCTGCTCATTGTACTGCTGATTGTACTACTCAATTCGACAAACAAACACATCACCAAATTGAGGTTCAACTACATATGCATGGTCGACCGCTACCGGTGGGACACCACACATGTTTCCCCCTTTTTCGGTGGCACTCCTTTGGGTGAATACTTGGTTACTACCACTAAAGGATCCAAATTGTTGGGTATTTTCAGGAGGAGGAATATCATTCCCTATCACATCTCTAGGTGTCCTCTCAGTTACACTGACACATACTTGAGGGATCACCTGATCTTCCCCTAGCATAAACTGGACATTGTCATCATTTCTTATAAATGTGCGACATGTACTGCTAGGAACGATTGCTATTGATGACAGATCAACATTGAATTTGTTTACATCATACTTCACAATGGTATGCATGATCGCCACCAATTCTTCGTTAAGTCATATTCTTTGATACATACATTCCCCGATTATCGGATCCAACAAACCTCTGACTTCTATCGGGTAACTGCTCCCATCGACCGTTGTAATATATTACTATTCTAACCCGATTCATGATGCTGTCAAATTAATCATCACAAACCATTAATAAAAACCTAAGACTACAAAATATTTTCACATATTACATTTACAAATGCTCTGGTGAGGATATTGAAAAGTCTCGGAGAAGACATTAAAATCGGAGAAGACATGAAAAGGCTCGGATAGTGATTTATTGAAAAGTCTCGAAGAAGACTTCAAAAGTCTCGGAGAAGACATGAAAAGGCTCGAATAATGATTCATTGAAAAAGTCTCGGAGAAGACTTGAAAAGTCCCAGAGAAGACATGAAAAGGCTCGGATAATGATTCATTGAAAAAAGTCTCGGAGAAGACTTCAAAAGGCTCGATACTTATTCATTTAAAAGGCTCGGAAAATATTTCAAAAGGCTCGAACAAAAGTTTTAAACGCTCGGAGATCCAAAATTCTCACAATGGCCAAGGTTTATAAAAGACTCTTATAACAGATTTGTTTATGAACAAATGAAAATGTGAACAAATTAAAAGAAGTATTTGCAAGAAATATTACCTTGTTGTACTGAAGCAACCTTGAACTTGTATTTGTAGAGAGAGAGAGAGAGTCACTGAGTTAACACTACTATCGTTTTTGTTGGAAGTGTGGAAAGAGAAAAGTACAAAGAGAATAACATAAATGATTAACTAAGGGCAATTTTGGTAGTTCACCATAATTGGTGCCTTTTAAATTTAACTTATTAAAGTACTGACATTGTCACCAAATTAGTTTAAAAATGTGACATTTTCCACCATTTCCACGATCTATTTATGCTTCACTTTTTAAAATTTTGATTTAATTAAATAAAATTAAATGATTTTATTAATTTTATTTATTTATTTCTAAAACTACCCTTTTTACTTATTCATGATATTGTTGCTTTCAATATACACAACCTTGGGTAAGTGGCTAGGAAAACAGAGGACCAAATTTAATAAATCTACTAAAATTATTGGAAGGCCAATGAACAACTATACAAACATATTTCCCAAGTTGCATCCTACATTAAAATATAAATTGAGTAATTAAATATTATGTTAAAGAAGCCATGTTCATTAGAGTTTTTTTTTTTATATATTATTATTATTGAAACGTTTCTTTTTTCCTTCAAAACGCTTTTCCATAGAAATGTTTTTGCAGCAAGACAAACGTTTTCAAATCAAAAGGTTTCCATCAATTTCAGCTTATGAAAGGCTTTATGAAGAAAAGTATTTGAAGGCCTGGTGGTTGAAAACTTGAAAGAAGCTCTCACCAACTCTCCAAGTCTTGGTATCCTGATCCAATTGGTGAATTCAATAAATAAATAATTAAAACAAACTTACTTGAATAGTAATTAGCACATACACAAATTAACCTCCTCCACATGTAAATCCACATTTAAATAGAAGATAGATTCTTTAATGCGCCAAATGTATACAGCTAGAATACATCACAAGAGGTAGTCTCATGGCATGAGGATAGTGGCCGAAGTTTTTCTCTAAATATGAATCAGTCGGTGATTCACTCATGAAAGTACTTGAAATCAAAATGATTAGCTAGAATTTAATCTCCAAAAAAACAGATATTTCTCAAAAGAATATATTATTTTTTAAGTATCACAGTGCCTCAAAAGAATATCTTAATTTATAATCCCAACATTCTATAACATAATCTTAAAGCATCCCTAATCATCTGAAAATCTGTTAACTCAATAAATTCTAACTCCCAACCCATGCAGTTATTGTCCACCAGCGAAGAACATAAGGAATGAGCGGAAGAGAGAGCTTCTCCATCTGCTAAAAGTTGTTTTTTTTTTTTGGGTTTTTTTAATTTCAAAAGCAATTTTAAAAAATAATTGTTTTGCCACTTGCCAGCTTTGAATTATAAGGGAGAAATCAAATCTTGGACTTTTCTGAGTATATCTTTTTGAACTTAATTAAAAACAATAAAATATCCCTATTATATTTTAATAATTTCATAATCCTTTAACATCCTAATAAACTCTTTTTTAACATGTTATAAAAAAAAGATTTTATTAGGATTTTAAAATCTAATTAAAAAAAAGGTAGAATTTCACATAAATCCTATCTTTTTGGTGATTTGTCACCTTTATAAATGTCTTTCCATATTCATCACTTTAGTCCTTATTTTTTCCAAAACTCATCACTTTAGTCCATCTCACTAAATATTTGAAAGTCAACTATTTTAAAACCTATGAAAGTACACTTTTACCCTTATTACTATTTAATTTAGCTAAAATGGTTATTTTAGTTTTAAATTCAACTGAAAAACAATATAATTCTCAATAATAAAATCTTAAATAAATAGATTACAAAAAAAAAAATTATTAAATAAATAATAATAATAAATCCATTAATTTTTTCTTATTTTGAATTTTTTTTTTTCATAATGGATATTATTTAGCTAAAATGATTATCTTAACTTTAAATGATTATTTTTCATAATTTTTTTGTAATATACTTATTTAAGATTTTATTATTGAGAATTTTATTGTTTTTCATTTTAATTTAAAGTTAAGATAATTATTTTAGCTAAATAAAAATCCATTATGAAAAAAAAAATGCAAAATAAGAAAAAATTAATGGATTTTTTTTTATTATTTATTTAAGATTTTTTTTATAATCTATTTATTTAAGATTTTATTGTTGAGAATTTTATTGTTTTTCATTTTAATTTAAAGCTAAGATAATCATTTTAGCTAAATTAAATAGTAATAAGGGTAAAAGTGTACTCTCACAAGTTTTAAAATGGTTGACTTTTATATATTTAGTCAAATGGACTAAAGTGATGGGTTTTAGAAAAAATAAGGACTAAAGTGATAAATATGGAAAGACATTTATAAAGGTGACAAATTGTCAAAAAGATATGACTTATGTGAAATTCTGTCTAAAAAAAAATGAAACATGTTGATAATTGCTATCTAAAATAAAAGCTGAGGACTCTTTGTATTCAAACTCTGTTCAAGTTGATGTCTGAAACAACCGGATGCATACTTTGTGTTTTGCTTCCTGGAATCTTATACGAAAATCCAACTAATTATTTAGAGCACATACTTGACTTCATTCAATAATATTCCAAAATAATTAATCACGAGGCCCACCGAAATACATTTTTTCCAAATAATCTTTTGACTTCATTCAATCATATTCCAAAATAATTAATCACGAGGCACCGAAATACATTTTTTCCAAACAATCTTTTGACTTCATTCAATCATATTCCAAAATAATTAATCACGAGGCACCGAAATACATTTTTTCCAAACAATCTTTTGACTTCATTCAATTATATATTCATATTCCAAAATAATTAATCACGAGGCCCACCGAAATACATTTTTTCCAAATAATCTTTTGACTTCTTATTAGGTGTGTAAATTGAAATGGACCCAAGTGGCCCTGTTCTAAAGAAAAAGATAAGAGACCTCGAGGCTCGAGTCCTTGACCCCAACCTAAGCGTAGAGCAAACTGTCAAAGTCTTCACAAATAAAACAGTGGTGGAAGACTTGACCCAGGTCTTCGTTCTTGCATAAATTCCTATAATACCACCAGGATGCTGGTTATATATGTGCATATAAAATTTTGTGAATTATCATTGCAATATACAAAACCGAAAACAATGGCAAAAACATTAAACTTGAAAAACCTACCCTCCCCTGTTTTATTTGTCCTGTTTTTTAACATATTTGCTTTGCTACCAAGTGTTGATTCTGCTTCAACTGATGAGGCAAACGCTCTTCTCAAATGGAAAGCCAGCTTTGCGAACCAAACGCAGTCTCAACTACCTTCATGGACTCTGCTTTCTCACAATGCCACCAACTCCAAACCAAGCACAAGCCCATGCACTTGGTTCGGAATTTCATGCAACTCAGCTGGAAGCGTTGTCAAAATAAACATGACCGGTTTTGGTTTGAATGGTACGCTTCATGAGTTTTCATTCTCATCTTTTCCTAATCTTATGTATTTTTATCTTGCTATGAATTCACTCTCTGGTAATATCCCTTCTCAAATTGCAAACCTTTCCAAACTCACATATCTCGATCTATCCACTAATCAGTTCTCTGGAGAAATCCCACCAGAAATTTGTATCCTTACAAATCTTCAGGTTTTATACCTTTTTGAAAATCAGTTAAATGGCTCAATTCCTCATGACATAGGTCGTTTGAGATCTCTAGAAGACCTTGCCTTGTATAGAAACCATTTACATGGTCCAATTCCTACTTCTCTTGGTAATCTCAGTAACCTGGCTTATTTGTATCTCTACAACAATTCGCTTTCAAGTTTCATTCCTCCAGAATTAGGAAATCTAAACAATTTGCTTGAACTTTACATTAATACCAACAATTTCACTGGCCCCATTCCTTCCACTCTCGGAAATTTGAAAAAACTCACTGTGTTATTTGCATACAACAATAGCCTTTCTGGTCCAATTCCCAAAGAAATGGGAAATTTGAAATCTCTTGGTTATCTAGCCTTTTCTGAAAACAATCTTTCTGGTCCAATTCCAGCGTCCTTAGGTGGTCTGAGAAACCTCACTTTTCTATATCTCTATCAAAATCAACTTTCAGGCCCCATTCCAGAGGAGTTAGGAAACTTGATATCTCTAACTGATCTACAGTCGAATGAAAATCAATTGAATGGTTCAATCCCTGCTTCCTTTGGTAATTTGGTTGATTTAGAATATCTAAATCTTCGCCAGAACAAACTTTCTGGTTCCATTCCTCCAGAATTAGGAAATCTCATGAATTTGACAGTGATGGAACTAGACGACAACCAGTTTACTGGTTATCTACCGCAAAATATTTGCCGAGGTGGGTCACTTCAAAACTTCACGGCAAATAAAAACCGTTTCAATGGTCAGATACCAAGAAGCTTGAAAAACTGTAAAAGTTTGGTCAGAGTCCGTTTGGATGGAAACCAACTCACTGGGAATATAGCTGAAGACTTTGGTGTCTATCCAAACCTGAGTTTTATAGATCTGAGCTACAACAAGTTCCATGGTGAAATTACATCTAACTGGGGAAGGTGTCCAAAACTAGTTTACTTGAATATTGCAGGGAATAATATCTCGGGACGCATACCACCTGGGATTGGAATTGGAACTCAGCTGCAAGCACTGGATCTTTCTTCCAACAAATTAGTTGGGGAGATTCCCAAGGAACTTAAAAAGTTGACTTCTATTATTAAGTTGCTGTTGGGTGACAACCAACTTTTTGGTGGTATACCTCCAGAAATTGGGGAACTGACTAATCTAGAGGTTTTGGACCTGTCTACAAACAATTTGAGCGAATCAATTCCAGAATCTCTGGGGAACTTCACCAAGCTGCACGATTTGAATTTGAGCCACAACAAATTCAACCAAGAAATTCCAGCTCAGTTGGGGAAGTTGCCTATACTGTCCAAGTTGGATTTAAGTCATAACCTTCTCAGAGGAGAGATACCATCGCAAATCAGCAATATGGAGAGCTTGGAGTATCTGAATCTTTCCCACAATTGTCTTTCTGGTTCCATTCCAAAGAATTTCAATGTAAGGAATACCTCGTTGAATGTCGATATATCCTACAATGATTTGCAGGGTCCTGTCCCAGACAACAAAGCCTTCCAAGATGCTCCCATACAAGCATTAGAAGGGAACAAGGATTTGTGTGGCAATGTTCGAGGACTAAGACCATGCAATGCCAGGTATGAACACATGTCAAGGAAAGGTCACAGTAAACTGGTGTTTTCGATCACATTCCCTCTTTTGGGAGCTCTTCTGCTTTTGTTAGCGTCCATTGGAATTTACTTCTTTTTAAAGAAAAGAACGAAAGATGTACATGGCGAAGAATTGATTTCCATATGGGATTTGGATGGAAACATTTTGTATTCAGACATCATAAAAGCAACCGACAATTTTGATGATAAGTACTGCATTGGGAAGGGAGGATATGGAAGTGTCTACAAGACTACGCTACCATCATCAAGCATAGTAGCTGTGAAGAAACTCCATTCTCTTCCTAATGGTGAAAGGACTTTCAGGAAAGAGTTTCTGAATGAGATAAAGGCGTTGACAGAAATCAAACATCGAAGCATTGTGAAATTGTATGGTTTCTGTTCAAATGCACAACATTCTTTTTTGGTGTATGAGTATCTAGAAAAGGGTAGCTTGGCCGCAATCTTGAATGAAGAGGAAAAAGCTACAGAATTGGATTGGAGTAAGAGACTGAATATCATTAAGAGCGTGGCTCATGCTTTATCTTATATGCACCACGATTGCTTGCCACCAATCGTTCATCGAGATATATCAAGCAAAAATATTTTGCTGGATCGAGACTATCATGCTCATGTTTCAGATTTTGGCACTGCCAAGCTGATAAAGCTAGACTCTTCCAATTGGACTGAAGTTGCTGGTACTTATGGATACATTGCACCAGGTACTCTTAAGATCATTATTCTTTTAGTTTGAGATGTCTTTTTTTTTCTTTTCTCTAACACAATTTTTAGACTAAATATCACATTAGTGGAATTGGTGAGAAATGTCACATTTTTAAACTGATTTGGTGATAATGTCACTGCTTTAATAAGTTAAGTTTAAAAGACACCTATTATGGTGAACGGACAAAAATACCCTTACTTTACACATTCTTTTCTTACTTTGAAGTTTTCTGAGATTTAAAACAGACCTCCAATGGATAATTAGTTTTGTGGCTCTACGTAAATGCATTCGGGGGTCGAGCTTTTTTTTGGTTTTGAATCTTCCATTGAAAAGGCTTGAAATGAAGTGTTCGAGCCTTTTCATACACCAATCGTGCCTTTTCATTAGTGTATGAAAAGGCTCGAACACTTAATGAAAAGGCACGATTACTGTACAATCGTGCATTTTCATACACCAATCGTGCATTTTCATGTACAAAAAGGCACGATTACTGTACAAAAAGGCTGGAAACTTTGTTCAAAAGGCTCGAAATGTTTTTTAATTTTTTAATCGAGCCTTTTGGAAAAGTTATCGAGCCTTTTGGAAAAGTTATCGAGCCTTTTAGAAAAGTTATCGAGCCTTTTGGAAAAGTTATCGAGCCTTTTGGAAAAGTTATCGAGCCTTTTAGAAAGGTTATCGAGCCTTTTCCAAAAAGGCTCGATAACCTTTCTAAAAAGCCTTTTGGAAAAGTTATCGAGCCTTTTGGAAAAGTTATCGAGCCTTTTGAAAAAGTTATCGAGCCTTTTCCAAAAAGGCTCGATAACCTTTCTAAAAGGCTCGATAACTTTTCCAAAAGGCTCGATAACAACTTCAAAAGGCACGATGACAGTGTAAAAAGGCACGAAAATATTTCAAAAAGGCATGAAATCATTTCGAGCCTTTTCCGAACTTTTTTCGAACCTTTTTCGAGCCTTTTCAAACCTTTTTCGAGCCTTTTTCGAACCTTTTTAAACATTTTCGAGCCTTTTTAACTATCAATATATTATGGTGAAGAAGGTTACTGTGGGGGGCAATTTTGTCCGTTCACCATAAATTGTGCCTTTTAAACTTAAGTTAGTAAGTTGGTGCCTGTTCCCAAAAAAGAGCCTCAAATAGTGCTATTTAATTTTTTAACCCTATCACATTATGCCTAAAGATCGCCATTTTCTTTTTCTTACAGAGCTTGCATACACAATGAAGGTAACGGAAAAATGTGATGTGTATAGCTTTGGAGTATTGGCATTGGAAGTGATAAAAGGAAAGCATCCAGGTGATCTCATCCCCTCTCTGTCATCTCCATTAACTAGGAATAGCATGGTGTTGAAAGATGTTTTGGACCACCGCCTTCCAATTCCTCCACCTGAAGTTCAAGATGAAGTGATACAAATGCTAGACATTGCGATTACTTGCTTACATGCCAATCCACAGTCTAGGCCGAGCATGAACATGATTGCTCAGCTGTTATCAGTCTGATCAACAGCAAATCCACACGATGATAAATAGCCATCATGTCTTGGAAGGAAATGTTAGCTGAAAAGCTATGTTGAAGTATTAATTATTACTCTTCAAAGTATTTACATTTACATTTACATGTACATGAAATAAAAGCATGGAATGGGATATTTCTTTGCATAATTGAACTTATCACATCACAAACATATTTAATAAAATTACATGCTTCAATATTGAAAATCTATTTAGAGTAAAGTATTTGATGAAAACTGTAAACTGTTTGTGAAAAAGCTTGAAAGGGTATTCAAGCTTTTGAGAGAACAACAATGGAATTCTGTTAGAAATTTTTTCTTCTTTTTTAATTAACAAAAACGGTTATAGAGACCTTTTTATACACATGCATTACACGAGTCTTTGCTCTGCAATCTAACTAATTTTCCTACAAACACAGAGTGCCAATAGATTAGCCACTTCAGACTACTATGATCCATGCATGCCTGCTTAGACTTTAATGATATATAAATTAAAAAATTAATAGTCATAATGATGACCAATTATGTCCATATATATATATATATATATAATTAATTCTGATTTATGTATTAATTTCAAAAAATCATCACGAGATATTTGTTAAAAAAAAATATAAAAAAAAGGTTATACAGTATGTATATATTAATATAAGAGTAAACTCTCTAAAAAAAACTCAAATTTATGTAATACTTAAAAAAAAAAAATTAAATTAAATTCATCAAGGTCATTAAATTGGCATAAAATGGGTCTCATTGCCGAAAACTTCTCATTCCCTTATAAGGGATTATAATTTGCCCTCTTCTTGGAAAAATCAGATACAAAACCCTAATTTACTTCATTTTTAGACGATTAAAATTATCTTGAACGGAAAAAACAAAAATGATACTCTTATCATCTCTCATAGTGATCCAGATTCTCTTCCTTCTTCAGAGCCTGTCCGACTCCATCTTCGACGCCATTTTGAACGAACTCTTGCAAGTACACGTACAAATCTTGAAATTTCTGTTTTCAATGATTGTAAATGGTTATAGTATGATAAAAATAATAAATATTAGCATTTGTTGTCTAAGGAATGATCTTGCAAGTACACCCTATTAGACGCTAACATGCCCCAGTAGAATTGAAAAACAGACGCTGAATTTTGATTCAAGGTCTTGAAATGATTTAAGAATATTATCAACTATCCCCAACAACTCAGAATCTAAGAATCCTCCATTCATCAAACCCTCGATTGATTCCCTATACTTTTTACCTATAGTCAAAACATGTTGCCTGAGAGTCTGAGACCATGAATGAATTGAAGTTTGTAGTGGACTGTTTGGCTGGGAGGGAGCAACACCGGGTTAGAGGATTTTGAATAAAGGCAACCGTACAAAGCAATTTAGAGCATTAGTTCTATAAGTTAGTCGCATATATTGATTGAAACTTAGAAATCCATGTTATCGCATATATTTATTAAACATTGAAATCAATTAAGTTTGTCACATAACTTAATTGAACTTAGTAGTAAATCTACTTTAAAAGAAAAACTAGTTATTCTGGTCGAACTGTCAAAGGATATAACAGTGTTATTTTGTTTCTCGTAATTGTGTGAATAACATTAGAATGATCAATTTTATGGTTTTCATCTATTGCATCATCAAAAGGAAACAGAGAACTAAAACAACATGAACCACCTGTACCTAAGAATAAAAGAAGGTAGTTATCATTCACAAATTCAATCACATACTAGCTCATGCAATCATCTGCACAAGCCATCATTATAGTAAAAATGTACAATTGAAAGAACTATACGTGTAATATAGTTCGAGTACAATGAGATACCAATTTGTCCAAATATAACAGCAAACAGAATATAATTTATCCGGATGCAGAAATACTAGTCAGAAAACTGGACTTAAAAACTCTTCTTAGTGATTATTAGAAACGCTTATGAAGCAGCAAGAACAAAACCTGAATTTTGAGACTGCTGCGAAATGAATTTTTCTTCAAAAGTTGAAGTCGGGTTTGAAGGAACTGTGGATTGTGAGGAAAGCCACCTATACTGATCGTTAAGCAAATAAAACAAAGATTAAAATTCTTAGAATGCAAACATGGAAAAGAAAGATAAGAGTTGTTACTTGTTAGAATCAAATGAAATTATGAATAGAAGGATAACAAACAAATGCGTAGCGGAGACACCCCTGAGAGCCACTTGGTAACAACTGCTGTATCCTGCCACCATTCATGCTCACGCTGCCAGCAGCTAGCATCACGAACTAGATTGGCTGGTCCCTGCATACATAGACAATAGTAAGTTTAAAAAGTGCATATAACTGAGAAGCAAAAAACATATAGACAATTGCATCATTGCAAGAAAAAGAAGAACAGATATGAAAAGAAACAAACAAACATGTTAAGAAGTTGTTTGTGGAAAGGGCCTCGTGAAAATAGGAAAAGGAATAATAAATTAAATAATGCCACATTGACACTTAAGTTCCAATGGGAATTCTAACTTAGTCTCAATCAGCAGGACTTTGAAGCTGATCTGATTTCATCAACATCTGGAGATGCAATGAAAAAACAATGTGTCCCAGAAACAAGACTTATATAAAGATTAAAGTACCCAGATCCAATCCATTCTTATATTCAAATTAGTTCATTATTTCTTCTATAATAACCAAACTTTAAAACCAACATGATTCTGAGCAAATGCATAATTAGGAAAAGCACCTAAAAGCTAGAGGGCCTTTTTCACATTAAGCTTTCCTAATTCATAACTTCAATAGTTCAACACCTCCCAAAGACACCACCCAAAAACAATTCAAAAAACGAAACAGAGCACCACCCCCACTGCCAAAAAACGATCAGAAGAAGAGACAGACACCTCCCAAGATTTCTTTAAAACTCACAAATTAAAACCTTCACAAATAAACAATCGACTAAATCTAAACCCAGCTATTTTCAAAGATTAAGCGGACCTAATAAAGGAGATTCGCATTTAGATTATTCAACATATATTACAAAAAATAATAAATCTTCATTGAATCGAAGCACACAAAAGGAGAACAACACCATGAATCAGGATTACCCTATGTCCAGTGTGCTCCCAAGTAGACGACGTTGGCGTGCTGGATATCGACTACGTCGCCGATGTCGCGACGAAGAAGTTGCGGTTGGGCTGAAATGGACGTCTGGTGTCGGCGACGGAAGATGGGTTTGATCAATGAAGATCCTAACTTGATTCTATCAATTGCACCGGACTCATATGCAATTTTCATAACAAATTAGAATTTACTTGGTATAATATGCACATGAACTTCCCAAAAGCCAGCTTGGTTGAAAAGCGCAATGATTGTTGATCTTTCAGGTGCATGGGTTCGATGGCTTAGTCGGTGATTGGAGATTGATTATACATTTATACTAATCATTAGTGGTCTTATGCATGAATAAGCACCATCAAGGCATCAATCATGTTTGTTTATTGAAAATTTTAATATGTATGATTTTTGTACACTATGATTTTTTTATCAGAATTCTTATGTATATATAATTGTTGTGAATTCATATGATGACTAAAAAGTATATGATTTTTTTTTTTTGAAAGAAAATGTACGGAAATTGAAATGTTTCAATTTCTTATTGATATCAAACTAATATTTAATTCTAATGTTAAAGAAAAATGTAAGATAATTTTATAACATTAATTCAAATGTCAGAGAAACAAAAATAATATATCTAAATTTCTTTTATATAATTCACATGATCATCATGTGTGTTAGTATTAGCTAGTTAATTTAATGTTAAAGAAAAATTAAAAATAATTATATCATATTTAATTCAAATGTCAAAAAAAAAAATATCTAATTTTGTTTTTCTTTTTTTATAATTCACATTACCAACCTGTATATTAGTATTAGCTAGTAGGTACAAAATACTAAATCTGTAGAGATTTTTGATAATTCAATGAATGAATTTTCTATTAACTGATTGTAATACATATATACGAAGCTGTTAAGAAAGCTTAGTTTAACTTAACTTATAAATCCTAAGATAAGAGGGAAATAAACTAGGAGATAAATACAACAATTTAACTACGAGATAAGTACAAGAATATACAATCCTAATTAAACACAGGTATCCTTTACACGCCCCCGCAAGACAGTGGGCATTTCAGAGACACTAATCTTGGATCGTAAGAGGCAGAACCTTGTCCTGGAGAGCGGTTTGGTAAGAGAGTCCGCCAACTGATCAGCGGAAGATACATGAGATATTCGAAGTTGATTGTTACGAACCTTTTCCCGAACAAAATGGAAGTCAATGGCAATATGTTTCATTCTGGAGTGGAAGACGGGATTAGAGCATAGATATGTGGCGCCAATGTTATCACAGTAGATGGTAGGAGGACCGGTGGTTGATATCATCATTTCACGCAGAAGAGAGGTAAGCCAGACCATCTCTGAGGCAGTTGTGGCCACCGCCCTATACTCAGCCTCAGTGGAGGATCTGGCGACTGAGCGTTGTTTGCGAGAGCACCATGAGATAGCATTTGACCCTAGAAAGACAACATATGCACTAGTTGATGTTCGGTCATCCTGATTTTCTGCCCAATCTGCGTCTGAAAAAGCATGCAGCGAGATCGGTGAGTCGCAGCGCAATAAAAGCCCATGGCCGATTGTACCGTGGAGATATCGCATGAGACGTTTTGCCAAGGACCAATGGCCAGTTGTTGGACGGTGCATGAACTGAGCGAGTTTATTCACAGCAAAGGCTATGTCAGGTCGAGTGAATGATAGATATTGCAGGGCACCAATTACTTGACGATATTCAGTGGCGTCCGTGAGGGACGTGCCATAAAAAAGCTTGAGATCATGGTCTGTTGGCAGGGGAGTGGCGATCGGTTTTGAATCACCCATCTTGGTGCGATTGAGAAGCTCAGTTACATACTTCTGTTGAGAGAGAAATAGGCCTGCTTGACATGGAAGGACTTCAACCCCAAGGAAATAAGATAGAGCACCAAGATCCTTGATTGAGAATCGTTGAGCAAGCGATGAAATAAATTTGTCAACAAGATTTCCGTCATTACTGGTGACAATAATGTCATCAACATACACCAACAAGAACATTACACACCCGTTAGCATTAAAGATAAAAAGAGAGGTGTCAGAGAGAGAGTTGACAAACCCATTTTGGACAAGAAATTGTCGAAGTTCATTGTACCATGCCCGAGGTGCTTGTTTGAGACCATAGATAGCTCGTTGCAGGCGACATACATGTGACGAGAAGGCTAGATCCACAAATCCCGGCGGTTGTGCCATAAACACATCTTCATCCAGGTGCCCCTGAAGGAATGCATTGTTCACATCCAATTGGCAGAGAGGCCATCCTCTTGTGACCGCTACACTCAGCAAGACACGAATTGTTGTTGTTTTTACTACCGGACTAAATGTGTCAGTGTAATCAATACCTGGGTGTTGGTGAAATCCTTTGGCTACTAGGCGAGCTTTGTAGCGTGAGATGGACCCATCCGGGGACCGTTTTATACGGAACACCCACTTGCACCCTACAACATTATGAGATGTGTGTGAAGGAACCAAAACCCATGTTCCATTTTTAATGAGTGCATCAAACTCATCTGACATTGCTCGTCTCCATTCCAGAATTTTTAAGGCCTGAGATGCACATGTAGGTTCAGTTTCAGGAGGCAACTGGACACAGGTGAGAGATAGTTTGGTGAGAGGTTTGTGTATGTCATTTTTGGAACGGGTTACCATTGGATGGTCATTGGTTTGGGAGTGAACAGGTGGCAGCTGAGTTGTGGCTGGTTTGGTGGTGGTATGGGACGGGATTTCTGTTGTGGGGGAACAGCTGGTGGCCGTTTGGTGTGGTGGCAGAGCTGGTGCGATCAGGTGTGGAGATGAGGCTGTTGCGATCAGGTTTGGTGGTGCAGTAGTAGTGATCAGGTGCGGCTCGGTAATGGAGCAAGTTTGGTGGGTGTTTGGGACATGTGGAGCTGTGATCGGAGCTAAGGAAGTCAATAAAGGTGACGGGTGCACAGCCCTTGCTCGAGAAGAAGATGGCGAGTTCGGAGTAGGTGTCTCATGCGAAGCCAATTTTGCCGAGGAGTGGGAGTGGGAGTGGGTAACTGGAACTGATATGGTTGAGTTCTCATGAGATAGCTAATTCGTACTTGTGTGTGCACTGGACCTAGGAAGACTCATGTGAAGTGATTTATACGGAAACACTGACTCAACGAAGTTAACATGCCTGGATACAAATATACGATCAGTTTCCACATCCAAGCAATGATGGCACTTTGTGTCAAGGAATACCCTATAAAAATACATGCTTTGGATCTAGACTCAAGTTTGTGACTGTTATATGGTTTGATCCACGGGTAGCAAAGACACCCGAATACACGCAGTTTGGCATATGATGGACGGGTGTTGAATATTTTTTCAAAAGGAGATGACATGTCTAGTAATGGTGTAGGCATCCTATTAATGAGATATACATCGGTAGTGAAGGCATATGACCAGAAAGTGAGAGGTAGGGAGGCATGTGTGAGAAGGGATAAGCCCGTCTCAACAATGTGCCGATGACGACGCTCGGAGACACCATTGTGTTCCGGCGTGTGAGGTGGTGTGGTGTAGTGAGATATACCATGACTCGCAAGAGTGTGCCTTAATGCTATATACTCACCACCATTATCACTGTAAAGTGAGATGATAGTGTGATTAAAGAATTTTTCCACCAATGATTTGAAGCGAATAAAGACAGCAAGCACTTCAGACTTTTGTTTTAAAGGGTACATCCACATGTATTTAGTAAAGTGGTCAACAAATAACACATAATACTTGAAACCATCTTTAGATAAAATAGGGGAACTCCACACATCCGAGTAGATTACTTCAAGAGGTTTGGAGCTAAGAACAGTTGAGACTGAAAAAGGCAGTTTATGCGTTTTATTACATAGACATGCACTACAAGAATTACTAGAATGGCTAGAGGAAGTAATTGACAAAGCCTGAGACACTACTAAACTTGAAATTATTTTTGATGATAAGTGACCTAGACGATGGTGCCAGTCAGGAAGAGATGCTTTAACACTTGAGAAGGCAATTATTGGCGATGTTGTAGGCTTAGCATGAGACGGCCACTCATAGACACCATTCTTAGTCCGTCCTTGCATGAGTTGCGCCCCCGTATGAAGATCCTTCACGACAAAAGAAAATGGTGAAAATTCAATGGCAACTCGGTTAGATAAACAAAACTTAGAAACCGAAATTAGATTTTGTTTCATATTAGGCACACACAAAACATTAGATAACAAAAAAGATGAGGTTTTAGTAGGGAGATGTAGGGAACCAGAGTGTGTGATGGGTAAACCTGAGCCGTCACCAATCATAATATCATCTGTACCATCATATGGAGCGTGCAAGGACAAGTTGTTCAGATCAGCGGTGACATGGTGCGAGGCCCCAGAGTCAAGAAGCCATTCCGGAGTGTTGGAGTTAGGTGTCGCGTAATGCGCACGGGGTTGCCATTGTGTACGAGGCTGATTTGGCTGGAATCGAGCGTTGACAGGAGAAACGTTGAACGTGGTACACCTTTTGGCCGTGTGGCCTTGCTCACTGCAGAGCTGGCAGAAGCCACGGTATGGCTTAGCACCAGGCCTTTGCGCCGGATTGTGTGAGGAGGGGCTGTTGAAGTTCTGACCGCCGGCTGTTGTGGGTTGCACACCGAACTTGTTGGCTGTGGTGGGTGATAAGGAGGACCGGTTATTGTAGTTCCGGTTGTTGTTGTTAGATTGGTATCCTTCTGAGGACGGTTTAGCGACATAATTCGCTGTAATGGGAAGTCGTTGAGACCTTGTAGAATCTTGTTTCAAAAGTGCTTCAGAATTGAGAAGTTTTTCATGTAGTTCTTCGAAATATATCGCAGAGTCACGAGCACGGACAGCTGACGATATGTCTTTAAATTCATCACCCAGACCATTTAAAATTTTGACTGTTAGATCTTCAGGATTTTCTGGGGCATCAAGCATGGCTAACTCATCGGCGACGCTTTTTGCGTGTTGCATGTATTCAGTAATAGATTGTGTTCCTTTTGAGATATTGGTGAGAACACCCTTTAGGTGCATGATGTGTCCTCTAGAGGGTTTGGCATAGGTGGTAGCAAGAGAGGTCCATGCATCATGAGAAGTTTTGGCGGAAGCGATAAATGGGATGATGGACGGGGATATGGATCCGAGTATGGCGTTTAGTAGCAGCTGATCTTGTCTAACCCATATGTGATGTGCTGGATTTGGTGTGGAGGTGTCGCCTACTGTTAAGATCGCCGGAGGACATGGACGGTTTCCATCAACAAAACCCATAAGGTCAAAACCGATTAGAAGAGTGTGAAATTGGAGTTTCCAAGAGCGATAGTTTGTTGCCGTGAGTTTTAGAGGTGCTTGAGCAGCTATGTTAATAGAGATAATAGTGTTTCCAGAAGAGGTTGCATCATGCGTAGAGGAGGACGAAGATATGACTGTTACTGCGGTTGAGGAAGAAGAAGCAGAGGTGGCCATTGTTGGATCGTTGACTCTTTTGAGTTATTGAAGCTCTGATACCATGTAGAGATTTTTGATAATTCAATGAATGAATTTTCTATTAACTGATTGTAATACATATATACGAAGCTGTTAAGAAAGCTTAGTAAAACTTAACTTATAAATCCTAAGACAAGAGGGAAATAAACTAGGAGATAAATACAACAATTTAACTACGAGATAAGTACAAGAACATACAATCCTAATTAAACACAGGTATCCTTTACAAAATCTTCGCCTAGTTGAAATATTCTCTATAATTATAAATATATATATTGATAAGGCATATGACTATGTGGATCACGATTTTTTGCTTCAGACTATGGGTTTGATGGGTTTTGGCTCTCGATGGATTGAGTGGATAAGAGGATGCATCTCTACATCTTTGTTGTCAGTTTTGGTGAACGGATGCCCCACTAAGGAATTCCTGATGGAAAAGGGTCTTCGTCAGGGTGACCCGTTATCCCCATTTTTGTTCAACATTGTGGTGGAAGTTCTTAGTAGGATGTTGGACAGAGCTAGAGATCGTGGATTGATCAAAGGAATCGATTTTAACAATGACGAGGTACATATTATGCATCTTCAATTCGCTGACGATACAATGTTATTTATTGATCCTTGTATGGAATACTTGCTAAATGCCAAGAGAATTTTGAGATGTTTTGAGCTGGTTTCGGGCCTCAAAATCAATTTTCATAAATCTTGCTTGGTTAAGGTGGGAAAGAAGAATCCAGATGATGAACTTTGGTCGCGTGCTTTCAGAAGTGTGGCGGCAACTCTTCCTATTACCTACCTAGGGCTGCCATTAGGTGGTAATCCTAGACGGGAAATTTTTTGGAATCCAGTTGTTCAGAGGGTGAAAGACAGACTTGCTCCGTGGAAGAAAGGATTCATGTCTAAAGGGGGGAGACTCGTTCTAATCAAGGCTGTTTTATCTAGTCTTCCAACGTTTTTTATGTCAGTTTTTGGCATCCCAGTGGTGGTGGCGAGAAAAATTGAGAAACTTCAACGTGAATTTTTCTGGAATGATGGTATAGAAAAAAGGAAAGTTCACGCGGTGGATTGGGAAACAGTTTGCAAAAGTAAGAAATTAGGCGGATTGGGAATTGGAAGGCTTAGAGATAAGGGGGCGAGTTTGATGGCCAAATGGCTTTGGAGGTATGGGAAGGAACATTCTTCATTGTGGAAGAAAGTGGTATGTGCTAAATATGGTCTGCAGCTGAGTGGACTGGTTTGGGATGGTGTGGTGCTGAATTCGTCCTCCCATTTTGTAAAGTCAATTAACAAGCTTTTGGAGGAAAATCAACGGTCCAGTAAGATCATCAAAGATGGATTTCATATGGTGGTAGGGTCAGGTGGTAATGTTAGGCTTTTGAGTGATGTAATGTGGGATTCTATTCCCATGAAAAGTGCTTTTCCGAGAATATTTACTCTGGCATCCAACAAGGTTGGCATGGTCAAGGATTATGGAAGATTTGTGGATTCCGTTTGGAAATGGGATGTTCAAATGAGGAGGCAACTTTTCGATTGGGAAGTAGATAAATGGAGATGTTTTATGATGGCATTAGAAAGTTTATGTGTGAGAAGGGACATCCCGGATGCGTTGGCCTGGAAATTCAGTCCCAATGGGTGTTTTTCGGTTGGGGCTTTCAGAAGATGTTTGGAAAATCTGGAGGAGAATAGCAGTTTGGTTGTTTGTCCCTTTTTGTGGAAAGGAATATGTCCCCCGAAGGTAGAAATTTTGCTATGGCAGGTGATTAAGGAAAGACTGTTAGTTATGGAAGTGCTAGTCAGATTTGGCATGAGCAATTTGGCTAATACTGACTGTCCATTATGTGGGAAAATGCCTGAGTCCATTAATCACTTGTTTTTGCACTGTGAGTGGTCATGGAAATTGTGGAGATTAGCAATGGGTTGGTGGGGAGTATCTTCATGCTGTAGTTCGTCAGTTGTTGTATGGATGGAAGGTTGGGTTGGGCTATGTCCAACGAAGTCAAGGTTAAGGGTTTGGTATTTACTGTTCTATGCGATTTTATGGACTATATGGGAGATAAGGAATAGTGTGGTGTTCAATGCCAAATCAGCCTGCTTACCGATGGCTTTAGATTCAGTGAAGTTCAGGGTGGTTTTGTGGTTTAAAAATTTTGGGGTAGGGTCTAAAGAAGACATCACAATTTTGTTGTTGGATGCTGAAGGAAGATGCGAGGATGTGAAGTCAGCCAAGCCTGTAAAGTCGAGCTTCTGGACTCCTCTTTCGGATAATGACCTCTTTTTTAATGTCAGACGGATCAGCTCGAGGTAATCCGGGTCAGGCGGGAATCGGGGGAGTTCTGAGAGATGCAAGTGGAAAAATTATGTGCCTATTTTCAGCTTCTATAGGTTCAGCTGAGCCCACCTTGGCTGAAATTCTTGCCATTCATAGAGCTTGTACATTGGTCTGTTCTAGTCAGTTGTCTTCGGACAGAGGGATTACAATTTTGAGCGACTCGAAAACGGTGGTCTCATGGATTAATGGAGAAGGTTTCGGAAATCTAAATTATGTGAAGTGGATTTACGACATCAGACAGTGCATACTATCTAGGAATTTTATTTCAGTCAAGTACACACCTAGAGGTTCAAATGCATTGGCTGACAAATTGGCCAAAGATGGAACTGATTCGATCGGTGAAAGGTTGGAGTGGGGTGTGTGAAATGTGGTGAATTTTTGGTAGCTGAGCTTTAGCTTTTAGGTGTGATTTCCTGAATATCATATGTTTCCCTGTTTTTTCCTCACATGAGACTCTGCTTGGGTGGTCAGGTGTTTTAAGTTTAGTTGTTGTTTCGGTTTATTATAATAAGTTTAGTGGTCAGCTCTGTTTTGCTTTCTCTGTTTTAAGGGGCTTTGGCTTCCAGATGTATTGGATTTTTTTGCCTTATGGCTTTTTATAATAGACTAGCTTCTTCAAAAAAATAAATAAGTAATTTTTAATTGAATACTAAACAACATATAACTTTTTATTAAAAACAACATATAACATCATCGAAAAGAGGTTGCATGTTTGAAGGGAGGTTCACCTCGGAATTCATTTGTTCATCCTTGCTTGTTGGTATATCTACACATGGAGAATTAGAGACAAATTTATGCATTTTAGGACAATTCGCAATCCACAAATGGGCCAAGGAAGGCAATTCAATCAAATTCCCGACGATATTGCAAAAGCTTGTGAGTTCCGGAAGGTGTATGAGGTGCAGCTCATGCAATTTAGAGAACTGTGTGATACATGTTCTTTCTGCTCCTTCGGTGATGATTACCCTTTCCATGAACTTACAATTGGAAATCTCAAGGACCTCGAGTTGGATGAGACTTTCAACCATAGAAGATGAAAATACATATTTTAAAGTATCACAACCATCCACAGTAAGTTTTGTTAAATTTTGAAAGCACGAACATATCGCCTCAAATTGGTTGTGCCATATGGTTTGGATACCGATGGATGACACATTCAAGGATTTCAGGGTGGGTAATACAACCTGCATGCATGCAGAAAAAGTTCATGTTTAATTAACAACTTGTTCAAATATCTATCATATATATTTTTATATAATAATTCTCTTATCATATCGGTACTAACAAAATAATTCAAGATCAAAGTTCCACAATATTATGTAACTTCAGTCTTGAAAGACCTAATTAGAGGACTCTATATATATTATATATATATATACACATACGCGTTATCAGGTGCAGAAATCCCGCATGTTTTCTTGCTGGAGCTAATTGGGATCCCGTACAAAAAAAAGTATGGGATTCCCGCACCTGATAGTTATATATAATAATTCAAGACCAAAGTTACATAACGTTATGGAACTTCGGTCTTGAAATTTGTATTCGGGACGGACCTAACCATTTAAAGAACCATATATAAAATATGATCATCTCAACTGTTCTGTCCATCAGGTTTGAGAAATAGTAGAATTTATCAGGTAACGTAAGTTCTGAATACTTTCAAACAAAAGTATAGAAAAACTAAAAGGTGAAGAAACAAAAATTACTGGTTGGCGATGAGACCAGACGATTGACTATCAACAACTGGCTAGCCATAACCGGACTATTTATTTGTTTTTTTTTTTTTTTTTTTTTTTTCAATTTGTTGATTAAATACTAAAAAAAAAAATTATCAATCATTTTAAATTATAGTAGTAAAAATATTTAATTAAATACTGTATATAAGATATATATGTTTAGTTAATTTAAATTTATTACATATTGTGAATGATAAAGTTGGAACCTACTATTTATAAAGAAAAAATTATAATCAACGGTAATAAATTTAAAAATAGAGATTGACTAGTGGTTATTTCCCTCTCATCTACACCATGTGGATTCTAGTTGTGGTGTCCCCTCCTTAAACCCCGAATTTATTGTAATAATTTAAAAAATTAGAAAAGTAATTCTAAATTAAAATAAATTATCAAATCTTTATTAAAATGTAACATATTTTCCTAAAATTAATAAAAATTTAACTAAAAAACTCAATTAAAACAAATGAGTAATGATCTCCACCTCCTCATTCGTTTTTATAAAATAAATAAATAAATATTTTGAATTTTTTTTTTCTGATGTTAGCAGCTTTTCTTTTTTCAGTTAAAGATACAAATTTTTGGTTTTCTGTCGGCTTGGAGTCTTCAACCAAGTGAGGTGCAAGTGATGTGAATATAAAAAAATAATAAAATTTCAACCAGTTGGACTAGAGAATAAATTATAAGTCACCTTTTCGCCAAAGAGAGGATGTGTGTCCTCAGATGTAGAAGTAGAGAAGAATGTCTTCAAATTTGGGCAATCCTTGATGAATAGTTGGGTCAATGAGGGGATTTCAACTGAATTTCCAGAGTAGCCAAATCGTGTAAGTTTCGGAAGACCTTTGAGCTGTAGGTTGATTAGTTTAGGAAAAACCATCATACTTATTGTTTCTTCTCCTCTTAATTCTTCTGTGTTGATTATTTCTTCAATGGACTTACAGTTATGTATCTCGAGCTTTTGTAGTTCCACAAGACTTTGAATCACAGAATATGAAAACAGATATTTCAAATTACCACTACATTCCTTCAAAGTCAAGCTTGTTAAAGTTCGACAGCAAGAACAAATTATTGGAAGTTGATCGAGCCACATGCATTCAATGTTAACCGAAGACAATTCCAACATCTCCAATCTTGGGAGCAAAACCTGCAGAGATGCAATTCTATATTTTACTTGATGTTGAAACATGAAGGCCTATGAAAACTTACTAATGTACCTTTTATACATAACAAATTACTACCATACAATAAACAAAAAGAAGAAGAAGAAAATACATACATTTTGACTGAAAGGTAGCATGAAACCACCTACAGGCTCATCTTCAGCAACAATTTCTAGAGATCCAGCATCAGGTGTGACCGGATTGAAGCCAAAACTTGTGAGCAGCGGTAGGCATTTTAGTCTCAGAGTGCGCAGTTGAGTGAACTCAATTGTACTAATCCTTTCAGTTTGGTTGAATTGAAGTTCCTCACTTTCTTGAAAAACAATCTCTTCTAGCTTCTTGCAATCAGTCACTTCAATTTCTCGAAGCTGCAAAAGGTTTTTAGCCATGGAAAATGTCAAGAGATGCTTCAGTCTATCACATTTTCTAATTTTCATGATTCTTAATTGGCTGAAAGAGACCGTGGCAAGTTTTCCATAGCATATCTTCTCCAAGCTAATCAAATTAAGAAGATTCAATGACTCTAGCTTGGGAAATACATTGCATAGACCCCAGCCAATTGAGTTAATAATATACCGAGTCTCAAGAGCATTTTGTACATGAAGATACTTCAATTGCGGGAAACCTTCCTTATTAAGTTCATAAACAACATTCTCAATCCCTTTCAATTCAAAAGCCGTACCAAACACATCCTAGACTCTTATGATGTTTTTGTTTCTTTTCCTGTGTTGGAATGAATTTCGATTTTCATTTCAAAGAAAAGGTGTATGCTGTCTAACCATATATATATATAAGAAACAATTTAAAAGTACCGTATATTCATTACTGGAGTTTATATTGTGACCACACTGATTACATAATGTTCGAAATGCTGGTTACATATCGAAACAAGAAACTGCATAACAAAATCCTCAGGATTTCTCGCTGCTTCAGCTTATTTAATGTTCATATATTCATACAAATTAACACGATTCATTATGGATTTTTATTTAGGCACTACGACAATAGTACAATATCAATTGTTAGGATTATTAGCATAGTTGTGATTCCATGGTTTATTACCACGTACAGCTGCAAGCTTTCGACCTACCTGTCCACCTGAAAATACGAATATAAATTAATCAAATGCTCTCTCTATATGATTAAATATTGACAAAAAATATTACGTTTCATATATTAAAAACAAATTTGATAAATCAAAGGCATTTTTTAAACTTAATTACTCAATAGTAAAAGTGTGTCTAAAATATGTGTCCGTAAGTACATCATGTAAGTATATAACCATATATATTAAACAATTTTCATATAAATATATAATTAAAGAAATGAAAAATATATTAAACAATTATAAAAAAGAAATGTATCATGAAAAAAAAAATAAAAAATAAAAAAACATAAACAAGGAAGACTTACTATTCATAACAGGCTTGGAAGACTTACTATTCATAACAGGCTTGGAAGTCTGTCCAAGCAGCTCTCGTGCAGCTGCTAGTTCCGAGGTCATGAGCAGAAGAACAGAAACCAGGAAGACGAGCCAAGCCATCCAACAATTCTTGGGGGCCATTTTTTTGTTTTACATACGGAGCTGGTTAACATGTTCGAACGCATTATATATATATATATAATATATCATTGTCGTTTAATCAATTCTTTGTCTTTTTTTTTTTTCCAAGTCTTCTGGCCCAAAGCGGGCTCCAGACCAACTGAGAAGCCTCTAGTTGGAAATTTAATAGAATTAATATGAGTGATTGAATAAACATACGCATGTATAGAAAAATCAAATGGAAACACATTTTTTTTTTATATATATATACCACTCACAGTGGCAACGACTCGAATCTAGGACATTAACAGGTTGAATGAGAACTTTTACTACTAAGCCACATTGAGCGATCATAAATTGATGAAAACACGTTTGCTTTTCTTACAATCAGAATATTTTTTAAACAGTTAATGACCCTTTTATGTTCATATTGAAGTATTTTAAACAGTTAATAACCTTTTTATTTTCATTTTATTTTTTAAAAAATTTAAATCTTATAGATCATTGAATTGAAATCCAATGACTAATAACAGAGTAATGATACGCTTCCTAAATTTTTCCCAAATTATTTGGCAACGTGAGTTATCAACATCACATCTCTCATCGTTTAAACTTATGATTTACAAGATATTAAATAACTCACCAAACATAATAAAAAATCAGTAACTGTATAGTAGCTGAACCCTTTATAAAATACACAAAAACTTTTATTTGTGTAAAAAAATCATTTATAATTAATTTTTCATGGATTCATGGCCCAGCAAATATACAGATAGTCAATCGTGGTTTCCTTTCATTTTTAGGCCTTTAAAATTTTCGAAGTTTGCATTAATTCAAAATTTTCCAGCAAATATACAGATAGTCAATCGTGTTACTTTACTTTTGTTTTCTGGTCAATTAATTCAAAGTCTTCTCATTGCAAAATTGGAGATAGACTTTGGACTTTGGAGACCTTCCGATTTAGCTGAAGTTAATAAAACTAGTCTCTCTAATTATCACTCATTTAAATATTTTAATTTAAAGGTTCACAAAATTATGTTTTTTTTTTAAATTATTATTAGAATTATTATTTTGTTCCCTATATTTTTTTTTAAATTATCTGTTTTTTTTTTTAACTATCTTTCGTTGTTTTTAGTGCCCGTGGTCCCTATATTTTCCAAAATCCATCAATTTAGTATATTTAGCCATATTTTTAACGGTTAACTCTCACAGAAAACGTAAAATGATATTTTTACCCTTGACTTTAATAAAATAATAAAATAAATTAATTTTTAAATATATTAATAAAAATATGATTTTTTTTAATAAGTAAAAGGATAACTATAATTTTGGTCCATATGTTTTCGTGAAATGTATGTTCTTTTAACTATCTTTCGGTTTTTAGTGCCCATGATCCCTATATTTTCCAAAATCAATCAATTTAGCCCTTTTGACCAAATTTTAAACGGTCAACCCTCAAAGAAAAAGTAAAATGACATTTTCACCCCTGACAATTTATTTTCTTATAAAAAATAATATGAAAGAAAAGAAAAACAAAAAAAGGGAAATGATCATTTTGGTCCCGCCAAACAATAGATAACAAAAATTTTCAAAATATTTATATAATATAAAAATAAAATAAAATAAAAAGGAAAAAAGTTATAAATATCCACTGTCCAAATCGTAGATGGACGGTGGAGATCCATTTATGTAAAAAAAAAAATTAAATTAAATAGGTAGATTGATCTCCCATGTCCATCTCAAATATGAATGATGGTGATAAAAATAAAAATAAAAATAAAATAAAAAAATTGGAAATTTTTTTTTTTGAAAAAACCCAAAAAAAATGAAAATAAAAATAAATAACAAGGTGGAGATCCAAATTGAATTTCCACCTTGTTTTTTTTTTTTTCATTTAATTTTTAGAAGAAAAAAATGGTCAAGGGTAAAAAAAAATCGTTTTGTTTTTTCTTTGAGTGTTGACCGTTAAAAGTTTAGTCAAATTGACCAAATTGATGGATTTTGGAAAACATAGAGACCACGGGCAATAAAAAAGGAAAGATAGTTAAAAAAAATAGATATTTCGCGAAAACATAAGGACCAAAATGATGATTCCTTTACAAATTTTTGTTATCTATTGTTTTGGGTTGACACGTGGCATCATTTTTTTGTTTAAAGACAAAAATACCCTTGGAACAATTATATTTGAATAACAGTTGATTCACAGAGGGGACAAATAGATGGATTTTGAAAAGCATAGAGACCACTAGCTCTAAAATAAGAAATATATTCAAAAACAGATATTTCACAAAAATATATGGACCAAAATGATAATTCCCCAATTATTTTTACAAATTGAACGTGCAATTTGAGGTTCACAGTAGAATATAATGAAGTAAAATGAAGAGACATATATATATATATATATATATATATATATATATATATATATTGTAAGTTTTCCGACCGGTGTTTGCTTATATTTAATATTTTTGCTATTAAAGTTTTCATAAGATAAAAAATACCCATAACATATATGTTACTGGTCAACTGTAACATATATGTTAGGGGTATTTTTTATATATTTTTATTTTTATTTTGATATAAGAATTTTGATCGCATCATAATATGATTATTTATATTTGATCAATATTCCCTAAGAAATTTCTTAGTTTTACAGTTTTTATTTTTCTTCTTTAAATAAATCAGATTGTTAATTACTAAAAATAGGGTGTGGATATTGCCATCCAAAGAAATTATTTGTACACCCATTTTTTTATGGGCAAATTACACAAATTTACACTTGTTATATACATAATTACACTAAAATCGGTAAAAAAAAAAATATAATAACACTAATTTACCCTTGACCCGTTAACTAACGGTTGACTACCCGTTGAGAATAGTTAGTCATTAACTAGGAAAGGGTAATTTGGTATTTTTTAGTGCTATTGAATAAATGAAGGGAAAAAAAGGTGTCCAATAACATATCGTCATATCAACCCTAACAATGTATTAATTAAATATAATATTAATAAAAAATATCTACTTCATCCTCTCCTTCAATCTTTTAGAAACCAAATCGCAACCCTAAACAAACCAAATAGCAACCCAATACAAAGCAAATCGCAATCCAAAATAATTCTGCTTCTTTCTTCTCTACCCTTCATCATCTTCTTCCCCACTATTCATCTTCTTTACCATCACAATCTCATCCAAAAACACAAACAATAAAAATTATTTAAAAAATTTAGAGAAAAAATATATATTATAGAGATTCTCCAAGATCTCCTCAACTTTCTTAGCACTGGAACAAAAATCTTCATTAATGGAGAATCCGGATCTCCTCTGTTTTGGAGAAGATTTGGAACAAAAATCTCCATTAATGGAGATATGCCATCTCCATTAAGGGAAATTTAAGATTTCCTCTAATGAATATCGAGTTCTCCTCCATTTGATCTCCATAGAGATTTGGAGAGATCTTTTTATTTATTTTTAATTTTATATCTTTTTTATGATTTTGTAGTAGTTTTTTTATTTCTTTTAATTTTTTGATTTTTACATCATTTTTTTCAAAATTTTCTGATTTCTTTTTTATATACATATTTTTCTGATTTTTAATTCATTAATTTATTTAATATAATATTTCGTAAAACTAAAACAAGGGTAAAATAGACATTTTCTCATTTCCATGATTGACTAACGGTGGTCAACCGTTAGTCAACGGGTCAAGAGGAGTTTAGTGTCATTATGATATTTGTAACGGTTTTAGTGTAATTATTCATATAACCGGGGTTGATGAAAATGGCACTCGTTCAGCCTGGCGGGTGGTATATTAAAAAATAATAATAATAATAATTAAGATTCAACCTTATATATGTATATATAATATTTTGAAAGTGCATGTTACATGCAATCTCAGCCACTAAAAGAGGTCTAACCTAATGGTCACAAAATTGTGACACAAATATATATAATATTTTGAATTGTGTGGGATTGTTCACCAATGAAAGAAACTAGAACACAACACAAGATAAAGGGGGATGTAGCTAGGGAAATATGTAAATAATAGAAAGACCTTTAACCTAGACGGTGTTAAAAACAAAGAAAGAAGTCCACTATGAATCGGGAGACGACTTGAAAAAATAGGTAACATAAGTAAACGGAAATGATGAAGTTAGGACCTTGAATATTCAAGAATTATTAATTAGATGCAAGGAAAACTGTCAAAAAGTTTGAAGACGACCATACATCATGTACCCGTCGCTCCTCTATCTTTTGCTATAGACCTATAAGCGAAACTGTCAAAAAGTAAGGGATTCATCGCAATTGCTAAACAAACGATGAAGGTCCTAATTCCATCAATATTCTCGTTTACTTTTGTTATCTAGTTTTTCCAAGTCGCCTCTAATTGGCTCATAGTGGGTGGACTCTAGTCTTGATAGCTCATGCCTGGAAATTTTCAGCACACACATGCCCTTGGCCCTTGCTCTTTAATTATAATCGAATTATGTGGGTGAAGAGTATGGTTATTAATTTATTATTATAAATGAAAATATAAAAGAGAATTGCACCTTTTTTTTTTTAAATTCATTAATTTACTTAATATAATATTTCAAAATACTAAAACAATGGCAAAATGACATATTTCCCTTTCCTTGATTGACTAACGGTGACAACAGGTCAAGAGGAGTTTAGTGTCATTATGATTTTTTTTAAAAGTTTTAGTGTAATTATTCATATAACCATGGTTGATGAAAATGGCACTCGTTTAGCCTGGTTGGTGGTATATTAAAAAAAAAAAAAAAAATTAAGATTCAACCCTATAGTGCGTGTTACATGCAATCTCAGCCACTAAAAGTGGTCTAATCTAAATCAATAATGCTAAACATTCAACCTAAAATCCCACATTTTTCATCCCACTACATGTGGCATGTGAGGTGTCAAATTGTGAATGGATACACACAATTTGACACCTACCTCATGTATCAACTCACAATTTAACACCTCACATATCATATGTAGTGGGATGAAAAATGTGGGATTTTAGGTGAGATTACTTTTGCTTACCCCCTTTGAAGGGGGGTGAGCATTACCCCTCTCCCCAACACTTGACATGTGTTAAGGGAGGGGTATTTTTGTCCCAAAACTGGCATGTGTTTAGACAAAAATACCCCCGCCCTGGACACATGTCAAGTGTTGGGGAGGGGGGTAATGCTTACCCCCCTTGAGCAAAA
Source organism: Acer yangbiense (assembly GCA_008009225.1). Classification (NCBI taxonomy): domain Eukaryota; kingdom Viridiplantae; phylum Streptophyta; class Magnoliopsida; order Sapindales; family Sapindaceae; genus Acer; species Acer yangbiense. The sequence goes on along the minus strand of CM017762.1, from coordinate 59,453,781 downwards.
ATGGACTCATTTTAGGTGGGATGTGTAACATTACTGTTATTATTATTTTGAAATATTACATAAATTGGTGTATTTTTTAAAATAGTTTACTTTTCTATTAATATAATATACATATAACTTCTTTTTTTATAACATATATCTTGTGATGATTTTTTGAAAATTAATACATAAATCAGAATTAATTATATATATATATATTAATTGCAATGCTTTTTATTTTATTTTATTTTATTTTTTAAGGAATTGCAATGCAATTGTATTATAAGTTATACACCGATGCTAGACAACCCAATTTAACCCAAATTTCAACCAAATTATGTGACAAATGGTTTTTTCATTAACTACACCATCTTATGTTATATGTGGTGATGACAACTCACTTGCCACATCATTTTGGTTAATTATTTGGGTTGTGTAGAATGTACTCTTAGTTATAACCTAATCTCAATAAAACTAATTTCAACAAGTGGATAAAATTCAACGAGATGAGGTTAGTCCGTTGGTAAATTCCTCACACCTACACCAGGAAGTTGTGGGTTCGAGTCTTATGTACTCTTCTATTAATATATACATATACACTAATACTAGACAACTCAAAAATTTAACCCAAATTTCAACCCAAATAATATGATAAGTGATTTCTTCATTAACCACGTCATCTCATGTTAGTATCAAAATTTGTTAGGTTGATGAGAAATGCTGAAACACTAAAAGAACAACAAAAATGCCTATTAAGTAGTAATTAGCAAAACAAGAAGGCATGAATATACCTTAATTATTTACAAGAAGTTTTCATGTATTTGCACATATATATATACACTGGCTTATTTACTCAGGACCAGTTTCCATTTCGAGTCGTTGAGACACAGCTCTCATCGGCGGTCGAGATTCTGGATTGAAATGTAAACATGAGAGAGCAATATTCAACATTAAAGACAATTCATGGGTAAGTTTTGGAGTTAAAGCAGGCGAGAGGCAGGGATCCAACATGGTTTTCAAGTCTACACTTCGATCACGTAACGAATTTATATCACTTATGAGTTCTCCCGGATGTCTTCCCATTAGAATTTCAAGCACCAAAACACCGAAGCTATAAACATCACATTTTTCGGTTACTGCCATAGTGTAAGCAAGCTCTGCAACAACAAAAACAGAACCAATTTCAGGAAATACTCAATTGTTTACTATGTTCCAAGATATCAAATATCAATGTTTTCAAATGCAGGACAAAACCTGACAAGGAGTAAAAATTTACCTGGAGCAATGTAGCCATATGTGCCTACAGCTGCTGTCCAATTAGATGAATCAGGCTTTAGAAACTTTGCAGTGCCGAAATCTGAAACATGAGCCTCCATGTCAGTGTTCAGCAGAACATTTTTGCTCGAAATGTCTCGATGAATAACAGGTGGCACACAATCGTGATGCATATAAGATAAAGCATGAGCAACCCCTTTAATAACTTTACTCCTTTTCTCCCAGTCCAGTTCTCTCGCTTCCTTTTCATTGCTCAAGATTTCAGCTAAGCTTCCCTTTTCCATAAACTCGTAAACCAAAAATGTATGTCTACCTTGAGAGCAGAATCCGTGGAGCTTCACAATGTTTCGATGCCTGAGTTCCGTTAGTGCTGCTACTTCATTGCAGAAACTCTTTATGCTGTCAATTTCCAACTCATTGACCTGAGAATTCAGCTTTTTTATTGCAAAAACATTGCCATCTTCAAATTCTGCTTTGTAGACTTTTCCTGATCCTCCAACCCCAATGCAGTACATTTGATCAAAGTTGTTTGTAGCTTTAACAATGTCTTCATACACAATTTTCCCATTAAAATACAACAATGAGAATGGATTTTCTCCTCTTGAATTATATCCATCTTTCGACACTTTTCTTAGATTTCTCCGGCGGATGAGTAGAAAAATCCCAACAAGTACAAATGAAAGTAACAAAATACTTGCTATAGGAACAACAATAAGAACAACAAGTCTGTTTTTCTTACTTCCACTGCCTTTTCCTGTGGACGAGACATCATTGCAGGGTCTCAATCCTCGGATTTCACCACATAAATCTTTGTTGTTGGCAAAAGCATCTGAATTAGATGAAGAGAAGACAGAGCCATCTGGAAGTGGACCCTCTAAACTGTTATGTGAAAGGTTGATGGACTGCAAGCTCACCATGTTGCTAAGGGCTGCAGGAATTGTACCGGTGAGATAATTGTGGGACAAGTTCAAGTTTTCTAACCTTGTAAGCTTAGCATACTGGTTCGGTATCTCTCCAGAAAGTGAATTATAACTGAAATCTGGTGCTTGTAAGGCTACAAGGTTACCTACTTGATAAGGGATTGTACCGTTTAATTGGTTGTGGCTCAAATTCAAATTCTGCAGATTGTTGCAGTCCTCAATTTGATGTGGAATTGCTCCACTCAGCCTGTTGCTTGACAAGTCTAGTGATTCCAAATCGGACAGTCTTCCGATTCCTGCAAGTATCTGACCTGAAATGTTGTTATCTTTCAGGCTTAAGAAGGAAAGCCTTGTCAAATCCCCAATTTGTTTTGGTATCTCTCCTGAAAGCTGGTTTGAAGACAGATCAAGCTCTACTAGTTGGCTCAATGAAGTGATCTCATCAGGAATTCTACCGTCTATCGAATTCACAGCGATTTTCAACAGTGTCAACTGCTGACATTCTCCCCATTTTGGTGAGAGCTCACCCTGCAATTTGTTGTAACTTAAGTCCATATAAGTGAGATTCGGATACACACCAAAGTCTCGGTCTAGAATTCCGGTGAGTTGGTTATGTTCAAGCCGAACCCTGTACAATGATTGGCAGTCTCTCAGGCTTACTGGAACAGGACCAGTGAAACTGTTGAAAGATGCACTGAAATTGACAAGCTTTCCTCCGCGACACACTTCTTGTGGTAAATGGCCAGAGAAATTGTTCTCAGCTAGATGAAGAACAGTTAATGATGACAGATTTCCAAGCTCTTCAGGAACCAAACCAGTAAAATTGTTAGAAAACAAGCGCACATCAGTTAAGTTGTTCAAAGTGCCAATATTTGTAGGAATCTGTCCTGTAAGTTGGTTCTCCGCGACACGTAGGATGGACAAGCTACTCAAATTACCCAAATATGCAGGGATAGGACCTGTAAGAAAATTCCCATCTAGAGCTATCAGAGTCAGCAATTTTGAGTTCCCTATCTCTTCAGGAATTCGGCCGCCAAGCTGATTGTCCTGGAGGAGAAAATTTTTTAGACCAATAAGACCAGTCCTGGACTGACCAGTTCCATCAGGAAACAAACGGGCGTCTATTTCACCCACTAAACTGTTTCGTGAAATATCAAGTTCGTAAACTTGAGTAAGATTAGCAAGAGAAAGAGGCAGAGTTCCATTTAGATCATTTGTGGAAAGATCAAGGAATTGGAGCTTCGAAAGCAAGCCAATGGTTCTTGGAACTGAGCCTGAAAGTTTGTTTGTCTTGAGATCAAGCTGTAGCAGGTTCAGGAATGAAGAGAAATCCAAATTCTGAAGAGTACCTGTTAAACCTGTGAATGACGGTTTATTTCAGTCACAGTTCCTGCATCATCACAAGATATTCCACGCCATCGGCAAGGACTTGCAGTGGTAGAATTTGATTGAGCTGGAATCACCCATGACTCGAAAATCGATTGGTTTTCGAAACTTTCTTTCCATTTCAATAAGGCTTCTGTTTCTGTTAATGAATTTGCTTTCCAGGAAAATAAGAACAGCATACAGGCAACATACAGATACAGAGCAGGTAAACTGTATTTGCCTTGGTTGGCCATTTTAGGAACTTTTCTTTATGTGTATGTATTCTTCTTTACCTCGGACTCCGTTTTTAAATACACAGAATATATGAATGATAATAGGAGTTTGAGTCATATTTTGCTCAATAAATGGCAAAGTGTCCTTGGTAGTGGGAGTTGCATTCTGAGCTTGTAGGGTTTGATCTCGCTAAGTCCCAATAGATTTCTGATCCGATTGGTATAAGATTTCAAAAAAAAAAAAAAAAATGAGTGCATCTAATGATGAGTTGAGATTGGTCTAATAATATACCCCTTACATACATATTAACAAGGTTGTATGTTCGAGTAAGAAAGACTCAATAATATTGATAGTTATCTCACATCACAGTGATGCAGGCATATTAAAGTGGTTTCTAAACTTGACCTTTCACCAAAAGATTATAAATAATCCAAATCTTTGATTGACTTCAAAAAAACAAATAAAACAACTTAATAATTATGATTCAGACCCATTAAGTTTTAAGTGAAAAAAACAAACGACCCCTTAATCTTTGATTGACTTGAACAAAGTATAAATACCGCATACAAAAAGTATTTTTGGTAGAAATGTTCAACAAGTATTCTAGGCATTTTTTGGTTGTTCTCAATCAAGCAGTCATTTTCTTTGAAGAAAAATGTGGAGTAATAAATCATTAATAGACAAAACGAGGTTGGTCTGGTAGTTAAACTTCTTACACCCACATCATGAGATTATGGGTTCAAGTATTTTCCCCACCCAAAAAAACCCGAATTATTGTAATATTTCAAAATATATAATAATAATAATAAGCCATTAATCAATCAAATTTAAGTATAGAATAATAAAAATGTCTATTTTCCAACGAAACTGAACCAATTACCACTAATCTTTTTTTTTTTTTACAAAAGAAACTGCATATTGTTGTTTGTTTAATTATTATTGTTGTTGTTTTTTATGACGATTATTAAGTGTGTAAACCATTATGATTTCATTATTTTTTAGATAATTCAATACATTGATTCCGCAAGTAAAAGCGAAAAAAAAAAACATAATTAGTAGTTTTAAAGTTGAATTTGTATTTTATTTTTGCCAAGTAAAATCTTAGTTGTAGAGTTTTTTTTTAACATGATATTTTTTATCCGAGTAAATTCTATTATATTTATTAAAGGGAACGAAGAAACTGTAGTTGAATTTGAACACGTGTAGTATTTTCAATTGCAAAAGAAAAAAAAAAACTAAATGAAGGAAATAAGGTGATTTTTTAATATTGAATTAAATGTTAAAAATAATAATGAATCAAAATAACAATAAGAACGTGCTACAAAATCTGAAACTTGGCTCCTACAAATTCTCACGAAGCGACTTTATATTTTTTATCTGAGTACATTCTATAACATCTTGTGTTGTGTTCTAGTTTCTTTCATTGGTGAACAATCCCACGCAATTCAAAATATTATATATATTTGTGTCACAATTTTGTGACCATTAGTTTAGACCACTTTTAGCGGTTGAGATTGTATGTAACACGCACTTTCAAAATATTTTATATGTATATATATATATATGTGTGTGTGTTTGTGAGTGACCATTAGATTAGACCACTTTTATTAGTGGCTGAGATTGCATGTAACAGGCACTTTCCAAAATGTTATATATATATATATAGTAAATATATATACAACCGGGGTCGTAGCATCGCCGTGACCCTGTAGAAGAAAAATAGAGAAGAAACACGTGGGCCCCATGTATTTATTACGCGGGTCCCATATATTTTTTCATTTTTTTTCTTCTACGGGGCTGCGGCGATGCCGCAACCCCAGTTGTATGTAGCAAAGCCCATATATATATACAGAAATTATCCTATCAGTGCATCCTGATAGAATTATATAAGGATATTAAATGTGAGCAACTCGTTTTACATACTTTGACTTAGTATGTATACACTTGTCAAATCACTGTTATAAATGAGTGGCTCACATTCAATATCCTGATAAAGTTATATCAGTGCATCCTGATATATATACGGTCCCGATCCTATCAGGATGCACTGATATAACTTTATCAGGATATTGAATGTGAGCCACTCATTTATAACAGTGATTTGACAAGTGATAACTCTTATTTCTACACATTGTGTAGCCCCTTACTTTTATCTTTTATGCTTGTTTTCCGGGTAAAACCGGATATTTAACGGCTTAAATAAGTGTTTCAGGATTTCTTCCAGAAGAGGGGCTTATTTGCAAAAAGATGAAATTTCTGGGGCAAATGTGCAATTTTTGAAACTTGGGATTCTGCGCCCCATTTCTGCCTTAAGGGGCCGCAGAAAAGGGCGCAAAAAGGGACCAGAAGACCCACTTTTTGTAAATCGGCGCCCTAGGGCGCAGAATAGGGCGCAAAATCAAGGCGGAAATTCTGACGAAAGTTTTCTGCAGAACACTCATCTTGCGGGGCCCATATCTCTCTCCTCCGATCGAATTGGGTTTCTTACTACATATGTTTTGAAAGATCCAGAAGTCTTCTTTCCAACGGTTCTTCAAGATCACGATTCCGATGTTTGTGGAGAGAGTTATGCCCGTTTCCGTAACGGTGCGCGCTGCTGGAAAGTCACCCGCGAGACCCCCCTAAAAATCTGCCACTTAAGGGCATTTTCGTCTTTTCCCCTCAATTCTGACCTAAACCCTTCTCCCCACTATATATACCCCCTTTTCTCTTCAGTTTTCACAGAATCCACACTCTCCCTCTCTCTCTCCTCCGCCCAACTCTCTCTCTCTTCCATCTTCTTCATCCTTCTTCATCTTCTTCACATAATAAGGAGAGACCCATGCTCCCATGGAGGTTTTTCCTCCATGGGAGCTCCCCATACATCTCCACAACCCCGTTTTACACTTCCTCCATCCATTTTAGGGCAGATTGCAAGGAATAGGAGTGGTCTTTGGACCAATTTCGAGCTAGGAAAGCTAGGAGCTTCTTTGGAGGATTTGTCTTCAAAGGTTGTCTCCTTTTTACTCATTTCTTTGTATTTCTTGCTTCTTTGATGTGTAACCCCGATTTGGGGAATATTGTAAACCCTACACTTGTGTTATATATGTTGGTTGTTCTTAAATTCTTGTGGGTTTTGTTTCACTCTTTGTTAATTTCATGAATTGAGCTTTAATTGCGATATCCATGTGTGTGGAGGCCTGAAATTGATATGTGTCTATGATTGGGATTAGGAGTAGAGTAATTTAATGTAGGAGTAGTGTAATTTAACTTCCCATGATTGTTGATTGATTGATGGATGACCAAAATGCCATGTTTAGAGTAATTGAAGTGTTAGAGATTTAGCTCCAAAGAGTGGAAAAGGTTTCAGTTCAGGCATTTATTTGCTAAATTGGCCTAGGTTCCAATTCTTGTGCTTAATGGGTCTTGTTATCAAGACACAATTGCTCATCCTTGGCCGGATTGGGTAATAAATTCATTTAGGGAAAATTCCCAAATCAAGAGAATGAACCCTTAACCTATATTGAATGGTCTTAATGAATAACAACCAACTTGTTGCACATTGTTGTTTGGTAAACTTGTTTCTCATGTCTAGCCATCCTAGGGAGATTGATAAAACCGAATCCGTATCTAGAGTAAAGACAAACTGAATTCCTCTTGTGCTTGTGTAGTTTTATGGGTATTTCATTGCTTAATGCTTTCACTCGGTTAGCCACCTTGTGGATGATATTTAGGCTATGTGTTATATATCGCGTGGTTCACATTAACATGTCCAGCGTGATATCCTCTACATTTGACCAGACAGTGAGAGATACACTAGGCTGGCGTGTAGAGCTCGTGTGTGTGTCCCACAGTCCTTAATGAATCCAAGCATTTATGCATGGATGTAATCTCTAAGACATCGAGAGAGATTAGAGATTAATTAAGGGGACACGAGCATATAACATACGTGTTGTATGGGTATCTCGTATTCTTAATGCTTTCACTTGGTTGCCATCCCGTATTTGGTTAGCCATTGTGAATGAATTATTGGCTGTAGTATGGCCCACGCGGTTGCGCATTACGTGCCCAACGAAATAACCACTGTATATGACCAGACAGTGAGAGATACACTAGGCTGGCATACAGGGCCCCGGCAGCGGCGCCACTTTGACGACACGTCGTTGCGATGTCGGTCAAAAGATGAACATTTAAGTTCGACCTCGCTAGCGCGCGAGTCACAGGGACTAGCACAGCGGCAAGTGAGGGTATCGTTCCGCAGGGAGGTGGGATCCGCCGACCGTCACCGGTTCTAGCTATTATTACAACACTCCGAGAGAACTCGTGTGTTGCGGTTGCGGAAAAGTGTAAATAATGCTATAAATAAATAAATAAACTAACATAATATATACATGGATAGGATGGAATGGAGAGATGCATGAAATGTGGTGTACACTAAGGAAATGACTCAACCGTAACAATCCTCCTAATTAAGCACTAGACTCAGTTAGTCCCTCAATATGCAAGTATATCATAGGCTCGTGTCCCCTTAATTGATCTCTAATCTCTCTCGAGTCTTAGAAATCACATCCACACATACAAAGTACACATGAAATCATTAAGTGCCGTGGCACACACACAAGAGCCCTGTATGCCAGCCTAGTGTATCTCTCACTGTCTGGTCATATACAATGGTTATTTCGTTGGGCATGTAATGCGCAACCGCGTGGGCCATACTACAGCCAATAATTCATTCACAATGGCTAACCAAATACGGGATGGCAACCAAGTGAAAGCATTAAGAATACGAAAATACCCATACAACACATATGTTATATGCTCGTGTCCCCTTAATTAATCTCTAATCTCTCTCGATGTCTTAGAGATTACATCCATGCATAAATGCTTGGATTCATTAAGGACTGTGGGACACACACACGAGCTCTACACGCCAGCCTAGTGTATCTCTCACTGTCTGGTCAAATGTAGAGGATATCACGCTGGACATGTTAATATGAACCACGCAATATATAACACATAGCCTAAGTATCATCCACAAGGTGGCTAACCGAGTGAAAGCATTAAGCAATGAAATACCATATAACTACACAAGCACAAGAGGAATTCAGTTTGTCTTTACTCTAGATACGGATTCGGTTTTATCAATCTCCCTAGAATGGCTAGACATGAGAAACAAGTTTACCAAACAACAATGTGCAACAAGTCGGTTATTATTCATTAAAACCATTCAATATAGGTTAAGGGTTCATTCTCTTGATTTGGGAATTCTCCCAAAATCAATTCATCACCCAATCCGGCCAAGGAAGGGCAATTGTGTCTTAAAAAGACCCATTAAGCACAAGAATTGGAACCCATGCCAATTTAGCAACTAAATGCCTGAACTGAAACCTTTCCTACTCTTTGGAGCTAAATCTCTAACACTCAAAATTACTCTAAACATGGCATTTTGGTCATCCATCAATCAATCAACAATCATGGGAAGTTAAATTACACTACTCCTATATTAAATTACTCTACTCCTAATCCCAATCATGGACACATATCAATTTCAGACCTCTACACACATGGATATTGCAATTAGAGCTTAAATCATAAAATTAACAAAGAGTAGAACAAAACCCATATGAAATTAAGCACAAACAACTTATATAACACAAGTGTAGGTTTACAATATTCCCCAAATCGGGGTTACACATCAAAGAAACGAAAATTACAAAGGAAATGAGTAAATAAAAGCAAACCCTTGAAGATAATCCTCCAAAGTTGCTCCATGGCTTCCTAACTCGAATATTGCTCCTAATTCCTTGAAATTTCGTCTAAAATGGGTGGAGGAAGTGAGAAGGGGGGTTTGTGGAGATGTATGGGGAGCTCCCATGGAGGAAGAACCTCCATGGGAGCATGGGTCTCTCCTTATTATGTGAAGAATGTGAAGAAGGTGAAGAAAATGGAAGAGAGAGAGAGTGGGGCGGAGGAGAGAGAGAGGGGGGTTAGGGTTCTGTCAAAACTGATGAGAAAAGGGGGTATATATAGTGGGAAGAAGGGTTTAGGTCAGAATTGAGGGGAAAAGACGAAAATGCCCTTAAGTGGCAGATTTTTGGGGGGTCTCGCGGGTGACTTTCCAGCAGCGCGCACCGTTACGGAAACGGGCGCCACTTTGACGACATGTCGTTGCGATGTCGGTCAAAAAATGAACATTTAAGTTCGACCTCGCTAGCGCGCGAGTCACATGGACTAGCACAGCGGCAAGTGAGGGTATCGTTCCGCAGGGAGGTGGGATTCACCGACCGTCACCGGCTCTAGCTATTATTACAACACTCCGAGAGAACTCGTGTGTTGCGGTTGCGGAAAAGTGTAAATAATACTATAAATAAATAAACTAACTAACATAATATATACATGGATAGGATGGAATGGAGAGATGCATGAAATGTGGTAACACTAGGGAAATGACTCAACCGTAACAATCCTCCTAATTAAGCACTAGACTCACTTTGTCCCTCAATATGCAAGTATATCATAGGCTCGTGTCCCCTTAATTGATCTCTAATCTCTCTCGAGTCTTAGAAATCACATCCACACAATTCATGGATTCATTAAGTGTCGTGGCACACACACAAGAGCCCTGTATGCCAGCCTAGTGTATCTCTCACTGTCTGGTCATATACAGTGGTTATTTCGTTGGGCACGTAATGCGCAACCGCGTGGGCCATACTACAGCCAATAATTCATTCACAATGGCTAACCAAATACGGGATGGCAACCAAGTGAAAGCATTAAGAATACGAGATACCCATACAACACGTATGTTATATGCTCGTGTCCCCTTAATTAATCTCTAATCTCTCTCGATGTCTTAGAGATTACATCCATGCATAAATGCTTGGATTCATTAAGGACTGTGGGACACACACACGAGCTCTACACGCCAGCCTAGTGTATCTCTCACTGTCTGGTCAAATGTAGAGGATATCACGCTGGACATGTTAATGTGAACCACGCGATATATAACACATAGCCTAAATATCATCCACAAGGTGGCTAACCGAGTGAAAGCATTAAGCAATGAAATACCCATAAAACTACACAAGCACAAGAGGAATTCAGTTTGTCTTTACTCTAGATACGGATTCGGTTTTATCAATCTCCCTAGGATGGCTAGACATGAGAAACAAGTTTACCAAACAACAATGTGCAACAAGTTGGTTGTTATTCATTAAGACCATTCAATATAGGTTAAGGGTTCATTCTCTTGATTTGGGAATTTTCCCTAAATGAATTTATTACCCAATCCGGCCAAGGATGAGCAATTGTGTCTTGATAACAAGACCCATTAAGCACAAGAATTGGAACCTAGGCCAATTTAGCAACTAAATGCCTGAACTGAAACCTTTTCCACTCTTTGGAGCTAAATCTCTAACACTTCAATTACTCTAAACATGGCATTTTGGTCATCCATCAATCAATCAACAATCATGGGAAGTTAAATTACACTACTCCTACATTAAATTACTCTACTCCTAATCCCAATCATAGACACATATCAATTTCAGGCCTCCACACACATGGATATCGCAATTAAAGCTCAATTCATGAAATTAACAAAGAGTGAAACAAAACCCACAAGAATTTAAGAACAACCAACATATATAACACAAGTGTAGGGTTTACAATATTCCCCAAATCGGGGTTACACATCAAAGAAGCAAGAAATACAAAGAAATGAGTAAAAAGGAGACAACCTTTGAAGACAAATCCTCCAAAGAAGCTCCTAGCTTTCCTAGCTCGAAATTGGTCCAAAGACCACTCCTATTCCTTGCAATCTGCCCTAAAATGGATGGAGGAAGTGTAAAACGGGGTTGTGGAGATGTATGGGGAGCTCCCATGGAGGAAAAACCTCCATGGGAGCATGGGTCTCTCCTTATTATGTGAAGAAGATGAAGAAGGATGAAGAAGATGGAAGAGAGAGAGAGTTGGGCGGAGGAGAGAGAGAGGGAGAGTGTGGATTCTGTGAAAACTGAAGAGAAAAGGGGGTATATATAGTGGGGAGAAGGGTTTAGGTCAGAATTGAGGGGAAAAGACGAAAATGCCCTTAAGTGGCAGATTTTTAGGGGGGTCTCGCGGGTGACTTTCCAGCAGCGCGCACCGTTACGGAAACGGGCATAACTCTCTCCACAAACATCGGAATCGTGATCTTGAAGAACCGTTGGAAAGAAGACTTCTGGATCTTTCAAAACATATGTAGTAAGAAACCCAATTCGATCGGAGGAGAGAGATATGGGCCCCGCAAGATGAGTGTTCTGCAGAAAACTTTCGTCAGAATTTCCGCCTTGATTTTGCGCCCTATTCTGCGCCCTAGGGCGCCGATTTACAAAAAGTGGGTCTTCTGGTCCCTTTTTGCGCCCTTTTCTGCGGCCCCTTAAGGCAGAAATGGGGCGCAGAATCCCAAGTTTCAAAAATTGCACATTTGCCCCAGAAATTTCATCTTTTTGCAAATAAGCCCCTCTTCTGGAAGAAATCCTGAAACACTTATTTAAGCCGTTAAATATCCGGTTTTACCCGGAAAACAAGCATAAAAGATAAAAGTAAGGGGCTACACAATGTGTAGAAATAAGAGTTATCACACCCCCCAAACTTATCTTTTGCTCGTCCCCGAGCAAAACAAAACAAAAAAAATGAAAATAAAACAAAACAAGCAAAATAAACTAAAACAAATAAAAAGTAAAAACTAAGCTAGTCCACTTCCGTAGGAAACACGGTGGCACTTAGCATGTGCCACAAGCCTTTAAACCACTAGGCGATCCCTAGAGGAGGAGTTATAGTCTCCTGAGGGTTTACAGCTACGACACCCACAAACGTATACTCTGCAAGAAAAGTTGAGATGCAATCCAAACATACCAAGCAAAGACTACATGCATGCTAGTATCTCAAATATACCAATTAATAACAATGCATCACACAATGCAAGTATGCCAAAACTTAGGATGTTTTCGGTTTACAAAACAACTATGCTCGAATTACCCAAGATAAATTCGCCTTGACTCTAATCCTCCCTGGATTTCAGTCTGATTTTTCCACTCAGATCCTAGGCGATCACTCTCAATCAAACATATGCGAATGAGTTTATGTACTGGAATCTAATATATCGCATATGAGTATTTCAATAAAAGCACAATTTATGGAAATAGATCTCATGAAAGGAATTGAAATGCCATGAACGTGGAAAGAGCATGCATTGACTCGCATTCCCAATATAGACTTCCTAAGAGATCAAATGGGCTTTCCCTCACTTTATATTGTGGCCAAGGTGATTTGTGAAGGTGTATGGGATGGAATACATGGTAGGAGTGGAAAGGATAAAGCTATTAACCATGCCAAGGTGTTTACACATTACATTACAACAAAATTAGCTCTATTACACTATACTACAAGCGTCTAGGCTATCAAATTTACATTGCACATTTGTGCTACATTTGTACTCATATTTAAGAGTAACTTTACAATTGAAGAACTAAAGGCTTAAGTGTTTATAATTCACACTTATTCTCTTTTCTTTTTTTTTTCTTTTTTTTTTTTCTTTTTTTTCTCCTTTTTTTTTTTTTTTTTTTTTTTTTTTTTTTTTTGTAAGCCTTGCCTAGCACAATTACATACATTGCCTAAGTACACGCATTTACAAAAATTAGAGCTTTACAATACATAACTTCTATTAAGCTATACACCTCAACATAATCAATAACTAGGGAATGGTTGGGGTGTAGTGTTTGGCCTCAATTTGCAATGAATATATGGGTGTGGGAGTGTTTAGGCTATTTTAGTAGTTTCGCACACACTCAAGCCCAAAATCATTTCTAAAAGTCCATCTAACAAGGGAATACAAATCTCAACAAGCAATCCACATTATTGTAGTTCTATGGCAATCAATGCAAAATGTATGTACAATGAGATCACAATTAAGACAAAATCGAAGAGTGTTTAAGAGTAAAAACAAAATATACCCTCTGAATTTGGCGCTAATAGGCTCGAAACCTCACTAGGGTAGTCTCCACTATTTTCCTAGGCTAAACAAACATAAAAATCTCATCCACCTCAACATCAAAAGATTGGCACTGTACAAGCAAATTTAAGCGATGCACGGAGCTAAAAGCATACAATGCATGTCTCTACCGGCACACAAAGAAAACAACTCAACAAAAATGGACTCTAATTCCAGAATTTTTCAAAATTGAATAATTTGAGCAGAGATTTGAAAATTTTCTAAAACAACACCCTAAAAATCCTAAGATCTAAGCACAACACATATCCACTCTTAGATCTAAACATAAATAAAAAACACAAAAATAAGCAAAGCATTGTACCCTTGAAGCGTAAGCCCTCGCGAGTGGTTATTCAAACCAACCAAGCCTCCGCGAAGCTCTCTTGAGATGTGTGGTCCATCCGACCTGAAATTTTCTTTCCTTGCACAAAACAACTCAAATAAAATCAAATGCATATGCTATAAACAAAAATAAGAAAAATAACACGACTTACACCCCCAAACTTAGCCTAAACATTGTCAATCACACAATGAAAAGCATGAGTAAAAGAGGTGATTAATTTCAACATAACAAACTACTCCGCAAAGCAATAAAAAACAATAAATCTAAGATATTTACAGAACCTAAGCTAAAACTAGTAACTATCAACAAATAAGCCACCTCCCCGGCAGCGGCGCCACTTTGACGACACGTCGTTGCGATGTCGGTCAAAAGATTGAACATTTAAGTTCGACCTCGCTAGCGCGCGAGTCACAGAGACTAGCACAGCGGCAAGTGAGGGTATCGTTCCGCAGGGAGGTGGGATCCGCCGACCGTCACCGGTTCTAGCTATTATTACAACACTCCGAGAGAACTCGTGTGTTGCATTTGCGGAAAAGTAAATAATAATGTAAATAAATAAATAAACTAACTACCATAATATATACATGGATAGGATGGAATGGAGAGATGCATGAAATGTGGTAACACTAGGGAAATGACTCAACCGTAACAATCCTCCTAATTAAGCACTAGACTCACTTAGTCCCTCAATATGCAAGTATATCATAGGCTCGTGTCCCCTTAATTGATCTCTAATTTCTCTCGAGTCTTAGAAATCACATCCACACAATGCATGGATTCATTAAGTGCCATGGCACACACACAAGAGCCCTGTATGCCAGCCTAGTGTATCTCTCACTGTCTGGTCATATACAGTGGTTATTTCGTTGGGCACGTAATGCGCAACCGCGTGGGCCATACTACAGCCAATAATTCATTCACAATGGCTAACCAAATACGGGATGGCAACCAAGTGAAAGCATTAAGAATACGAGATACCCATACAACACGTATGTTATATGCTCGTGTCCCCTTAATTAATCTCTAATCTCTCTCGATGTCTTAGAGATTACATCCATGCATAAATGCTTGGATTCATTAAGGACTGTGGGACACACACACGAGCTCTACACGCCAGCCTAGTGTATCTCTCACTGTCTGGTCAAATGTAGAGGATATCACGCTGGACATGTTAATATGAACCACGCAATATATAACACATAGCCTAAGTATCATCCACAAGGTGGCTAACCGAGTGAAAGCATTAAGCAATGAAATACCATATAACTACACAAGCACAAGAGGAATTCAGTTTGTCTTTACTCTAGATACGGATTCGGTTTTATCAATCTCCCTAGAATGGCTAGACATGAGAAACAAGTTTACCAAACAACAATGTGCAACAAGTCGGTTATTATTCATTAAAACCATTCAATATAGGTTAAGGGTTCATTCTCTTGATTTGGGAATTCTCCCAAAATCAATTCATCACCCAATCCGGCCAAGGAAGGGCAATTGTGTCTTAAAAAGACCCATTAAGCACAAGAATTGGAACCCATGCCAATTTAGCAACTAAATGCCTGAACTGAAACCTTTCCTACTCTTTGGAGCTAAATCTCTAACACTCAAAATTACTCTAAACATGGCATTTTGGTCATCCATCAATCAATCAACAATCATGGGAAGTTAAATTACACTACTCCTATATTAAATTACTCTACTCCTAATCCCAATCATGGACACATATCAATTTCAGACCTCTACACACATGGATATTGCAATTAGAGCTTAAATCATAAAATTAACAAAGAGTAGAACAAAACCCATATGAAATTAAGCACAAACAACTTATATAACACAAGTGTAGGTTTACAATATTCCCCAAATCGGGGTTACACATCAAAGAAACGAAAATTACAAAGGAAATGAGTAAATAAAAGCAAACCCTTGAAGATAATCCTCCAAAGTTGCTCCATGGCTTCCTAACTCGAATATTGCTCCTAATTCCTTGAAATTTCGTCTAAAATGGGTGGAGGAAGTGAGAAGGGGGGTTTGTGGAGATGTATGGGGAGCTCCCATGGAGGAAGAACCTCCATGGGAGCATGGGTCTCTCCTTATTATGTGAAGAATGTGAAGAAGGTGAAGAAAATGGAAGAGAGAGAGAGTGGGGCGGAGGAGAGAGAGAGGGGGGTTAGGGTTCTGTCAAAACTGATGAGAAAAGGGGGTATATATAGTGGGAAGAAGGGTTTAGGTCAGAATTGAGGGGAAAAGACGAAAATGCCCTTAAGTGGCAGATTTTTGGGGGGTCTCGCGGGTGACTTTCCAGCAGCGCGCACCGTTACGGAAACGGGCATAACTCTCTCCACAAATATCGGAATCATGATCTTGAAGAACCGTTGGAAAGAAGGCTTCTGTATCTTTCCAACCATATGTAGCACGAAACCCAGTTCGATCGGAGGAGAGAGATATGGGCCCCGCAAGATGAGTGTTCTGCAGGAAACTTTCGTTAGAATTTTCGCCTTGATTTTGCGCCCTATTCTGCGTCCTAGGGCGCCGATTTACAAAAATTGGGTCTTCTGGTCCCTTTGTGTGCCCTGTTCTGCGGCCCCTAATCGCAAAACAAGGGCGCAGAACAAACTTTTGAAAATTGCACTTTTACCCCAATATTTCACCATTTTTGCACTTTAGCCCCTCTTCTGGAAAAAATCCTGAAACACTTATTTAAAACATTAAATACCCGGTTTTACCCGGAAAACAAGCATGAAAGATAAAAGTAAGGGGCTACACAACGTGTAGACTCTCTCGATGTCTTAGAGATTACATCCATGCATAAATGCTTGGATTCATTAAGGACTGTGGGACACACACACGAGCTCTACACGCCAGCCTAGTGTATCTCTCACTGTCTGGTCAAATGTAGAGGATATCACGCTGGACATGTTAATATGAACCACGCAATATATAACACATAGCCTAAGTATCATCCACAAGGTGGCTAACCGAGTGAAAGCATTAAGCAATGAAATACCATATAACTACACAAGCACAAGAGGAATTCAGTTTGTCTTTACTCTAGATACGGATTCGGTTTTATCAATCTCCCTAGAATGGCTAGACATGAGAAACAAGTTTACCAAACAACAATGTGCAACAAGTCGGTTATTATTCATTAAAACCATTCAATATAGGTTAAGGGTTCATTCTCTTGATTTGGGAATTCTCCCAAAATCAATTCATCACCCAATCCGGCCAAGGAAGGGCAATTGTGTCTTAAAAAGACCCATTAAGCACAAGAATTGGAACCCATGCCAATTTAGCAACTAAATGCCTGAACTGAAACCTTTCCTACTCTTTGGAGCTAAATCTCTAACACTCAAAATTACTCTAAACATGGCATTTTGGTCATCCATCAATCAATCAACAATCATGGGAAGTTAAATTACACTACTCCTATATTAAATTACTCTACTCCTAATCCCAATCATGGACACATATCAATTTCAGACCTCTACACACATGGATATTGCAATTAGAGCTTAAATCATAAAATTAACAAAGAGTAGAACAAAACCCATATGAAATTAAGCACAAAACTAATGGAGCTCGACCCCCGAATGCGTCTGCGTAGCGCCACTAAACTAATGGAGGTCTGTTTTGATGTTCAATCTGCATTGGAGGTTTGTTAAACAAACCTCTATGAAGAAGATGAAAGAATAAAGTCTCAGAAAAATTCAAAGTAAGAGAATGTGTAAAGTAAGGGCATTTTTGTCCGTTCACCATAATAGGTGCCTTTTAAACTTAAGTTATTAAAGCGGTGACTTTCTTACAATACCAACTTAAAAAGGTGACATTTCTCACCATTTCCACATTAGAAAAATAGATGAAATATATGAAAAATCAAGAAAAATAGTTCTTGTACTAAAAAAAATCTCAAATTTTATTCATATATAGATTTCATTTAACTTATCATCCAAAAAAAATTTCAGTTCAAAATTAATTAAAATCGATGTGATTTCATCAATATACTTATTGAAATTAAAATAATGAACTATTTATATGTGAAGTACAACGTACTTAGCATAGAAATTTCTAACTACGCATTCTCAATGGACCAATTATCAGCTGTAGGAACTAGGAAGACTTTGACTAAAAATTGCAGTAGGTAGGATTTTCGAATCTATAAGGAACATGCAAGGAAATTAACTACGTTTATTAACTACCTATACACATATGCTGTTATATATATATATATATATATATGCTCTATGCATGAAATTTATAATTAATAGAATGGATTTCAAAAAAAGTTCAATCGGTTGGATGATATTTGTGATTGTTGTTATGGTTCTGCTAACTAGCTGGAAAGTGGTGGCTGCAAGGGAGCTTTCAGATAGACAGACTGGGACTGTCAAACCCAGTTTATATCCTAAGTCTGCAACTTTGAGAGAGAGTCCTCCTGCTCCTAGTAAGACGTTTAATTTGTGTTTTAAGCTTCTTAATTGTTTTTATTATTTTCTTTTTTCAAGTCTTAATTAAAACGCCTAGTTCATATACAGATCAGTGACAGTGAGTTTTGTTGTTAATTTCAGCTCCACCGGCGTATTTTGTTCGCCCTAGTATTCCACGTCCAGCTAAAGGCCCGTGAAACAATCCATTGAAGGGTTGGTTAAATTAATCATAATTATATTATATTTAATCATCTAATTAATGTCCGCCATATCGCATTCTAAATTTTAAGAAAATTCGAGATCATGCACTTGGAAACGACTATTTATATATATATATATATATATATGTGTGTGTGTGTGCGTGCGAATGAAATAAGAGTGATCATGAATCTGGCTTCCCCAATCTTGCTCATGAGATTATAGTTTCTTTGCTTGGGATTGTGATGAGTATATATATATATATATATACAGATTTTTTATTATCAGTTCGTCCTGATAATAAATATATCAGGACGAAGAATGTGAACCACTAGATTTACATATTTTGACTCAAAGTGTATGCACTTGTCAAAACTTCTTTATAATTTGTGGTCCACATTATTCGTCATGATATATTTATTGTCAAGACGAACTGACAATAGAAAGACTGTGTATATATATATATAGAGAGAGAGAGTATCATGTAACTAGTGAATTCAGGGACCTGAACTTGTACTGTAATGAATAAAGAAATCTTTATGAAATGTATTTTTATTTATTTAATAATCTTTAGTATTCATGAATATGATGTATTATATTTATTGAATGAATTATATCCCGATTCCCGAGTATAAGTTCTTGCTTGAATATTCATGATAATTTGAAAAACGGGGTTGAAGATTTCAGTTGGCCGGTAATGAATTGGATTCATTTTTGTTTAAGAGGCTAAAAAACATTATTAAATTAAATTCGATCCAAAAAGATTCTGAAAGTAATTATTTGCAGATTGAGGAACAATGAAAAACAGAGAGAATTCGAGAGGAAGAAGATAACTTCTCCAAATAGGGAAATGGGGGATGGGGATGGGTCCTCCCCCTATCCCCATTTCCCCCAAAACCAATTTTTTATTTTATTTTTAATAATTAGTATTTTCCCCACTTTCCCAGTTTAAACTATAATTATAAATACTTCTTCATTAATTATAAAACATAAAACCTAAACCAGAAGATAACTTCTCCAAATAGGGAAATGGGGGATGGGGATGGGTCCTCCCCCTATCCCCATTTCCCCCAAAACCAATTTTTTATTTTATTTTTAATAATTAGTATTTTCCCCACTTTCCCAGTTTAAACTATAATTATAAATACTTCTTCATTAATTATAAAACATAAAACCTAAACCTAATCGATTTATTTATATTTGTATTAGAATTTTTAAGATTTGAAAATAGTTCTAGTCATATATATTTGTTGCATCTAACTGATTTGTTGACATGTAACTGAATCAATGATTGAGATTATTATTATTATTATTATTATTTAAATCATTTAGATTAATTTCTTTTGTTTTTGTTTTTTCATTTTTATTTTTTAAAATCCGATGAATCTCAATTCATCAGTTATCAAGATCTATTTATTATTATTTTCCAAAACTATGAAAACAGCTATAATGTTTAACTTTAAGGACACATTTACTAATTGAGTTTTAGTATTCCCGATAATCAGGAAAGATAACTTAATTAGGGGGGGAGATTCAAGTATCCTTTTATGTTGAAATTTCGATCTTAATTTATGTGTGAGATCTTTGAAAATTGATTCCTAATTAAGTGTTTTTAAGACACACTATGCAGTAAAACCTCTATAAAATAATATTATTGAGATTGAGGAAAATTATTATTTTATAGGGGTTATTTATTAATCAATAAATGAATAATTTATCAATTTATCTATAAATGAATATATATTAATTTAAAAAGAGTTTTATGTTTTTATTACTTGTACATGTATTACTTTTTGGGGTTCTCTTTAGTGCACCGGTGCTGATATTGTGATCGTATCTTTTTTGGCATGATCACATTAAAATTTTATCTTATTTTGACATGATCATATGCAACTCACAAGAGATCACATGCTATCATATGCAACAGTAACCGGTATACAATAGACTGCTATTATTATTATTTTTTTAATAATAATAATAAATACTTCAAAATGATAATAATAATAATAATAAACAATGGGTGATGTCAAACTATGAAATTTGATGGATGTAAGTATCTCTTGAATTATCATAGTGAATACGTCTACCGATGATGATTGTGATCAAGATAACGGTTGTGTTTTACCAACAGTTTATCTAAAAGAAGTCTTTCAATAAGTAGTAACCTTAAATAATTACTTGCTATGAAATATATATATATATCAAATGTGGTGTATGCATTGCAAAAATTAAGGATGATGTTGAGTTCGGTTTAGGTATAAATATAAGGCAAATGACTTTAAATGCATTTTTTGAGATAAGCTGAATTGAGAAAAGATAAATTGTAAGTAAAAAGTTCATTAATATATATTATGAATATTTATGTGCTATTTATTTTATGTAATTAACCAATTATTAATTTATATATTCATTGAGTCTTAAAAGATTTTTTTTTAAAATTATTATTATCTTATGTATTTAGCGAGATTATTATTTTTGTACATTTAACTGAGTTGGGACCTGAAGATTTTATTATTTAAGCGAGGTTATTAATTTATCGAACATTCATTTATCGATAAAAAGTCAACAATATATAATTCAGGAGTTTATGAAGGAAACAGACTTGAATCCTCAACCTCATAATGTAGGTGTGAGGGGTCAGCCAACTTCATCTGGGCTACATAATACCCTTTCTAGAATATGTATTTGTTATAATAAAATTAAGTTTAATATTTTTTTTTTGAACAACACACTTTATTAAAGGCACAAAGCCAGCAACAAAACAAGGGGGCACCAGAGCCACAAACCGGCCCCGGAGACCCAACAAACCAACAACACAAGCCAGCAACCAGAGGCAAAACACAAACCCCAGACGCCAACACACAAACACCAACAACCGAGAGGCAAGCCACCACCCCAGGACAAACACAAAAACAGAAACCCCTTGGACTGAAAACAACGCCAGCAACAGAAAACAAAAAACACAGAAAAACAGCAACAAAACCACAGCAAACCCCCACACAAACAGCCCCAAAGAAACCAGGCAGACCAAGCTACCAAAACACTCCAACTTGGGTTTCCGCTTCCCTCCCCGATCCTTTCTTAGCCAGGATATCAGCTAAAGTATTGCTGGCCCTTAGGTTATGCAACACCATTGTATTGCCAAACACATCCAGCAATCTTTTAATCTCACTTATAGCTTGCACACAGTTTGAATTGATGATGCCTCCACCATCCACCCAAGAGACAGCCAGTCTGGAGTCACTCACAATGACTACGGAATTCATTCTTAACTCTGAAGTTTGCACACACAACTCGCAAGCCTTAAGAATGGCTTGAACCTCTGCAGAAATTGCATCCAAGAAACCCAAGTGAAAAGAGAACAGCCCCAGAATTCTGCCATTGCTATCGCGAAGAACCCCTCCAATACCAGCAAACCTAGGATTTCCCCTTGACAATCCATCCACATTAAACCTCAGAGCATTTGGGGAAGGGGGTTGCCAGAACGAGGACGAGCTCCGATTGCCATGATTCCTTCTTGAAGAACAGTAAGTTTGAATATTCAGCAGCATCCAAGTAATCGGATCTGTTTTGTTCTTTTTTCCCAAATACTTAAACCACCACGCCACCCTAAAACCCACAATATCCGAAGCTAGCGAAAAGAAAGCCTCATTGCCGTTGAAAACCTTGTTATTCTGAGCCTCCCACACTGTCCAAACAATAGCAAAAAACAGGGAATTCCACCTTTTACTACTATCGAAATTAGGACATAACCCCGGCCAACCCCGAGCCCAATCCACAAGCGATCCATTAGCACAAAAATTCACATCCCACCATTTCATACATTTTAACCAAACCTCTCTAGTCCAAGGGCAATGCAAAAATAGATGATCCACAGATTCCTCATCCAAACTGCATAGGGGGCACTCCAAAGCTGTCCCAACTGCTGCACCAAAAGTTTTCAGAACTTGACGAACCATGACCCTACCTTTCAGCAGCTGCCAAACAAACATTTCCACTTTAGGAGGGCACACGCCTTGCCAAATAAAGGTGTGATCCGGGCTAACTTTTGCCCCTAAATCATCCAAACTATGGCGAAAAGAGCTCACAGAAAAGCTGCCCTCCTTGTTCAGCAACCAAACCACAGAATCTGACTTTGAGATCTGCACATCAATACAATTAAGGATGATGTTAAGAATCTCCCATTGCTTTTTCTCCCAATCAAACAAAGGTCTTCTCAACTTTATCTCCCAAACCCAATTAGAGCCTAACCATCTACCAAAGTCTTCAAACCTACCATCCTTATTCTCTGCTAAAGCATAAAATCTAGGATACACAACTTTGAGAGGGATATCCAACCCACACGAATCATGCCAAAACCTAGCCATTTTCCCATTTCCCACCGAAATTTGAAAGCCTTCTTTAATAATCTTGGCTGAGTTTGTATCCTGACTAAACAGACTCCCTACAACTTGGATGAAAGAAGATTCTATCTTCCTACTCTTCCAATTCCAAAAGAGATCGGAGTTCGAAACCCCATACTTCGCACAAACAACTCTTCTCCACAGAGAGTTTGACTCCTTACCAAACCTCCAAATCCATTTTGCAATCAAACTCTTATTTTTATCCAACATACTTCCTACCCCCAAACCACCATTTCTTTTACTCCTACAAATGGTCTCCCAATTTACTACATGACATTTTCTCTTACCACCTTCATCACCCCAAAAGAAAGCTCTTTGAACCTTTTCGATCTCTTTGGCAACCCCTACCGGCATCTTAAAAACTGACATCATATAAGTTGGAAGATTCGAAAGGACCGCCTTAATGAGTACCAATCTTCCCCCTTTGTTCAAGAAATTTCTTTTCCAAGGCGCGAGCCTATTCCTAATGCGATTTAACACTGTGTTCCAAGCCACTTTGGAATTCTTGTTGCTTCCCAAAGGAAGGCCAAGATAAGTTATGGGAAACACAGCTTTTTTGCACCTAAACGCCTCCGCCCACTCATCACTGTCCGAAACTTTCCTACCAACTCTAATGACACAAGACTTGTGAAAATTGATTTTCAAACCGGAAGCCAATTCAAAACACCTCAATATTCTTCTAACATTACAAAGATACTCCATCTTAGGCTTAATAAAAACAATTTAAGTTTAATATTACGTTTATGAATTCATTGTTTGATGTTTCAGGTGGAAATTTTAGGGAGCTTGCACCTGATTGTGGCGCCATGAACCATAAGTTCTCGTCCTCCTCCTCGTTGATGGCCACAGTGTACACGTGACATCTTGTGATGATCAATAAGAACCATCATCAATCATGTTTGTTCGCTAGCTGAAAATTTTAATTAATACTTTTTTGTATGAATTAATTTCTCTTTAATCAAACTTTTTTTTATATATATTACAACAACTGTCAGGACCCTGCGAGAATTGGACTCTACTAGCACAGTCCGGATTACTACTCCCACAAATGGGGAGAGAGCACCCACACAAGAAGAGGGACAAAGAATGAGTATATATATATATATATATATGCATGTCGGGCATTGAACCGTGGTGGGAGTCTCCCATTGGAGAGTCAATTCTTGCTCAAATTGTAAGTTTGTAACTACTTATCGAGCATTTACATTTATAATTTTATGTTATAAATGAGTGAATTTATACTGAATGAACTTATCTAATATTATTATTGATGAGAAGATGCCCCTAACACCTACATCATTGAAGTTGTGAGTTAGAGTCGCATTGCCCTCTCTAAATCTCAAATTATTTGTAATTGCTAAAAAAAGAATTATTTATTTATTTATCACATGAGGTGGCCACTTGAATAAGTAATTATTTATGAGCAAGTAGAAATATTGTTAGTCATCAATTTAAAATTATTTGTATGAATTATAGGATACCTTGAACCCCATAATACAAGCCTTATGAACATCACCCAAGATGTGATATTTATGGTTCTCTACAGCTTAAACATGATTGATAATTGTGTAAGAATCTATAGAATTTTGGATATTTTGGGCGGATCTGTTGTCAAGCCCGTGTGGTTTCATTTTATAGATTCATGGGTTTGGTTTCTTAAGGTTTACTTCAAAGTTTTGACAGTTGGGCCAGCCATGCCTGTAGTGCCAAATATTGACACGTGAAATTTGTGAAATAGCCACGTAAGCTTAAAAGTTGAGTGGCAATAGAGTAATGTTGACTAGACAGGCTTTTGGACAGTTGGTTGTTAATTGAGAAATGTTGCCTAAGGGCTCGAAGGGTTTATCTAATCCGAGAGGGTTATTTTTAGCATGACAGATTTTTAACAAGAACCTAATGGAACTGAACGTTTCGATTTGTCCAATGGGTTTTACTCAGTCCGACAGGTCTAAGTTCTGGCTCGAAATGAGAACTCTCAGCCCGAGGTTCCAAAACTTGATGGATCTTGGGTTGTGTAATTTGTTGTTGGGCCAGTTTAGAAGTCCAAATAGCCATAAATCGGACAACTGTTCTCGGCCCATTTATGGTCTGAGATAAGGTAACGCAATAGCACCAATAAATAAGTCCCTCTCTCTCGCATCATCAATCATGTTTGTTTACAAATATTGTATATATAAAATGAAAATAAAAGTGAGGAATCCTTTCTCCTTCAACATTTATGAAACTAGTTAGTTCTTTTAGTTTCTTGCTCGGAATCATATGTTCATTTAGATTTTAGAATATAGAGCAATTAGTGAATTCAAGATATGAACTTGTCTGGAGGATTAGAAATCTGAAAGTTTTCAGGTATTTCTCATGTGTGGGGACTGGGGGCAGAACCATTGTTCAAATAATAATCTTATTCCGTAAACGCAGGCATAGACTTACGATAAATATGCAAATGTAGAGGTCATAAATTCAAATCTTTTCCACCAAATGATCCAAATCAAATAATAATAATAACAACCAAAAATGCTAAGCTTATTCCTTATTTTTATGTCTGCCGTAACCCACAAGATGACCTTTTTGACAGAGAAACCATTAATAGTCGGTCAAAAAGGTAATATTCAATTTCACTTTAATAGTCGGTCAAGGTCATCTCATGCATGAAAATCATTTTTTTTTTTTTCAAAAAGCACATGAAAATCATTACTGTACCCTCTGTAGGGTCTATTTTTGCTCACCCCTTTCAAGGGAGGTGAACATTACTCTCCTCTAATAAACATGACGTGTTCATGGGGTAAATTTACTCAAACCCTTTATCTTTTTAGACAATTTTACCCTCCAATTGACACATGTCAGGTTTTTGGGAGGGTGTAATACTCACCCTCCTAGGGGTGAGCAAAAGTGAACTCCTCTCTATATCAGTATTCTGCATAAAAATTCCCAACTACGAGTTATCTATGGACCAATCAATTAACTGCAGGAAGACTTTGACTTAACAAGAAAATTGAAGTTACCTACACTTTTGAGTTATATATACACACATATGCATGATGCGTTGTATATGCTCTATGCATGAAATTTGTAAAACAATGGCATTCAAAAAATGTTCAACTGCTTGGATGATATTTGTGATGGCTGTTATGGTTCTGCTAACTTTGCAAGTGGTGGCGGCAAGGGAGATTTCAGAAACACACACTGCTAAACCCAGCTTCTATCGTAAGTCAACCTAGTTAAATTCTTTCTTTTATATATATACTCTTTCGTTAACATTGTCAAGTTAAATGAACATTATTTACCACGAAACCATATTTGACTGTGATACCTAGTTAGTTATATTGAATAATTAATTTTTTGCTTTTGTGTCACTTGATTAAGATTTTTGCAATATCACATTCAAAAACTATTTTATAAAGGATATCTTTATGATTTCAAAAATATTTATAGTCATATATCAACAGGGTTTCTTTATTATTATTTTTGCAAAACTGTGGAAACAACTCTTGATATTTAATCATGAAGGTAAGAAATTTATTAATTCGTTGTTTGTGGTTCCAGGCGGACATTTTAGGAAGCTTGCGTCTGTTTTTGGCAGTAAAACGCGTATTTCCTCTGGAATGTTTATTTTACCTCCTCCTTCTGGCTTTTGATGGCTAAACTCTTGACATCTCGTGATGATCAATGTAAGCACCATATCAATAATCAGTAATCATGTTTGTTGATTGTAGATTTGAATTAATACTTTCTAAGGTATCAATTAATTTAAGAGTGAGGAATTCGTTAGCTCGATCGCTAGCTCCGAGTCTCCTTCTCAACGTGTTTGAGCTTTAAGTTTGCCAAGTTTTCTATAGTATGTACTAATCGGTGGCTTGATCTATTGCAATACAGAAAACTAGTTGCTACAAACATTTAGTTTTTAAACCCATAACTAAAATTCAGAATTAAACATTTTACTTTTACAGCTCTCGCAATCCCAAATTTGTCCTTTACAGTTACTTATTTTATTTTCTACGAACCAAAGATTACCATGTCCGGCTTGCAAATTTTCTTTTCTATTTTAACTTCTTTTGTCGGTTGTAATTGAAATTTAATTGAGTTTAAATTGGACGTAACTAGGATTGAACATTCAAAGGGGATTAGAATAAATTATTTTTACTAAACATTCGACGGTACAATAAAAGTTTATTAATTAAAAATAAAGATATTTCTAGACAGATCTAGTCAAGAGCATATAGTAATGTTTAGGGTTTAAAAATTTTCTAGCACTTTTTGCCCCCTACTTTTAAGACTAGCTCCAACCTAATAACTTATGTTTTAATAGCAAATGTGAATCTGACAAAAATACATTAAAACACAATCATAAAAATAAAACTCGTGTTTTTTTTTTTTTTCGAGACTTATTTTATATTTCCGAAATTTATTTAGGTCTTTTCGAGACTTATTGGGAATTTTTGCAACTTCCGAAACTTACTAGACAAAATACAAAATTTTCCATTTTTTTTTTCATCTTCTTTATCGACCTCCATTGGAGGTCTAAAACTTCGACCTCCACGGAAGTTGAAATTGACCTCCAATGGAGGTTGAAATCGACCTCCAATGGAGGTCGTTGACCTTCCCATTGGGGGTGATATGAGTAATGGGTTAGATTCAACACCTCTCTTTTTCTTGACACAAATTATAATATAACTATATATATATATATACAGTCTTTCTATTATCAGTTCGTCCTGACAATAAATATATCAGGACGAAGAATGTGAACTATAGATTATGGAGAAGTTTTGACAAGTGTATACACTTTGAGTTAAAGCATGTAAATCTAGTGGTCCACATTCTTCGTCCTGATATATTTATTGTCAGGACGAACTGATAATAGAAAATCTATATATATATATATATATATAAGTAGATTGATTCAATAATTAAGATTCAACCTTATATATATATATATATTTGTTAGAAATCAAAGCATAAAAGTACATAAAGTAATACTAACCAAAAAGCGAAAGAATGAGAGCAAACAAATTCTATTAGTTTATTCTCAGAGAGAAAACCAAAAGTGGCCATACAACTTATTATACTTTTGTTTTTAATCACTTTTGAATTTTTAATTATTAATAACCACTTTTTTAAAAAAAATTCATTTTAGTACCATGAATTACCAGAGTACCCCTGAAAATAGTGTTCTTTAAACCTCGCAACAAACTTGAAATCAAGCCTAAATTGAAATACACAAACTTGAAATCATGCCTAAATGGAAATAGTAAAACTTGAAATCATGCCTAAAATAGAAATACTAAAACTTGAAATCTGGACTAAATTGAAATTAGGATAAGTTTTTTTTTTTTTTCCCTTCTTCTTCCTCATCTTCTTCCTCAAATTCGAATTAGGGTTAGGTTTTTGTTTGGGATTTTTACAAACCACATCGCCGGCACACCTAGCTGCCGGAAAGACTCCCGGTCGTCGATCCAACCAGCGGCGGACGAACCAGCGGCGCACAACCCCCGTCGCGGCATCGCTTGGTCGTTCGTGGTCGTCACTGGTTCGTGCGACCAACCAACAGCTGGTTCATGGTCGTCGGTGGTTCGTGGTGTGGCCGAGATGCTTATCGGCGCTCGGCGGCCGTCGACCATGCCGGCGAGAGAGAGATCACGTTGAGAGAGGGAGATCGGTGAGAGAGGGAGATCGGTGCAGAGAAGAGGAGAGAGAAAGAAAAAGAAAAGAAAGGAGAGAGAGAGAGAGCTGATTTGGGGGTTTTATATGAGGGCTTTTGAGTAATTTCTCAAAAACATGGTTAAAAACAATTAAAAGTATGCATGTGGTTAAAAAAAAAAAATCCTATAATTAGATGGGTTAGTTTTGGCAATTTCCACTTATTCTCATGTATTTTGAATGCTTACACAGTAAGTCTATATATAGGCATAGGGAGAATTGAATCTACAATGAAATAGGAAATAAGATCAAAAGAGGTAATTGCCGTACAATGAAATAGGAAATAAGATCAAGAGAATTAATTGCAAAATATCCTCTAGGTGGTGAAAGTCAATTATTTCACACCACTCCCCCTTGGACGTACGCCATTTAGATAATAATTTATGAGATTCTTCTAAAAAAAGATTGGACATGCTTAAATACTGCCTCATAAAAAACCTTGCCAAGAAAACCTAGTGGAACAAAACCTGATTAAGGGAAAAAGAGTACAGTACACAAATGTCCAAAATGAATGTTCTCCCCCTGAAAAGTGCTTTGTTTTCAATCATATTAGGTATGAAATGTCCCCTCTATGCAGTATTTCATGCAAGGTATGAAATATCTCATGTATATCATGTTATGCATGAAATATCTCATGTATGTCATGTTGGGCATGAAATATCCCACGTATGTCATGTTGGATATAGAATATCCCCATTATGCAGTATTTCATGCAAATCATGAAATATCCCATGTATATCATGTTGTGCATGAAATATCTCATATATGTCATGTTAGGCATAAAATATCCCACGTATGTTATGTTGGATATGAAATATCCCCTTTATGCAGTATTTCATGCAAAACATGAAATATCCCATGTATATCATGTTGTGCATGAAATATCTCATTTATGTCATGTTAGGCATGAAATATCCTATGTATGTCATGTTGGGTAGTATAAAATATCCCCTTTATGCAGTATTTCATGCAAGGCATGAAATATCCAATGTATATCATGTTGGGCATGAAATATCCCATATATGCCATGTTGGACATGAAATATCTTATGTATGTCATGTTATGTATGAAATATCCCCTTTATACAATATTTAATACATGGCATGAAATATCCCATGTATATCATGTTGTGCATGAAATATCATATATATGTCATATTGGGTATGAAATATCCCCTTTATGCAGTATTTCATGCAAGACATGAAATATCCAATGTATGTTATGTTGGACATGAAATATCTCATGTATGTCATGTTGTGCACAAAATATCCCATATATGTCACTTTTACCGTGACACACCGTGACACACTGTGTGAAATATAATTTCAAACTGAAATCGATGTTTTTTTCATTTTCAGCAAAAAAAAAAAAGTTCAAAATTGAAACAAAATAACAAAGACCCATTAACAATATCATCTAAGAAATACAATAATATTATTGAAATTGAAAATTTACAAACCTTGAAGTTTTGAGGAGAGATTCAACCATAAAATCGAAATTTTAAAAAAACTCTTCCCAAATCTTGGTTTCTTTGCGATTTCCCTTCAAAATAACTTTAATTTCTTGATAAAAATTAGTTGAGAACTAAGATGTGATAAAGATATGAGTGATAAAAAGATGGGTGATACAGATGAGTGATAGAGAGAGATGAGTAATGGAGAGAAAAATAAAATAAAGGGGAAAAGAGGATAAAAGGGTAGATTTGTAATTTAATGGCTACAGGGTAAAAAGTAATTATGATGATTGATTAAAAACAATAAAAAATTAGAATTTAGTTAGAAACAATAATCCATTCTATGGTTAGGTTATTTTTTTTTTTACAATTTTCACTTTTTTTTTTTTTTATATTGAAATTACATTTCAATATATATACTGCAATATTGTACCAATTGAAATAAGAGTGGGGAGTCCTTTCTCTGTTACAAACCCAAAAGTCTGTAATGAAAAACTTGCATAAAATATATATATATAAAAGATAATAAACAGGTTAATTCGAGGAAACCTTAAACCTCCCAACTATTGGTGTTTCGAGGAACAAATAACCTCCCAATTACAACACAAATGTTGATGACAATAATTCTCTGACTACTTTTCATTAATGAATTGAACCTATTTATACAAAATATCAATGCCCACTCTCTTCTGCAATTAACTAACCCACCACCCATAATTAAATGAGCAATAAACCCACTAACTCACCACCCATAATTAAATGAGCAGTAAACCCACTAACTTAATAATTTAATTACTCATTAAAACAAAATAAAACATAAAAATAACATTACAACAAATATTTAAATAAAATTAGCAGGATCGTATCATTCCTTCCCCTTAAATCAATCCTTGTCCTCAAGGATTTTTAAAATGGGATTAATTTGAAGTTTAATTAATGGTGCGTTTCTTGTGGAGAGGATTGCTGCAATAAATAACTTGTCAGTATCATCACCGAGATCGAATTCTAAATCATCTTCATCTGCCATAATTAAGAAACACTTTTGACACATTTTATTGCAATGCTTTGGTCCAATTTCTTTTGTCATCCTTTTTATAGGCATAAAAAATAAACCATTGGAAGCTGCAATTTTGTTCCGCTGAGGAGTATCTGCAACAATGTGTTCTCCATTGATTTGAGAAAGTTGAATAGAATTTGCAGTAGCTGCAACCCCATCAACTTGAGAATGTTGAATAAAATTTACGGTAGCAACTGCAACCTCCTTTTCAACATGAAAATAGGTCTCATCCCCATAATTTTTCTTGTCAATAGAAGGCCTAGAGATGGTTGACTCTTTTAACCCCTCGACTTGCACACTTATCTTTTCAATGAATTATGTCATCTTCTGTAATATTTGTTGCTGACCAAACATGAAAAAACGCAGCTTCTGCTCAATCTTCTCCAAGCGTTGCTCCAGACCCGTTGCCATTGCCTGGCTCTGATACCAATTAATACAACCCCAAATATCTGTAATGAAAAACTTACATAAAATATAAAATAAAAGACAGGATAGATAGGTTAATTCGAGGAAACCTTAAACCTCCCAACTATTGGTGTTTCGAGGAACCAATAACCTCCCAATTACAACACAAATGTTGCTGACAATAATTCTCTGATTACTTTTCATTAATGAATTGAACATATTTATGCAAAATATCAATGCTCACTCTCTCCTCACTCTCTCCAGCAATTAACTAACCCACCACCCATAATTAAATGAGCAATAAACCCACTAACCCACCACCCATAATTAAATGAGCAGTAAACCCACTAACTTAATAATTTAATTACTCATTAAAACAAAATAAAACATAAAAATAACATTACAATAAATATTTAAATAAAATTAGCAGGATCGTATCATTCTCCTTCAACTTTATGAAATAAGTTAACCCGTCTAGTTTCTTGCACGGGATCATATGAGCATTTAGAATATAAACGATATATATGAACTTGTGTAACCCTTTGGTCCCTTATTCATAATTATAGTATAAACCTTAGAGTACTTTTGTAAGAATAAAATTAAGGCTTTCATAAAAGAACAAATTTTGGGAGTAGCAGTGAAGATTTCGAGATTTAAAAGATTAATCACATTTTTAGAGGTTTGATTATGAAACCTCATTTAGGAAAAAAATGAAAAAAGAGGTTTGATTATGATTTTATGGGAAGAGACATGATTGAAAAAGAATAAATAAAATTTTACAGAGATTTATTTATGAAATTTCAGAATATTTATATTTTGATTTTGAAACCGATATATTTATATGTTAAATTAGATATCTTAATTACAAGATGAGGTTGACCTAATGATGAATGACCCTATGGTGTCCTAAGAGCATCTTTAATGCAAAAGTGGTTTGCATACAAATAATCAATTTTAACAGACTATTAATGTAACCCACGAGATGACCTTTTTGACATACTATTAATGTGAAACCATTAATAGTCGGTCAAAAAGGTAATATTCAATTTCACTTCAATAGTCGGTCAAGATCATCTCATGCATGAAAATCCTTTTTTTTTTTCTTTTAAAAAAAACATATGAAAATCATTTTGGTCCAATCAACTGCAGGAAGACTTTGACTTAACAAGAAAATTGAAGTAAACTACACTTTTCAGTTATATACACACACATATGCATGCTGTGTTGTATATGCTCTATGCATGAAATTTGTAAAACAATGGCATTCAAAAAAATGTTCAATCGCTCGGATGATATTTGTGATGGCTGTTATGGTTCTGCTAACTTTGCAAGTGGTGGCTGCAAGGGAGATTTCAGAAACACACACTGCTAAACCCAGCTTCTGTCGTAAGTCAACCTAGATAAATTCTTTCTTTTATATATATATATATATATACTCTTTCGTTAAACATTGTTAAGTTAAACGAACATTATTTACCATGAAACCATATTGGACGGTGGTACCTAATTAGTTATGTTGAATAATTAATTTTATGCTTTTGGGTCAGTTGATTAAGAATTTTGTAAAATAACATTCAAAAACTATTTTATAAATGATATCTTTATGATTTCAAAAATATTTATAGTCATATATCAAAAGGGTCTCTTTATTATTATTTTTGCAAAACTATGGAAACAACTCTTGATATTTAATCATGAAATTTATTAATTCATCGTTTGTTGTTCTAGGTGGACATTTTAGATTTTTAGGGAGCTTGCGTCTGTTTTTGGCAGTAAAACGCGTTTTTCCCAGGGAATGGGTAACCTCCTTTTGATGGCTAAACTCTTGACATCTCTTAACATCTCCTTTTAATTAATACTTTCTAATTTATCAATTAATTTAAGAGTGAGGAATTTGTTAGCTCGATCGCTAGCTCCTACTCAAAGTTTTAGTGGTTTTAGTTTGCCAAGTTTTCTATAGTATGTACTAATCGGTGGATCTATTGCAATCCAGAAAACTAGCTGCTATACACTAAAATTCAAAATTAAACATTTTACTTGTACACCTCTCGCAATCCCAAATTTGTTCTGTATAGTTACTTATTTTATTTTCTACGGACTAAAGATTACCATGTCTGGCTTGCAAATTTTCGCTTCTATTTAAAATTCTTTTGTCAGTTGTAATTGAAATTTAATTGAGTTTAAATCGTGGACCTAGCTAGGATTGAATATCAAAGCGGACTATAATAAATTATTTTGATTAAACATCGACGGTAATTAAAAATAAAGATACAGTACTTCTAGGGTGATCTAGTCAAGAGGACATAATAATGTTTAGGGTTCAAAAAAATTCTAGCATTCTTTACCCCCTACTTTTAAGACTAACACCAATTTAATAAATTAAGTTTTAATAGCACATAAATGTGAATCTGACAAAAATACCCTTAAAACACAATCACAAAAAATAAGTCTCGCACTTTTTTTAGACATATTTTCGTGTTTCTACGACTTATTTGAGTATTTC
Source organism: Acer yangbiense (assembly GCA_008009225.1). Lineage (NCBI taxonomy): Eukaryota > Viridiplantae > Streptophyta > Magnoliopsida > Sapindales > Sapindaceae > Acer > Acer yangbiense. Next base: position 59,419,516 of record CM017762.1, on the reverse strand, counting down.
CGAGACTTATTTTGTATTTCTAAGACTTATTTTGATATTTTTGAGACTTATTTGGTATTTTTGCAAATTCCAAAACTTACTGGGCAATATACAAAAATTTTCAAAAAATATTTCTTCTTCTTTATCGACCTCCATTGGAGGTCTAACAGACCTCCACAAAGGTTGAAATCGACCTCCAATAGGGGTCTTTAACCTTCCCATTAGGGGTCTGTTCCACCTCCATTGGTCATCCATTAATAGAGGTTTTTGAAAAAAAATAAAAAATTAAACCTAATGCCAGAAAAGTAATAAAAGAAGAAGGTGAAAGTATTAATCTAGTGCTATTCCTAAAAATCACTATGGATTTGGTACTATTAAAGCCTATTTCCACTAATGTTTACCCATTGAAACAAAAATTCTAAATAAATACATTAACAAACTTTTTTTTTTCTTGTTTAAGTCTAAACAAATTATAAAAGAAAATGGAATACAAAAGAAAAGTTCATTTTTAAAAAGGGTTAAATACATTGGCCTCCCTTGAATTTTGACATAAATACAGTTAGAGATTAGATATGTATTTATCTACTCAGACATCTCTTACTCTAAAAATTGAATTAATAAAAACACTAAATAGCCCTAAGTTATTAAATTTTAAAAATGAAGATGATTTATTTTATAAAAAATAATTAAATTAAATTAATTGAAGATAATATTTTCATTGGAGTAAAAATTTAAAAAATCGTTTTAAAATGGAAAAAAAAAACTATTTTTTAAATTTTAATTATCTTCATTTTAAATTGAATTTTTTACTATTTTTTTAAGTAAATAAAGAATGTTTTTAATTTGTTTAAAAAAATTATCTTCATTTTTTTTTTCATTTAAAATCTTTATTTGTTTTTTTTTTTTTTTTTTTGTGTCTAAATTTTAAATAATTTGTCTGACTTTACTTTATATATATATATATATATACGGAAATTATCCTATCAGTGCATCCTGATATAATTATATAAGGATATTGAATGTGAGCCACTCGTTTTACATACTTTGACTTGGCATGTATGCACTTGTCAAATCACTATTATAAATGAGTGGCTCACATTCAATATCCTGATAAAGTTATATCAGTGCATCATGATAGGATCGGGACTGTATATATATATATATATATATATATATATATATATATGTATAGTTATATATCTTTTTTATTTATTTATAATTTTAATAGCTATGGGAAAGTTTTTCTCGTTATTAGTTCAATTTTAAAGATATGAGAGGTCTGAGTAGATAAATGTATATTTTCTCTTTATCTGCATTTATGCCATATGTTTGGGGAGGTCAATGTATTTAGTATTTACCCCTTAAAAAAAATTCAAACCTTTAGTTTATGAAAGCTTCTCCTTACACTTCATAAATTATTTAGTTATACTTCATTTTAATTTTGAGAAATGATATTGACAATCCATTAATTATCTGTTTATATTCCATTTTTTTTATTAGTGACAATTTTAACCTAAATTACTAATTTTTTGGATTTGCAGTAGGTTGATAATCATTTGCCACTTCATTCAAACCTTAATGATAGGCATTTCGCCGCCAAACACAGCACAACACTCTAAAGAGAAAATATGCATTTATCTATTCATGGCAGCAAATTCACCACCCAGCAATAAGAATGCATTTCCCATGGCAGCCTCGCTATGTAATCTTCTTCTCCAAACTCCTCGTTTCATCGGCTTAAACAAGTGATTGAAAAGCCTCCAAACTCTTCAAAATGGTCTCCACCACATCCTTGGGGTCCTATTTCTCTTCAACATCAGTTTTGCATTGGATTGGGATATATTAATAAGAGTCATCAAAAGTAATAATGGGTAATATTTAAATAACCCTTTTTTTTTTTTTTGGTAATTTATTACAACTAAAAGCTCTTTAATTAAATAATCTACCAGCTTAAAAGTGTTTTTTAATTGAATGCCAAACAATATACAATTTTTTTTTCTTTAAAAACTCTACTTGTAAAAACTTACTCCAAAAGCTTTACTTCTAAAGTCATACAACTAAAAGAGTGATGTATGTGGGAAATGATTATTTGACAGATATTGATCTGTTCAAACTTAATGTAATGTTTACTAATGCAATAAATAAAATGAATAAGGCTTATGTTTATATTGTTGATTCTTTTGATATTTGATATGCTATATTAGGACATATTAATTATAGATGTTAATATATAATGGTTAACTTAGATTTTTTTTTTTTTTTTGAAACAGCCAATATTAGATTTATTACCAAAAAAGTCTTAATAATTGTATATAAAAACATTATGATATTATAAATTTAGAAAGCTTCTCCTTACAATCCACAAATTATCTATTTACACTCCAATTTATTTATTTATTTATTTATTATTAATGATAATTTTAACCTGAATTAAAATTTCTAAACAAGACAAAAAAATTCTAAAGACACTCCAAACTAATTAAATTATTAAAAAAAGAATTTCTCTCTCCTAAATCATTAGATTAAATAATATGTATTAAACTCTCTCTCCTAAATCTGTTATTACCATATTAAACTCTCTCTCTCTCTCTCTCCATTTTTCAAAAAAAAATATTCATATCTCCACGCTTTTTCGATCAATCCATGATTAATAGTTAAAGAAAAAAAAAACTTATGAATATTTTGGTTTTATACTAATTGTAACATATATATATATTTTAGGGTAAAAGACTAAAGAGATTAATGTTAAATTCCATAATAATACTTTTAGCACAAATTTATTGAATAGAAATAGTTTAAACCATTTTCATAAAATTGGTTATAATGACTTGCATATAGGAAGTGTTCAAATTGGGTTGAAACCTTTAGCCAAAATTGGTCTTAATAATTCCCTTTTAGTTGTCCTCCGAGACAAAAGGATCACCAACTATAAAGAATCTATTTTAGGAATTGCTGAAACTAGTTTGACTTATGGACCTATCTATTTTCAATGTTATCCAAATTTCACTATTGCTTTAAATTCAGATGAACATAAAGAAAAATGTCTTGCTATTGATATTCAGACTCATAATTATCAATTTTTAAGAGGTTCGAGTCCTTATAAACTCATTTACAGAATTCATTATCGTGTACTAACCACTGGACTTATCCCTAGTTATATTCCTCCTGTTGTTCCTACTGGACAAACTATATGCTATAATGCTTATCCTACAGTTAACCTGATGGTTCTCACACCAGTTAGATGGGAAGATATCAACTTCCCTGAAAATTGGTTGAAGGAACATGCAGATAGGCCAACTTATCGACCACCCATGAGGGATCTCAGAGATTGTATATCAGACCAAGATGGGACTCTTCGAATTTCATTTAGAGATCGATCACTATCATCCAGAGAACACTCACTACGAAATCCAAATTATGATGCTGATCTCCAGTCAGCAAGAAATTCCTTATCTAGCCTATCCAGACTTAACATCAGAAACCAAATTCCCAGCCTGGTAGAACAATACCAAGATAGACCAAATCCAAACACTAGAAATCAGTTACCTAGCCTTGAAAACAGATACAAACCGGGCACCAGTGAATCATCTGAACCTATAAACTTGATACCCAGACAGAGACGTCCACCTATTCCTACTACTATTGAAATACCCGAAATACCCACTCATATATCCAGAGTCCATAAAACTCCAGAACAAGTTGCTCATCCTATCCATACATATGACCAAGAAGGACCAAGCTCTCCTACTCCATCACAAGTCCTAACAGAAATACCTGACACAGAACCACAAATTAGAACCATAAATGTCCTTGACACCAATCCTATCAATTATGACCTTCTTATAGCAGATTACCATAGCCACAAATCCAGGACCAAATATGAATCCAGTTATAGCCAGAAAAAACAAGAACAGTTCAGGACAAGATGGCTTCAGAGCGTCAAAACACTTGACAGAAGCATACCTTTCTTCGAATGGTATACCAATAGAAAAAGCATAGAAGATGATTGTCAATGCCTTGTCATAGACCGATCAACATTCAGAACCTATAAAACCAGGAAAGGCGAAGAAACACTTCCCCATCCTCCTCCAAGAACATGTGAGACAGAGATAGAGATAGAGAATGAAGACCGAGAGGTTTCGGGAGCCCCTGAAATTATGACTTGCTCCCCTTACATCCTTATTGACTCATCCCTATCCAACACTGTTCCAGCTTCTTCACAGCAAATGGGCATAATCATGAAGCAGAACAACTATACAAATGCCTATCTAAAAACTGTTAGAGACCAGCTTGACAGAATTGAGATCAGCCAATACCAATCTCTAACCAGATCTGTCCCTGAAAGCGTGTCCCAAGATCCACAGTCCTCATATCAACCTGGTGTCCTCTTATTTCCTGATACCACAGGAATTGAGAAATGTTTTGATAACCACAACCTTCTTGACACAGAAGAACTTTTGAAACTCCTCGAAGAAAGGTTATCACAAATTCCTAAACCCGAGAACCAACCAGAGGTCCAAACCTTGGACACATATATTGACACCTCAGAACCCAACAACAGTGAACCTACCAAAGAATTTGACCAAATGATCTACAAATTAACCAACCAAAATACAGCTGACAACAATAGCTATACCCGAATTTACCATGGCACAAAACCCTATTATCCAAAGCCTACACCATCTGACCTCCAATATGAAGAAACTGTTCTTTACAGAGCATACAGTGGTAATGCTTGTTATCAATTTAACATTGATGGTCTATCAGAATACCAAATTATGACCATCGTCAGACAGATTCACACTGTTGGCTACATTTACATCAAGAAACAAAGCATGACCCATGTTGATGCTGTCACAGCACTAATCGGTGGTTTTGAAGGCCAATTGCTCGGATGGTGGACTCATACCCTGTCTTTAGCAGCTCGAGTAAACATTATTAACCATACAAAAACCATATCAGTTCCCTCTACATCTACCACCCCAGCATCTTTCCTGCCCACTACCACTACCACTACCTCTCAGCCTGATGGTATAGATGTGCTTTGTTATACAATTGTTCTACATTTTATTGGAAACCCAAACCGATTCCAAGATAAAGACTATTCCAAACTCCAGAACTTGAAGTGCAAGAAGCTGAGTGATTTCAAATGGTATAAAGACATATTCTTGACCAGAGTATTACAAAGAGAAGACAATGCCAAGGCATATTGGAAGGAAAAGTTCATATCAGGACTACCTTCTCTTTTTGCCAACAAAGTTCGAGACAAGATGAGAGAACAGATGGCCAGTTCAGATTGGTCCCAGATCGACTTAGAAACATGGACTTATGGAGAAATCATTGCAACCATCAACATTGTAGCCCTGCAACTATGTAACGATATCAGACTGAAGAGCCAACTCAAACAGCAAAAGCTAACTACCAGAAGAGAACTTGGCTCATGGTGTGAACAGTTCGGATTTGATAAGCTCCCAAGCCAAAAACATCGGAAGTCTTACAAATCCAACTATCAACCCTCCAGGAAGAAGAAGCGCACCAGTAAAGATAGACTGGACAACAAAGATAAAGCAGAAAAGAAAGGCAGGAAGCCTTTTCGAAGGCCCTTCACCAGAAACCATAGAGTCTGTTATGGATGTGGGAAAAGGGGACATTTTGCTAACAAATGTCCTGAGCTTAAAAATAAGATCAAGTCTTTGAATATTGAAGAAGAATTTAAAGACAGACTTATCCAGGTTATTTTCGAACAACAATATACCTCGGATGAAGATTCTTCAAGTACAGAGGAGGAGCTTCTAATTATTGGCCAATCCAGCACAGAAACTTCAACACAACAAGAATCAGATCACATTCAAGCTTGTCTCTGCAACCAAGTCAATGTCTTGGATCAATCCGACTATTCCATGCTAATTAGCATGATTGACAGTATCAGTGACCCTATTCTTAAAGCAAACTACATCAAACAAATCCAAGAAAAAATATCCACCCAAGATACCAATAAACCATCAACCATCAACCAGTCAAAAAATCCTAGATTTCGAAGAAAATGTCATGAAACTATTTTCCCCTAAACAAAGAAAAGTGACCATCCCTGACCTACAGACAGAAATCAAACAGGTCAAAGAAGAAATAAAAGATTTAAAGCTCACAACCCAGAAGCTCCAAGCACAATTGCTAGAACAATCTTCCAAGGCAAAAAGAAAATCATCTACCCAAAACAGCTTCAAGAGTTCTGATGATTCGGAAGATGAAGCACAAGGAGGGGATCAATCTAACCATGAATTGGCCAGTCTCCTCTATCCTAACCTTATCCAACCACATGAAACCTCCATTCACAGAGAAATCAGGATCCAGAAATGGTACACTGAAGTAGACATACGCATTTCTTCCAACTTCCATCTAAGGGTAAATGTGTTAATCGATACAGGAGCTGATCTCAACTGCATGCCGGAAGCTCTTGTTCCCACCAAATATTTTGAGAAAACTACAGAGACCCTTTATGGTGCCAACAAACAACAACTTAGCATCCAATACAAATTGACCAATGCCAAAGTCTGTAACGACGGAGTCTGCTACAACACTAGTTTCCTCATGGTCAAAAACCTTTCCCAAAACGTAATTCTCGGATTACCCTTCATCCATCTTATATCTCCCTTTAAGGTTACCTCAGAAGGACTTATTTCAGAATATCTAGAAAAAGAGATACTTTTCCCTTTCACCTTCCCTGTTCTCATTCGAGACCTGGATGCTCTCAAAACCAAATCAGTCTCCCTAGAACAACAAATTGCCAATATCAACATAAAGCAAGACTATCTATCTTTTCTAAAAGATGACCTACATTTTGAAAGACAGAAGAAACACTTAGAAGATCCCAAACTTCAACAAAAAATCCAAACCTTTAAACAGAAACTCGAAAGCGAAGTTTGTGCCTCTTTTCCAAATGCTTTCTGGAACAGGAAAAGACATATAGTCTCCCTTCCTTATAACAAAGAATTCTCCGAAAAAGGAATTCCCACCAAAGCCAGACCTATCCAAATGTCCTCATCCCTCCTAGAACACTGCAAAAAAGAAATTGTCGACTTATTGCAAAAAGGCCTGATTAGACCTTCTAAATCCCCTTGGAGTTGCCCAGCTTTCTATGTACAAAAGAATGCTGAAATCGAAAGAGGAGTCCCCAGATTGGTTATCAACTACAAATCTCTGAATGATGCTCTTCAATGGATTCGGTATCCTATCCCTAACAAATCTGACTTATTGAAAAGACTTTATAATTCTAACATTTTTTCTAAGTTTGACATGAAATCAGGTTTCTGGCAAATATAGATTGATGAGAATGACCGCTATAAAACTGTTTTTACTGTGCCTTTTGGTCAGTATGAGTGGAATGTTATGCCTTTTGGTCTCAAAAATGCCCCTAGTGAATTCCAATCTATCATGAATGAAATTTTCAATCCTTATACTGAATTTTCTATTGTCTATATAGATGATGTCCTTATCTATTCTGATAACATTGACCAACACTGGAAGCACTTAGATATTTTCCTCCAAACAGTCAAACACCAAGGCCTAGTTGTCTCTTCACCCAAGATTGTTTTATACCAAACAAAAATCCGATTCCTAGGTCATAACATCGAAAGAGGAACTATTTTACCCATCCAAAGAAGTCTTGAGTTTGCTGACAAATTTCCAGATGTAATCAAAGATAAAACCCAGCTACAACGATTTTTAGGATGCCTCAATTATATAGCCAACTTCTGTCAACAACTACGTATCATCTGCAAACCCCTTTTTCAAAGACTAAAGAAAAATCCAGCACCTTGGACCGATGAACACACTTTAGCCGTCCAAAAGATAAAAGCCTAGGTCAAAAGTCTCCAATGTCTTGTTATCTGTCATCCCACTGCTCCCAAAATAGTTGAGACAGATGCTTCTGAGCTTGGTTATGGTGGCATCTTAAAACAAGTCATCAATAACCAAGAATGTCTTGTTAGATATGTTTCGGGTGTTTGGAACGATACCCAACAAAAGTACTCCACTGTCAAAAAGGAAATCCTGGCTATTGTTCTAACTATCCAAAAATTCCAAGATGACCTAATAAACCAAAAATTTGTCTTGAAAGTTGATTGTCAATCAGCAAAATTCATTTTGAAAAATGATGTTAAAAATCTTGCTTCCAAACAAATATTTGCTAGATGGCAAGCCTTATTATCTGCATTTGATTTTACTATTGAACATATTAAAGGATCTGATAACAGTTTACCAGATTTTTTGACCAGAGAATTTTTGCAGGGAAGCCCATGAGTAGCAGCAAAAAGAAGACACAGGGCCTCAGGCCCACTATGAGCCCATCCTTTTCCAGGCCCGACTTATCAAATGACTTATCAAGTGGAAATAGTGCTTTAGTGACTTATCATGGCAACAACACTGCTGCTATAGTGACTTATGATGAACAAAAGTCTAGCCCACAAAGAAAGCCCAGTCATAAAGACAAATACTCTATTGCATCCAGTCATTTGGCCATTTCAACCCAATCACCAAGGCCTACCTTATCAACCCCATTGCAAATCACCAATAGTTTCTCCCCTTTAAAATCAGACTCTTCATCCTTTAAAACAGTAGCATCTTCTCATATCAGTCCTCATTCAGTAAAGCAAGATAAGATGGTTGAAAAACAAAAGACTTATGCTCCCTCCACATCATCCTTCCCTAGAGTCAACAACCCGACTTATCATTATCATGAAAAACCCTATTTTGACAAATTCTTTGTAGTAGAAACCCCTCTACTACTCGAGACTTATTTCAAGGAACCGAAAAAACTAGCGGATGCAATCATTGATCCACTGTTTTGTAGGATTACTGAAGACATTTTAAAAAGACATATTTTTTATGAATTCATTCTTGTGGATACGGATTCAGTTTATATTTCAGATGTTTTTGATAAAATTGACACGAAAAAATTAATTTTTAGAAAAATAAAGTTTTGCAAGATCATTACCCTAGAACAATGGGGAAATGATCCGATTAAGAAAAGAAGTTTTTCAAGACCCTTCCACATTTCTGAATTTTTCTATTGGGATTATATTGACGCATGGACATATGTTTTGTATGGTCAAAACCCAGGAAACTCTTTATCCTGGTTTATCTATTTTGACAAAGATTTTCCTCTTGACATACCATTCTGGTTTCTAGAATGGTGGGACAAATTTGGGCCAAATATTGATTTCCTTCCAACCATCATCAAGGAAGGTTATCAGTATTGGGTCACACATATTGATAAACCCAAAGATTGGGATTTTATTCCTGACTTATTACTCTTTTTCAGGATATTCAGTCTTACCTGGATTTTGATGCTTGATTATAAGATTCAAGAGCAACTCATTGGCAATGTCAATATTCCTTATTTTGGGAGACAAACAAAGATCAAATGGTGGAGTGGCATGAATATGGCCGACCATGGAAAAAATAGAGTGGCAAAATGGTTTAACGAAAATCCTAGCTTCTGCAACTCAAGCAAGGACCAATCCCAGTTCTTAATGGCTAAATCCCAAAATCAAGCTAGAATTGCCGCTGCCAAGACTCCTGAAGAACTCTTAGCCATCGCTGATGAAATGAGAAAAACTATGACAGCGATTTCCCAAAAAGACTCAGATTCAGAAGATCATGATGATTTCCTTAGTGAAAATGACCCCACCGAAGGTAATAGCTATTCTCAACAGCATTGTGGGAGTACTTTCGGCCATGACTTATCTCAGTTTCAGGGGCTTTAGCCCCACAGATTTCACCAGACTTATTCTTAGAGAATATGGAATCCTTTATTAACAATTATAATCGTGTATTATCCTATGTCGGCAAAGAAAAAAAAAGTAAAGTGTCGGCAGAAGAAACAAATTACCTTTCGCCCGTGCGTGCCTATGCTCCAGCAGCGATCATTCCTCCACTACCAGACCCATGTGACAAATCTATGGAATCATCAAGTACCATCATTACTTTCAAGTACCATAATTGCTTCAGCAGCAATAATTTCTCCTCTTCCAGACCCATGTGACCAGCTTGGACGATCATCATTATGCTTTAACCATAGTCAAGTTTAACCTTGGTTATCATTACCATGGTAATTCGTCTAGTCTATATATAGAACTCTTCTCCGTCTGAGAAGGATCATCCTGATTTGGAAGTTCTTTTCCTACTCTGTAATCTTTCTCTAATCTTGTAACCTTCCTCTCTTAATCTTCCCTTCCTTTGTACAAACAAGTTTGAAATTAATAAAGAGTGCGACCTATTTGTGTATATCTACATTGCTGTCCGACTAATACTGACTACAGTAAGTTTATATTTATTTTATTTTCTATTATTCAAGTTGGAATTCGTTTCAATTTCATGTTTTATTATTTTCTGCATATTGTCTTGTGCGTACTGTTATATTTGTTGATTCTCCGTTTTGGTATATATATATATATATATATATATAGTATATTAAAAGTAAATACAAATACCTTGTTTTAAAAAATAAAAAATAGATATATGAAAACTTGATTTGTTGCAACTAGATTTGATTAGGGAGTGTATTCAATTAGGATTCTTGAGGATATTTAAAGGCATTATAAATCCTGGTGTATTCAATTTAGATATTTAAAGACTTTAAAAGAGTCTATATTAATCCAGTGGTATTCAATTCAGATTTCTATGGACTTTTAAAGAATCATTCTAAATCAGGGTATATTGAATTGAGACTTTAAAAATGTCTACAAAAATCAAGGTGTATTCAATTGTGACTGGATTTTAAAGGATTTTCTTAAGTCATGGATTTTGGTGGACTTTATGGTGAGAGGTATTAATATCAAAGGCCATAAAAGTCCAGTATTCTCTCCAAGGATTTTGGTGGACTCTATGTGTTTTCGAAATATACAAAGACCTGCTAAAACCCCTATATTTTGACAAATGGCCAGAATTCGTAAATTTATTTGGGTGGGTTCTTCTATCTAGAAAATTATGAAAATTTATATGTAGATAGAATGTTATGTCTACTATTATTTTGAAAAGTTTCGTGATTTATAAATAAGTAAAAAAATTGTTATAATTTTTGGAGTGGACAAAGGTCAATTTTGATTTCTGCTTGACAGATTCGGGAAACAAGAAAAGAAGGAATGTTTTTATATACAAATGATCATGGATTAAATTGATAATTTTATTGTAGCATTTTCTATATGTCTAGATTATGCATGTAAAATTTTGTAAGATTTGAAGTTGTAGAGAATTAATTAAAAATCGTGGATCAAAGGGTGGTCAGTTGTGACAAGGTTTGGGTTAGGGGTATACGTTTTTCAATATTTTATGTATATCTTTGCTTGGTTATTCGATTAGTTGATTATAGTTTGTTTATATGATTAGACAAGAGTCCCTTTTGTTTGACAAAATGTTTTCAAAAGCTGAAGGGTAGGTAGATGTACAATAAAATAGTAAATTCATCCTGGAAATACAATTAATTCTAGTCAATATCATAAAATTTTCAATTGAACAATATCATTCTCAATTGTTATACCGAAATCTATATTATCAATTTTATCTGCTGGAAATTGCGCATTTAAAAAAAAAAACGTGATGGCTTATAATTAGCTACTCTCTGATCAGTTGTTCTTGTGATAACAAATTCACCTTGATCCCTATAACCATGTTGATATCAAGCCCATGCTGCTGCTTTTACTATTGATAATTCATCTGTATTATTACCTCTACCTCCTCTTGGGGGGTTTTTTTTTGTCTCCTTTAAAGAGTTGAAAATTTCTTTAAGTGGCATGACATCAAAAACTTGTCTCCTTAAGGTTTACGTTGTTACAGGGTTCACAATACTTAGGTGGTTATGGAGAGACAAATAGAGAGCTGGAAAGGCAAATAGTTGATTAAGGAGGTGAAAAGTAATAGAAGAGAAAAGGAAGAAAGCAAAGATTGTTGTTAGTACTGCAAATTGTATTAATGGATCATATTGGTTGCGTGTATAGATTGTGTTATTGGGTCATATATTGGTACAATTCTCCATCTATAATAGAAGTCAAAGATAACAAATCCATAAAAGTCCATGGATGTCTAAACAAATCCATAAAAGTCTGAGATAGATGTATAAATAAATCAATGAAAGTCCATGTGGATTTATAAAAATCTGTAGAAATCCATGCAAATCTATCACTTAAAAATTGTCTTTAAATGTCCTTAAGAATCCTAATTGAATATACCTTCCTAAACTCAGAATTTCTAAGACTAATGAAAGAATTAAAGTTCTATAGGCAATCACATACCTATAACAGTAACAAAAAAACATTTTCATATTTCTATATATATATATATTTTGAAAAACAGGGTACTTGTTTATTGAGTTTTTTTTTTTTTTTTTTTTTTTTTTTTTTTTTTAATATATACATATATACAGTTCTTAAAAATCAAGCTTATTCGTAAGTTTTTTTTTTTCTTAACTGTTAGTCTTGCTTGAGAAAGAATGGATATAAAATTAGAAATATGTATTAGAGGAAAGAGAGTTTAATATGGTAATTAAAAATTTAGAAGAGAGTGTTTAATATGTAATATTTAATTTAATGATTTATGAGAGATAATTTTTATTTTTTTTAATAATTTAATTCAAAAAAGATTACTTCTCGGATGAATCCAAAAGCTACGATGGTTCATCCTAACTTTTATTAAAATAAAATGGAGTGTGTTTAGAAATTTATTTTTTAAAATAGAGTGTCTTTAGAATAGGAGTACCAAAAAATAAAAAGGATAATATTGGAACAAAAGGAAGTGTCTTTAGAATTTTTTAAAATTTAAATTTTGAGAATGGAGTGTCTTTAGAAAAGAAGTGTAAAAAGAAAAAATTAGATTGTCAAAAGAAACTCTCATAAATTTATCTTTATATTTTGAAATATTTCCATTTTAGTCCCCATAAAATTTGTTGTTTCTGTATTCCTGGCTTCGCCACTATTCACAGCAAAGATGAAGCCTTGGAAACCAGGAAGACGAGCCAAGCCATCCAACAATTGTTAGAGGCCATTTGTTTGTTACATACTTACGCACGGAGCTAGCTATAATGGTTGGAATTTGGAACGCATAATATATATATAATATAAAAGCTTCAAGCCAATTCCCTTTGCATATGTTCGTTTTAGATTCAAAAGTCCTACTGTATCATTGCCGTTTAATCAATTCATTGTCTATTTTTTTCCAAGTCTTCTGCATATGTTCGTTTTAGATTCAAAAGTCCTACTATATCATTACCGTTTAATCAATTCATTGTCTATTTTTTTCCAAGTCTTCTGCATATATTCGTTTTAGATTCAAAAGTCCTACTATATCATTGCCGTTTAATCAATTCATTGTCTATTTTTTTCCAAGTCTTCTGGCTCAAAGTGCACTCCAGACCAGACAGCCCATAGCTGTAAATTTAATAGAATTATGACCGATGGAATAAACGCGCGTACAGAAAAATCAAATGGAAACACGTTTGGCAGTGCTAATTTTGGCACAACTACACAAAAACTCTTTTTTGGATAAAAAAACATTTATAATTAATTTTTCATGGAGCATCATGGATTCATGGCCCAGCAAAAACACAGAAAGTCAATAGTAGTTCCCTTTCATTTTCCGGTCTTCAAAAATTTCAAAGTATGCGTTACTGTTACTTTTCTTTTGTTTTCTGGTCAATTAATTCAAAGTCTTCTCTTAGCAAATCGGAGATAGACTTTGTAGAGCTTCCGATTTAACTAAAGTATTTGTTAGAGATCCCATATGTGAAAGTACTCAAGAAGATGAGATTAATCTCATATTTAAAAAACATATAGCAAGAGATTTATATATATATATATATAAAAGTTTTTCTTGCCTCAAGACGAACTGATTTTATTTATATTAGTTCCACAACTATCAACAATTAGATTCATTTAATCAAAGTCTTCTTAAACTTAATCAATGACTCACAAGTTTCATCATAATCTTAAAAATTCAATTCGGTCTTGAGGAGAAGAAATATATATATATATATATATTCTCATAAAAACTTAAAAATACATGAAGGAATTTAACCCTATTAATGAAAATAGTACTCTCTAATTATTGCTCATTTGTTTATTCTAATTTTGAGTCAGTTTGGTATAGCTTTTGAGAAGTTAACATTAACTTATTTTATAATTTTAACATTACATGATGTTTGGTAAAATTTTCAAAAGTAATTAATTAGTACCCTGGCAAGTTTTGACAGCGATTTTAAGAAGCATGTGATCGAGTTACCTTTTTTTTAAGTGATTATAGAATAATCTATTTCAGCATTTAATGAATCTTTTAAAATATCATTTTATCCTTGTGAAATCAAGTTAAAATCATTTATTTACCTTATTTCATTTTGAAATTAATTATTCTACGTAAAATTTGATTTGATTTATAAAATCTTTTAAAATGTCCTTATTGTTGTTACGGATTTTTTTTTTCCTAACTTAAATATTCTATTTAAATATTGATTTAATTTATTTAATTAAGGAAACAAAGAAAGTATGTAGTATTCTAAAATCATGTCTATTTTATTTATTCTAACTAATATCAATACTTTTGCAATAAAATTATCAAACTCATATATACTGCTTTTGAGCTATACAATAAAACTAACAGTAATTATTTTAAAAGTTACAGTAATACCAAACTGACCCTTAAAAGTTATAGAAATACCAAACTGGCCCTTAAACGTTCACAAAAATTTGTTTTCCATATTTATTTATCCAAATTGAACGTGCAAAACAAGCAAAACCCGCTTGAGGTTCGCACCATAATATGGTGAAGCATAATGAAGATTGTATGATTATTTTGGACAATTTGGTTGTCAAAGGTTTCATATATAATTATGCATAAAAATTCCCAAGTACGAGTTGTCTATTGACCAATCAGCTGCAAGAAACTTTGACTTGCTAATAAAATTGAAGTAAACGACGAAAATATAATGCAGTATGATTTTCGAATCTAAAGGAACATGCAAGGAAATTAACTACACTTTTGAGTTATATATATAGACAGACATACAAGCTGTGTTGTATATGCTCCATGCATGAAATTTATAATTAAAACAATGGCTTTCAGAAAAAGTTCAATCGCTTGGATGATATTTCTGGTGGTTGTTATGGTTCTGCTAACTTTGGAAGTGGTGGCTGCAAGGGAGCTTTTAGAGACACAGACTGCCAAACCCAGTTTATATCGTAAGTCACCCTACTTACTTCTTTTATATATATATATATATATATATATTGAATTATTACAATATTTCGAGATTGGGGAGGGGGTATGACTCGAACCGACAACCTCTCAAATGTAGATATATTGTCACTTCTTTTATATATATACACACACACGGGAGGGATCGGGGGATATAATTTTTGACACAAGATTTGACATATTTTTCAGCTATTGGATCTTTGAGATTTAAATGGCGTAGGTTTAATAAATTGATTTCTTTTTTATTTCCTACTCATTTATCTAACATTTATTTCTTTCCTTTCTCTCTCCTTTCTCATATATTCACTAGCTTTCCTAAATAAAATCTAATTAATATTTCCTCTACCTCTCTATTACGTATTTTTTTTTACTCTTCCCTGTTAATTTTCTCTTCTTTCTGTTCTTAAAGGTTTTTTTTTTTTTTCTTTGATATGGGATTATGGATAGTCTGTCTTTTGTTCTTGCTCTGTTTTGTTTAGTTCTGGCTTTGTCTGGCTTTCCTCTGTTTTTGGCGCCTTGTGGTTGGTTTTTTTTTTGCTGCATTGGTTTTGCTCTTTTTCGTTTGTTTTTGGTGGCTTTTTTGCCTCCCTGTTGTGCTGTTGTTTGCTGGTTTCGTGGCCTGTGTGCCTTTAATAAAGTCCAATTGTTCAAAAAAAAAAAAAAAAAAGTTTTTTTTTTAATCTTTTATTTTTTGAAGTATTATATTATTATATAAATTTGGGGTTTTTTTTGGAAGGGAAGACTCGAATCCACAACTTATTCCTCATGTTTTTTATTCTCTTTAAAACATGGCAAATCTTCGGTATGTTTTTGTATTGTCAATTTTTTTTTTTCTTACTTTTAATTCTTGAAATAATTTGGCAATGCCCATAGAGTCTTGCACCGTAAAGTAATTTCTGAATTCGGATTAGCTAAGCAAGAGTATTTGACTTGTTAACCCTATCTGTCTATAAGTATTTTCGTTTATTCAATCATAATTTATATATCTTTTCTCTCTAGTTTTGACTAATTTATATATGCAGCATATATATCACGAGAAAAGAGAAAATTAAAAGAAAAGAGGACAAAAAAATATTAGAGAGGAAGAGGAGATTTAATTAGGAAAGTGAATCTATATGAAGAGAGAGAGATAAGGAAACAAATAAATGTTAGATAAAGGAGTAGGAACTAAAAAAGAAATCAATTTACTAAATCTAAGCCATCCAAATCTCAAAGATTCAATGGCTGAAAAATTGTGTCAAAAATTGTGTCCCCCAATCCCTCCCAATATATATGAAATTTTTTAGGTGCAGGGTTTCTCGTACGGAATCGTCGATTGCTACCGATAGCAATCCAATAACTACCGGTAGAAATCGACGATTCTGTACGGAAAATCTCACACTAGAAAGTTACTATATATATATATATATACACCACATGCGATGTGATGACTCAAATATGAAATATTGTCCAATGACGTAACCAGGATTCAACATTGGGGTGGGCTAAAATAAAACTTCTTTAGTGAACTCCAACGATACGAGGAAATTTTATGGTTTGAAAAACAAAGATACACCTAATAGGGGGACATAACATGTAAAATGTATATACTAAAAATATATGTTATAATTTTATATTTGTGGCAGCGTCTCAAACCTAAGATATTGTTAGACTGAATGAGCGCGTTTACCACTAAACCACATTGGACAGTGGTAAAAATACGTTATAAAACACTGAATGCAAATACAATCAAACACTAATTAAGTTGTATTATTTAATTTTAAAAAAGATCAAATGTTGTTAATTATAATATATGAATCAATAGTATCAACAATTTCTATTTCAATGTAGAAAACTATAGACTTTCTTAGAAATTCATCTCCATGATGTCTTGATCATTTTCATCGTTCAAAAACCTTGTTCTGTTGTTGTGGAAACATGAAGTGATTTAGTCAAATCTAATAATATAATATTATATTATAAACCAAAATTAGACTAACTCTAAAATTTTAAAATAAAATAAAATAATTAAACACATAATTCCTAAAATCATTTCCGGTTTGAAGATGCAAGTTTTTAAAATTGAGAAAGAGGTTGAATCAAAATTGGGAACGAGAGAAAAAGTTGGTATAAAAATATAAAAATCTATATTAATCAGTGTTTGTGATGCCAAAAAAAATTGAAATTATAAAAGATGTTTTGGTAAATTTATATGAGTGTTTGACTGTTTTCTTAATATTTTAATATATTTTTTAAATGAGCTAGGAACCCTAGCCCTTGTTAAGGTTGAATGAAGTTCGTATTTTACCATGAAACCACATTGAGTGGTGATACCAAGTTATTTATATTTAATAATTAATTGTATAATTTTGGATCGCTTGATGAAGATTATGTAAAATCACTTTCAAAAACTATTTTATAAATTATAGCTTTATGATATCATAAATATTTCTAGTCATATATATCACCTGCAAGGTCTCTTTATTATTATTTTTGCACAACTATGGAAACAACTCTTGATATTTTATCATGAAAATAAGAAAATTTACGTAATTTTTCAAAAAAAAATTACGTAATAACTTTAAGATCCGAAAATGTCAATATCTTTTAAAAAGAAAAAGAAAAGGAGAAAACAAGTCTGAATTGATTTCAGTGTCTTTTTTTATTTTTTATTTTTTATTTTTTATTTTTTATGTAGAATTGATTTCAGTTGAAACAATCATTTTCGTACTTGAGTAATAAAATAATTTTCATAATTATTTATCTTTCAGTAATTTTGAGTGAAACACAATTTTTAGAAAGAATATCACTATATTGTCCAATTAATGTTTTGCAAAATAACTTTGTCAAAATGATAAGTAGCAAGATTAGCAAGTGATATATACACAGACCACAATGTTATGTCGGGGGTTAAGTTTACAGTTGAGAAGGAAAATATATATATATATATCACCTGCATATGATCAAACTTGAAATATTGTTGGGCTGAATGAGTGTTTTTTTACCACCAATCCACATGGGACAGTGCAATATTAAAGATGTACCTATTTATTAATTTATAGAATAAAAACTTGTATAATTTGAAAATGGCAGGGAACACAATACCTGATATTCTTTCTAGATGAGATGTTTTTCGAGCCACAGTAAGAACATGTATTATTTAGCATAAAAATAACTTCGATAATTTATTAATTGTTAGACGTTTTTTTTTTTTTTTTTTAAACAGATTGTTTGACGTTGTTTCAGGTGGACATTTTAGGGAGCTTGCGGGGGTTATTGGCAGTAAGGATACAGGTGGACACCGGTCAGCATGGACGGACCTGGGCTCACCTATAATAGAGTAAAAAAAATAATTTTTCTTTCCTTTTTCTTCTTTCTATAATAACAATTATTTCTCCTCATTCTTTAAATTTGGTTCAATTTATTTATCAACATCAACATTTAGATATGTTTGAGTGAATATTATAACTTTAAATATTTAGACAGTCGTGAATATATCACTTGCTAAATCTGACACAGGTCTAAGTTCTAGCACGAAATGTAAGCCTTCTGCTGAATAATGAAACATCAACAATCATGTTTATAAGAACAAAATAATAATGACACGATCAAAGACTTATGTGTTTAATTATTGTTGTGATTTCAGGTCAACCACAGACCTTTACACAACTCACTGTTCTTATCTAACACAACCTGCAAAAAGCTTACAGCAGCAAGAATAGAATATATATATATATATGTGTGTGTGTGTGTGCAGTACCAAATATAATTCCTATAGAACCTGTTAATCTAAGATTTCCAATAGTCAAAGATTAAACAAATAAGCAAGATACTAATAACAGAATTCTGGACCAGCTAATTCGGTTCTACCACAAGAACTCACAGGTATACAATAAGAAGAAAATCTGAACCTAGAGATAGATTTATATCAACTCAACCTAATCAATCATGCTCATATCATATTAAACAACCTAAAAGATACTAAGAGATAATCTGTAAATAATGCCTTACAAAACGAGCAGAAAAGTAGCAGTATCACAATGCACAACCTAGTAACATATAAGCTAAACAGAGATGCAATAAAGAACCGGTAAATACAGAGCAAGAAGAGGAGAGTCAGAGAAGAGAGAAGAGAACACCACAGTTATCGTGGTTCTGCCAAAAATGGGGCCTACATCCACGTAGAGCTTTCACAGAGAAGACTCTCTCCACTATATGACTGTCTTACAAATGGAATACACCAAGGGAACCCAAAATCAATCCAGGAGCAACCTAGATCTACTATTACAACCTTCGATCTATCTTGTACAACCTTCGATCTGTTGAAGACAACCAGATCGACCTCAAAACCTCTCAACAAATATGAACAACACTCTGTAAGGATTGGGAAATTTAGAGTTTCGCTATTTTGGGATTTTAGGGATTTAATGTTGGGGATAATTCCGAACCGATGAATGCGGAAAAGTTGTGCCTAATATATGCTCATAACTCATAGCAATTAATAACGTTAATAAGTAGAAAAATAGATGAGAGAGGATATACAATCACAACACAAGATATACGTGGAAAACCCAAAACGGGTAAAAAACCACAGGCCGTCAGGGCGACAGAGAAAGTTCCACTATATGATAAATTGTTACAATCATATACTTTAGGATTTTCTCTCACACTTCAACCTCAAACCACACTCATAAGATCTTCACGAGTACCCCACAATATCCCTTAGGTCTCCCCTGAATATCACCCACGGATCTCTAACTTGATCCATCAATATTCCCTTGGATCCCTCCCCTGATATTCCCTTGGGTCTCCCCCAGATCTCACCACATTCTCTCTGATGTTACATGGTGTTCTTTTCTCCATAACCTTAAATCTAATAACATAAATATTATGACTATTTATACTAGTTACAGTGAGTTTAAAATAAAAGGAAATCCAACTCTTAAACGTACAAGATTTATTTGTTTCACATAAACACTATTTCCTTTTATGACAAGTTTTCTTGTAAAGAGTATTCATTTTCCTTCAAGCACAAGAACTTCCCAAAAGAACACTTTCCTTTTCCGTTGAAGATTTCATGTTCCACGCATGCTTATGATTGACTATGATTTGGGTCACGGTTGTGCACCCGCTTCCTAAACTATTACAAGTCACCTTAAATTACATCGCTCAGAAAACCGCGATCCATACGATGAAACGAACCACTTCTTCAGTTCTTCATGATCTTCAACCTCCCTCAAACTACACCATTCCATTTTCCAAACGTATCCCACATCTCTAGGAAGCTCCACATCAGTTGAGTCTTGTTTGGTTCACATTTGGTTCGCTTAGGAATACAAATCAAAACCTAACAATTCTCTCATTTGACTTGAATTCTCAAGACTTTTATCCATAGCCACAGTTCTCATCACCGAGAATCACCATACCCTACCACAATGTATAACCACTTAGGAGCGAACCATCCTAAGATTTTTTTTTTTGTTCGTTGTTCCGGCACCATGTCGAAATAACCTGCTGAAATTGTGGTGCAACTCCTCAAGTCAGATTTCCAGGGAGTTCGTCAGCCATCAACATCTTTGTCCACCATACACCTTGCATCACTTTCTGACCAATGCCTTGTGCACAATTATGGACCACTAGCAGCAACATATCCTCTTCCATGGCTAGTGGGGAAAACTGTCAAAAGGATAAACATGTCCTTACATCACCTAACCCTGTGATAGACCTTCTATCCTTGCATCACATACCTGGTGAAAGACTTGCTATTAGAAACCGGGAGTGCTTTGCCGGATAAGCCCCACACCACACCAGAGACTTCGAGCGTTCAATTTTTTTTTTTTTTTTTTTTTTTTGTGCGTTCGGGAATTTTTTTTTTTTTTTTTTTTGATATACAATCAGCTCCTTGTGTCACCCAGATTGAATCTCCATGACTCGTACCTGTTATCACAAGCCAAATTTCTCCTCCATCAATATTCTTCTTTTTATCAAACCCTAACGAGTTCAAAACTGCCTTCAAGACGTATCTTCTTTGCTAAATCATACTAGGCAACCATGATCATCATTATACCAATGCCACCAAGTCCTCCATACGATCTTCTGTAAAGACTTTGAATCGCCATCGCCAACCGAGGGCTTTGATACCAATTGTTGGGGATAATTCCAAACCGATGAACGCGAAAAAGTTGTGCCTAATATATGCCAATAACTCATAGCAATTAATAACGTCAATAAGTAGAAAAATAGATGAGAGAGAATAAATAATTACAACACAAGATATACGTGGAAAACCCAAAACGGGTAAAAAACCACGAGCCGTCAGGACGATAGAGAAAGTTCCACTATATGATAAATTGTTACAACCATATACTCTAGGATTCTCTCTCACACTTCAAATCCAAACCACACTCATAAGATCCTCACAAGTACCTCCACAATATCCCCTAGGTCACCTCTAAATATCACCCACGGATCTCTAACTTGATCCACTGATATTCCCTTGGATCCCTCCTCGGATATTCCCTTGGGTCTCCCCCGAATCTCACCACACTCTCTCTGATGTTACATGGTGTTCTTTTCTCCACAACCTTAAATCTAATAACATAAATATTAGGACTATTTATGCTAGTTACAGGGAGTTTAAGATAATAAGAAATCCTACTCCTAAACGTACAAGATTTACTTGTTTCACATAAATACTATTTCCTTTTATGACAAGTCTTTTTGTAAAAAGTAATCCTTTTCCTTCAAGCACAAGAACTTCCTAAAAGAACACTTTCCTTTTCCGTTGAAGATTTCACGTTCCACACATGCTTATGATTGACTACGATTTGGGTCACGGTTGCGCATCCGATTCCTAAACCGTTACAAGTCACCTTAAATTACATTGCTCAGAAAACCACGATCCATACGATGAAATGAACCACTTCTTTAGTTCTTCATGATCTTCAACCTCCCTCAAACTACACCATTCCATCTTCCAAACGTATCCCACGTCTCCAGGAAGCTCCACATCAGTTGAGTCTTGTTTGGTTCATATTTGGTTCGCTTAGGAATACAAGTTAAAACCTAACATTTAAGATTGTGTTTGGTCTGAAAGAGTCAGGTCTTTCATTATTCCCTAAGGCATTACGCCACTGTTTTGTGTTGGTATTATTTTGAGCCAAAATGCAGTCGTTTTGGACAAGTCATAGTTATCAGTCAAGTTAATGGATCCGTCAGTCAATCCGTTTGTTCTGTTAGAGTCTAGATATTTTGTATTGAGGTCATGCTGATGTCACATCTGTAACAGATTATTGTTACAATCTGAATCTAATTCCAAGGAATTGTATTAATCGTGAGAAATGAATGGAAACAAGACATGAAATATTACAACTAAATTTTATTCTCTCTCTTCTCTCTATAATTCTCGACCAAATTCTATGTCTTCGTATGTGAAAAGTCTTATATAAGCTTCAAGCCAATTCCGTTTGCATGTTCATTTAGACTCAAAAGTCCTACTATGTTATTATCGTTTAATCAATTCATTGTCTAGTTTTTTCCAAGTCTTCGTATTTGAAAAGAGTAGTGCTATTAGCACACCTCTACCGGTCTATTTATGCCCCACTTTTTAAAATTAAATGTTTTTATTAATCTTTTTGATTTATTTCCAAAACTACCCTTTTTACTTATTTTCAAAACTTAATACATGTCATCTCTGATCTCTGTATATGTACGTATCTCACACACCTCCATTGAACAATTTATTTTTTCCTCTTTTTTTTTTTTTTTTTTTTTTTTTTTTTTTTTTTTTTTCTTCTTCTTAGGAAAAAAAAAAAAAAAACAAAATTGTTTCAACACAATGACAACTTGATATCATAATAAAAAATAAAAAAAATAAAAAAATAAAAGTAAACTTTTTTTTTTTGAAATGGCAGTTTTATTGATTAGAACAGAACGATATACCAACAATACAGAATCTGGACAAACTAACCAAAGCCAGACAAAGACTTAGAAACAAAAAACAGAAAGCCAAATATGGAAAATATGGAAAATATCATTAGATGCACTCAATTTTTTATTTTGAAAATATCATTAGATGGAAAAAAGCCAAAGAATTTTTTATTTTGGTTCCTCTAAAATATGGAAAATATCAGAAATATATGGACTTCGTAAAAAAAAAAAAAAATAGTGATAATTGGTTCAGTTTCGTTGGGAAATAGACATTTTTATTGTTCTATACTTAAATTTGATTGATTAATAATAATGGCTTATTATTATTATTATTATTATTATATATTTTGAAATATTACAATAATTTGGGTTTTTTTAAGTGGGGAAAATACTCGAACCCATAATTTCATGATGTTGGTGTACGAAGTTTAACAACCAGACCAACCTCATTTTGTTTATTACTCCACATTTTTCTTCAAAGAAAATGAATGCTTGAACATTTCTACCAAAAATACTTATTGCACGCGGTATTTATACTTTGTTCGAGTCAATCAAAGATTTACTGTAAAAAAAATTCAATCAAAGATTTAAATATTTAATACGACTAATTGGATTCTTTATAATCTTTTGGTGAAAGGTCAAGTTTAGAAACCACTTTAATATGCCTGCATCACTGTGATGTGAGATAACTATCAATATTATTGAGTATTTCTTACTCGAACATACAACCTCGTTAATATGGACGTAAGGGGTATATTATTAGACCAATCTCAACTCATCATTAGATGCACTCAATTTTTTATTTTTTATTTTTAAATTTTTTTTTTGAAATCTTATACCAATCGGATCAAAAATCTACTGGGACTTAGCAAAATCAAACCTTACAAGCTCGGAAGGCAACTCCCACTACCAAGGACACTTTGCCATTTATTGAGCAAAATATGACTCAAACTCCTATTATCATTCATATATTCTGTGTATTTAAAAACGGAGTCCGAGGTAAAGAAGAAAACATACACATAAAGAAAAGTTCCTAAAATGGCCAACCAAGGCAAATACAGTTTACCTGCTCTGTATCTGTATGTTGCCTGTATGCTGTTCTTATTTTCCTGGAAAGCAAATTCATTAACAGAAACAGAAGCCTTATTGAAATGGAAAGAAAGTTTCGAAAACCAATCGATTTTCGAGTCATGGGTGATTCCAGCTCAATCAAATTCTACCACTGCAAGTCCTTGCCGATGGAGTGGAATATCTTGTGATGATGCAGGAACTGTGACTGAAATAAACCTGTCATTCACAGGTTTAACAGGTACTCTTCAGAATTTGGATTTCTCTTCATTCCTGAACCTGCTACGGCTTGATCTCCAGACAAACAAACTTTCAGGCTCAGTTCCAAGCAACATTGGCTTGCTTTCGAAGCTCCAATTCCTTGATCTTTCCACAAATTATCTAAATGGAACTCTGCCTCTTTCTCTTGCTAATCTTACTCAAGTTTACGAACTTGATATTTCGCGAAACAATTTAGTGGGTGAAATAGACGCCCGTTTGTTTCCTGATGGAACTGGTCAGTCCAGGACTGGTCTTCTTGGTCTAAAAAAATTTCTCCAGGACAATCAGCTTGGCATCCGAATTCCTGAAGAGATAGGGAACTCAAAATTGCTGACTCTGATAGCTCTATATGGGAATTTTCTAATAGGTCCTATCCCTGCATCTTTGGGTAATTTGAGTAGCTTGTCCATCCTACGTGTCACGGAGAACCAACTTACAGGAGAGATTCCTGCAAATATTGGCACTTTGAACAACTTAACTGATGTGCGCTTGTTTTCTAACAATTTTACTGGTTTGGTTCCTGAAGAGCTTGGAAATATGTCATCATTAACTGTTCTTCATCTAGCTGAGAACAATTTCTCTGGCCATTTACCACAAGAAGTGTGTCGCGGAGGAAAGCTCATCAATTTCAGTGCATCTTTCAACAGTTTCATTGGTCTTGTTCCAGTAAGCCTGAGAGACTGCCAGTCATTGTACAGGGTTCGGCTTGAACATAACCAACTCACCGGAATTCTAGACCGAGACTTTGGTGTGTATCCGAATCTCACTTATATGGACTTAAGTTACAACAAATTGCAGGGTGAGCTCTCACCAAAATGGGGAGAATGTCAGAAGTTGACACTGCTGAAAATCGCTGTGAATTCGATAGACGGTAGAATTCCTGATGAGATCACTTCATTGAGCCAACTAGTAGAGCTTGATCTGTCTTCAAACCAGCTTTCAGGAGAGATACCAAAACAAATTGGGAATTTGACAAGGCTTTCCTTCTTAAGCCTGAAAGATAACAACATTTCAGGTTAGATACTTGCAGGAATCGGAAGACTGTCCGATTTGGAATCACTAGACTTGTCAAGCAACAGGCTGAGTGGAGCAATTCCACATCAAATTGAGGACTGCAACAATCTGGAGAATTTGAATTTGAGCCACAGCCAATTAAACGGTACAATCCCTTATCAAGTTGGTAACCTTGTATCCTTACAAGCACTAGATTTCAGTTATAATTCACTTTCTAGTTCCATTCCTCAAGAAATAGGAAATCTTATGAAATTGAGATGGATGAAACTGAGCAATAACCAATTTATTGGAATGATACCACACGAGATTGGAAAAGCAACTCAGCTACCATACATCAACTTCCGCAACAATCAACTTTTCGGAAGTATACCTTCAGAATTTGGGTTACTAACTAATCTCGTGCTTTTGGACCTATCCAATAGCAGTCTGAACAAGGAGATCCCTCATTCAATCTGCAATGTTAGTTCCCTTCAAATTCTTGATCTTTCTCGTAACAACTTGAGTGGCACTATTCTAAAATGCATTGGACATTTTAGCACCATTCTCTCCGTGTTGGAAGAATAAATTTCATGGCAACATTCCTGGACCATTTGCAAAGGGCAATCAATTGCAGGCACTTAACTTCAATGGCAATAGATTTGAAGGGACAGTCCCACCATCTTTAGTCCATTGTACAATGCTTCAATTTCTGGATCTTGGAAACAACAAGGTAACAGATACCTTCCCATATTGGTTGGGAACTCTTCCGAAACTGCAGGTTTTAGTTCTTCGATCCCATAAGTTTTACGGTTTTTTAAGAGATTTTGAGGCCAATGATTCAATCTCTAAGTTGCGAATTGTTGATCTCTCAAACAACAATTTCAGTGGTTTTCTGCCAGCAGGGTATTTTGCAAGTCTTAATGCTATGATGAATGGTGGTGGAGCTGAAAGTAAGTTGGAATATATGGGGTACAACTCTTATCAAGATTATAAGGGGAACTACTCTTTTCAAGATCATACGGGGGACTACTCTTATCAAGATTCTGTATCAGTGACGATAAAAAGGTCTGAGATCCGGATGGAGAGAATACTTATGATTTTCACTACAATAGATTTTTCCAATAATAGCTTCTATGGAGAGATTCCGGAAGTAATTGGGAAGCTACAGTCGCTTCATCTTCTTAATTTGTCTCAAAATCACTAGACTGGTCATATCCCTTCATCTCTAGGAAATTTGACAGCACTTGAATCCTTGGACCTCTCTTCAAACAGGCTTGTCGGAGAGATTCCAAGGCAGTTAGCAAATCTGAATTTTCTGGGAGTTCTAGTCCTTTCGCGAAATCAACTCTCCGGACCTATACCTCGAGGCAGCCAACTTGATACTTTTGGAAGTGATTCTTACGGTGATAACTTGGGATTATGTGGATTTCCACTATCAAACGATTGTCACATAGATGAGACACCACAGCCATCTCTAATATCAGAAGATGATACAGAGTCTGAATTTAGATTTGGTTGGAAAGTTGTGTTGATGGGTTATGGATGTGGAATAGTGCCTGGAATGATAATGGAATATCTCGTAATCTCAACCGGAAAACCTCGGTGGCTTGTACGAATTGTTGAGAAGGGAACCCATAGAAAGGTGACAATATAAGAAAATGTAGCTTTTACCACACATAATATGCCACGGTTAGTCAGGTGTGGCAAATACTAAATAAAAAACACTATAGAGAAACTTGTCTTTGAAAAAAAAATAATAATAAATAAATTTATGTGCCACGGATGGCAAGTGTGGCACATATAAGATATGTTTGCTACAGCTATTGACCACGGTTCTGTGGTAATTAGAAAGAAAAAAAACCTAAATACTAATTTTCCACTTTCCCTTTCACGTTTGAAAAAAACACAATTTCACCCAATTTTTCTCACCCAAACAGCCAAACTCTCTCACTTTCCTCCTCTGGTGCTCGTCTCTGGCGCTCGTCTACGGCGCTCGTCTCCGGTGCTCGTCTACTGGCATCGTCTTCATCTTCTCTGACGAATTTTAGGGTTTCACATTTTAACAAGGTATTTTCTGTTCAATTTCCATATGTTTCATTGTATTGGTGAGGAATAGCTATTGATATATTGTTGTATGACCTACTCTCTGCACATATTTGACATTGATCCTATCTATTTTGCTTGTTTTGATTACTTTCCTTGTTGCCTTCTAATTTCATGATTGAGACTGAACTTACGTTGATAACTACAAGTGAATGCTGAGGCTTTGCCTTTTCTCTGGTCCTTTTAGTTTTTTCTTTTTTGCCTTGCTGTTTTTCCTAGGCTGTGTTTCTGTTGTTTTTCTTTTCCCTAGTTTTTTCTGCTGCGTTTTTGCGGTTGTGTTTCTGCTCCTTGTGCTTGTTTGTTTGCTCAATGTAATTTATGAAAGATTATAAAATTGACCTCGATTATAGAAAAAATAAAAGATTTCAGATACAAAAAATTGACTTAATTCTTTTCTTTTTTATAAATAGATAAATTAGATGTGAAATACAAAAAATTCAACTAAAATCTCTTAACATTTCCGATGTTAGCTAAATTGATGAAAGAATAAATGGCTTCATGGTACAATTATTCATCAAATTTACTAATTAGGATGACTAATTTTAATGAATTAATAGCAAATTTGAAGAAAAATATTATAGTCTCCAGAATTTTCTCTTTGAAAGACAGATTTTTCTCTTGCTTTTTTAGACCACCATGTGTATATGTCAATAAGTTCAATTGATCTTATTAATATTGTTATTAATATTGTTGTTGCTGTTCAAAGTTGAACTTCTTATTTTAATTTCTATTCAACAAGTTCAATGTATAAGTCATTTTCATAATCAACGGTCAAATTACCATATATTTCAAATTGTTAATGTGTGCTCTTATTTGTTCAGGGTGTTAGACATGGATAAAAGTTGGATTGATTTGCCGAGTAGGGCATGTATGCAATATATTGAAGGGGTTGATAAATTAAACTAACTTTTTTCTAATAATAGGATAACACAAATGCTCCGAAGCAATATAAAACTAAATGTTTAGCAAACATTGGTGCTCTATGGAGAGTTTGGAAGTCTCGAGTGAAAAAAAGGTACTATAACAAATTGGAAACCAATAAAGAACGTCTCGCCATCACTCCTTCTCGGGTTATTAGAGATCAATGGGAGACTTTGGTAAAGTATTGGAGCATTGAGAGGGCAAAGGCATACAATTAAATTTCGTTACACATGAATTGTTACGTATGATATATATATATATATATATATATGATAACTATGTTTACAAATTTATGTTGTAGAACATCGCAAGTAAAAATAAGACCAATCGCTTGAGTCAAGGTTTATTTCACAAGACCGGTCGTACTCCTTTTTTAGAAGTTAGAAACCGGGTAAGTTTAATTCTTATAAATATGGTACAGTTATATTTATAAATTTATTGTTCAGTTATAGTTATTGTTATATTTCTAAGCTGCAGCAATCATTTAAATATTTATGAAATAAACCTTTGCTGCTGTTGTGCTGTCTGTTCTGGGTTGTTTGTGTGCTGTTTCTGGGCTGTTTTGGTGTCTGGTGGGGTCTCGGTTGTTGGTCTGCGTTGTTTCTGTTTTGGGGTGCCCTGCTTGGGTCTTTTTCTTGTTTGTGTGGCTTTTGTTTTTCTGATGTGTCTTTCCTTTTGTTTGTTCTTTTGCGGCTCCCTGTTTGCTGCTGTGTTCTTGGCTTTGTTGTTGCTCTGTTTGCTTCTAATAAAGCTTGCCTTTTCAAAAAGAAAAATGTATCTTATATATTAGAAACTAATATCTCAATATTATGTCAACAGGTTCAAGACAATTCTAGTGCGCACCAACCACATCCATCATCAAGCGGACATTGATCCATGTGACTTTAGGTAGCTGACATCGATTTTGAATATATATAACTGGTTCTTTTTCATATAGGAGTACCTTTGAAAAATTTTACAAAATTGAATTACCAAGATGAGCTTGACCTTTCGTTTTTGGTTTCTGCATAATTTTGGAACTTAGAATTTATATGGTTGTCAATCGGATAACTTTATTATTATAACCTCAAATTTTGTGTACTTGCAGCAAGAAGGGAAGCAGCTATGTTGCTGACATCGTTGAGACTGAGAAGACACTTGCAGTTCTACACTTGCAGCAAAAAGGGTGGCACCAGCTGCACTTGCACCAACTGCACCTGTGGTGGTCATTAAGACAAGACAAAACACACTTGCAGTTCTATGTATACATAATGTTGAACTTAAATTCTAATGTTGAAGATTTTCCCTTTTGGATCTTGAACTTAAATGTTGAAGAATTTTGTTTCATCTATCTCCTGCATATTACTTTATTTTGTAAGCCTTTCAACTTCTTATTTGAAGATTAATATATAACTTTTCTAATATTCTTTTATGAATTTCCGGTAATATTAATATTTAAATTTCCTAAAAAAAAAAAAAAAAAATCATTTTTGAAACGTGCTTCTGTTTTTTGCAACACCTAATTGCCGCGGCTAACTTACCGTGGCAAATATAAATAGCTTTGCAACAGGCTTTTGCCGCGGGTAATTTACCGCGGCAAATAAGTTTCCACCGTAGCAAATCCGTTGCAAGACTTTTTGCATCGGCCGTATTTGCAACACGTCTAATCCGCGGCAAATCTGTGGCAAAAGGCTTTTTGCCACGGATTATGCCACGGATTCAGCCGCGGCAAAAGGCCCTGATTTTTGTAGTGGGATAAGGCCAAATAACAGACAGAGGAAGAAGATTCAATGCCTGTGACTGAATAATTTTCCTCCTTGGAGATTATTACTATCTTATGCGACATATATGCATTGCTTAGTTGCTTGTCATCATTATGTATTTTTCAGAGTATACACTTTCTCTGGGATTGTGAATCGTGTGCATGTGTGAGTTGAGAGAAGTCACAAAGATCAAGTGAGAAGCACTTGACTGGCCGACAGTGAGTGAGTTCTCCTTGTGTAATTGTATGTGTAGAGTGCTTGTGAGTGAGTAATATTTGTATGACAGTGAGTGAATTACTTGAGTGAGTGAGTTTGCCTTGTATAATTGTATGTGTAGAGTGCTTGTGAGTGAGTAATATTGTATGAGTGGTAGACTAGTGTGATTATAAAGTCTATTTGTGTGTTAGTGTTGTAATTAAGTTAGTAATATAAACAGACTTCTTTCATACTATGTTTCTCAACATGATAGGCAATCAGGCACCGTATCGGTGTTGCGTATTGGTGAACCATGTTTCTCAACATGCTAGGCAATCAGGCACCGTATTATTGTTACGTATTGGTGAAGTTGTGCACAACAGTCTAGGACTGGGACCATGGCGGAAAATTTGGTGAACACAACAAGCAGGCTAGAAAAGCTCAACCACCACAACCATTAAAATTGGCTTAAGTGCATAAAATCCTACCTTAAAAGGCAGGATTTATGGGAGGTAGTCGTGGCAGCGAGACTACAGCACCTCCAATTGAGAAGGCCGGTAGGATCATATGAGAATGTTGATTATTCGGTGTTTAAAACCCAAAAATAGTGGATTTATCACGGGTATTGGTGGCAAGTTCAACCAACTATAAAGAAAATATATTGATCAACCATAAAACTTTAGCAAAATAAATGGCTAGTCCGCTGGAGTTTCATTAATGAATAAGGAAGATGCTTTAATAAGAGTCTATAACATGTTTTATTATTGTTTGAATTAATTCTTGATTGGGTTAAATTCTAACTCCACATTTGGTTATACAGATTTACATGGAAATATTCATTATGTTAATCCCACTAAACAATCAGAATTTCTTTAAAAGAAAGAAAGATATTTGGAATTATAGTTAATACATTAAGAAAATAACCCAATTATAGTTAACATAATGCATAATTGGAATTTTCTCTGTATTTGACAATACATTTTTATTCCTAACGATTTGGTTTAGGTGGTTTAGGTTAAAATAAGATAATTCAAATTTATGAAAAATATTGAGAATATTCAAGAATAATTTTTATTTCCAAAGTTCAAAAATATCAATATGTATTTATTTATACCAAATTAATCCAAACCCAAAATAATAATAATAATAGCATAGTGATTTATGTTAGGGAAACGTGTTTTATTAATCATTATTCACCACAATTTTAAGTTCTAACTTGCAAGATATTCACAATAGATATATAACTTTTCTCGATAAAATTTGTTTAATTTTAGAGTTCTTTTAATTTTTTATTTTTATAAAAAAAAACAAGTCTTAATTATGAAGTTATTGACTAGATATTAAAATATTAAAAGAAAATATCAATAAATATCTGATTTTGTTTGGTCCTTCCAAAAAACAAAAAAATAATAAATATCTAGAAATTAATAGAGGACTGATCACGTGTATACACAAAACGTCATTCACTTGCTCAGGACCGGACACGTGTCAGCGACTCACAAACCTAATAACAAGATCTTTAGATCACACCGTCAAAACGAAAACCCCCACAGTAACTGCCGTGTGCCATCAATCTTTCGATCCTTATCTCCTACCGTACTCATTCACGTTTTCTTATATTTTCGAACCATATATATATAAACAAGAAGAAGAAGAAGAAGAAGAAAGAGAGATTTTTAGAGGGAAAAACCAAAAACAAGAAAATAAAATTAAAAATGGGAAACGTTTGTTAAAAGGGTTGAAAATAAAATTCAACCCTTTCGCCGGCGAGTGTCTCGCCGGTGTTCTCTCCACCAGGATCAGCTACCTCGACGTCAAAATCGAACCAAAACCAAGGTCAATTTTATTACTCTTTTGTGTGTATTTTTTTTTTTTTTTTGGGTTAGAAACTTGTTTGTGTTTGTTGAATTAATTAAATTAGATTATGAGATTTTAGTGTGGATATGTGTATTTTGTGTGATTTGATTGGTTGATCAAGCTGAATTTTACTCTTTTGCGTTTTTTTTTTTTTAATGTTTCTTTTGTTTTTGTTAGAAACTTGTTTGTGTTTTTTGAATTAATTAAATTAGATTATGAGGTTTTAGTGTGGATGTGTGAATTTTGTGTGATTTGATTGGTTGATTAGAGGTCTGTTTTGGTTTTAGGGTTTGTGACATTGTAAGAAAATTCCAGATTTTAGGGCAAATTTGGTAGTGATGAGAAAGTGATTGGTATGGTTCGTTGATTTGTTTCGTTTGCGATTTGTGTGCTTGAAAGAATTAGGAATGGTTCAGTTTGAAAAGTTTTTACATTTATTCTAAGCTTCTTGGAAAATGATCACCTAGCTTGAAATTGAGGTTATGTTTACATATGGTAGTAAGATAGTAGATTGAAGGTGAAGTCTGAGGTGGTGGTTTTGAAAAATAAAGTCAGTTTGCAATGCAGTTCGATTGTAGGTTGATTGATGGTGTGTTTTAACATAATGTGGTTGTGAGAGGATGGAACTTTCAGAATTTGTATTTATATTTTAAAATGGATATTTGCATATGACTTGGTTGGACTATTTTTGAGATTCATGTTATTGAAATGGAAAGAAAATTGAATTCATTACCAGAAACAGAAGCCTTATTGAAATGGAAAGAAAGTTTTGAAAACCAATCGATTTTCGAGTCATGGGTGATTCCAGCTCAATCAAATTCTACCACCGCAAGCCCTTGCCGATGGCGCGGAATATCTTGTGATGATGCAGGAACTGTGACTGAAAATGAAAATTTCCTTTTAGTCCTCAGGCCATCTCCAACCACAGCGGCAATCTCCATTTTGTTGCAATTTTCATATTTCTTTTTTTATTTTTTTATTTTTTTATTCTTTTTGATTGGCTGAGAGGGAATATGTAAGGAAATAGTCTTTTTAGGGTAAGATTTGATGCAGGTTGGAGATGGAAGTGTGGATTGTGGAAGTAGTTACATTTTGCTTCGAAGTTTGCAACAAATTGGTGTAATAGGTTGGAGATAGTCTCATATTTAATTTATTTTTTTATATTTACTTATTATAAAATGAAAAAAAAAAAAAAATTGGCTAACCACCCCCCAACTTGATTAAATTTAAAAAATTTAGCCTTGTCTCCATCCCTATTTCTAGGTAAGCGTGATGGATTCAAGGAATCTGTGAATTCTGATAGGGATATCCAACCCCGCTTCGTCCAACCTCTATATCAAAAAAAAAAAAAAAAAAAAAATGTAAATTTTTTATATTTTACTTGGTACTCTCAAGTTTGGTCGACGACTTCTTAATTCTTATTTTATAAACTAGCTTTTTAGGTTTTTGGTGAGAATTGTTATTTTATATATAATTAGGGTTAAAATTAAGTAATAAATTTGTTATATTTATAAAATATTAAAATTGATAATGGAGATGGGTGAGGCAGATATATATATATCCATGGACCATATCCACTCCTATCCTCACAAATGAAATGATATTTGGATCACATCCATTCTGATATAATAGTGTCAATCTCATCTTAAATGAAGTGGATTCTTATGATATTCGTATCGATAGATAATTTTGCCATCCTTTGTGTTACGAAAATTGCCCCAAAAACAGTTGTTGGGATATAATAACAAAATAACCAACTCAACAAGCAAACACACAAAATAATCAATAAACACAAGAATATCAAGAATTACGTGATTTGGGCAATATGCCTACCTCCACGGCTCCATAGGTGTCAAACTCTGAAATTATAACTTCTACTATAATCAAAGTAGCTGATTACACAATATCACATCTCATTAGAACCCCTGATAAAGACACAATCTACCAAAAAGCCTAAAAGCAACACTTTCTAGCTTTAAATAGAAACTCCCACTACAAATAAAATCTCAATCAACAATTGAGAAAACCCACAATTAGGAAACCACCGTTATAAATAAAGCTTATCAATGTCTCGGCTGCACGCCTGCACGTCACACCTCAAGTGCCGCATACAACTTGCTTTCAATCAATGGCAACACACACCGGTTTGCCTCACTCAAAAATAACACACCATTACACACTACCAAGACCAATCCATGACTTCCAAATCTAAATTCTAAGCCACCAAGCTACTAAAGTCTCTCACTTGCGATTGCTCACACAACAAAATATAACACTTGAGTACACCTTAACAAAGCCCACATGCAAGAAGCCAACAAGCTGCTTTGTTTAAGCTCACACCAATTGCCACACACACAACCAAATCACCAAGGCACAAACAAAGCACTCTTTTTTCTTTTTCAACTTCTTGCTTCACTCACACACATCACAAATTTATATTGAGTGTTAAATAACGGTAATGCTACACATCCCACCTATAATCCCACCATTTTCATCCCAACACACGTGGCAGTTGAGGTGGCACTTGGTGAGTGGACAAATATTAATTGCTGAGTGAATACATGGGTAAGAGAGATAAGTATCAATTAATGTGTGTCCACTCACCAAGTGACACCTCAACTGTCACATGTATTGGGATGGAAATGGTGGGATTGTAGGTGAGATGTTTAGCATTATTGGTTAAATAAACCTATATGAATTTGGGCTCCTCATGGACTGGAGCAACACATATAGGCCCAACACTTTGCCATCCTTATACCCACGTCGTCCTGCAAAACAATCCCAAGAGAGCGGAAAAAAGACATTTGTTGACCGTCTTCACATACCAACTTGTGAGAACATGTTTATTTTAGAGAAGTTGGACATGTAAGGTGTTGTCAAATAACTCTTAACTCCAACCAAATATTGTCTTTCTCATAATTTATGCGATAAAGTTTTGAATCTCATTTTTGTTTATTAAATGAAAATGCCATATTTTTTAATCTCATTTTTGTCTTTCTCATTTTTGTTTATTAAATGCCATATTTTTCCGAAATTGCATATTTAATATCTGGCAATGAAGCACTGAAGCTTTGGCAAATTCAATATTTTTTTATTCAATTTTAAATAATTATCAAATTAAAAATATTATTATA
The DNA here is from genome assembly GCA_008009225.1 of Acer yangbiense. Lineage (NCBI taxonomy): Eukaryota > Viridiplantae > Streptophyta > Magnoliopsida > Sapindales > Sapindaceae > Acer > Acer yangbiense. Next base: position 59,384,118 of record CM017762.1, on the reverse strand, counting down.
TTTAGCTCAATCCTATGTTTCACCAAACAAAACATAGTATTAATTTAGGCCAGTCCCATGTTTCTCCAAACACAGCATAGTATTAATTTAGTCCAATACAGTCTAGTCCAATCCCATCTAATCCCAGTCTCATCTTAATCCAATCCAATCCCATGAAATAGTCCAATCCAATCCCGTGCACCAAACGCACCCTAAGAGTTAGAGAAGTTGGACATGTGAAGCGTTGTCAAATAACTCTTAACTCCAACCAAATATTGTCTTTCTCACAATTTATGCGATAGAGTTTTGAATCTCATTTTTGTTTATTAAATGATGAAGTGTGGTGAGACCCTACCCTACGGTCAAAGGTTTATTGGTGTTAGATTTAATTATTTTTTTTTTAAAAAAAAATTGACTTTTTATTATTATTATTAAGTTTTAACTACTTGTGTTATAATAAGACAAGCACATTTGCAAATCAATTTTCTCACAGAGACTGGTTCAATTTTTGCAAGTGGTTTGACTTTCTATTGATTCCTGGTCCACCCAAAACAAAATCCATTTGCTATTCTTTTCTTTTAAAAGACAAATAATCCACCCAAAGTCCTTTTGTTCACACTAGTGATTCCTTTTGTTTTTTCGGATTGCAATATTTCTGGTGTTGGCGGGACTGAATAATTGAATATTCCAACCAAGGAAGTAATAATCAAGTAAATATTGATGGGCTTAAATTTCTACAAATTTTTTGGAAATATTGAAAATATTGTAATATCCTCAAAATATTTGAATATTCAATAACGTTTTTTTTATATCAATCCTCCAAAATATGAAACATATCGAAAATATTTTGATTACAATATCTATATTTTCTTCTCTGATTCCAACCAATTAAACAGACCTCATCAAATTTAATTATTTTTTTAGTGGTAATTGGTTCAGTTTTGATGGGAAATAGATATTGTTCTATTTATATTGTTTTATATATTTAAATTTTATTGATTAATGGTTTATTATGAACTAAAACTCCAACCGTACGCATTTTTCTTCAAAAGAAAATGATTGTTTGACCGAGAAAAATCAATTATGCCTAAAATACTTGTTTCATACACAGTTGGACATTTCTACCAAATATTTGTTCACGTGGTATTTAATTATTTGTATTTTTGTTTAAGTCAAACAAAGACATTAATAACTAATTGGATTCTTTTTAAACTCCATTTAATTTCTTTTGCTCAAAGGTCAAGTTCTAGAAACCTCTTTTTAAAATTCAATGGCTTGCCTATAATATGCCTGCATCACTGTGATGTGAGATAACTATCGATATTATTGAGTCTTTCTCGACTCGAATAAACAATCTCATTAATATGGACCTATTGTAACGGGCAAAAAAAAAAAATCTAACACCAATCGGATCTAGAATCTGACAGGATTTGGTGAGATCAACCAATCTAATAGCAAGGTTTGGATAGCAACTCCTACTACCGGGGAGATATTTCCACACATTTAATGAGCAAAAGTGGGAATCGTACACCTATAGTCCAATCACTTTACTTGATTATTATTATTATTTTTTTTTTAATGATACTGTATATAGTTTGTTCGTTGAAGTAATTTTCTTTGCTGACATTTATGTGTATTTAAAAAGGCAGTCCCAGATACAGAAGAAAAGAAAACAGACATATCAAAAACATAAGGAAAAAATCCTGAACAATGGCCAGTCAAGGCAAATACAGTTTACCTGTTCTGTATCTGTATGTTGCCTGTATGCTGTTGCTATTTTCCTGGAAAGCAAATTCATTATCAGAAACAGAAGCCTTATTGAAATGGAAAGAAAGTTTCGAAAACCAATCGATTTTCGAGTAATGGGTGATTCAAGCGCAATCAAATTCTACCACTGCAAGTCTTTGCCGATGGCGCGGAATATCTTGTGATGATGCAGGAACTGTGACTGAAATAAACCTGTCATTCACAGGTTTAACTGGTACTCTTCAGAATTTGGATTTCTCTTCATTCCTGAATCTGCTACGGCTTGATCTCAATACAAACAAACTTTCAGGCTCAGTTCCAAGCAACATTGGCTTGCTTTCGAAGCTCCAATTCCTTGATCTTTCCACAAATGAACTAAATGGAACTCTGCCTCTTTCTCTTGCTAATCTTACTCAAGTTTATGAACTTGATATTTCGCGAAACAGTATAGTGGGTGAAATAGACGCCCGTTTGTTTCCTGATGGAACTGGTCAGTCCAGGACTGGTCTTATTGGTCTAAAACATTTTCTCCTCCAGGACAATCAGCTTGGCGGCCGAATTCCTGAAGAGATAGGGAACTCAAAATTGCTGACTCTGATAGCTCTAGATGGGAATTTTCTTACAGGTCCTATCCCTGCATCTTTGGGTAATTTGAGTAGCTTGTCCATCCTACGTGTCGCGCATAACCAACTTACAGGACAGATTCCTGCAAATATTGGCACTTTGAACAACTTAACTGATGTGCGCTTGTTTTCTAACAATTTTACTGGTTTGGTTCCTGAAGAGCTTGGAAATCTGTCATCATTAACTGTTCTTCATCTAGCTGAGAACAATTTCTCTGGCCATTTACCACAAGAAGTGTGTCGCGGAGGAAAGCTTGTCAATTTCACTGCAAATTTCAACAGTTTCACTGGTCCTGTTCCAGTAAGCCTGAGAGACTGCCAATCATTGTACAGGGTTCGGCTTGAACATAACCAACTCACCGGAATTCTAGACCGAGACTTTGGTGTGTATCCGAATCTCACTTATATGGACTTGAGTTACAACAAATTGCAGGGTGAGCTCTCACCAAAATGGGGAGAATGTCAGAAGTTGACACTGCTGAAAATTGCTGGGAATTCGATAGACGGTAGAATTCCTGATGAGATTACTTCATTGAGCCAACTAGTAGTGCTTGATCTGTCTTCAAACCAGCTTTCAGGAGAGATACCAAAACAAATTGGGAATTTGACAAGGCTTTCCTTCTTAAGCCTTAAAGATAACAGCATTTCAGGTCAGATACTTGCAGGAATTGGAAGACTGTCCAATTTGGGATCACTAGACTTGTCAAGCAACAGGCTGAGTGGAGCAATTCCACATCAAATTGAGGACTGCAACAATCTGCAGAATTTGAATTTGAGCCACAACCAATTAAACGGTACAATCCCTTATCAAGTTGGTAACCTTGTATCCTTACAAGCACTAGATTTCAGTTATAATTCACTTTCTGGAGAGATACCGAACCAGTTTGCGAAGCTTACAAGGTTAGAAAACTTGAACTTGTCCCACAATTATCTCACCGGTACAATTCCTGCAGCCCTTAGCAACATGGTGAGTTTGCAGTCCATCAACCTTTCACATAACAGTTTAGAGGGTCCACTTCCAGATGGCTCTGTCTTCTCTTCATCTAATTCAGATGCTTTTGCCAACAACAAAGATTTATGTGGTGAAATCCGAGGATTGAGACCCTGCAACGATGTCTCGTCCACAGGAAAAGGCAGTGGAAGTAAGAAAAACAGACTTGTTGTTCTTATTGTTGTTCCTATAGCAATTGTTTTGTTTCTTTCATTTGTACTTGTTGGGATTTTTCTACTCATCCGCCGGAGAAATCTAAGAAAAGTGTCTAAAGATGGAAATAATTCAAGAGGAGAAAAATCATTCTCATTTTGGTATTTTAATGGGAAAATTGTGTATGAAGACATTGTTAGAGCTACAAACAACTTTGATCAAATGTACTGCATTGGGGTTGGAGGATCAGGAAAAGTCTACAAAGCAGAAATAGAAGATGGCAATGTTTTTGCAATAAAAAAGCTGAATTCTCAGGCCAATGACTTGGAAATTGACAGCATAAAGAGTTTCTGTAATGAAGTAGCAGCACTAACGGAACTCAGGCATCGAAACATTGTGAAGCTCTATGGATTCTGTGCTCAAGGTAGGCATACATTTTTGGTTTACAAGTTCATGGAAAAGGGAAGCTTAGCTGAAATCTTGAGCAATGAAAAGGAAGCAAGAGAATTGGACTGGGAGAAAAGGAGTAAAGTTATTAAAGGGGTTGCTCATGCTTTATCTTACATGCATCATGATCGCGTACCACCTGTTATTCATCGAGACATTTCGAGCAAAAATGTTCTGCTGGACACTGACATGGAGGCTCATGTTTCAGATTTCGGCACTGCAAAGTTTCTAAAGCCTGATTCATCTAATTGGACAGCAGCTGCAGGCACATATGGCAACATTGCTCCAGGTAAATTTTTACTCCTTTTCAGGTTTTGTCCTGCATTTGAAAACATTGATATTTAATATTTTGTAACATAGTAAACAATTGAGTATTTCCTGAAATTGGTTCTGTTTTTGTTGTTGCAGAGCTTGCTTACACTATGGCAGTAACAGAAAAATGTGATGTTTATAGCTTCGGTGTTTTGGTGCTTGAAATTCTAATGGGAAGACATCCAGGAGAACTCATATGTGATATAAATTCGTTACGTGATCGAAGTGTAGACTTGAAAACCATGTTGGATCCCCGCCTCTCGCCTCCTTTAACTCCAAGACTTACACATGAATTGTCTTTAATGTTGAATATTGCTCTCTCATGTTTACATTTCAATCCAGAATCTCGACCGCCGATGAGAGCTGTGTCTCGACGACTCGAAATGGAAACTGGTCCTGAGTAAATAAGCCTGTGTGTATATGTGCAAACACATGAAAACTTCTTGTAAATAATTAAGGTGTATTCATGCCTTCTTGTTTTGCTAATTACTACTTAATAGGCATCTTTTGTTGTCCTTTTTAGTGTTTCAGATCTTAATTAACCGGTAATAATTCTCTAGTCAGGACAATTCTAAAATCGAAGTTTTTTTTAGCTTTGTTAACATTCTCGGTAGCTTAGTGCAATTCAACCACACCTGTATCGTTAAAGCATTTCTCATCAATCTAACAGATTTTGATACCAAAATCAAATGTCAATAACTCCAAAATTAATTGAGCCTATATAAAAGGATTCAATAATAGTATTATAGGCTTACAATTTTGTCAATTTCCATACGTAATACAAAAGTCAGTTGCTTTCTGGCCATACATGAAATGGACTTGGCAAAACATGTTCCATGCATTCCTGCTTAGACTTTAATGATTTATAAATTAAAAAATTAATAGTCATATTTGTCTGCAAGTTTGATTTGATCAAATGACCAATTATGTTATATATATAGTGAGTCTCATAGGGATCCCTTATTTTAATTTCAGTAAGGACCACCATGAAATCACATCGATTTGAATGAATTTTTATCTGAATTTTTTTGTGGATGATAAGTTCATCGAAATCTATCTATGAATAAAATTTTAGAATTTTTCAAGTATTAGAACTATTTTTCTTGAATTTTCCTATATTTCATCCATTTTTCCGATGCCTTCATATTTAAAAAAATCGGGATAAATAGTTCTAGTGTTTGAGAATTTTTCAAATTTTATTTGTAGGTAGATTTCAATGAACTTATCATTTACAAAAAAATTTAGATCAAAAATCGTTTAAATTAATGTGATTTCATGGTGGTCCTTACCGAAATTAAAATAAAAGATCCTTTATGAGAGACTCACTGATATATATATATATATTTCTGATTTATGTATTAATTTTAAAAAATCACCAGAAGATATTTGTTTTAAAAAGGTTATATGTATATTATATTAATAGAAAACCGCTTATGCGGATCTGGTTTTCAATTAGCCTTCAGATGTAGTGTTTGTGGCGCTTGCTCGGAGACTGTGGACCATCTTTTTCTTAAGTGCCCTCTTGCTGCTGCTCTTTGGGATGCGGTTTTTTCTGCTTTTCAGAGGCGTGTCTCCGCTGACATTTGGGGCTCTTTTTTTTGTCAAGCCATGTCTGTTTCTTTCAGTGATCAGATTAAGATTTTGTGGAAAGCTGCCATTTATGTTGTGGTTTGGAGTGTGTGGTATTCTCGTAATCAGTGGATTTTTTTATGGGAAGTCTGTTGATTTCAGGGCTGCTCTTTCTTTTATTTAGCGTTCGGTCTATGATACGAACTGTTTAGGGATCGGTTGTATGCGTAACTGTGTTGATGATTTGCTGATTCTGCGTCGGTTTGGCCTCAGTGGTCGTCCTGGTAAGGCTCTGATTATCAAGAGTGTTGTCTGGTCGCCTTCGGCTCTAGGGTGGATCAAGGTTAACACGGATGGGGCTGCTTTAGGCTCTTTATGTGTGGGGGGCTGTGGGGGTGTTTTTCAAACTTAAGGGTCTTTTGTTAAAGCTTGTTTTGCGGTCCCCCTTGGTTAGGTTTTTGCTTTTGAAGCTGAGCTCCTTGCTACTTCTTTAGCCATCAATTATACGTAGAAGTTGGGTTGGCATAGGATCTGGCTCGAGAGTGACTTTTCTTATGTGGTTCAACTTCTTTTTGATAGGTCCGATAAGGTTACCTGGCGTGTTCATCAAGCTTGGTAGCGTTGTATTTATCAGATCTCGCATATAGAGTTCCAGGTTTCAAATGTCAATAACTCCAAAATTAATTGAGCCTAAATAAAAGGATTCAATAATAGTGTTATAGGCTTACGATTTCCATACGTAATACAAAAGTCAGTTGCTTTCTGGCCATACATGAAATGGACTTGGCAAAACATGTTCCAACTTCCAAGCATGCCTGCTTGCTGCTTAGACTTTAATGATATATAAATTAAAAAATTAATAGTCATATTTGTCTGCAAGTTTGATTTGATCAAATGACCAATTATGTCCATATATCCTGATATATATATATATATCAATTGTATTTAAACTCTCGATTGTTTCCCCGTACTTTTTACCTATAGTCAAAACATGTTGCCTGAGACCATGATTGAATTGAAGTTTGCAGTGGACTGTTTGGCTGGGAGAGAGCAACACCGTGTTAGAGGATTTTGAATAAAGACAACCGTACAAAGCAATTTAGAGGATTAGCACTATAAGTTAGTCGCATATATTGATTGAAACTTAGAAATCCATGTCATCGCATATATTTATTAAACATTGAAGCGCATATAACTGAGAAGCAAAAAACATAGACAATTGCATCATTGCAAGAAAAAGAAGAACAGATATGAAAAGAAACAAACAAACATGCTAAGAAGTTGTTTGTGGAAAAGGCAACCACATAGAGTATTTCGAAAAAATGATCCAGCAAGGCTAGCTTACATGAGAAGGCTGAGTTCAGACAGATATCCGCCCATGAAAATTAGCTATTAATAAGGGACGAGGACATGAAGTAGGAGACCATTTAATAAACTGAACAGAATCACGAGGAGTATCTGTAAAAAGTATCCAATGCAACTTATAAAATTCACAATACTGGAACTCAATTAAAGAACAAAAAAAAAATCCATCATAGAGTGTGACAAACTATTAATCACATGAACTACAGCACCCAGCATATTAAGTGGCCATTCTAAAAACTAACCTTTTTTTCTTTTTTTTGAATAAAATAAAATAAAAAACTAACCCACTTAGATAGATGCTATTCATTATGTATATCTATTGCAGTTACAACAGTAATAACAGCAATGAATATTGCTAAACACATATTTATCGCCAATGTTTCATTGAATCATGGTTTAAGTCTCAAACATTTTTTTACAAAAAGATCATATGATTATACGAGAATAATTGATATCATTGTCATCCCACTATGAAGCTAGCTTAACTGATAGAGTTGTGTGATGACATAAACAGCAGTTCCATGGAATTTTCAGAAATGTAAACACAGGATATGTTCATCACAGGGAAAACAGGATATGGACCAAACCTGATTGCAAGTAGTAGTATATATAACAAAATAAAGTAATAATATGCACATGAACTTCCCAAAAGCCGGCTTGGTTGAAAAGCGCAATGATTGTTGATTTTTCAGGTGCGTGGGTTCATGGTAGTCTTCCACACCGAGGTCCGATGGCTTAGTCGGTGATTGGAGATTGATTATACATTTATACTAATCATTAGTGGTCTTATGCATGAATAAGCACCATCAAGGTATCAATCATGTTTGTTTATTGAAAGTTTTAATATGTACGATTTTTGTACACTATGATTTTTTGATCAGAATTCTTATGTATATATAATTGTTGTGAATTCATATGATGACTAAAAGGTATATGATTTTTTTTTTGAAAGAAAATGTATGGAAATTGAAATGTTTCAATTTCTAATTGATATCAAACTAATATTTAATTCTAATGCTAAAGAAAAATGTAAGATAATTTTATAAAATTTAATTCAAATGTCAGATAATCAAAAATAAAATATCTAAATTTCTTTTATATAATTCACTTGACCATCATGTGTGTTAGTATTAGCTAGTTAATTTAATGTTAAAGAAAAATTAAAAATAATCATATCATATTTAATTCAAATGTCAAAAAAATATATATATATCTATTTTTTATTTTTTTATAATTCACATTACCAACTTGTATATTAGTATTAGCTAGTAGGTATAAAGTACTAGATCTTCGCCTAGTTGAAATATTCTCTGTAGTTATAAATATATATATATTAATAAATAATCTACTAACTTAAAAGTAATTTTTAATTGAATACTAAACAACATAGAACTTTTTGTTAAAAACTCTACTTCAAAAGCCGTACCAAACACACCCTAGACTCTTCTGATGTTTTTGTTTCTTTTCCTGTGTTGGAATGAATTTCAATTTTCATTTCAAAAAAAAGGTGTATGCTGTCTAACTTAATAAAAATTTCTCTCGTATATACCATATTTAACATTCAGATGTAGATATCATTTATATTAATAAAATAAATTTAATTAAAACCATGCATATAAAAGAAAAAAATTGAAGCAAAATTTAAAAGTACCGTTTATTCATTACTGGACTTTATATTGTGACCACACTAATTACATAATGTTAGAAATGCTGGTTACATATCGAAACAAGAAACTGCGTAACAAAATCTTCAGGATTCCTCACTGCTTCAGCTTATTTAATGTGCATATATTCATACAAATTAACACGATTCTTTATGAATTTTTATTTATTGACTACTACAATAGTACAATATCAATTGCGTCGATTGTTATAACCCTCTGGAGGAGCGTTATTAAGCTTTCGAACTACCTGTCCACCTGAAATACGAATATAAATTATTCAAATTCTCTCTCTCTCTCTGATTAAATATTGATAAAAAAAATATTATGTGTCCATGCAACTCCGAATCATATATTGAAAACAAATTTGATAAATCAAAGACATTTTTAAAACTTAATTACTCAATAGTAAAAGTGTACATGTGTCTAAAATATTTGTCCGCACTTACATCATATAAGTATATAACCATATATATTAAACAATTTTCATATAAATATATAATTAAAGAAATGAAAAAATATATTGAACAATTGTCAAAAAGAAATGTATCATGAAAAAAAAAAAGCATGAACAAGGAAGACTTACTATTCATAACAGGCTTGGAAGTCCGTCCAAGCTGCTCTCTTGCAGCTGCTAGTTCCGAGGTCATGAGCAGAAGCACAGAAACCAGGAAAACGAGCCAAGCCATCCAACAATTCTTGGAGGCCATTTGTTTGTTTTACATACGGAGTTAACATGTTCGAACGCATAATATATATAATATAAAAGCTTCAAGCCAATTCCATTTGCAAGTCCTACTATGTCAATGTCATTTAATCTATTCATTGTCTAGTTTTTCCAAGTCTTCGTACGTGAAAAGTCTTATATAAGCTTCAAGCCAATTCCGTTTGCATGTTCGTTTAGACTCAAAAGTCCAACTATGTCATTGTCGTTTAATCAAATTCAATATCTAGTTTTTTCAAAGTCTTCATCTAATCAAAGATTTCCTGTAAGAATAAAAAAATAAAAAAATAAAAAGTCAATCAAATATTTAAATATTTAATACGACTAATTGGATTCTTTATAATCTTTTGGTGAAAGGTCAAGTTGAGAAACCACTTTACTATGCCTGCATCACTGTGATGCGAGATAACTATCAATATTATTGAGTCTTTCTTACTCGAACATACAACCTCGTTAATATGGACGTAAGGGGTATATCATTAGACCAATCTCAACTCATCATTAGATGCACTCTATATCCAGGACTGGTCTTATTGGTCTCAAAAAATTTCTCCTCCAGGACAATCAGCTTGGCGGCCGAATTCCTGAAGAGATAGGGAACTCAAAATTGCTGACTCTGATAGCTCTAGATGGGAATTTTCTTACAGGTCCTATCTAATATATTTTAATATTTGTGAAGTGTTAATTTCACGATTCATTAATTGCAATATATATATACATTACAAGGCTTATAACAGGAAAGTAATTACCTAATTACATAGGGTAATATGTGACAGTTAATGTATATTAATTAAACTAGACTACTTGAGGTCTATTGAACTACTACGTCTATCATGCCCCCGCAAGATAGAGCTACCGTCAAGGATGCCTATCTTGGATCGATGATCAAGGAACTGTGTGCGAGAGAGTGGCTTGGTGAGTGAGTCAGCCAGTTGATCGTTCGTGTGAACGTGTGAAATGCGCAATTGTCGACGAGCCACTTGATCCCGAACAAAGAAGAAGTCAATGGCAACGTGCTTCATGCGACTATGAAAAATGGGGTTGGCACAGACATAAGTGGCACCAACATTGTCACAATAGATGACAGGTGAGGTCGGGACTTGAAAGTGGAGTTCGGAGAGGAGCTGACCGATCCAGTTCAGTTCAGCGGCTGTTGAAGCAATGGCACGATACTCCGCCTCTGTAGTTGACCATGCAACAGTATGTTGTTTCTTTGAGCTCTAGCTGATGGGTGTAGTGCCAAGGAAAACGACATATGCTGTGGTCGACCTCCGATCATCAGGATCACCTGCCCAGTCAGCGTCAGCAAAGGCATGTAAGGTGGTAGGAGAGCTGCGACGAATGAGTAGACCATGTGACAGTGAGCCTTTAAGATAGCGGAGCACTCTCTTAACGGCGTTCCAATGATTTGTCGTCGGACGGTGCATGTATTGCGACAATTTGTTAACGGCGAAGGACACATCCGGGCGAGTCAGTGAAAGGTATTGAAGGGATCCAACAATTTGACGGTACTGGGTCGCATCAGTTGGTGCGCTACCATCAACCAACTTCAATGTATCTGTGAGTGAGAGAGGCGTAGAAACGGTGTTTGCCTCAAGCATGTTTGTCCGAGTCAGCAGATCACTAATGTACCTTTGCTGCGAGAGAAATATTCCGCTTGCGGAGTGAGTGGCCTCGACTCCAAGAAAGAAAGAGAGCTGGCCGAGGTCCTTAAGGGAGAACCGTAAAGCCAGAGCTGCAATGAATTCCCGAACCTGAGAGTTTGCAGAACCTGTGACGATGATGTCATCCACGTATACTAACAGGTACAGGGTATGGCCTGAGCGACGTAGAATGAAGAGGGAGGTGTCGCACTGTGAGTTGATGAATCCGGTGGCCAGAAGAAAAGTGCGCAGCTCATTGTACCATGCGCGGGGTGCCTGACGAAGACCGTAAATTGCCTTCCGCAGTTTACACACGTGGTGTGGTAACGCGGCATCAACGAAGCCAGGTGGCTGAGACATGTATACATCATCAGACAGAGAACCCTGCAAAAAGGCATTATTAACATCGAGTTGACGCAAAGGCCAACCGTTAGTGACAGCAATAGTTAGAATCAATCAGACTGTGACAGGTTTCACAACAGGACTGAATGTTTCAGTAAAATCAATGCCAGGACACTGGTGAAAACCTTTCGCCACTAGACGAGCTTTATATCTTGCCACTGAGCCATCAGGGTGGCGTTTAATTCGAAAGATCCACTTACATCCAATCACATTTTGAGACGAGTGAGACGGTACTAGGTTCCAAGTTCCATTTCTAACCAGTGCATCATATTCCGCACTCATGGCGTTGCGCCATTCCAAGAATTTTTGGGCTTGTAGCATGGTGGTGGGTTCGGTTGAAGGAACAGTTTGGGTAGTGACATGAAGATCGAAGATGGTTTTTGGTTTGAATACCTGATTTTTGGACCTGGTTTGGATCACATTTGGAGCGGGTTGAGCTGGAGAGGTAGGTAACGGTGCAGACTCGGGACTAGTGGGACAGCTGGTGGATCGGTGTGTGGGAAGTGGGTTGGCTGGGACGGGTTCCATGATGGCTGGCTGGACAGTGCCATCTGGTTGTAACCGAATGACTTGGGTAGGGACAACTAATGGCAAACGAGCGCCAGGTGCAGGTGCTATGTGGATTGGTATAATGTCAGGAAGAGTGGAGTCGGGCTGAGGAAAGGGATGTGGCGATGGGAGAGACTCAACACCTGGTTGGATAATATTGGGGAGCGCAGGAGACGCAATCCAATTACTGACCTGGGTGGCAGATGATTGTAGCGTTGGACCTGCAGTATTAGAAAATGGGAAATTTTGCTCAACAAACACAACATGACGAGAGACAAAGATTTTACCGGTGGACCGATCCAGACATAAGTACGCACTATGCTCGGTGGAGTACCCGACAAAGACACAAGGGCGAGAGCGAGGTTGCAACTTATGTGACGTATAAGGACGCAACCATGGATAGCAAAGGCATCCGAATATACTGATGAGCACTGGAGACAGAGGTGCTCGGACGACTAGACAGTGGCCACACATAGAGATTACCTTCATTCCGGCCGCGGACCAAGGATGTCTCCGTGGTCAGATCCTTCACAATAAAATAGTCAGGAAAAAATTCAACAGATGTATTATTGTGTGAGCAAAATTGTGACACAGAAACTAAATTTTGTGAGATGTGTGGTGAACACAGAACATGCTTAAGATGAAAAGTATTAGTAGGGGTAGACAGGGATGTGGAGCCAGTGTGAGTTATAGGAATTGTTTTACCGTCTCCAACCATGATATCCTCAGTACCGCCATATTCTGAGTGCAATGATAAATTCTGAAGATCTGATGTCATGTGATGAGAAGCACCAGTGTCAAGAACCCAGTTGTTGTGAGGACTCGGCTGCTCGGTTGTCATGTGATGAGCTTGAGGCCAAGCTTGAGAATCAGGTTGTGGGCATAAGCGACACACACGAGCCGTGTGACCAACTTTGTCACATAGCTGGCAGACCGGTCGGGACTGAGAATTGTTGTTGGGTGGTCGCCATTGCTGAGTTAAGTGAGGCGAGTGGCTTGGTCTGTAAGAGCCACCTGGACCAGAAAAGTTTCGATTGCCACCTGCATAAGAAGAACCAAAATTCTGGCGGCTGTTGAAGTTGGTGTTCCCACTGCCACCTGATTGATTTTGGGTCATATGAGACGGTGAATTTCCTTGGTAGCCACGGCCCCTACGATTGGATGTTCTCTGGTTGAATTGTGCCGTGACCTGGGGAATGCCCTTTTTCGTATCCTCTCGCTTGAGAAAAGCTTCATAATCAAGGAGTTTATCGTACAATTCTTCGAAGGAAATCGGTGAGTCTCGAGCACGAATAGCAGAAGCAAGCGGTAGATAAGTTGGGCCCAATCCATTCAGAGTGTGAATGACAGCCGCACCGTCATCAACTGAGTGACCAATTAATTCAAGATTATCCAGTATATTTTTGATTCCCTGCATGTAGTCCGTAACAGATTTGTCTGCGATACCGACGTTCGTAAGAGAATCTAGGAGTCCAAGTTTCCGTGTATTCGACCGATTAGCATATGTGGATTCAAGCTTGTCCCATGCTTGAGCAGAAGAGGTAGAACGAGTGACAATAGATTGTGCAGCACCAGTGCAAGTTACCTGGATTGCATGTAAGAGTAGACGATCTTGGCGAAGCCAAATGTGATAGTCGGGATTCGGAGTGGTTTCTTGAGTTGTTGTTTCCGTAGAGCTGGTTGGGGAAGTTATGATAACTTCTGGAGGACATCTTTTGGTACCGTCCAGATACCCCATGAGGCCATAGCCGAAGAGGAGATTTTCAAACTGTGATCTCCAGGCGGCATAGTTTCCTCCCTTGGAGAGTTTGATTGGAATTTGAGTGGAGTTGATGACAATCAATGATTGAAGTTGATTTGAGTTGTTAGTACCCAGCAAGATAACCGAAGGCGAGGAGGTAGAGGACGTAGCAGAGGTAGAGGTGGTTGCAGAAGAAGTCATTGTTGACAGGAGACAATGAGGATTCGAGCGGCTAGGGTTTTAATTTTAGGTTTAGGATCTTTAGGTTGTTACACAAAAAAGCTCTGATACCATAATATATTTTAATATTTGTGAAGTGTTAATTTCACGATTCATTAATTGCAATATATATATACATTACAAGGCTTATAACAGGAAAGTAATTACCTAATTACATAGGGTAATATGTGACAGTTAATGTATATTAATTAAACTAGACTACTTGAGGTCTATTGAACTACTACGTCTATCACTATCCCTGCATCTCTGGGTAATTTGAGTAGCTTGTCCATTCTACATGTCACGGTTAATATGTCTTTTTTGGTTTGGGTAGTGTTGGTTTCTTTTGGCCTTCGGGTCTGACTCTGATTATGTTTGTTTGTACTACTTTGGATCTATTTCTTATCAATAAATTTGCCGTTTCAAAAAAAAAATGGTTAACCAACTTACAGGACAGATTCCTGCAAATATTGGCACTTTGAACAACTAAACTGATGTGCGCTTGTTTACTAACAAATTAACTGGTTTGGTTCCTGAAGAGCTTGGAAATCTGTCATCATTAACTGTTCTTCATCTAGTTGAGAACAATTTCTCTGGCCATTTACCACAAGAAGTGTGTCGCGGAGGAAAGCTTGTCAATTTTAGTGCATCTTTCAACAGTTTCACTGGTCCTGTTCCAGTAAGCCTGAGAGACTGCCAATCATTGTACAGGGTTCGGCTTGAATATAACCAACTCACCGGAATTCTAGACCGAGACTTTGGTGTGTATCCGAATCTCACTTATATGGACTTAATTTACAACAAATTGCAGGGTGAGCTCTCACCAAAATGGGGAGAATGTCAGAAGTTGACACTGCTGAAAATCGCTGGGAATTCGATAGACAGTAGAATTCCTGATGAGATTACTTCATTGAGCCAACTAGTAGTGTTTGATCTGTCTTCAAACCAGCTTTCAGGAGAGATACCAAAACAAATTGGGAATTTGACAAGGCTTTCCTTCTTAAGCCTGAAAGATAGCAACATTTCAGGTCAGATACTTGCAGGAATCGGAAGACTGTCCGATTTGGAATCACTAGACTTGTCAAGCAACAGGCTGAGTGGAGCAATTCCACATCAAATTGAGGACTGCAACAATCTGGAGAATTTGAATTTGAGCCACAACCAATTAAACGGTACAATCCCTTATCAAGTTGGTAACCTTGTATCCTTACAAGCACTAGATTTCAGTTATAATTCACTTTCTGGAGAGATACCAACCCAGTTTGCGAAGCTTACAAGGTTAGAAAACTTCAACTTGTCCCACAATAATCTCACCGGTACAATTCCTGCAGCCCTTAGCAACATGGTGAGCTTACAGTCCATCAACCTTTCACATAACAGTTTAGAGGGTCCACTTCCAAATGGCTCTGTCTTCTCTTCATCTAATTCAGATGCTTTTGCCAACAACAAAGATTTATGTGGTGAAATCCGAGGATTGAGACCCTGCAACTGTTAGCGAACAAACGTCACTAAGCGCGCGGAAGCGTTGCCGGATAGAACACAAACAAACACAGTAACAAAGAAAAGAAAAGATGAAGAGAAGTAATTTAAATATAATCACACACAACACAAGAATTTAGGTGGAAACCCAAATCAGGGAAAAAACCACGGCCGTCAGGACGACAAGAGAAAGTTCTAATATGTGATAAATTGTTACAACCACACACTCAAGATCTCTCTCTAAATAATACCTCAAACCCAATTACACCCAATGCTCACTTTGAGATCTCTCTAGTATTTGCTATTTTGCTCCACCACAAATAACCTAGCTATTGTGGTCTATTTATATGAATTACAAGGAGTTTAAGCTAAAAGGAAATCATACTCCTATACATACAAGAATTACTTGTTCCACATAAATACTATTTCCTATTTATGACAAGTCTTCTTTTAAGGAGAAATCCTTTTCCTATTAGAACTTCTAGGAGTAACATATTTCCTCTTCCATAAATATTTCCTGATTTAACGCATAGTTATGATTGACTACAATTCAAGTTGCAGTTGGCCACCCGCTTCCTAAACCGTCACGTCTTCCAAACCTCCCTCAAACATAACCTCATACTCCCAAACGCTCTCACGTCTTTAGGAAGTCTCCGTATTGGTAAATCGTGTTTGGTAACCATTGGAGAATTCAAGCCATATCCAACAGCAACGATGTCTCGTCCACAGGAAAAGGCAGTGGAAGTAAGAAAAACAGACTTGTTCTTATTGTCGTTCCTATAGCAAGTGTTTTGTTTCTTTCATTTGCACTTGTTGGGATTTTTCTACTCATCCGCCGGAGAAATCTAAGAAAAGTGTCGAAATATGGATATAATTCAAGAGGAGAAAATCCATTCTCACTGTTGTATTTTAATGGGAAAATTGTGTATGAAGACATTGTTAAAGCTACAAACAACTTTGATCAAATGTACTGCATTGGGGTTGGAGGATCAGGAAAAGTCTACAAAGCAGAATTTGAAGATGGCAATGTTTTTGCAATAAAAAAGCTGAATTCTCAGGCCAATGACTTGGAAATTGACAGCATAAAGAGTTTCTGTAATGAAGTAGCAGCACTAACGAAACTCAGGCATCGAAACATTGTGAAGCTCCATGGATTCTGCGCTCAAGGTAGGCATACATTTTTGGTTTACGAGTTCATGGAAAGGGAAGCTTAGCCGAAATCTTGAGCAATGAGAAGGAAGCAAGAGAATTGGACTGGGAGAAAAGGAGTAAAGTTATTAAAGGGGTTGCTCATGCTTTATCTTATATGCATCACCATCGCGTACCACCTGTTATTCATCGAGACATTTCAAGCAAAAATGTTCTGCTGGACACTGACATGAAGGCTCATGTTTCAGATTTCGGCACTGCAAAGTTTCTAAAGCCTGATTCATCTAATTGGATAGCAGCTGCAGGCACATATGGGTACATTGCTCCAGGTAAATTTTTACTCCTTTTCAGGTTTTGTCCTGCATTTGAAAACATTGATATTTAATATTTTGAAACATAATAAACAATTGAGTATTTCCTGAAATTGGTTCTGTTTTTGTTGTTGCAGAGCTTGCTTACACTATGGCAGTAACAGAAAAATGTGATGTTTTTGGTGCTAGAAATTCTTATGGGAAGACATCCAGGAGAACTCATAAGTGATATAAATTCGTTACATGATCGAAGTGTAGACTTGAAAACCATGTTGGATCCCCGCCTCTCGCCTTCTTTAACTCCAAAACTTACACATGAATTGTCTTTAATGTTGAATATTGCTCTCTCATGTTTACATTTCAATCCAGAATCTCGACCGCCGATGAGAGCTGTGTCTCAACAACTTGAAATGGAAACCGGTCCTGAGTAAATAAACCTGTGTTCGCAACATGTTAAAATCTTTCAGCAACATGGAGGTTGTCTTCAATTCTAGAGCGTCTAATTCGTTTGCAGATTTGTTGGCCAAGAGGGGTTCGAGCATGAGAAGAGAAATTCTGGTTTGGAGCGATCCTTGATGCCTGCAGTTCCTTCGTCTCTGCTCTGTTTTTTTCTTCTTCTTTCATTTTCTGCTGGGTCTCTTGCTGGCGTCTGGTCTTCAAAGCTTGGTGTGATGGGCTTGTGAGCGCCTCTTGCTCTGGTTTTTCGCTTTTCTTGTGTTCCCGTCTGTTTTTTGTCTCTGTGGTTTGCTCTGTTTCTGCTTTCCTTTGGGTTGGTGTGCTTTGGTTTTTAGGCTTGCTTTTGCGCCTGTTGTTGTTTTAGCTCTGTTCGGCTTGCTCTTGTGTTTTCTTTCTTGGTCTCTGGCCGTTTGAATAAAATTGCAGCCGTTCAAAATAAATATGTGCAAACACATGAAAACATCTTGTAAATAATTAAGGTGTATTCATGCCTTCTTGTTTTGCTAATTACTACTTAATAGGCATCTTTTGTTGTTGTTCTTCTTAGTGTTTCAGGTCTTAATTAACCGGTAATAATTCTCTAGTCAAGACGATTCTGAAATCGAAGTTTTCTTAGTTTGTTAATGTTCTCGGTAGCTTAGTGCAATTTTACCACACCTGTGTCGTTAAAGCATTTCAGCATTTCTCATCAAGTCATCAATCTTAACAGATTTTGATACCAAAATCAAATGTCAATAACTCCAAAATTAATTGAGCCTATATAAAAGGCTTACATTTTCCATACGTAATACAAAAGTCAGTTGCTTTCTGGCCATACATAAAATGGACTTGGCAAAACATGTTCCATGCATGCCTGCTTGGCTGCTTAGACTTTAATGATATATAAATTTAAAAAACTAGCAGTCATAATTGTTTGCAAGTTTGATTTGATTATGTTGACGGTGATTTCTGGTCTTAAGGGAAGTCAACCGGTCAACGATGTGATTTATGTAATCAGTAAGCAAAACAATAATAGAACGAATAATGAGGAAAACAGTTTTACGTGGTGAAACTCCAGTAATGGAGAAACATCCACGGGTCGTCGCTTGGCGACGGAGAAACTAATCCACTATAAAAAATATTGATTACACACTCTAGTCTCTCTCTCTCTCTTTCTTCTTGTTGTTAATTGCTTATCCCTTTTACAATGATTTTATACTTGTATTTATATTGTGCCTTATATGGTTTCTGGAATCCTAGCGTGTAAGTGGAAGATTGCAGAATCTTGTTAGGACTCTTCTGGTTTGAACCATCTTGATTTCTTCCCTATTTGGAGCCTCCACGCATTTAATGTAGTTGATCAGTGTTTGATTAGGACTCCTGATATCTTTGAATGGATCGACCTTAATGAAACTTCCTTACTGGTTGACGTGTTTAAGAGTGTGTTTGGTATGACTTTTCAAGTAGAGCTTCTGAAGTAGATCTTTTTCTTTACCATGAATGAACTAAAGTTTGAAGTGTACTGTTTGGCTGGGAGTGAGCAACTCCGTGTTGTCAAAAGCCATGACAACAAATGTATTTATGAGGAACCTACACCATGTTCGACGCTAACCTCCTCCAGTAGACTTGAAAAACAGACTCTGAATTTCGATTCAAGGTCTTGAAATGATTTAAGAATATTATCAACTATCCCCAACAACTCAGAATCTAAGAATCCTCCATTCATCAAACCCTCGATTGTTTCCCTATACTTTTTACCTATAGTCAAAACATGTTGCCTGAGAGCCTGAGACCATGAATGAATTGAAGTTTGTAGTGGACTGTTTGGCTGGGAGGGAGCAACACCGTGTTAGAGGATTTTGAATAAAGGCAACCATACAAAGCAATTTAGAGCATTAGTTCTATAAGTTAGTCGCATATATTGATTGAAACTTAGAAATCCATGTTATCGCATATATTTATTAAACATTGAAATCAATTAAGTTTGTCACATAACTTAATTGAACTTAGTAGTAAATCTACTTTAAAAGAAAAACTAGTTATTCTGGTCGAACTGTCGAAGGATATAACAGTATTATTATTTTTCTCGTAATTGTGTGAATAACATTAGAATGATCAATGTTATGGTTTTCATCTATTGCATCATCAAAAGGAAACAGAGAACTAAAACAACATGAACCACCTGTACCTAAGAATAAAAGAAGGTAGTTATCATTCACAAATTCAATCACATACTAGCTCATGCAATCATCTGCACAAACCATCATTATAGTACAAATGTACAATTGAAAGAACTATACTTGTAATATAGTTGGAGTACAATGAGATACCAATTTGTCCAAAAATAACAGCAAACAGAATATAATTTATCCGAATGCAGAAATGCTAGTCAGAAAACTGGACTTAAAAACTCTTTTAGTGATTATTAGAAATGCTTATGAAGCAGCAAGAACAAAACCTGAATTTTGAGACTGCTGCGAAATGAATTTTTCTTCAAAAGTTGAAGTCGGGTTTGAAGGAACTGTGGATTTTGAGGAAAGCCACCTATACTGATTGTTAAGCAAATAAAACAAAGATAAAAGTGCTTAGAATGCAAACATGGAAAAGAAAGATAAGAGTTGTTACTTGTTAGAATCAAATGAAATTATGAATAGAAGGATAACAAACAAATGCATACCGGAGACACCCATGAGAGCCACTTGGTAACAACTGCTATATCCTGCCGCCATTCATGCTCACACTGCCAGCAGCTAGACAATTGCATCATCGCAATAAAAAGAAGAACAGATATGAAAAGAAACAAACAAACATGTTAATAAGTTGTTTGTGGAAAAGGCAACCACATAGAGTATTTCGAAAAAATGATCCAGCAAGGCTAGCTTACATGAGAAGGCTGAGTCCAGACAGATATCCGCCCATGAAAATTAGCTATTAATAAGGCACGAGGACATGAAGTAGGAGACCATTCAATAACTGAACAGAATCACGAGGAGAATCTGTAAAAAGTATCCTATGCAACTTATAAAATTCACAATACTGGAACTCAATTAATTCACGAGGATAACAAACAAAACAATATCTACGACTTGAATCTCTAAACACCCTCACCCGATATCTACGACTTGAATCTCTAAACACCTCGAATTTTTTAAAACCTCAAACCAAAACAATACAACCCCATTATATTGTTTTCCACCAGCATGAAGATAGTACACATATCACCAAAAATGTTGCTCTTTAAAAGTTTAAAGCTAATCCCCCATGAGAGTCTACTAAGGATTTAAAGAATAACATCAATGATCATAGTAAAAGCAACAATTGCAAGGACATGGACTACAAATTAGCTGTAGCACAATGCATTAAATACTACTAAACAGAAGGGAATTCTCATCATTGGTCTTCTTCTCTCTGACAAATAACAAAATACAATCCAAAATAAATTCTTGAATAGGCAGGGTTTATTCAAATTTGTTCATTTCTTTCACAAATTCTTTCACCCACCAACGGGAATTTGAAGGCTTAAATGTTTACAAAAATTGAAGAAAAAAATCGAAGCGAAAGTGAAGTAGATAAATTGTATCACAAGCAATCACACAAAGCTGAACATGTGAAAAACAAAAAAAAAAATCTAACTTATAAAGTCCATAAAATCAGGAATCACAAACAAAGACCTGTTGAGGGAGCCTCCAAGCTTCAGTTTTGGTAAAGCACATGTCGTCAAGAGCTTCACTATGGCACCAGCGACACTTGGGGTTGTGCGAACACTGAGATCTCGACACAAACTCGTTGCAACTCGGGATCTGGTTGGTCTTCCTTGCAGCTGCCGTTGAATTGCGACGAGCAGAAGATGAAGAAAGCGGTGCCGATGATGATTGGTAAAGAGTCGAAAGGACGATGAAGAGAGATGACATGACTCGATCCATAACCTTATAATGTTTCCCAACCTTATCTTGTTGTGAGGAAAAGAATTTGATATTAAATAAGTATATTTCTTTATCCTTTTTTAAAGAAGATATATATAATTCTTTATTCTTGAAACAAATGCGTAGCGGAGACACCCCTGAGAGCCACTTGATAACAACTGCTGTATCCTGCCACCATTCAAGCTCACGCTGCCAGCAGCTAGCATCACGAACCAGATTGGCTGGTCCCTGCATACATACACAATAGTAAGTTTAAAAAGTGCATATAACTGACAAGCAAAAAACATATAGACAATTGCATCATTGCAAGAAAAAGAAGAACAGATATGAAAAGAAACAAACAAACATGTTAAGAAGTTGTTTGTGGAAAGGGCCTCGTGAAAATAGGAAAAGGAATAATAAATTAAATAATGCCACATTGACACTTAACTTCCAATGGGAATTCTAACTTTTAGTCTCAATCAGCAGGACTTTGAAGCTGATCTCATTTCATCAACATCTGGAGATGCAATGAAAAGACAACGTGTCCCAGAAACAAGACTTATATAAAGATTAAAGTAATTTTTAATTGAATACTAAACAATATATAACTTTTTGTTAAAAACTGTACTTCAAAAGTCGTACTAAACACACCCTAAACTCTTTTGATGTTTTTGTTTCTTTTCCTGCGTCGGAATGAATTTCGATTTTCATTTTTTTTTAAAAAGGTGTATGCTGTCTAACTTAATAAAAATTTATCTCGTATATACCATATTTAGCATTCAGATGTAGATATCATTTATATTAGTAAAATAAATTTAATTATAACCATATATAAGAAAAAATTTAAGCAAAATTTAAAAGTATATATCGTTTATTCATTACTGGAGTTTATATTGTGACCACACTGATTACATAATGTTCGAAATGCTGGTTACATTTAGAAACAAGAAACTGCGTAACAAAATCCTTAGGATTCCTCACTGCTTCAGCTTATTTAATGTGCATCGTTAACACGATTATGTGGTCCATTGTTATAACCCTCTGGAGAAGCTTGAGTATGAAAAGGACGACTACTTATAAGCTTTCGAACTACCTGTCCACCTGAAAATACGAATATAAATTAATCAAATGCTCTCTCTATATGATTAAATATTGACAAAAAATATTATGTGTCTATGCAACTCCGAATCATATATTGAAAACAAATTTGATATTTTTTAAACGTAATTACTCAATAGTAAAAGTGTGTCTAAAATATTTGTCCGTTCGTACATCATATAAGTATATAACCATATATATTAAACAATTTCCATATAAATATATAATTATAGAAATGAAAAATATATTAAACAATTATCAAAAAGAAATGTATCATGAAAAAAAAAGCATAAACAAGGAAGACTTACTATTCATAACAGGCTTGGAAGTCTGTCCAAGCAGCTCTCTTGCGGCTGCTAGTTCCGAGGTCATGAGCAAAAGAACAGAAACCAGGAAGACGAGCCAAGCCATCCAACAATTCTTGGAGGCCATTTGTTTGTTTTACATATGGAGCTAGCTAACATGTTCGAACGCATTATATATATACATATATATATATATAACATATCATTGTCGTTTAATCAATTCTTTGTCTTCTTTTTTTCCAAGTCTTCTGGCCCAAAGCGGGCTCCAGACCAACTGAGAGGCCTCTAGTTGGAAATTTAATAGAATTAATATGAGTGATTGAATAAAAGTACGCATGAATAGAAAAATCAAATGAAAACACTTTTTTTTTTTTTTTTTTTATATCACTCACGGTGGCGGCAACTCAAATCTAAGATATTAACAGGTTGAATAAAAACTTTTACCACTGAACCACATTGAGCGGCCATCGATTGATGAAAACAAGCTTGATTTTCTTACAATCAGAATATTTTTTAAACAGTTAATGACCCTTTTATGTTCATATTGAATTGAAATCCAATGACTAATAACTGAGTAATGCTACGCTTCCTAAATTTTTCCCAAATTAGGACTTATGATGCTTAACATTACTCCTAATAAAAACTCGGGGCCCTTGCAAATATGTCCACTATGAAGTTTAGAAGTGCAAAAATGTCTCCTCTATGATTTTCTTGCAAAACTGTCCGGTATCAATGTTTACTTTGCATAAATGTCCCATGTTGGACTATACTACCCTCCCCACTTAAATTGGGGTGTAATGTCACAAATACCCTTAAACATTTCAGGTTTCCAAAATTACCCTTGTCTTCCCTTCCCTCCCTTTCTTTCCACGAGTGGTTTGATGAATTCCCTCCCCCATTTTCGAACATACAGGACCTGACCCGACCACACCACAGTCGGTCCCCAGTATCTTCTTTTTGTTCTCATTCTTCTTCCTTCCCCATCTTCGGGGCTTCAATATTCCTCATATCATTCCGAAATTCCTTCTCAATTGTTTTCAACTGAACATTATCAAGAACCATATAACCTGAAAACCATATAGAAACCCTAAAAACAGAGAGATAGAGAGAGATAGAGGCACAAGGACGACGAGGGATGATGGGTTTCTATGTGTAGTCTTCAAAAGTTTGCAATTGTGTTGGGTAACAGACAGGGTGGAGTTTGAGTCTGAAGCCAAGATAAATCGACCAGGCAAGGATACCTAAGCTGTTAGCTGTGGGATCGAAGACGGCTGCAGGTGAGTGTTTCTTTAAATATGTGCATTGGAACCTTTGAAATCAATGTTAATTTTTTGTCTGTGCTGGGCGGTGCTGCTGTTTGGGGCTAGACATTGTTATTGGGTCCATTTTCTTTTTCGTTTTTGTTGGTGTTGTGTTTGGATTGGGTTGTTTTTGTTGGTTTTGCCTGGTGTTTATGTGGGGTCGTTTCTGCTGGTATAGGTATTGTTTGTCTTATGTCTTAGTTAGGTTGTCTTGTTTTTTTAGGCGTCTTTGCTTCCCTGCCTGGGTTGAATCATTTTGATGCAACTTTGTGGGTGTTTGGATTTAGCAGAGAAAGTGTTTGATAATATGCTTGAGAGAAGCATGGTTGCGTGGAATGTTATGATTGATGCGTTTGTTCAGTCTGGTGAGTTGGTTCTAATGCAGAATTTATTGGCATTTGTTGGGATTTGTTCATTCTAACTGCTGTGTGGGCATTTCTTGTTTTCTATGGCACCCCTTGTTGAATTGCTGCTGCTATGTGGCGTTGTTTATTTGGCATTGATAACTCTGTCCAGGGCTTGAAGTTCGAGTATTGGGTGTGAAAGCCCTGTGCAGGGCTTCAAATCCCTTGACAGGGCTTTAAAAATCAACAGAACTGTTTTACTTATACACCGTTTTGTTTTATTTCTTCATTTTCATATCTTTGTTACTTTAACAACATTTGCAGGGTCTATGGATACAATGGATGGGTTCATAGTACATTGTGATAGACATTGGATTGATGACGAGGTGATGGGTCCAATTTCCTTTGCATGTCATGACGACAAATATAGTAAATTGTTTGAAACAATATGTCACCGGATCGGGGTTAGTAATGACAGATTCTGGATAAGCTTAAGTTCAGAGCTTTTAACGCCGAAAGGGAGTTGTACATTATCCATTATGAGCGACAGTGATGTATCCTGTTTGCTTTCTCATAATCGATCCTTGTCCTTATGGACTGAAATTAAGGTCGAAGTCGTAGAAAGATCTGTACCGGTGAAGCCAACTGAAAATGTTTTTCAAACTGTGATGAAGTCAAGAAATACAACAATCCAGTCATGTATACCTTCGGGCTTTAAACCCTCTGGTGTTTCTGAATCCCCAATGAGTACTCCATTTTTTCCGTCAGTGAGTGGTAGCAACCAACCGTTTGGGCCAGTGCCTTCCCCCGGATTTACATCGGCCGAGAAAGATTAGGGGACTCCAGCATCGACTACTAAGCATGCAGAGGTTAAGGTGGATGATTATGATAGTTCTAGCAGTGAGTCTAGCAGTGATGAGTCTAGCAGTGACGGGCAAGCGTCAACAGACTGTAGAGAAGTTCAAACAAATGGAGCACCTAAGAGTTCTACACCATCTACGACGACACGGTGGACAATACCGGGGTCAGAACTATACTCAATTCAGCCCATTAGATCGAAAGAATTGTTTGAAGACAATGAAGACTTTAGTGAAATATATAAAGGATAGATTTTCAAGGACAAGAAAACATTGAAAGGCGCTCTAGGGTTCAATGCATTGCAAAAGAGGTTTGATTACAGGGTTCGACGATCGAATCATACACGATTCGTTGCAATATGTAAAAAGAGAGATTGTCAATGGGTTTTTAGGGCAGGGAAATCGAGAAATGGGACGTACTGGAATGTTAAGTCCGTTGACTCTAAGCACACATGTGTTGATAATGGAAACTACAATGTAGATTTTCACCGTGTAAGTTCCCATGTAATAGGGCAATTGTTTGCAAGAAAGTTTGTTGATCCAGGACGCAACCTCCGTCCTAAAGATATCCAGACTGACATGAAGGATAAGCACGGCATAAACCTCACATACAACAAAGCTTACAGATCTAAGGACCGTGCTTTACATAGTGTTTTCGGTGATCCATGGGAGTCATTTAAGACGTTGCCCGCATACTTTCACATGTTGGAAAAATCTAATCCGGGGACAAAAACCAAGATTGCAACCGATAGGCAAAACCGGTTTAAATATGGATTCATGGCACTTGGGGCTTGTATAGAGGGATTCAATACAGTAATTAGGCCGGTTATTGCCGTCGATGCTACCCACTTGAAGTCCAAGACCAGGGGAGTTTTGTTAGTTGCGGTATGCAAGGATGGTAATGAGATGATATACCCTTTGGCATTTGGGTTTGCCAATTCCGAGTGCTCAAAGTCATGGACATGGTTCTTGAAGCAACTTCACGACGTGATCTTGCATCCCGAACTTGTTCTGATAGTTTCAGATCGACACACGGGTATCTCTAATGGCATGAGAGCAATATTCCCCAATTCAGCACATGTGGTTTGTGCATACCACTTGGCCAACAATCTGAAACAACATTGTCGGAAGCGAGGTGACGTGATTTATCATTACTATCGTGCTGCATATGCGTACCGTGTTAAGAAATTCGACCATGTAATGGCTGAGCTGAAATCCATCCATCCTAAGGTTTATGATGAGCTCCTAGAGGTTGGGATACAGAAGTTTTCACGTGTCCATAGCCCTAGGAAGAGGTACCATATGATGACCACTAACATTGCAGAGTCAATGAATTCTTGTCTACTTGTGATCCGGAAGTTGCCTATCACATCTATTGTCGAATTTATTAGAGATTTGTTGCAACGTTAGTTCCACGACCGTCGAAGTAATGCAAGAGAAACACCCACATTCTTGACTAATGATGCGGACCAACACATCAAAGATAGGGTATTAGCATCGCAACGGTGTGAGATTCACCCCATTGACTATGATAGATTCAAGGTACAAGACCAATGGAATGAAGCAATTGTCGACTTGGAACAATGTTCATGCTCATGCCATGAATGGGACCTAGATGAGCTACCGTGTATTCATGCCATGGCTGTTGCAACGTATGCTTACATAATGTTTATTTACATTTTGAATAACAACCATAATCTTCAATTTGTAATTGTGATTAATTTTTTTGTGTCTTTTGTATCAGGCTTAAAGGTAAGCCCATAAACTCATTATGTTCCGACTTTTTCACAACCGGATGGCTGAAACAAGTGTACGCCATGGTTGTGAACCCTGTTCCAATACCTGAAGAGTGGGACATTGCTGATGATGTTCGTCATCGCGTTGTATTGCCTTGGAAAAAAAAGCGACTGACAGGAAGACCAAAGAAAAATCGGATGCCTTCTGTCGGGGAGAAACGAAAGCAACAATCGTGTGGGAATTGTGGGCAAAAGGGACACAATCAAAAAAGTTGCATGAACCCATCATGTAGCACAGGCAAACCAGCAAAAAAAGCACGTGCTTGTAGTGTGTGCAAGAAAGAAGGACATAACAAACTTACGTGCCCGGATAGGGATAACGCACCGGACCCCAGTTTGGCACCCCACCTCAGCTCGGATGACACTGACACTGACACAGACGATGAAGAAGTTGATTCGTAGGTATGGGTGACACTTATCCTTTCCTTCTATTTTATTTTTTTAAAATAAAAAATCTTTGATAGGCAGAAGTTGCTTACGCTTTCGTTTTAGGTGGTGTGGTGTAGTCATTGTAAGTTGCAGTTTACCTTGTTTAGTACCTTGTTTATGGTTTTTAAGTTTTTACAAGCAGGAACAGCCCAGCATGTGTTATTTACAGCTGTTTTTAACTTCTTGTGGTGATGATCTTGTATGGAATAATTGTTTTCAAGCCTTGGAATATTTGTTGTGGCTTGTTTGATTATTTTATTATTATGGAATAATTGTTGTTGAGGCCTTCGTGATACTGGTATTTATGTTATGTGTTTGTTTAAGTATATATTTCCGTTTAAGTATATATTTGTGTGTGGCCACCATACACATACTGTTCTTCGTTGTTCTTCTTTGTTGTATATATTGTTGTATACTGTTCTTTGTAGTAATACTGCCATACAGGGCTTGAATGTATTTACATGTCACCATCCCTGGAATAATTTTTGAAGCACATGGCTTGAATTTATTTACATGTCAAGCCCTGGAATAATTTCTGAAGCCAGGGCTTGAATTTATTTACATGTCAATCCCTGGAATAATTTCTGAAAGCCAGGGATTGAATTTATTTATTATATCCAAGGCCCTGGAAGAACATTGATTTGTTAAGGGCTGGATATTTTTATTTAGCCCAACAGAAGGTTGGTCATGACAATATATTTTAATTAATAATATTTAGTTAAATGAAGTAGAGCAGTGGGCAAGGGCAATGGTAAAAGTACATTTATTTAGGGAGTCTTCGGCTTCGGGAGTCCCCTTACCCGGTGTATTTTTAGTTTGAAAAAAGCATTCATTGCAATGGTTTGTGAAAAGGCATCCAGATGACCTTTCAATGGAAAAGGACGGTTGGGGCAATGACCATGGTGGCTTTTCATTTATTGGGACATTGGGGGTGGGGGTTTTCATTCATTATAAATACCCTCCTTTGTTACATTTTGTTATCACTTCACTTATATTCTCTATTGTTTAGTATTTATTTATTTATTTTTTCACGGTACAATGGCAGAAAACAACACAAGGAATAATGTTGCAAATAATTTTCATGCAACAGACAGGCTGGAATCCATCTTCGAATGTCTGAGGCAACGGATTGCAAATGCAGAGAACACCATCCGTGAAGAGCGTGCAAACGCTGGACGCCTGACTGTGGACAATGCAGTGTTTATGGGAAAAGTTGAAAACCTGGAAGCAGAAATTATCAATTTACATGTGCAGATGGAGGCAAGAGATGATGAACTGAATGGGCTGTACATTCTTGTTGAAAAACTGCAGAAGAAAATGTTGGACTTCAATATTCCACCATCTCCCTAAAGAAATGCTTTATTTTATTGTGTTCACAGTCTGATGTCTTTGCAAAATTTTATTTTTTTTATCTTCGTGTTGACATCTTTCTAAATATTTTATAATATATGAAATGAATATTATCATATTTCCCTTTCCTAAATCCCTGGCACAATATCTCAATCATCTAAAAAGAAGAGTAATCTTTAATTCATATTCATAAAAAAGGCAAAGCAGATGCCTTGAACAAACATAACACAAACAAGCATTCACATACATTTGCCCACTGTTACTCCGATTACAAAAACAACAATATACAATATAACCAGCATTACTGTTTTGGTTTGTACCGGTTCAGTGTAAAGAACCTTATCTTCTGTGGTACCAGAACTATGATTTGAAAGTGAAAGTTTTTCACGCTGAACCGCATGGATAGCTTCATATGCTTCATCCACCGTATTAAATCTCTGATAAGAGGCACCCCTAAATCCATCAACTTGTCACCATCAACTTGTTCATGACAATCAGGCCAAGAGTTGAACACACCAGTTTTCCTGCCTTTGAAAACAGCATACACCGATTTCTTTGCCATATCATACAAAACACTGAATATACGTGCAAAAAAAGAAGTAACTAACAAAGAGGAAATCCAGATTAGATTTTTTTTTTTTTATAATGACAAAACAACAAACAAAATGAAGACATTAAATCCTGCAGACAGACATTAAACAAAATGAAATAACAAAAACCAGTTAATTGGGCATAGAAGTCTTCCGACAGAAATCAAAGGTTGAAGCTTTACTACCTTGTAACCATATGATTTTTGTCGAAAACCTCCATGCCCACTGAACTCATTTTCGAACTCAGAACAAAAATTAACGAATAAAAAACGAAACAAAATGAAGATTAAGATTTGTAGAAGAAGACCTCTGGGCGTGGGGGCTCCTCGTCAGGATTGAAAGAAATCAATCAGATGCGTAGAAGGGCAAGATGTGTTCTTGCGTACGCGATAAAGATGAAAATATTATGAAGAAAAAGTAGAAGAGGAACCGACCATCTATATAGGGGAAAGACTGAAGTGGGATCCAGCTGTGGTCCACTTGCATTGGTCAGTGGGATCCAGCTGTGGTCCACAAATTTCGTTACCCCCTTACCGTTGCATAATTTTTCAAGCCCAGAAACAATAAATGTGAAGCCCTGGAAAGGTATTAAAGCCCAAAATCACCGTACTGAGCTGACCTGGAATAATGTTTTGCATTTAATTTAAATTTTTGCAAGATTTTAAAAAAATTTCCAATCGTACAGAATTTGTTACACAACATGTGGCAACACGTAGAGTGTTTGACACAACAAAAAACGCAATCCATAATGTGGGAAGCCTTAGATTGACAGTATGTGCAAATGTCACCCATTACTCTACTAGGGTTATAAGTGTTACTATGCAATTTTTATGGATTTGGTCAAGGTGTATTTTTGTTACCGTCCGATGCTTACCCAAAAACTCTATAAAGATACCCACCTACATTGAATCCACTTTGGACCATCTCGATCGGGAAGAAAAACACGGGACCCACATCATCGGATGCATAAACAATAGACATTCAAACCCTAGCTATTATTGTTCAAGCCCAGTAATTACAAAAAAAAATAATAAAAAAAATAATGGGATCCAGCTGGACCATTAGAATGGGCTGAATGTGGAATTCCTGTCTAAAGCCCATTCCCATCCATGTATTACGCCTAGAAGGCTATATATATAATTGGAGACCTAAAAGCCCACCCGTTTAATTACATATAACTCCAAGAATGAAGTGGGATCCAGCTGTGATCCACGAATTTCCTTACCCCCTACCATTGCATTTTTTTTTTCAAGCCCAGAAACAATAAAGGTGAAGCCCTGGAAAGGTATTGAAGCCCAAAATCACCGTACTGAGCTGACCTGGAATAATGTTTTACATTTAATTTAAATTTTTGCAAGATTTTAAAAAAATTTCCAATCGTACAGAATTTGTTACACAACATGTGGCAACACGTAGAGTGTTTGACACAACAAACACAATCCATAATGTGGGAAGCCTTAGATTGACAGTATGTGCAAATGTCACCCATTACTCTACTAGGGTTATAAGTGTTACTATGCAATTTTTATGGATTTGGTCAAGGTGTATTTTTGTTACCGTCCGATGCTCACCCAAAAACTCTATAAAGATACCCACCTACATTGAATCCACTTTGGACCATCTCGATCGGGAAGAAAAACACGGGACCCACATCATCGGATGCATAAACAATAGACATTCAAGCCCTGGCTATTATTGTTCAAGCCCAGTAATAAATAAAAATAATAATGGGATCCAGCTGGACCATTAGAATGGCTGAATGTGGGATCCAGCTGGACCATTAAAAAAATCCATGGTGTACATTCCAATCCCTGTGGTCCACTTGCATTGGTTAGTGGGATCCAGCTGTGGTCCACCAATTTCCTTACCCCCTACCATTGCAATTTTTTTCAAGCCCAGAAACAATTAAGGTGAAGCCCTGGAAATGAATTGAAGCCCAAAACCACTGTACTGAGCTGACTTCGTATGCAGTATGATATATTTGTATGTATTCCGTAATGGTTATATTATGGGTTTAAAAATAGAACAATTAATTTCATTGTCGTAAAGACATTAAAAAAGTGGCCTCCAAACGAAATATTCTGGGCTTCAACAAATCAATTACAACAAATCAATTATTTTCGTTTGCAGCAAACACATTAAAAAATAATACTGGGCTTCAGAACAAGTCATTTCATTTCATACGCCCTCACGGGGCCATGAAACAAATAATAGCACGGTGTGTATAAAGCTATCTAGAGGGGGGGGTGAATAGATTTTACGCTTTTTACCCAATTTTTCGTGTTAGTCAAAATTACGAAAATGCCCTCAAGATAATATAACCAAGCAATTGTAATATGGTGCGGAAATTAAAACAACACTTGGTTTTTACGTGGAAACCCTCACGGGAAAAACCACGGGCTATGTAAGTAAGCCACACTCGAACCTCGAATCCACTAAATGTGCAAACGATTACAACCTAATCCCGGAAGTAATCACACACCTACCTAATCCCGGTATGAGTGAACCTAGTCCAATTTGCTTGCGTTCTAAGCAACCTAATCCCGGATGCTACACACAAGACTTACTTTCTCTTTGAAGAGAATACAACCCTAAGTGAATATATGTGAATATCCAAAATGCAACATAGAGCAAGGGAAACCCTATATGCTTATCTAAGATGATTAATATGCAATTAAGTATAATCCTAGATATCAAAACTAAATGACATGTCAATTAGTTTAGCTAATCAATATTAAGCACAAAACCTAATATGCAAGCACAATATAAAAATCTCAAACATACATCATACTCATCTCAATATTGTATCTAAAGCATACAAAATAACAAACAAGTAATTAATTGAGATTGCTAGATAAGAGAAACACAAAACATGTAAGATATTAGTGAAAAGCTTACCAAGCAAAGTATGATGAAGATTCCATGCTAGATGACATCTAGATGATCTAAGATGATGCTAGATGATGATTGATGATCATGAAAAGTGTTTGAGAATCAAGAATGGAGTTCTTGGAATTTTTCTTCTCTTTGAAAAATATCCTAAGTATGAATTCTGAATATGAACTCTCTTAATTGACCTAAAGTCAAAGTGGCATATATATAGGGTGCCAAATCAAAGTGTGGTCGTTTAAGTAAGTTTCAAAGAAACGCGCCAATCGGCGGTTTCAATCGGCGGCCAGGCCGCCGTTAATGACCGCCGAATTGAGCTCGTGAAGAACAGAGCATAAACGGCGGTTCATTCGGCGGTTTCGTGACCGCCGATTCCAACCGCCGAAACAGAACAGAGAGATCAAAATCGACCAGGTATGAACGGCGGTTTCGAACGGCGGTTTAATGCCCGCCGTTTCAACCGCCGAATTAGACCGAGAGATAAATCAATCAGGTCTTGAAACGGCGGTTTCGAACGGCGGTCGTGACCGCCGATATTAACCGCAGAAAAGCTTCAGACCAATCTGGACTGAAACGGCGGTTTAATTCGGCGGCCAGGCCGCCGATCATAACCGCCGATCACCTAGAAAGGTGAAAACCAAGGAGAAGCCAAGGGCATTCTCCATAGGCGGTCCTCGCGCTAAACCAAGCACATTCTCGTGCATGCGCGGACGTTTCCGAAAGTTATCGGGAAACGAATTAACACAACAACAAGACACAATAACACACAACAAAATATAATAAATAAGTGCAAGTGTGAATTGTGACAAATGAAGAGAATGCACACATATGCAATGAATGTTTAGTGTGTGTGTGCTTCTAAATCTCTTCAAAGAAAAGTAAGCACATAGAAATTTACCTTCGGTGCTTATCAACACGAGGTCTTCAAAGGGCTTCGAACAAGAAGACCGATACTTAGGCTACCCTTACAAAGAACCCCCACATATGGTTTGATCACGAAATAAGCCAATTAAAAACAACGGGAATCCTTACAATCTCCCCCTTTGGCTATTTCGTGACAAAACCATCACTCACAAAGATTCCTCACAAAAAAATAGAAACTACGGGACTATAATGATATTCTACATTACAAAGAGATAAGCTAATGCAACTAGAAGTCTTCAATCCTCTTGTAGAATAATCAATCCCTGAAAAGAGTTTCTAACATTTCTAATACAAGAAAAGTGTGAGATTAATCATGTGAGAACAATACCAAGCATTTGCATTTTTAGAATTTAGGCACAACATTACCAAATGTATGCAATGTATGATAAATGCAATGCTCCCCCTCAACGGGTTACTCCCCCTCAATGTATGTTTTCCCCAAAGTGCACAAAAGCTTCTATATTTTGCACCTCCCCTTACCATATCCTACTCCCCCTTTTTGTCATGATATAGGCAAAGGAGTAGTCCCCAACCGGGTCACTCATAGCAACGAGAGATAGAAGCATGCAAGACTTGCATATACATATAAGTCACTTTATGCACTTCAATTAATTTGAGAGAAACAAGGAGATTTATTTTGAGAAATGTGTGAATCCAACATGCTTTGCATACAAGACATATAGCATTCAAGTCCAAAATACAATGGTATTTGGCAAAGCAAATGACAAAGGTTTCTAATAAGAATTCAAACCAATTTCACCAATGTCATGGGAAAAGCAAGGATATAGAGATTATTGATTTCAATTTAAGAGCAACTATATCCAACTTTATAAGCGAAACATGGCATGAGCGACTTTGCACCCTATTTGATTTTTCCGGATAAAATTATCCGTATGATAGTAACCATGTTCAACTAATAAAGAAAGAGAGACATTTGGAATGTAAATTCCTTTGAATGGATACAAGATCCTTTATTCATTTTGAGTCTCATAAGTTTTCACACAAGTTTTGCATTTTTAAGAATATGCAATCATCAATTCATGCTTTTCATGTGAGCATGGTATATGAATTTCATGCTTTGTCATTTGTCATTAGCATGTTATTAAAGAATCATCATGTCATGGAGAAAACTATAGGTCATTCACATCATACTTCCTATGTAAATCTCCTAGTCCAAAAATGCATGTTTGAACATAAATATGACATGGATTGTAGACAAGCAAGGTTCACACTTATGGAATTTTAAAACATATATACATATGTACAACCAAGCTTACTCAAGCAATTAAAAGAAGAGGCATAAGATATTTCAAATTTTTTGCAAGATACAAGAATGCAAAATAGCTCTCTTTGCTTGAGTTCCCCATATGGGGTCAATCATAGAACATCACTCCACAAGACATACCCCAATAGATCTACTAAGAGTTTTAAATCGAGTAGCATCTAAGGGTTTAGTAAATAGGTCCGCAAGTTGATCATTAGTACCTACATGTTCAAGTACTATGCATTTATTTTCAACAAGCTCTCTAATGAAGTGATGGCGGATGTCAATATGCTTAGTTCTAGAATGTTGCACCGGATTCTTGGAAATATTAATGGCACTCATGTTATCACAAAAGAGAGTGAGAGTACCTTGGTTGAATCCGTAATCCACTAGCATTTGCTTCATCCACATAAGTTGAGTGCATCCACTCCCCGCGGCTATGTACTCGGCTTCCGCCGTGGACAAGGAAATCGAGTTTTGCTTCTTGCAAAACCACGACACCAAGTTGTTGCCTAGAAAGAAGCAACCGCCCGATGTGCTCTTCCTATCATCACAATTTCCTGCCCAATCCGCATCACTATATCCTACAAGACTAGGATTAGTGTCAAATGAGTACCAAATCCCATAGTTGGAAGTCCCATTCACAAAGCGAATGACTCTCTTAACCGAAGAGAGATGGGACTCCTTGGGATCGGATTGGTACCTAGCACAAACTCCTACACTAAAAGATATATCGGGCCTACTTGCGGTCAAATAGAGCAAGCTCCCTATCATGCCACGATATAAGGTTTGGTCCACACTTTTACCGCTAGCATCCTTGCTTAGCTTCAAAGTGGTGCTCATAGGAGTGTCACAATGTTTGGCTTTTTCAAGACCAAACTTCTTCACAAGGTTTTTGGCATATTTGGCTTGGGTTATGAAGATCCCATTATCAAGTTGCCTAATTTGCAAACCTAGGAAGTAATTAAGCTCACCAACAAGACTCATCTCAAATTCATGAGACATAACATCAACAAATTGTTGGACCTTGGTGTTGTTGGTGGAGCCAAACACTATGTCATCGACATATATTTGAGCTATGAAAAGCTCATCATTGTCTCTCTTGATGAATAGTGTCTTGTCAACACTACCTCTTGTGTAGTTATTGTCAACAAGAAATTGAGTGAGGCGCTCATACCAAGCCCTCGGTGCTTGTTTCAACCCATATAGTGCCTTCTTGAGGCGATAGACATGGTTGGGGTGGTGTGCATCCACAAACCCCTTGGGTTGTTCAACAAACACTTCCTCTTGCAAGAAGCCATTGAGGAAGGCACTCTTGACATCCATTTGGTGCAATTTGAACTTGTGCACACAAGAAATGGACAAGAGAAGCCTAATAGACTCTAAACGGGCAACGGGAGCAAATGTCTCCTCAAAGTCGATACCCTCAATTTGAGAGTACCCTTGTGCTACAAGTCTAGCCTTGTTCCGCACTATGTTGCCATCCTCATCGGATTTGTTCCTAAATATCCATTTAGTGCCTATGACATTAGTGGTCTTAGGCCTAGGAACTAGAGTCCAAACCTCATTCCTTTCGAATTGGTTTAGCTCTTCTTGCATGGCAAGAACCCAAAATTCATCATGTAAGGCTTCTTCAACCTTTTTGGGTTCAATTTGAGAGGTGTAGCAAGTATAGCTAATAAGATTAGCAAGTTGACGTCTAGTCCTAACACCCTCATTTACCTCTCCAATGATATCTTCTTTATCATGGAGTTTCCTAACCCATGGAGCGGGTTCTTTAGAGTCCAAGAGAGGAACTCTAGTAATGGGTTGTGTGACTTCATTAGATGTCCCAACATTGGGAGTCACCACAACCCTCTCCAAAGGAGTGTCATCCTCTAGAACATCCTCCTCCTCATGGTCATTAGACTTGAGCCTAGTATCATCAATGACCACATTTGATGATTCCATGACGGTTCGAGTCTTCAAGTTGAAAACTCTATAGGCTTTACTATTCAAGGCGTAGCCAATAAAGATACCCTCATCACTCTTAGCATCAAACTTGCCAAGTTGATCACGGTCATTTAAAATGTAGCATTTGCTTCCAAATGTGTGGAAGTAGCTAACATTTGGCTTCCTACCCTTCCATAGCTCATAGGAGGTGTTTCTAGAACCGGGCCTTAGGAACACACGATTTCCTATATAGCAAGCCGTATTGATGGCTTCGGCCCATAGGTTCCTAGGGACATTGTTGCTAAGCAACATCACTCGGGCCATCTCTTGGAGGACCCTATTTTTCCTCTCAACAACTCCATTTTGTTGAGGTGTCCTAGGAGCCGAAAACTCATGGGAGATGCCTAAGCTATCACAAAAGCTTTCAAAAGAGGCATTCTCAAACTCTCTCCCATGGTCACTTCTAATCCGTTTAATGCTTCTAATGTTAGATTTCATTTCATTTTGTAATTTAGTACAAAGCATTTTAAACTTATCAAAAGTTTCGGATTTTTCTCTAAGAAAGTATGTCCATGTAAATCTAGAGAAATCATCAACACATACAAAAATGTATCTCTTTCCACCCAAACTTTCGGTTTGCATGGGACCCATGAGGTCCATGTGGAGAAGCTCAAGAGGCTCCTTGGTGGTGAGATACTTACCCTTTTTGTGCATGCTTTTAGTTTGCTTTCCTTGTTGGCAAGGTCCACAAACACCATTGGCTTTCTTCCCAAGCTTAGGGAGGCCACGCACACACTCGAACTTTCCAAGGGTCCGTAGATCCCTAAAGTTCATGTGGCCAAGTCTTTCATGCCACAACTCAATTTGCTCATCCATGGACACATTGTTTGAGACTATTCTAGCTTCAAGACAATAGCAATTGTCGCTAGATCTCATACCTTTCAATAAGGTTTGTCCATCGGGCTTTAGGATTGAGCAATCATCTTTACAAAACAAGACGGAATATCCTTCATCACTTAGATGTGAAATGCTTATTAAATTGGCTTTCAAGCCATCAACAAATAAAGCATCGGATAAGGAGGGTAATCCGGGAACGGAAATGGTTCCTTTCCCTACAACTTTCTTTTTGGATCCATCACCAAAAGTGACATATCCACCTTCCTCCATAACAAGAGTCTCGAAGAAACTCTTGTTTCCCGTCATGTGCCTAGAGCACCCACTATCTAGATACCAAAAATTAGAAGAATTTGCCTTCAAGGCTATTTGAGCAACATGGCAAACAATGTCATTCTTTCTAATCCACCTAGAAACAATCTTAGCTTTCTTAGTGGTCTTTGGTATATGGGCTCTAGATGTCCTAGGATCATGCATCATGGCTCTTTTCTTTTTCTTCTCAATCATGCTTTGTTTTCTACACATTTTAATATATTGAAAGCAATTTGGTCTAATATGACCATCACAACCACAAAAGTGACAAATAGGGATGAAATAAGAAATCATACCTTGCCTTTGTCTTTGTGGATGAAAGGGTTCAATCCTTCTTCGTTGTTGAACCGGTCTTGGTTGCTTCCTAGCTTGAGGTTGCATGATAGGTCTCTTTCCTTTGTGAGCCATTTGAGGAGGAATGTTGGCTTGAGAGACCCTAGGGGGTTGAGCTTGAGGTTTCCTTCTTGGACCCATCTTCACTTGTGCATTAGAGCATTGTCCTACTTCTAATTTCTTTCTAGGAGCTTGCACAAATGAAGTTTCTTCTTTCTTCAAGCTCTTGACAAACACGGTCTTGTTAGAGGTAGAGATCTTCTTGTCATCTTCATACCCAAGACCCCTCTTGTCACATGGACTCTTTCCAACACCAAGCATATGGTCAAGCTTCTTGGTGCTAGAATCCATCCTAGTCATAGAATTTCTAACTTCTTCAAGCTCACTCTTTAGACTTTCTTCATTCCTCCTAGATAAAGCTAACTCCTCTCTTAGCTTATCTTCTATCTTCTTGAATTTTTCCACTTGTTCACCTAAGTGGTCATTATGAGATGCAAGCTCAAGATTTTCTTCTCTCAACATCTTGATCTTTCTTGTGCTCTTGATTGCTAAATCATTAAACTCGGCATGGCATTTAGCAAGCACCTTTTTCTCCACAAAACTACTTATGGAGTTAGATGAGGAATCACTTTCTTCTTCACTTGAGTCATTTTCCTCTTGACTCATTTCCTCTTTCTCACTACCACTTTTGCTCTTATGTGAGGAGGCAAAAGCTAGGAGGTTAGCCATGAGCTCTTCTTCACTTGAAGACTCATCTTCCTCATTGGAGTCATCACTACTCCCACTCCAAGTGGCGGCCATCACTTTGCTCTTCTTCTTATCATTGTGATTAGCACATTCGGGGGCAAAGTGACCAATCCCACCACATTCAAAGCATCGGACCCCTTTCCTTTCGGTCCTCTCTTGTCTAGGCTCAAACTTCTTGAAGGAACTCTTTTTCTTCAAATCTTGTCCTCTTGACCCAAATCCCTTCTTCTTCTTGAACCCCATAACCTTGTTGAACCTTTTAACAAATAAGGCAAGGTCTTCATCCGATTCATGCTTTGCCTCCTTTGCATCCTTAGATGCTTTCAAAGCTATTCCTTTAGACTTCTTAGGAGGAGTAGTGGTGCTAGGAGCCTTCCTAGACTCATATGCAAGGAGACGCCCAATCACCTCACTTGGCTTCATATCCATGTAGCCACTATTTTCTTCTATGGCCGTCACCTTGGATTCAAACCTATCGGGGAGAGATCTCATAATTTTTGCTTGACTCTCCTATCCGAATACGGGTCTCCGAGTTGATGGCTTTGATTTACAATATCCATCAATTTGATTTCGAAGTCATTGAAGCATTCATCCTCTCCCATCCTAAGTAGCTCAAACTGAGTTTGGAGGACTTGAAGCTTGGACTCCTTCACCACCTCGGTTCCCTCATGTGCAACTAGAAGGATGTCCCATGCCACTTTGGCAATCTGAGTATTCTGAATAAGCTTGTACTGATTCTCATCCATAGCACACATAATGGCATGCATAGCCTTCCTATTCCACTTAGAAGCCTCAAACTCTTGCGCGTTCCATTGCGCCTTAGGCTTCAAAACATCTTGTCCTCCACCATCGGGAGTCATCATAGGGAGATCATATCCGTCTTCCACCGCCATCCATGCACGGTCATGAATTTGGCATATGTAGGATTCCATCTTCCCTTTCCATTGGGAATAGTTCAATCCGGTAAGAAGTGGAGGCCTTGTGCTAGAAGCTCCTTCGTGGCCACCACCATTTCCACCGTTTCCACTCATAGTGTTTTATGAATGAATGAAATGAATGCAAATGTATGAATGATCAAAAATCACACAAAATGCAAAACACACCAAAATAAGCAAGGATCACCTATGTATGTCTAGGAACCCGCTCTGATACCAATTGAAACAAATAATAGCACGGTGTGTATAAAGCTATCTAGAGGGGGGGTGAATAGATTTTACGCTTTTTACCCAATTTTTCGTGTTAGTCAAAATTACGAAAATGCCCTCAAGATAATATAACCAAGCAATTGTAATATGGTGCGGAAATTAAAACAACACTTGGTTTTTACGTGG
Organism: Acer yangbiense; assembly: GCA_008009225.1. Classification (NCBI taxonomy): domain Eukaryota; kingdom Viridiplantae; phylum Streptophyta; class Magnoliopsida; order Sapindales; family Sapindaceae; genus Acer; species Acer yangbiense. Next base: position 59,344,019 of record CM017762.1, on the reverse strand, counting down.
AAACCCTCACGGGAAAAACCACGGGCTATGTAAGTAAGCCACACTCGAACCTCGAATCCACTAAATGTGCAAACGATTACAACCTAATCCCGGAAGTAATCACACACCTACCTAATCCCGGTATGAGTGAACCTAGTCCAATTTGCTTGCGTTCTAAGCAACCTAATCCCGGATGCTACACACAAGACTTACTTTCTCTTTGAAGAGAATACAACCCTAAGTGAATATATGTGAATATCCAAAATGCAACATAGAGCAAGGGAAACCCTATATGCTTATCTAAGATGATTAATATGCAATTAAGTATAATCCTAGATATCAAAACTAAATGACATGTCAATTAGTTTAGCTAATCAATATTAAGCACAAAACCTAATATGCAAGCACAATATAAAAATCTCAAACATACATCATACTCATCTCAATATTGTATCTAAAGCATACAAAATAACAAACAAGTAATTAATTGAGATTGCTAGATAAGAGAAACACAAAACATGTAAGATATTAGTGAAAAGCTTACCAAGCAAAGTATGATGAAGATTCCATGCTAGATGACATCTAGATGATCTAAGATGATGCTAGATGATGATTGATGATCATGAAAAGTGTTTGAGAATCAAGAATGGAGTTCTTGGAATTTTTCTTCTCTTTGAAAAATATCCTAAGTATGAATTCTGAATATGAACTCTCTTAATTGACCTAAAGTCAAAGTGGCATATATATAGGGTGCCAAATCAAAGTGTGGTCGTTTAAGTAAGTTTCAAAGAAACGCGCCAATCGGCGGTTTCAATCGGCGGCCAGGCCGCCGTTAATGACCGCCGAATTGAGCTCGTGAAGAACAGAGCATAAACGGCGGTTCATTCGGCGGTTTCGTGACCGCCGATTCCAACCGCCGAAACAGAACAGAGAGATCAAAATCGACCAGGTATGAACGGCGGTTTCGAACGGCGGTTTAATGCCCGCCGTTTCAACCGCCGAATTAGACCGAGAGATAAATCAATCAGGTCTTGAAACGGCGGTTTCGAACGGCGGTCGTGACCGCCGATATTAACCGCAGAAAGCTTCAGACCAATCTGGACTGAAACGGCGGTTTAATTCGGCGGCCAGGCCGCCGATCATAACCGCCGATCACCTAGAAAGGTGAAAACCAAGGAGAAGCCAAGGGCATTCTCCATAGGCGGTCCTCGCGCTAAACCAAGCACATTCTCGTGCATGCGCGGACGTTTCCGAAAGTTATCGGGAAACGAATTAACACAACAACAAGACACAATAACACACAACAAAATATAATAAATAAGTGCAAGTGTGAATTGTGACAAATGAAGAGAATGCACACATATGCAATGAATGTTTAGTGTGTGTGTGCTTCTAAATCTCTTCAAAGAAAAGTAAGCACATAGAAATTTACCTTCGGTGCTTATCAACACGAGGTCTTCAAAGGGCTTCGAACAAGAAGACCGATACTTAGGCTACCCTTACAAAGAACCCCCACATATGGTTTGATCACGAAATAAGCCAATTAAAAACAACGGGAATCCTTACAGGCCAAAGCAAAACAACCAAACAACACCATGGATTACATTACAGAGGCTTCCACCGGCCCCATAAAACTAGAAAATCTAAAAACAAACAAAGCTGATAAACATTCCAGCCACAACCTCAACATTCCCTCACAGAGGAAAAGGCCAACACCATGGATTTCATTATTAATGATAAACTTAACATCGCTCAACTGGGAAGACGAAGAAGATAACAAAGACAGAGCTACCAGAAATGTTAAAACGTCTCTATATATATAATTTCAGCACAATTGACCGCAGTCAATGATCATTACGGTCTTCGATGGCAAGCCGGAGCTGGAGCCGATCTGATCAATGGCCTTCAAGACTTCAAATCCTTCGACCATCTCACCGAAGACGACTTGCTTGCGATCGAGCCACTCGGTCTTAGTGGTACAGATGCAGAACTGGGACCCGTTGCCCAATGTGCTGGTTTTGGCCATTGACAATATACCGGGACCGATGTGCTTCTTCACGAAGTTCTCGTCGGTAAAACTAGGGCCGTATATCGATTCACCACCGGTTCCGTTTCCTTGAGTGATGTCTCCTCCATGGACCATGTACCCAGGTATCACGCGGTGGAAGGTTGAACCCTTGTAGTGGAGTGGCTTCCCAACCGTGCCGATCCCCTTCTCTCCAGTACAAAGAGCCCGAAAGTTCTCCGCTGTGATAGGGGTACTGTCTGCGAAGAGCTCCATCACAATTCTACCTGCAGGGATGCCGTCAATGCTTAGGTCAAAGAACACTCTAGGGTTCCCCATAACAGTGTCTATGACAAACAGAGAGAAGGTGTAGTGGAGAGTGGAAAGTGGAAATGGAAATGATAGATGAAGAACAAAAGAGAGTATCGACAGAATGGGGACTCACGGTTTCCTTTAAATGGCAAATGCCCCCCCAAAGGTGGGGCCCCTTTTATGTACTTGGTTGGGTTGTCGTTCATCATCAACACATCATGTTTTAGGGTTGTAATGCAAAGGGCCCCCCCATGTACCTGAATTTTTATTTGTAATGCAAAAAAAATAGAACACCCCAAAAACAACAAAACTCACGTCATTGTCATTCACACAAAATGTTCTACCTTCAACTTGATAAATAAGCGGTTCAAATTCCTTTGAACCTTTAAATTTGATACATATACTTCTAAATTATTGGGCTACATATCTAGTTTTAGATACATATACAAAATCATCCATATACAGGAGACAAACGTTCAATCATTCATGGGCCGGAAAGAAACGTTTAATTACAAATCAAAATATCAGCTGAGCAAACATGAGACAAAGGTTCAATCATCCATATAGAAGTCAAACTGTTAATCTACACTGCCTAACAAAACCACGACAGAAACAGCTACCAACTTCACAACTACCAACCGTAAAACAGAAACAGCTACCCCAACAAACATCTCAACACAGTTCACCGTTAACGAAAATTTCAAGAGCCATTGCCTGACGGATGGTGGGAATATCCTTCTGTCCAAAGATATCCATCCATGATGACAACGGGAACCCAAATAATATCAATTCTGCATATTTACATACAAAGGCACCACAACTGTAGCTGCAAAAAGTGAAATTTCAATCATAAATATTTTTGTATCATAATAAAGAAGTAGAAGTAATAATGCAAATTTTACCCGTCATTTTGTTGGGGAATAACGGTTGGTTCGATGTTTTCAGCAGTGAATAGACTTGTGTGAGGAGGCATCTTCATATGCTCATAGTAATTTGCATGCTTAAGAATTGAGGGTAACAAATAGAGTAACCCTGAGATGTCTTTCAATCGGTAATTTTTTCCATTACGAGTGCAAAACGAGTCATACATTTTTACTTTCCCTTCTTTTAAAAACACTTGACATAGTACCCAATGATCCCCGGTGTTGCAAGGAACCAACACCTGTGAAAAAAAAAAAAAAACAAAGAGAGAACAAAGAACAAAACATAGGCAAATGACATTAAAAAGGCAAAAAAAACGAGGAAGAGAGGAAGAAGAAAAAAACAAGGAACAAAGAAGAAAGAAGAAAAAAAGAAGAAAGAAGACAGAAGAACATACCTGGTACAAGAGCAGTAGCCAGCAGGTAGCAGAGCAGTAGAGAAAAAAAGAAGAAAGAAGACAGCAGCAAGTAGCAGAGGGGTAGAGAAAAATAAGAGTTAGTGACTTAGTGAAAACCAATAATAACTTAACAAAATTGTCACATTGCGTGTCACATACTTACCGACTCCATAGTCCACCACGGTTGAGGGTAAAGAAGGTCGGAACCTGACACATAATTTAGTGTATCATCGTCTGGTTGGAAAGATAGGGGATCGAATTCGGGGTATTCTTCCCAAATTGGGGCAGCTGGTGTAGTGGGTGTAAGATCCTTCTTCTTTTTTGTTTTCTTTTTTGTATTCTTTTTTACTTCTTTTTGCTCAAATCCGGCTGGGTTATTATTTTTTAAATGTTCAGATTCCAATAACTTCTTAACACCTTCCCACTTCAGTTTCAAATGAGCCTGTTTACAAAATAAAAAACTTTCGTTCAGTTTAGGATTGCATCAGAAATGAATGTGAAGAAAAAACAATAGAAAAATGAACTTACGAAAAACGCTGTTGGGACCAATCCGATTTCCTGACGGTCGCTAACCTCTCCATTCGAACGCCGCCTTTTCCACAGAACGTCGAGGTAGCTGTCTATGTGCTACAAAGACATTTATATATAAACGTTAGGAAACTTATCTGTATTTGTGTAAACAAACGCATCACAATTTATCACTTACCAAGTTGGACAACCATTTTGTAGGTTTGACCAAATCGTTAAACTGTTCACGATTCATATCGATGGCTTGGCCAGTAAAGACACTGTGAGTTGGAAAAATTAAATTAAATATTCTGAACAAAAAATATAAAATAAAAACAGAGGAGAATAGGAATAAGACATTACCGAGTATCATCCTTATTCTTCAGAAATGAGATGAACCGATCATAATTGTCATTCACACAATCGCTCAAATCTTTGGTTCTCTTCCTCTTCTTGGGTATGGGCATAGGATCTGTGTACGGGCTGTCCAAGTACTTTGATCGCCTACGGGCTCTTATGTTGTCATTATTCTTGTAACACACACTTGGGTCACCCGCATTCATAAATATAACACTAAGATCAGGGTTTGGAAGAACCATGTTCACACATGGTGAAGGGAAGTCATCCAAATTTATCGTGTGTTTAGCTGACCCATATGACTCACCAACAACATTATCCAACCCACCCTCCTTACCAACAACAATCCCTGTATCGTCCTTATCATCGGCCTTCTCCACCTCGGCCTTCTCAACCTTGGCCACCTCCACCTCTTCGACAACCTCCTTGTTCAAGTCTTTCTCCAACTTTTCCCCATCAGCAAAATTGTGCAATGGTGACAAATTAGGACTGACCTACAGTCAAAAGAATATGTATAAAGAACTACACAATTGAATAATGTTTAATTACATAATAAGTTTTTGAATAGGCTTGAAAACCCTTATGTGTTATATTACTTACCATGTCGTCCACATGTTTGTGTGAGCTTGCTCTTCTGTCGTCCAAATCTTTCTCCATTTTTTCTGGTGCAATCTTTCGAATTTCTTCACTTATCCAGGACTTCATCCTCTCCTCGCTTTCTTCTATTTTCTGTGTGACCAGCTGTGCAATAGATGTATACAATTCTGGTATTGTATACGGAACCGATGTCTTGATTTTTGACTGCAAATCCAATTCAAAAAAGAATTAATACATTACGCAAACTAATTTAGGATAGTAAAAGTTATGTATGTATATTACAAATCATTACCTTGGGAGTTTCTACATCTTCTTCATCGAAGAGCCGTTTCTTAGATGACGGTTCATCTGACTTTCTAGATCCGATGAACCTTGTTGTTGTCTTGCTTTGCTGAATGGAAGCATCACCCTTTTCCATTGCATCTTGACGGTCCTCCGCATCACCATCATCGTGGTCCTCCCTTACCACATCTTGAAGCATCAAAGATTTGTAAAAAGCACTTGACTTTTCATGATCTGACACCTTCCATGGGAACAAAGCCATCTGCATGTAAAGTGCACAAAACATTGAGGTCAGAAACCAAATAGTATGCATAAGATAACCAGCAACACAAGGGAGTGTATTTCAAGCCCTGGCAAGGTATTTCAAGCCCTAGCAAGGTGTTTCAAGCCCTAGCAAGGTCTTTCAAGCCGTGGCAAGGTATTGCAAGCCCTAGCAAGGCATTTCAAGCCCCGTCTAAGGGATTTCATACCCTCATTTGGAAAAACCAACAACTGATATCAACTAACTACATACACTATAATATTCAAGCACCGCCCCCCCCCCCCAACAATTCATAATAAGAAAGTGTAGCCCACAATCATTATAATAAAGATTTAAGAACCAGAACCAGGTTCATAGAGTAAAGTAGTATAACACAACACATAAGGGTTTTCAAGCCCTGGCAAGTTATTTCAAACCCTGGCAAGGGATTGAAATAACTGGCTAAGGGATTTCATACCTTCATTTGAAATAAGAAAGTGTAGCCTACAACCCCCTATGATAAAGATTTAAGAATGAGCTTCATAGAGTAATAAGTAGTAGTGGTATAACACATAAGGGTTTTCAAGCCCTGGCAAGGTATTTCAAGCCCTGGCAAGGTATTTCATACCTTCATTTGGAAAAACCAACAACTGATCCACATTCATAATAAGAAGAAAGTCCACCAACCGTTCAACCCACTATAATAAAGATTTAAGAATGAACTTCATCCAAGTTTTAAGAATCTAGTGTAGCATAGAAATCAGGCAAAATAGCCTAACATTTATATGGATTTCAAATTAACCAACCCATTTGATCAGTCTAATTATATGCTTATATTTTGCCCATTTTGCCTATGTTTATGCGTGTTTCTTGGGTCTTTTTGGTGGGTTGATGTGTTTGTTAAGTCGTTGCAGGTCTCTTTCCATAGAGGCGTTGATCTAATCTTATTTTGGAAATGGTGGAGTCAAACGATGAAGGAAAGGCCAAAATCCTCAATTTCCGCGGCCCATGCCGCTCAACAGGCACATGCATCATCGGCGGCACTCCAGGCGGTCGACAAGGGTGATTTACCGCGTCCCATGCCGCTCAAGAGGCACATGCCTCCCAAGCGACCCCTCAAGCGAGCCATTCCAGCGTGTTTGTCTTGGATTTTCCGCTGTCCATGCACGTGCCCACCCAGCGGCACGTCAAGCGTTGGACCGTCTCCGCGTTTCCTCAAAGCTGCTGAAGACCTATAAACAGAAAGAAAGGAAAAAGCAAATAAAAGGGAGGGCCGACCTTATCAGACCATCAGATACCGATTCCTTTCATTCTTTCATATTCATTCCATCATTAGAAGATTACTGGAAACAGGAAGACGACGGGGATTTCAAGACAGAAGCATCTCGCCATAATGGGTTTTATCTTCATCTCTTCTATGTTTTTATTCTCTCCATTGATGTGTAACTAAACCTTTAACTAGGGGATTGATGTAACCAATTTTGGATAACTCTATGTAATCAATTAGTCTATCTTTTGTTAATCAATTGGGTTTTAGTCTTGTCTATTGAATTAATTGTTCTACTTTACTTATTCATATTATTTTGTGGCCTCAATTGATATGGATTTGTGATTTAGTTTATCCCATGAGATTAGGGTTTAGATGTGAATGGCCTTTTCCATTTAAATCACAATCGTAAGCTTAATAGATTTGAAAGTTAATGTTTGCATGGCCTTGTTGCATTGATTTGGCTTAGAGTTTTGTTCTAAAGGATTTCGTTACTATCACTTGACACATGGCCTTTGTGCGAGTGGTAGGAAAGAGATTCGTTCTTAATTGTTTATCAAAACAAGCCCTAAACTTTATTGAAGTGTTTATTGAGACTGATTGAGAGCATTGAGTGTCTAAGAAAGGTGCATCGATTCCCTAGTATTTCTCTCCATATATTCATTCCTTGTGTGATCTTTGATTTAATTTGATTTTAGTCTTTTAGTTTAGATTCTCATAATTTAGGTTAATTTTAGAATTAAACAATCTTCCAAAGAAAAGCATTATGCAATTTAGTTTCCACATTTAGAGTATCCTTACTAGATTAATTGGCATTCGACCGATAGAATCGCCGATCCCAGTGAACGAACTTTCTTAGTAAATTGAACACAGATTTTACTGCATCAATTTTGGCGCCGCTGCCGGGGATTGGTATAGATTTTATTAGTTGAATCTAGTTAGTTTAAGTTAGGTAGTGTGTGTCATTAGATTTTATTTTTAGTTTTAGTTTTTCTTTTGTTTCTTTTTATCTCGTGGTAGTTGTGTTTTTGGTGTTTCAGGTTTTACAGGTGTATGAACGGACGTCGTTCGCTTGGAGGTATTCTGATCCCTGCTAACGACGAGATTGACCGAGTAGGCCGGGTTGCTAGACAGTTCGAAGAGTTAGATCCTTTTGGTGAGGACATGGGTGATCACAGTGAGCAACGTGACCGGGTTATTCGAGCTGAAAGAGAGGTTCATGATGAACAAGGTGTTCAAAATAGACAGGAAGTTCGAGACAATCTACCGGGTTCTCCAAGACGTGCACTAGAAGATGGTATCAGAATAATGATAGAGTCTGGACAGCCTATGCTGGGAGACCAACCTCAGCCAGTTGTGTTAGATGCCGTAGCCAGGAGTTATGAGTTGAGGAGTAGCCATTTAAATATGCTGCCATCTTTTCACGGCTTGGCAACAGAAGACTGCCTCCAGTTTATGAAGAACTATCAAGCTACCGTAGGGAATTTCCCGATGGGCCGATTGACAGAAGAGCAGTTAAGGATGAGGTGTTTTTGGTATTGTTTGAAGGACAAGGGCATCAAGTGGTACAATTCAGTAAGGGCAGGATCTTTGAGAACATGGGTTGACGTGTGCACTGCATTCTTCAACAGATTTTTCCCTGCTTCAAAAGCAAAAGAAGTCCGGATCAAGATAGCTAGTTTCAGTGAAGAAGATGGTGAGTCGTTCCATGAAGCATGGTTGCGATATAAGGAGCTGTTAGATCAAATTCCCCCTCACATGGTGACAGAGGAGTACAAAGTCCGCACTTTTTATGATGGATTGACACCTTTCACACAAAACATTGTTGACAACGCTTGTGGGGGTATCATTACTAGGAAATCTGCTTTAGAGATTGCTGAGATCTATGAAACTTTGGCTCTAAACTCCCAGCATAGAAGTTCAACTGTCAGAAAGGGAGGAAAGTATGAAGTCAACCAGACAACTGGGGTGGAAATTCAGATGGCAAATCTAGCTAAGCAAATACAAGCTATGATGGCCCAGAACTCGAATAGGGATCAACAGCAAGGAGGGGTGAACTCAGTGCAAGATGGAGACGGGGTACCATTTGAGACAGAGGAGGTTCAAGCTTTCAATTACCAAAGAGGGAGAAACGATCCTTACTCGAACACCTACAATCTTGGATGGCGTAACCACTCAAATTTATCTTATTCTGACCCCAACACTGCTCTTAATAGTCATCAGCTCATTCAACCGAATACTCAGGGAACAACTCAAGGAGGGTACAACAGAGGCAATTACCAAGGGCAAGGGTCCAATAGTCAACCTCAACAATGGAACAATGCTGCAAATAGAGACAGTACCACCTATCAGCCGAAGAAGAGATCCTTGGAAGATATTGTGACATCCCTTGCTGAGAATACAGAGCGCTTCTCACGTGATACAAATCAGAGAATTAACAATGTTGAGTCATCCATTAAAAATTTAGAAACACAGATGGGACAAATAGTCGACGCAGTTCGCAAGAATGAACCAGGAAGGTTCCCTAGTCAATCAGAACAAGCCAAGGCATTGACTGTGTTGAGAAGTGGGCGAGTGTTAGACACTGAAGTTGTTAGAAGGCAAAAGAAAGAGGACACCAGGGGATCAAAAGAGGTGAGTGCGAAGGAGGATAGAGAAGAAGAAGAGGTAGTGGTAGATCCACCACCAAAGAAGACCTCGGTTTTACACAAATCGTCAGACCCTTATATTCCACCCCCTCCATATGTTCCACCAATTCCTTTTCCTGGGAGACTTAAAAGGGACAAGCTAAGTAAGGCATTCAAAGAGATTTTTGATGTTCTGTCCAAGGTACATGTGAACTTACCTCTTCTTGAGATGATAGAAAAGATGCCTGCATATGCGAAATTTTTCAAGAGCCTTCACACCAACAGGCAGAAGTTTGGACCAAATCATCAGGAATATATAGCAGGCAGTGCTAGTGCAGTTTTGCAAAAGGAACTTCCTCCCAAACTGAAAGATCCAGGCAGTTTCTGCATCAATATCACAGTAGGAGGTACCCAACTTGAAAGAGCAATGCTAGATTTAGGTGCCAGTATTAATTTGATGCCTTATTCTATTTACAAGCAGTTAGGTTTGAATGAGTTGAAGCCTACCACAATGTCACTTCTGTTAGCAGATGGTTCAGTAAGATATCCGAGAGGGAATGTTGAAGATGTACTGGTCCAAGTTGGAAAGCTTATTATTCCAGCGGATTTCGTGGTATTAGACATGGAGGACGTAAGTAAAGAGACTAACATGAGACCTGTTCTTCTGGGTAGACCGTTCATGGCCACAGCAAAGACATTTATTGATGTGCAGAATGGAAAACTTTCAATGACAGTGTTAGATGAAACAGTGGAGTTCAAACTGTTTGAAGCATCATCATACCCTGCCGGAGCTGATGATTGTTCATTCATCGAGGTTTTAGACCCTGGGATTGATGGAATATTCAAGGATGAGGATTTGGCGGATTGGGATTGGGACGATCAAGACGACAAGACTGAAGATAGTTCTGAACTAGCTGAAGAAGAAGTTGAAGACTTCCAAATTTCAACTGTCAGTTTTGCCAATGATCCACCGCCAAAGTTGGAACTCAAGGAGTTACCAACAACTCTGAAGTATGTGTATCTAGGTGCGAATGAGACATACCCGGTAATTGTTGCTTCAGAATTGCAGAGTAATGAGGAAGAAAGGCTCATTGGGGTTCTACAGAAACACAAGTCAGCTATAGGATGGTCAATTGAAGATATCAAGGGAATCAGTCCAACAATTTGCATGCACAAGATATTTCTCGAAGAAGAGTCTAGACCGTCAAGAGAGGCTCAGAGGAGATTAAATCCGATAATGAAAGAGGTAGTAAAGAAAGAGGTCCTGAAACTTCTACAAGTGGGGATAATTTATCCCATATCAGACAGTAAATGGGTCAGTCCGATTCACGTGGTTCCTAAGAAATCAGGTATTACCGTGGTTCGCAATGAGCAGAATGAGTTGGTTCCACAGAGGCTTCAGACAGGGTGGAGGGTGTGTATCGACTACAGGAAGCTGAACACTGCTACCAGAAAAGACCATTTTCCTCTTCCTTTCATAGATCAGATGCTTGAGCGATTAGCAGGGCATAGTCATTATTGTTTCCTCGACGGGTACTCAGGTTACAATCAGATAGCTATCGCACCGGATGATCAAGAAAAAACTACTTTCACTTGTCCATTTGGGACGTTTGCATATAGAAGAATGCCGTTTGGTCTCTGCAATGCTCCGGGTACTTTTCAGAGGTGTATGATGTCAATATTTTCAGATATGTTGGAAGAAATCATTGAGGTATTCATGGATGACTTCTCGGTGTTTGGGGATTCATTTGATTTGTGTTTGCACAACCTTACCTTGGTCCTTAAGAGATGCGAAGAGAACAACTTGGTGTTGAACTGGGAAAAGTGCCACTTCATGGTACAACAAGGGATAGTTCTCGGACATGTGATTTCAAGAAGAGGAATTGAAGTGGACAAAGCTAAGGTGGAGGTGATCAGTAGTTTACAGCCTCCAAAATCCGTGAAGGATGTGAGGTCGTTTCTTGGGCACGCAGGTTTTTACAGACGATTCATAAAGGACTTTTCGAAGATAACGAGGCCCTTGTGTTTGCTCCTACAGAAAGAAATTGATTTTGAGGTCAGTGAGGAGTGCATGGTAGCTTTTAACACTTTGAAGAGTGCATTAACCACCGCGCCAGTGATAATTTCCCCCAATTGGGAATTGCCCTTTGAATTAATGTGTGACGCTTCAGATTATGCCATCGGAGCAGTTTTGGGGCAGCGGGTAGATAAGGTTCCGCACGCGATATACTATGCTTCTCGAACCTTAAATGACGCCCAGTTAAATTACTCAACAACTGAGAAGGAGCTTCTAGCAGTAGTTTTTGCATTGGAGAAATTTCGGACGTACTTGGTGGGCGCCAAGGTCATTGTATATTCAGACCATGCAGCCCTTCGTTTTCTTCTTCAGAAAAAGGATGCCAAACCTAGATTGATTCGGTGGATCCTCCTACTACAAGAATTTGACTTGGAGATACGAGACAAGAAAGGTAGTGAGAACGTGGTTGCTGATCATCTAAGCAGGTTAGTACAGGCAAATCCGGATGAGGTAGACAAATTGCCATTGCATGAGAAATTTCCGGATGAACAACTGTTGGCTATAAACGATAGTGAGCCATGGTATGCTGATCTGGTTAACTATTTGGTAAGTGGGGTAGTACCAGAGGAATTGAACTCACAAGGGAGAAAAAGGTTCATTACAAAAGCGAAAAAATACTTTTGGGATGATCCTTATTTGTACACTCATGGTCCCGATTCTGTGATAAGAAGATGTGTTCCGGAGTCAGAGCAGAAAGACGTTCTGAAATTTTGTCACGATCTACACTGTGGAGGACATTTTGGTGCAAGAAAGACAGCGTTGAAAGTGTTGCAATCTGGATTTTTCTGGGAATCGTTACACAAAGATGCAGTCCGGTTTTGTTTGGCATGTGACAGATGTCAACGTACAGGGAGTATAAGTAAGCGAAATGAGATGCCCTTATCTGGAGATTTGATAATAGAGCTTTTTGATGTCTGGGGCATAGATTTCATGGGACCATTCCCACCATCGTGTGGTAATAGTTACATCTTGGTAGCGGTTGATTATGTGTCAAAATGGGTAGAAGCAAAGGCCACAAGGAATAATGACAGTCAAACTGTGGTGAAATTTGTGAGGGAGACGATATTTGCAAGATTCGGGACCCCTAGAGCCATCATTAGCGATGGAGGTACGCATTTTTGCAACAGATCCTTTGCTGCACTTTTGAAGAAATATGGTGTAAGGCATAAGGTTGCTACACCATACCACCCACAGACTTCAGGACAGGTTGAGGTCAGCAACAGACAAATAAAGTGTATCCTAGAGAAGACTGTTAATTCCACTCGAAAGGATTGGGCTTTGAAGTTAGATGATGCATTGTGGGCTTACAGGACAGCTTTCAAAACGCCTATTGGGATGAGTCCATATAGGTTGGTCTTTGGGAAAGCGTGTCACCTACCAGTAGAACTAGAGCATAGAGCCTTATGGGCAGTCAGAAAGTTGAACTTTGATTATGACAAGGCCGGTGAGGAGAGGAAACTTCAGCTGTGTGAACTCGACGAATTTCGCTTAGAGGCGTATGAGAGTGCAAAGCTGTACAAGGAAAAGACTAAGTTGATACATGACAAGATGATAGTGCATAAAGACCTTCGTCCCGGTATGCAGGTGCTGGTGTTCAACTCCCGGCTGAAGCTGTTTCCCGGTAAGTTGAGGTCCAGATGGTTTGGACCATTCAGGGTTACACAAGTTTTTCCCCACGGAGCTGTAGAAGTGCAAAACGAGACGAATGGCAACAAGTTCAAGGTAAATGGGCATAGGGTAAAGCCTTACATTACGGATTTCGGAACTGTCATTCGATTGGAGGATTCCGTGCTTATAGAGCCGTAGCGCTCTCACACGTCTTGCCTAGACGCTAAATACAGCGCTTGGTGGGAGGCAACCCACCTAGGTAATTTTTATTTTATTTTATTTTATTTTATTTTATTTTATTTTATTTTATATTTAGATTAATTTGAGTCAGTAATTAGGGTGAGTCGGAATTTCTAGTTATGTTGGGCTGTGAGCAGATATGTTTCACGTGTGTATTTGTTGCCTTGATCAAACCAGGTTAGAACTGCACAAAATTGGGAATTAGCGCTGAAGGTGCCGCTCATGGTGCCTATACCTGAGCCGCGGTACACTCAACGTTGCAACACTGGAATGGCTCGCTCCCTAGACCGCTCAAGATGCACATGCACGAGCCGCGGTACGAGCAACTTCCACATTCTGGAATGGCTCGCTGCCTAGACCGCTCAAGAGGGCAGTGCATGGGCTGCGGTTAATGAAGACCTGACTCTCACCATGATGTAACGCTGCCTAGACCGCTCAAGAGGCGGATGCACGAGCCACGGTCCTGGAATGTTGACAACACTGGTCTGGCTCGCTGAAGGTGACGCTGATGTTGCATGTACCTGGCAAGCGGTACGACCAGCGATCCATTAAATAAACGGTGCGTTTGGACTCTCCAGGTAAGCAACATTACACCTTACCGCTGGACGGACCGCTGCACATGCAGCGTGCCTCATCAGCGGTAAGTGCAAAATTTGCCCTACTATTTATAATTGACGAGCAGTCTAGTGGGTCTCACTTGACCCACAGCTGCGTTTTCTCCTATTCTTCTTTTCCCTGCACTTTCTTTTCTTCTCTTCTAAATTGCTCTCCAAGGTTCCGCCTCTCCTAATTAGACTACAAGGTATGTCTTCTCTCTCTTCTATTTTGCTTCAATGGCATTAACTTATGAAGTTTGGTTCTACAATGTGGTATGAAGAGATTGAGTTTTTTTTTTTTTTTTAGTGCTCAAATTCGGATTCTGAGTTTTAATGACCAATGGGCTTTGTTCAAATTGAGATATTTAGCATGATTAAGTTATTGGTTTGTGTTTTCACTTGGTATTTAGGGAATTCCGAAATTCTTTGTTCTTAGGAGAGTTTGAATGTTTTTGCTTGAATAATGTTGCCATGATTGAATTGATTTGAATGATAGGTTGTATTTAGATGGATTTGCTTGTGATTATTGGACTTAATTGGCACTTTTGTGTATATTTGGAGACGAAATTTGAAACGGAATGCTGCCGAATTTTTGGTAGAAACTTGTTGTGTTATTTTGGCTTATGTTATCTGCAGATGGCAAGGACTGCTCATGGGAAGCGTCCTCGGGTCAGTACGTCCGATAAGGGGAAACAGAAGGCATTGCCAAAGCAAGCGCAGAACAAGGACTTTAAGAATCGTTTCAGCGACTTCCTTAGGCGACCTTGGATTATTGAGAGGGGTATTGATGTTGGGAGTTTGGTACAGACACCTGTTCCACAGATGGTTGCAGACCGCAGATGGGGTGGATATGTTGCACGCCCACCAAGGCCGAACAGGGGGATTGTGGCAGAATATTATGCTAGTGCTGTACCAGAGAGACTGTTTGTTGGAGACCCAGTTTTAGTGCAGGGTGTTGAGGTTCTTATAACCCCGGAGGCAATTAATCAGTACTTTGACGCTCCGGAAGTGGCTATCAGTCATGGTCGAGGAATAGAATATATTGCAGATCTTGACCCTTACAGAGGGAGAGTGGCTGCAGGCCTTAGGATGGATGGACAGGAGGAATGGGGTACATTAGTGAAGCTATACCAGCGCGACACGCATGCCGATGTTGCCTTTTGGAACCTTTTCCTGACATACTCACTGATGCCATCCCAGCACCGTACAGAGATCTTTTATGACCAGGCCCGTGTGTTGCTCCGTCTAAGGACAGGTGGCCCTATCAATATAGGACGGGTGATTTTCAATGCCATTCATGACGCTAGTGCGCACGATGACCAGTCCATGGTTTTTCCGTGTTTGATCACTGCTTTCTGTAGACAGGCAGGCATTGATGTGAGTGCAGGGTTAGAGAATCATGACCCGAGTATGATGAACTCGACGAACTGGAGCCAACAGTTAGTCCTTAGGGGCCTTCCTCCTATTGGAAATTATGGGGAGAGAAGACGTCGCCGGGAGGAGCGAGAGGCAAGAGAGGCTGAGGCAGCAGCACTTTTACAGGACCAGCCTCAAGGGGCGCCAGATGCCGCTCAGATAGGCGGAGCTCAGCCAGGAGGTGATCCATTTACCACTCTTTTGCAGGCTATGCAGACTCACATGGATTTGCGTTTTGGGCAGTTAGAGGGACGGATGGATGCTCGTTTTGACACTGTCGAGACGAGCATAGAGGAGTTGCGCGGGATGATGACTAGCCGGTTTTCTGTGGCTAGTGGGAGTGGAGCACCGTCTCAGACCCCTATTCCTGACCAAGATCCTTTTGCAGCTGGCGGATCGGGATTCGAGCCGCAGAACTTTGACCAGCGGACCCCGATCTTGAACTTTGATGATGAGCAGCAGATGCAGGATGACCAGATAGACTCCGATCAGGGGACCGAGATCTTACAGCTTTCAGATGAGGATGGAGGAGATTAGCAGGCTATGGATTTTCTTTTGAACTTTTATTTGCTTTTATTTTTCTTTGACTTTCACTTCCTGTCTGTTCTTGATTGTCAACATTGGGGACAATGTCGAGTTTAGGTTTGGGGTGTGTCGTTGTTTTGAGTCTGTCGTTCCTGCATTAACTTTGATGAGATGTTTTGGTATATGACTTTGAAATGATATGCTTAAATCACTGGGTTTAAACTAACATCTTGCCGCTTAGAGTATTGCATTGCATTTTTCATAACTTATGACATGCTCTTGATGTGATAGTGGATAGGATGCATAGTTGGATTGCCATGATTAATAGTGGAGACTACCCTGTGAGTTCACTAAGCCAAAGTGCGTACATAAATGACATATATAAGGGATTATTTTGTTTCTATTCTTTAAACACTCAGTAGGTTCTTAGCATTAGATTTGATCTCTATAGGTTGAACATTGAGCATTATAGAGCATTCATCATAAAAAGATTTCACATGTTATCTTTGATCTTGAGTAAGTCGAATCAGTGGAAGTGATTTTAGACTATGTGTGCATGAACTACTTAAAAGGCCTGTAATATTTCCTACCCTTTTGTGTGTGCTCCATAGCCCTGTTTGAAGCCAAACACTGATTGCCTTTTCTTTCTTTACCACATTTACTGTAACCCATGTAAGCCATATTATAGCCATACCTGTTAACTTGGGATCATGCTTTGAGATTGTGAAGGAAGCTGAAGAGTTCGCATAAGAATTTGTGTGAATTTGATATGAGTCAAATGAAGAATGAGCTGCATTCAATCCAAATGAAAGAGGCAAGGTTGTATATTTTGTAGCCTTTTGTTTTAAAAAAAAAAATAATAAATAAAAAATATAATAATAAAAAAAAAAAAAAAAAAAAGAGAAAGTTTTGCCACCAAAATGAATGGTGAGTTGCGTGTGCCAGAGAAAAGAATCTAAGAAACACAACATGTCAAAGGATTTCAGTGTTGTATCTATTCTCGAAGGAGTGGGCAAAAGAGAATGGTGAATTAAGGGGACATCAATGAATGGTAAGTGGCATTATTCCACTAACAAAGGAAGTCAATGAAGACCTAAGAGCTTGCGCCAAGCCATATGGTAACTGAAGGCTCTCACTGAATGATCCTAGGTTTTTGAACTCCTACATCCCGTTCCTTTCTAACCTTTACCCAATAGCCCCATTACAACCTAATGAAAAGTCTAATTGATCTGCTGGTTATCCTTGCTATGAAAGTAGAAGTGTGCGTGTGTTATCTTGCTCATAATGTTTGATTCTTTTCATGAGATCTTTGCATACAAATCAAGCGTTCTTTCAATGACATATTCATATGCGATTATAATTTGAATTTCTTATGCATAACTTCTTTCGCATATGCTTGATGAGTGAATTTGCCTAGGTTCTGTGAGAAATATGAGCGATATCTGGTGAGGCTTAGAGTCGAGGCGAATTACATCTATGGCATTCGGCGAAAGTGTTTTTTTGATGCTTGAATATCTTGAGTGCGGGCTTTTCATCTTAAATTGAGCAATGCATTCAAATTTGTGACATAATGTTAGTCTTTACCTATTGGCTTTTGCATGCATTGTTTCAATCTGGGCATTAATCGATTGCATCTCGAATGATTGGTTTTGTGGGATATGTTTGTGGGTGTCATAGCTGAGAACCCTCAGGAGACAACACTCCTCCTACTAGGGACACCTAGAGGTTTAAAGGCTTGTAGCATGTGCTCAATGCTATCGCGTTCCCTGCGAAAGTGGCTTTATTAGGATTTAGTTTTCTTTTCAGTTTAGGAATGTTTGGTTTTGCTCGAGGACGAGTAAAAGATAGGTTTGGGGGTATTTGATCAGTCTAATTATATGCTTATATTTTGCCCATTTTGCCTATGTTTATGCGTGTTTCTTGGGTCTTTTTGGTGGGTTGATGTGTTTGTTAAGTCGTTGCAGGTCTCTTTCCATAGAGGCGTTGATCTAATCTTATTTTGGAAATGGTGGAGTCAAACGATGAAGGAAAGGCCAAAATCCTCAATTTCCGCGGCCCATGCCGCTCAACAGGCACATGCATCATCGGCGGCACTCCAGGCGGTCGACAAGGGTGATTTACCGCGTCCCATGCCGCTCAAGAGGCACATGCCTCCCAAGCGACCCCTCAAGCGAGCCATTCCAGCGTGTTTGTCTTGGATTTTCCGCTGTCCATGCACGTGCCCACCCAGCGGCACGTCAAGCGTTGGACCGTCTCCGCGTTTCCTCAAAGCTGCTGAAGACCTATAAACAGAAAGAAAGGAAAAAGCAAATAAAAGGGAGGGCCGACCTTATCAGACCATCAGATACCGATTCCTTTCATTCTTTCATATTCATTCCATCATTAGAAGATTACTGGAAACAGGAAGACGACGGGGATTTCAAGACAGAAGCATCTCGCCATAATGGGTTTTATCTTCATCTCTTCTATGTTTTTATTCTCTCCATTGATGTGTAACTAAACCTTTAACTAGGGGATTGATGTAACCAATTTTGGATAACTCTATGTAATCAATTAGTCTATCTTTTGTTAATCAATTGGGTTTTAGTCTTGTCTATTGAATTAATTGTTCTACTTTACTTATTCATATTATTTTGTGGCCTCAATTGATATGGATTTGTGATTTAGTTTATCCCATGAGATTAGGGTTTAGATGTGAATGGCCTTTTCCATTTAAATCACAATCGTAAGCTTAATAGATTTGAAAGTTAATGTTTGCATGGCCTTGTTGCATTGATTTGGCTTAGAGTTTTGTTCTAAAGGATTTCGTTACTATCACTTGACACATGGCCTTTGTGCGAGTGGTAGGAAAGAGATTCGTTCTTAATTGTTTATCAAAACAAGCCCTAAACTTTATTGAAGTGTTTATTGAGACTGATTGAGAGCATTGAGTGTCTAAGAAAGGTGCATCGATTCCCTAGTATTTCTCTCCATATATTCATTCCTTGTGTGATCTTTGATTTAATTTGATTTTAGTCTTTTAGTTTAGATTCTCATAATTTAGGTTAATTTTAGAATTAAACAATCTTCCAAAGAAAAGCATTATGCAATTTAGTTTCCACATTTAGAGTATCCTTACTAGATTAATTGGCATTCGACCGATAGAATCGCCGATCCCAGTGAACGAACTTTCTTAGTAAATTGAACACAGATTTTACTGCATCACCATTCCTCTACACATGATCAATATACTTATTAATGTCCTGATTTGGACAAACCAACCAACCACTGATGTTAACTAGCTATTTTATATAGATAGACACAAAATGAAATACACATAGAAGTAAAATACATGTAGAAGTAAAATACACACCGTCGTACTGAAGAAAGATTCAACTTTTAAAACCCTTGTATTGAAATTCCAATTCTTAAATCTTGGGAACCCTGTACTTTTCCGTACGCCAAGTTTACCTTCCAAACGGCAAATCCATTCAACGGCCCAAACCTAAACAATTAAAAAAATCTCATAAAGAAATTACAAATCTCATGAGTTTGATTTACACATGAATTCATTTGGCAACTATTACCTGAAATGCTAGTAGAAATCCATAAACGTGGAATGTGAAACACTTCGAATCATCATTGTTCTGCTGATTGTCCAACTCTGCCTGCTGATTGTCAGTTTTCTTCTTCTTCTTCTTCAGCTTCTTCTTCTTCTCTTCCTTATTCTCCTCTTCCTTCTTCTTCCTCTTCTTATTCTTGGGGCCCTCATTATCTTCTTTCTTCTCGCCATTGCCTCTTAACTTTTCAATGTGTTTATCGGCTGCATTCTTCAAACAACACAAGGTGACATCGAATATGTATGAGCCCCAAGGAAAACTTTCAAATGCATCGATGTCCTCAACTAAAGACAACACCCAACTGGGTATGGCTGTCTGTGCTTCATCCATCCCAAAGAATTGGGACACCATTAATAGGTATCCCATTTTCAATGCGTCATCACCCTCTGAAGGCTCTGTGAGCCGGTTAAAGGTTGCCTCCAACAGTTCAATCGACGGGTTTTCATCTACAAAATAGCGTGTTAAAATAGATTCCTCACTGACTTCTTCTTTTTCTTGGAACCCTTCGGGCAGTGTGCCCATGTTGAGGCCACTGCACAAGCAGAATTCCTCTCTCCCAAACCGAGCTTTCTTCTCCCCTAAACCAAACCACATTTCATCATCCTTTTCTTCTTCGGGAAGAATGAGCTGTCTTTTCAAAAGATTGTAGATCAGCATCCCATGAACCCTTATGGGCTGTATCATATCCAAGTACTGCCTAAAGGGGCCTTCTTTAAACCTATCTAACACGCCGCAATGTGTCAAGACCAACTTCAAATCTTGAAGAAATTTTTTTTTGTTGTGCGAGTTTATTCTCGCATGTACCCAGCTTTTGTGGTCTGAATACCGCCATTGTTTTTTGAAATGATCAGCCCCCATCTGGTTTACAAGAAAACAAAAAATCATTAATGCTAAGCATAACATAAAAAGGGATTTCAAGCCCTGGAATCAAATATCAAGCCCTGGCAAAGGATTTAAGGAACTGGATAAAGAATTTCAAGCCCTGGCAAAGGGATTTAAGGAATTGGATAAAGAATTTCAAGCCCTGTAGATGGATTTGAAGACCTGAACTGGAATTTCAAGCCCTGGAAAGGGATTTTAAGCTCTGATTTGGACAAAACAAACAATATAGCTTCCCACGGAGTCCCCACTGGGGTACTACGGGGATACAGTGATGTATGTCAACACAAAAATAATACATAAGCAAGCCCCAGCCCCCAACACCACCAAAATCCACCAATTCCAAAATCCAACGCTTAACATAACATCACAAAAACGATATACAACAACACTACACTTCACAATCGCTCACAGGGCTTCAAATCCCTTTGTCAAGGATTAATATTCAAACAAATGGGGCCAGATTGTTCAATTAAAAACTAAAAAAAATCCACAAGCCAAGCCAAGCCAAGTCAAGAATAAACCACTGGTAACCCACCACAAGCCAAGTCACCCAAGTAAAAAATCAAATCATCATCCATGCATAGTTACACACACAGATGCAAACAAAACAAATTAATGGGAGGTTAAAACGCCAGAATGAAGAAGACAATGAGAAAACGAATGAATACCTTTACTTGCGAGTTGCGACAAAGACGTCTTCTCTAACTCGAATGTGGAATGAAGATGACAAGGACAAAACGGCGGGCCCCGGTCTCGGTATTTGACTATTCTTCTACTTGGTGTGTTCTGATTCTTCTTCTTCTTCTTCTTCTTCTTCTTCTCTCTCGTTCGCCTCTTCTTCTACTCTCGTTCGCAACCTCTGCTCACTAAGATGGCTCTTCTACTGGGTTCTTCTCTCTCGTTCGCCTCTTCTCTCGTTCACAACCGCCGAGCTCCTTACTGAGATGGCTCTTCTACTGAGTTCTTCTCTCTCTCTCGTTCACCTCTTCGGGTCCTCTACTCTCGTCGTCGCAACCGCCGGGCTCTCAAAAGTGATTTTGAATTTCAATTTTAGGTTAGGGCAAATTAGTAATGATGCTTAATTGGGCTTGACTGTTTAGGGTCATTTCGGGATTTCCTCTTTTAAATGGTTTTAACTATTCAAGTGCCCTTAAGGGTAGTCTTGGAATTTCATGTGCCTAAGGGGACACAAATGCAAGAAAAACATACTGGAGACATTTTTGCTCTTTCAAACTTGAAAGTGGACATTTCCTTCCATTTCCACTAAAAACTCGGTAACTGTACAATAGCTGAACCCTTTATAAAAATACACAAAAACTTTTATTTGTGTAAAAAAAAAAAAAAAAACATTTATAATTAATTTTTCATGGATTCATGGCCCAACAAAAATACAGATAGTCAATCGTGGTTTCCTTTCATTTTTAGGCCTTTAAAATTTTCGAAGTTTGCATTATTGTTACTTTACTTTTGTTTTTTTTTTTTTAATTATTATTTTGTTCATATGTTTTCGTGAAATGTCTGTTCTTTTAACTATCTTTCGGTTTTTAGTGCCTATGATCCCTATATTTTCTAAAATCTATCAATTTAGTCCTTTAAACCAAATTTTTAACGGTCAACCCTCATAGAAAAAGTAAAATGATATTTTTACCCCTGACAATTTATTTTCTTATAAAAAATAATATGAAAAAAAAGAAAAACAAAAAAAGGGGGAATGATCATTTTGGTCCCGCCAAACAATAGATAACAAATTTTTTTCAAAATAGTTATATAATATAAAAATAATAAAAAAAGGAAAAAAGTTATAAATCTCCACCGTCCAAATCGTAGATGGACGGTGGAGATCCATTTATGTAAAAAAAAAAAAAAAAAAAAATTAAATAGGTAGATTGATCTCCACTGTCCATCCCAAATATGAATGGTGGTGATAAAATTATAAAAAAAAAAAATGAAAAAACCCAACAAAAAAAAATGAAAAGAAAATAAAAACAAGGTGGAGATCCAGATTGAATTTCCACCTTGTTTTTTTGAGGGGTTTTTTTTTTTCATTTAATTTTTAGAAGAAAAAAAGGGTTTAGGGTAAAAAAAATCATTTTGTTTTTTCTTTGAGTCTTGACCGTTAAAATTTAGTCAAATTGACCAAATTGATGGATTTTGGAAAATATAGGGACCATGAGCACTAAAAAAGGAAAGATAGTTAAACAAATAGATATTTCGTGAAAATATAAGGACCAAAATGATAATTCCTTTACAAAAAAATTTTATCTATTGTTTTGGGTTGACATGTGGCATCCTTTTTTGTTTAAAGACAAAAATACCCTTGGAACAATTATATTTGAATAACAGTTGACTCACCGAGGGAACAAATAGATGGATTTTGAAAAACATAGAGACCACTAGCTCTAAAATAAGAAATATATTAAAAACAGATATTTCACAAAAATATATGGACCAAAATGATAATTCCCCAATTATTTATACAAATTGAACGTGCAAACCTATGTAGCACGGATACGGATACGGATACGGGATACGGGATACGGATACGGATATGGGATACGGATATAGCACAATACAGGGATACGGTAAATCTTTAAAAACTAGGATACAGATACGGCAGGATACGTCAATTAAAATAATATATATTTATATTTAAAAAATAATAATAATATATGAAAACATATTTGATAATTCATTCAAAATAAAAACATATTCAGAATCCAAATAAAACATGTCACATAACTACATAAGTCATAACAATGTAACATATTACAGGATCCAAATAAAACATGCCACATAAGTCGAACATATTACAAAATCCAAATAAAACATACGTCACATAAGTCATAAGTCATAACATATTACAAAATCCAAATACTACATAAAAAAACTCATAAAACATATTTTAAATTCCTAATTAACTTCATTATCATCATTCATATTGTTAAAGGATCTAAATAATTCGGCCCTTAACTCTTGTTCATCAAGAGAAAGGTTTGTAATCTCAAGTATTCCGGTATTCTCCATGTCAATAGAATCAAAACCAAAATTTCCTTACAATTTCATTTTGACTCCTAAAATTTTGAAATAATAATTTGACCTTGTTTTATACTAAAATAATTATAATATTGCCCCAAACGTATCCTCCAAGTATCCCCTAAGTATCCTTCAAGTATCCCCCAAGTATCCTCTAGTCAAACTTATGAAAAAGTCAACGGATACGCCATTTGGCGTATCGGATACGTATCCTAGAGTATCCGGGGAGTATCTGAACTGGATACGAGTTCGATACGAGTTACCTCCACCAAATGGAGTATCCGTGCTTCCTAGGTGCAAACAAAACCCATTTGAGGTTCACGGTAGAATATGGTGAAGTAAAATGAATATATATATATATATATATATATATTGTAAGTTTTCCGACTAGTGTTTGCTTATATTTAATATTTTTGCTATGCTATTAAAGTTTTCATAAGATAAAAAATACCCATAACATATATGTTACTGGTCAACTGTAACATACATGTTAGGGGTATTTTTTTATATATTTTTATTTTTATTTTGATATAAGAATTTTAATCGCATCATAATCTGCTTCTTTATATTTGATCATTCCCTAAGAAATTTCTTAGTTTTACGGTTTTTATTTTTCTTCTTTAAAGTTTAAACAAATCAGATTGTTAATTACTAAAAATAGGGTGTGGATTGCTAGGTTTTGACTTTTATTCCGAAGCGAACCAAATGTGAATCAAACAAGACTCAACTGATGTGGTACTTCCTGGAAGACGTGGGATAACGTTTGGAAGTTGAAGGCAGTGTTTTAGGAAGGTTTGAAGACCATGAAGAACTGAAGAAGTGGTTTGTTTCATCGTATGAATCACGGTTTTCTGAGCGATATAATTTAAGGTGACTTGTAACGGTTTAGGAAGCGGGTGTACAACCGTGACCCGAAACGTAGTCAATCATAATCATACATGAAACGGGAAATCTTCAGCGGAAAAGTAAGTAGTTTGTTTCTGGAAGTTCTTGTGCTTGAAGAAAAAGGATTTACCCTTTACAAGAAGATTTGTCATAAAAAGAAATAGTATTTATGTGGAACAAGTAAGTCTTGTACGTTTAGGAGTATGATTTCCTTTTATATGATACTCCATGTAAGTAGTATAAATAGAACATTGTAATTAGGTTGAATGTGTGAGTTGAACACCATGTAACATCAGAGAGTATGAGTGAGATCCGAGGAGACCCAGGGGAATATCCGAGGAGGGATCCAAGGGAATATCGGTAGATCAAGTTAGAGATCCGTGGGTGATATTTAAGGGAGACCTAGGGGATATTGTGGGGTTCTTGGTAAGGATCTTGTGAGTGTGGTTTGGGGTTAGGTGTGAGAGAGAATCCTGAAGTATATGATTGTAACAATTTATCATATAGTGGAATTTTCTCTGTCGTCCTGACGGCCCATGGTTTTTTTCCCGATTTGGGTTTTCCACGTATATCTTGTGTTGTGATTGTTTTATTCTCTCTCATCTATTTTTATACTTATTAACGTTATTATTTGCTATGAGTTATGGGCGTATATTAGACACGACGTTTCCGCGTTCATCGTTCTAGAGGATTATCCCTAACATGAATATTGCTCCAAAAAAATTATTTGTACGCCCATTTTTTATGGGCAAATTACACAAATTTACACTAGTTATATACATAATTACTGTTGGTTCCGGGAACCGGAATCGGTATCCGCGTAGCGGAAGGGCTGCATGCCCAGTTTTTAAAATTTTTCATAAAAACAAAAACGTTTTAGCCGGATCGTTGTAATTACATTGATTCTAATATTTAAAATAAATAGTATGGAAAGAAATCGTTACCCTTCTAGACTTTCCGTGATTCGCTCGAAGCGAATTCCTCCACTGTAGAATCTTTGTGATTCCCTCGAACCAAGTTCTTCCATACCGAATCTCCAACACCAAAGAACCGACGAGTGGGCGTCACGGTACTGAATAGAAAAATTCGACTCTCGAATTTCCGTACTTGTTGTGTACTCAACACTTGAGACAATTGGAAAAATATTGAGAGACACTCTCGCAATATTCTTTTGAGACTTAGATCTCAAAAATAATTTTTCTATTTATTAGCACTATCTCTTGTTAAGAACTAGTGTTTTTCAAAGCAAGAACTCTTCTTGTCTTGTGTTTATCAAGCCAAAGGGATGAACTACCATTATTAAAAAAAAAAAAAAAACTCCCTTTTTTTTTAATGCTTCTAAAAAAAAACGAGAGAGTGAGAGCTTGGGTGGTGATTATCATGTCAACAATAATAGTATTAGGGTGGGTGGTATATAGAGGCATAGAATATGAGCTTGTATTCCACCTAGTTATTAATGCAATGAAGAAAAAACAACAACAAAAATCTGCACAAGTGGAAAAACAAGAGGACTAATTGCTTGCCTTGCCATCTACTCCAATTCTTGACCATTAGTAATAATAATTTAACCCACCTCCTTTTTGACTATTGACAACAATAATTTAACCCACCCCTTATTGACTATTGAGTATTGACATCAATAATAAAAGCACACGATTCACCACCCAAAAATAATACAATATATATATATACAGATTTTCTATTATCAGTTCGAACTGACAATAAATATATCAGGGCGAAGAATGTGGACCACTAGATTTACATACTTTGACTCAAAGTGTATGCACTTGTCAAAACTTCTCCATAATCTGTGGTCCACATTCTTCGTCCTGATATATTTATTGTCAGTTCGAACTGATAATAGAAAGACTATATATATATATATATATATATATATATATATATATATACTTGTTTAAAGAATCAAATTATAATATATATAATAAAATAATCAACCTATTATATTATATATATATGATTAAATAATAAAAATATTATTTAATATATATAATTAAATAATCAAACATTATTTAATTAATAAAACAATACATAAACTTCTTTATGTATAGATAATTAATTCCAAATTAATCATTAAGCCTCAATATACCTTAATATTCAATACAGTGTTATAGAGAAGGTATGGGGACACATGGACCTATAATTTCAAGCTCCAATAAATCTTCAATATTTAATTAAACTCTTTAATTAGATGTTAGATTTATTAATTCCAGATTTATTCCACTAAAAAAATAGAACTGCACTCTTGTCATTATAGAATTAGAGCTTGTTTGGTTGGGCTGTTAAAAAACCTCTATTGGTAAAAAATCTACTTGTAGTAGATCTACTGGAAATAGAGTTTTTGAAAAAAAAAATCATAGATGTTTGGTTGGTAGACTTTTTAAAAAAAAAAATGTCTATTTGGAGAAGCACCTCCTCATGAGCTTTTGTCCAGTAGAGGTTTAAACTCTACTAGCATCTACTCAATTTAAAATAGACAATTTCAAAAGTTCAACCAAACAACTCTAAAAAACTCAAATAGACGCTGGTAGACATTTTGAGCCAATAGAAAGCTCAACCAAACAAGCACTTAATTACTCGAATAGGAATCGAGCAGTCCATTGATATAATCATTACATATTGATCAATCCTCCATAAACAGTTCGTAATATGAGCTAGGTTCAAATCCGTTGACCTCTCAATTACGTCTTTATCCTTGAGTGCCCGTGATTCTCTAATGAACAATTATTTATGATCTTATCATAAATTGAGCGCTCTATTGTTCAAGACCCGAATCATTTACTCAAGAGAACTGTTTGTCTACTTCAATTAAGAAGGAATGGATTCCATCTTGTACATTATCATTCCTAGCTAACTATATCATCATGTCTCCAAGAGACAAGGTTTTTAGGTTTGGCAATTAGAGCAAATCATACCGAGCAAGTCAAAAGACACAACTCTATAAGTAGGAGTCTGTTAAATACTTAGGATTAAGATCGTTCCATATATGACCATCTATTTGATAAATAGAAATACTTTGTTTCAAGACGAAGATTATTAAAGATTTCAATTTATTTTGTTCACGTCTTATATAATCTTATTATACAAAGTACCTTCATTCTAATGTCACCACATCAACAGTTCGGATAAAACTGTTCCATTCTTAATGGGAATGAACCGCACTAATAATTTTAATTAATTAAAGATCCCAACTTTAATTATCAATTACAGACACTTAAGATTATTATATTAAACATAATCCTCATGTATATAATGACTTATACACTATATTTAATATTATATTTAATAATCATGGAATTTTATGTTATTAATACACTATTAATAACATTAAATGCACACAAATATAGAATGTCAATCTAATTATTAATTCAGCAAGAAGAATAACAACATGTGTTCTTAGGGTATTATCCCCAACAATTACCCGTTACCTAACGGTTGACAAACCGTTGAGAATAGTTAGTCATTAACTAGGAAAGGGTAATTTGGTATTTTTTCAGTGTTATTGAATAAATGAAGGAAAAAAAAAGGTGTCCAATAACATATCGTCATATCAACCCTAACAATGTATTAATTAAATATAATATTAATAAAAAATATCTACTTCATCCACTCCTTCAATCTTTTAGAGACCAAATCGCAACCCTAAACAAATCAAATAGCAACCCAATACAAAGCAAATCACATCCAAAATAATTCTACTTCTTTCTTTTCCACCCTTCATCATCTTCTTCTCCACCATTCATCTTCTTTACCATCACAATCTCATCCAAAAACACAAACAATAAAAATTATTTAAAAAATTTAGAGAAATATATATATATATATATATATATATATATAATAGAGATTCTCCAAGATCTCCTCTACTTTCTTAGCACTTGAACAAAAATCTTCATTAACGGAGAATCCGGATCTCCTCCGTTTTTGGAGAAGATTTGGAACCAAAATCTCCATTAATGGAGATAGAGTTCACCTCCATTTGATCTCCATAGAGATTTGGAGAGATCTTTTTATTTATTTTTAATTATATATATATATATATATTATGATTTTGTAGTAGTTTTTTTATTTCTTTTAATTTTTCAATTTTTACATCATTTTTTTCAAAATTTTCTGATTTCTTTTTTATATACATATTTTTCTGATTTTTAATTCATTAATTTATTTAATATAATATTTCGAAATACTAAAACAAGGGTAAAATAGACATTTTCACTTTTCCATGATTGACTAACGGTGGTCAACCATTAGTCAACGGGTCAAGAGGAGTTTAGTGTCATTATGATATTTTTAACGGTTTTAGTGTAATTATTCATATAACCAGGGTTGATGAAAATGGCACTCGTTCAGCCTGGCTGGTGGTATATTAAAAAAAATTAAAAAATAATTAAGATTCAACCTTTTATATATATATATATATATATATATATATATATATAATATTTTGAAAGTGCGTGTTACATGCAATCTCAACCACTAAAAGAGGTCAAATCTAATGGTCATATATATATATAATCATGCATCATGTACCTGTCGCTTCTCTATCTTTTGCTATAGACCTATAAGTGAAACTATCAAAAAGTAAGGGATTCATAGCGATAGCTAAAAAACGATGAAGGTCCTAATTCCATCAATATTCTCGTTTACTTTTGTTATCTAGTTTTTCCAACTCGCCTCTAATTGGCTCATGGTGGGTGGACTCTAGTCTTGATAGCTCATGCCTGGAAATTTTCAGCACACCCATGCCCTTGTCCCTTGCTCTTTAATTATAATCGTATTATGTGGGTGAAGAGTATGGTTATTAATTTATTATTGTAAATGAAAACGTAAAAGAGAATTGCACTTTTTTTAAAAAAATTCATTAATTTATTTAATATAATATTTCAAAATACTAAAACAATAGCAAAATAGATATATTTCCTTTTCCTTGATTGACTAACGGTGACAACGGGTCAAGAGAAGTTTAGCGTCATTATGATTTTATTTATTTTTTGTAACAGTTTTAATGTAATTATTCATATAACCAAGGTGGATGAAAATGGTGGTCACATACATACATACATACATATATATATAATATTTTTGGAAAGTAAGTGTTACATGCAATCTCATCCACTAAAAGTGGTCTAATCTAATGGTCATAATATTTTGGAAAGTAAGTGTTACATGCAATCTCATCCACTAAAAGTGGTCTAATCTAATGGTCATAATATTTTGGAAAGTAAGTGTTACATGCAATCTCATTCACTAAAAGTGGTCTAATCTAATGGTCATATATATATATATATATATATATATGGTCTTTCTATTATCAGTTTAAACATATATAAAATATATCAGCTATTTGCATGTGGGTGATTGGATTTAAAAAATGCTTTGACAAGTGCATACAGCCAAGTCAAAGCATTTAATTCCAATGATCCACATACAAAGAATTGATATATTTTATAACTGACAATAGAAAAATTGTATATATATATATATATGTGAAATATTTTGAAATTGCGTATTACATGCAATCTCAGCCACTAAAAGTGGTCTAATCTAATGGTCACAAAATTGTGACATAGATATATATAATATTTTTAATTGCGTGGGATTGTTCACCAATGAAATAAACTAGAACACAGCACAAGATAAATGTGGATGTAGCTAGGGAAATATGTAAATAAAAGAAAGACCCTTGACCTAGACAGTGTTAAAAACAAAGAAAGAAGTCCACTATGAATCATGAGATGACTTGGAAAAATAGATAACAAAAGCAAACAGAAATGATGAAGTTAGGACCTTGAATATTCAAGTATTATTAATTAGATGCAAGGAAATTACTGTCACTTGGCTTCTTTATAAACTGTGTTGATGCGCTACAAATATACATGTTAGTCAAAATAATAGTAAAATCATCCTAAAAAATCTGAAATTTGTTCCTACAAATTCTGAAACTGTAGGTGTAAAATAGTTTCAGAATTTGTAGGATGTTTTTAAAGTGGTCTAATCTAATGGTCACAAAATTGTGACACAAATATATATAATATTTTGAATTGCGTGGAATTGTTCACCAATGAAAGAAACTAGAACACAATACAAGATAAAGGGGGATGTGGCTAGGTAAATATGTAAATAAAGGAAAGACCCTTAACCTAGACGGTGCTAAAAACAAAGAAAGAAGTCCACTATGAATCAAGAGACGACTTGGAAAAATTGATAAAAAGTAAACGGAAATGATGAAGTTAGGACCTTGAATCTTATTAGGAGCGAAATTTAAATTCAAGACATGTTATATAATGACTAATAATAAATTGAGTAATTGGCACAAATCCCCCCTCGAGTGTATATAAATTTGCATGTTGCCCCCTAAACTTTTTTTTTAGGCATGTTGCCCCCTGAACTATCACTTATTGACAGAACAAGAGTAAAAATGCCCCCTCAGGGGGGAAAAAACCAAAGGATTGCCAATAAAGTGATAGTTCAGGGGGCAACATGCCTAAAAAAAAAGTTTAGGGGGCAACATGCAAATATATATACACTCGAGGGGGTATTTGTGCCAATTACTCTAATAAATTTCCTTCATTTTACTTTGTAATATTTAAACTCTTAAAGTTTAATCAAGGTCAGTTTGATATTGCTTTTGAAAAGTTAAAATCATACTATTTTATAATTTTGACATAAAATGATGTTTGGTAAAATTTCCAAAAGTGATTAATTGATAATCTGGCAAGTTTTGGCAGTGATTTTGAGAAGTAGGTGAGGGTTACTTTTTTAAAGTGATTATGGAATAATCTATTTCAGTATTTAATGAATATTTTAAAATATCATTAATATCCTTATAAAATAAAGTTAAAATAATTTATATACCTTATTTCATCTCAAAATTAAATATTCTATTTAAATATTGATTTGATTTATAAAATATTTTAAGAATATTTTATTGTTCTTATGGAATTTTTTTTTCCTGATTTAAATATTCTACTTAAATATTGATTTAATATATATAATTAATGAAAAAAAAATGAAATAAAGTCCTAAAATCATGTATATTTTAGTTATTATAACTAATCTCAGCACTTTTGTAATAAAATTACAAAACATATGTATACGCTTTTGAGCTATACATCAGTTTTAAAAATATAATTAACCAAACATCTGCCGATTAACTTCACGTACAGCTGATTATTTTTTCAGCACAGCTAACAGTGATTATTATAAAAGTTACAGCAATACCAAACTGGCCCTCAATCATTACTTAGACAATATGAGGTTGGTCCAGTGATTTACCCTTCACACCTACACAAAAGGTTATAGGTTAGAGTCTATCCCTTTCCGTAAATCCCGAATTAATGTAACCTTCAAAAAAAAAAAAAAAAAAATCGATCACTACTTAAAGAGTTTTCTTTTTCTTTTTCTTTTTTCTTACTATGTAGCCACATAATTTAAATTTAAATTTTACTATGTACTCATAGAGTGGACAAATTGATAGATTTTGGAGAACATAGATACCACTAACTCTAAAATAAGAAATATATTTATGAAACAGATATTTCGTAAAAATATATGAACCAAAATGATAATTCCCCTATTATTTATACAAATTGAACGTGCAAACAAAACCCATTTGAGGTTCACGGAATAATATGGTGAAGTAAAATGAAGATTTATTTAAGTTTATATATATATATATATTGTAAATTTTCCGACTGGTGTTTGCTTATATTTAATATTTTTACCGTTAAAGTTTTCATAAGATAAAAAATACCAATAACATGTTACTGGTCAACTGTAATATATATGTTAGGGGTATTATATATATATTTTTTATTTTAATTTGATATATGAATTTATTGAATTATAATATGCTTATTTATATTTGATCATTCCCTAAGGAATTTCTAATTAGTTTTACGGTTTTTATTTTTCTTCTTTAAACAAATCAGATTGTTAATTACTAAAAATAATATCAATAAAAGATAGTGGGTTAGATTGATTGTTTTAAGCTACTTATTAAAATAGTGAATAAGTTTGGAATTTCATTTATCCTGATTTTGTTGAATATGAAAGCATTAGAAAAATGGATGAAATATATGAAAAATCAAGAAAAATAGTTCTTGTACTAAAAAAATTCTTAAATTTTGTTCAGATGTAGATTTCATTTAACTTATCATCCACAAAAAATTTCAGTTCAAAATTAATTAAAATCGATGTGATTTCATCAAGGTACTTACTGAAATTAAAATAAGGAATCATTTATGTGAGAACCACCCATTAAATATTATAATATATATATATATATTCAATTTCACATTATTAGTGAGTCAAAAATATCGGTACTACGTACTTCGTATAGAAATTTCCAACTACTCAATTGACTTTTAATTAATAACAGTACTACGTCCACACATATGCTGTTATCTATATATGCTCGATCTATGCATGAAATTTATAATTAACAGAATGGGTTTTAAAAAAAGTTCAATCGGTTGGATGATATTTGTGATTGTTGTTATGGTTCTGCTAACTAGCTGGGAAGTGGTGGCTTCAAGGGAGCTTTCAGATAGACAGAGTGGGACTGTCAAACCCAGTTTGCAT
The DNA here is from genome assembly GCA_008009225.1 of Acer yangbiense. NCBI lineage: Eukaryota > Viridiplantae > Streptophyta > Magnoliopsida > Sapindales > Sapindaceae > Acer > Acer yangbiense. Next base: position 59,311,065 of record CM017762.1, on the reverse strand, counting down.
GGTATGTTTTTAAATCCTCCTGCTCAGGTTATCCCTAGTATTCCACGTCCTGCTAAAGGCCCGTGAAACAATCCTTTGAGGGGTTGGTTAAATTAATCATAGTTATATTATATTTAATAATCTAATTAATGTCCGCAATATCGCATTCTAAATTTTAAGAAAATTCGAGATCATGCACTTGAAAACAACTATATATGTGCGTGCGAATGAAATAAGAGTGATCATGAATCTTGCTCATGAGATTATAGTTTCTTTGCTCGGGATTGTGATGAGCATATATATATTTAGAGTATCATGTAACTAGTGAATTCAGGGACATGAACTTATACTGTAATGAATAAAGAAATATTTATGAAGTGTACTTATTTATTTATTTAATAATCTTTAGTACTCATGAATATGATGTATTATATTCATTGAATGAATTATATCCCGATTATAAGTTCTTGGTTGAATATTCATGATAATTTGAAAAACGGAATTGAAGATCTCAGTTGGCCGGTAATGAACTGGATTCATTTTTGTTTAAGAGGCAAAAAAATACATTATTAAATTAAATTTGATCCAATAAGATTCTGAAAGCAATTATTTGCAGATTGAGGAACAACGAAAAACAGAGAGAATTCGAGAGGAAGAAGATAATTTTGAAAACTTTTATTGACTTTTCTTATCAAAATGTAGAAGCTCATAATAGTAATAATCTTGTTGTCAAATAAATTGGATGTGGTTTGGTGGTAAGAGTTAGGGAGACAAGCATTTCCCCCAAAATCCCAAAATCTCCAAATGGGGAAATGGGGGTGGGGATAGGGTCCTCCCCATCCCCATTTCCCCCAAAACCTATTTTTTTTTTTTTTTAAATAATTAGTATTTGTTATAATATATGTTGCTTTTACCACATGTGTTATACACACAAATATCACAACAAATATCTCCTAAATATCTCCCACAATATCCCACATAATATCTCCCACAATATCTCCCTAATATCTCCCCTAAATATCTCTCTTTTTCTCTCCACTTGCTTGTGATGTAACCGATGATGTATGTTGAGTGCAAATTGGTGGTGTTGCTTTTGCTCACAATATATATGTGCTCTCTCTCTTGTAAACGGGGTTCCAAGCATCAATATTATGAAGCACATATTTTCTCTCTTCATTGATGTCTCTCTCAAATTTTTATTTCTTTTGTTATTTGTTATTCTTTGATTTACAACACGTTATCAGCACGATTATAGACTAGGCTAGGCAAGTGAGCAGCAAGTGTTCTTGAGAGTTTTAGCTTTGGTTTAGATCGAGTCCAGAAATTTCAAAGTGCTCGAATGGTTGTTCGGATGATACCGTTGTGTTCTGATGTAGTAAAAATTACTTTCAATTTAATTTAAGTTCATTCACTGGGATTGGTGATTCAAACGGTTGAAACTACTTAGTCTAGGGAAAAATTAAATCTAATCTAAGTGCGTGAAAAGTAAATTGCATAATGCTTTTTTGTTTGGAAAAGTGATTTGATTTCTTGAAAATGCTTAAGATGCAAACTTATAAACTAAAAATGTAAACTAGACACTAAAAATGCAAACTTAAGAGTTGAAAATTAAGCTAAGCACAACACACAAACACAAATGTATGGATATATGGGAGAAAGCACTAGGGAATCAATGCAACCTTTTTAGATCACTCTATGTTTTTGTTTAGTCTCATTAAGCACTTCAATCCAATTTTAGAGCTTGTTTTAGAAAATAGATCAATTAAGTTTTATGGTCCTTCTCATTACTTCCACAAGGCCATGTGCCAAGCAATAATCAAAACCCATATTTAATACAAAACTCTAAGCCAAGTTAGTATGACATGGTCATGCACACACCTACCTTCCCAATTACTAAGCTTGGATGAGAGTTAAATGGAATGGTCATCCACATTCAACCTCAAACCCTTAGATAAACTAACTCACACACCCATGTCCCTTGTGGTCACAATAAAACATGAGAAGAGAGATTAGAGAAATTAATTCAATAATTGAGACTAAAATCGAATCGAATTAGAGAATAGACTAATTAATTACATCAAGTAGTCCAATACGGTTACATTAATCCCCTAGATAAAATTAGTTACACATTAATGGAAAATAAACACAAAAAGGAAAGGTGTAGAGAAAACCCATAAAATCCATGTGAGCTTCCTCTTTCTCCTTGTAGTTCCTTCTTCTCCTTCCTTGAATAATCTTCCAAAAATGGGTGGAAATGGTGTGTGAGAGGAAATGAGTGAAGGGAATGGTGGAAGAAAGTAAAAAGGTGGGATCTTGGGTGATTTTTGTATGTATGGAGGTGATGTAGGAGTGTGGAAGGGTTTGGGTGAGTATATTCCTAGATCTAGAGATTAAAGAAGTGAGGTGTGTGTAAAAATGGTGGAAAAATCTGATGTAAAATGTATGGGTGTGTGATGGGTAGTGAAGGGGTGGGAAAATGGTGGAAAGTGTGAAGTGTGTTGTGATGGAATGTGGTGGGTCTTTTTTAGAACAAAGGAAAGCAATATATTTATAGTGGGAGCCAAAAAAATAGGTCTGAAATCGTCCTTGGCTGAGTTGGAACGGAAAAGTCGCTGTCATGTTCGCTATTGGGGGGCGACCAGCTAGGGGGCGAAGATCTCTGCCTCTGATGCTAAAAAATAAGGTCGCCCCCAAGTTCGCTGTCAGGGGGCGAACACCTAGGGGGCGAAATTCTCTGCTCCTTGATGCTGAGAAAGGTCGTTGGTATGTTGGCTATGGTGGGGCGACCACCTAGGAGCTTGGTTTTCCATGGAAGAATGGAGGATTTGGAGTTGGAAAACAAAGTGTTGCATGAAGGCCTCAAAACGGTGGGAAATGGACCGGGGGGAGGCTCTCCGCCGATCTGGGCGGAAAACGGCAGGGAACGATGTCGGAAAATGGCTGGAACAGCCGGGTCTGAAACCGGGTCGCGATCCGGGTCGGGTCGGTCACGGGCCTGCAAGTCGGGTGGTTGATTGAAGAAGATGATGTGACGTCAACGTCCACAAGCCCAAAACGCACAGCTTCATTAAATGACGTGGCATGCGCGCGTGCGTTGGCTGGAAAATTACATAATCCTCCCCTCAACTCTTCTAAAATCACAGACTCTTCAATAATTGCTCCATATTTTGCACTTGGACCCCTAATTCTCCAAAATTACGCCAATGCCCCTTAACTCCAAAAATACATGAAACACTTATTTTAATATATTAAATACCCAGTTTTACCCGAGGAACAAGCACAACAAGTAGGAGTTGGGGACCTATAAATAGGTATAAAAATAGTACAATCAAATACCCCCAAACCTATCATTTGCTCATCCTCGAGCAAAACTAAAAACGAAAATAAATAAATAAATAAATAAAAGACACGACAAAATGACTATATCTAAAAATTTCCTAGACACCCATAAAGACCAAACAAAAAGCCGCATGTCCAACCGGTGATGAGATACAATAGAGTGTGATAGAGAAAAGTAGACACATGCAAAATGTTCTAAAGCAACTCAAATGCACTCAAGGGAACTCACACTATCATGAATCCCACACCTAAAAGTGCTCTCATATTAGGAACTACTCACTCTCACACCTCGAACGTAATTCGCTTCGACTCTAAACCTCACGTGGATTCTCTCTTTTCTTTCCACTCAGAGTCCTAAGTTCACACTCATGCAAGGTATGCAAAGATGGAGTTTATGCATAGAATTCTAATGCATTGCATACAATTTAACAATGAAAGACCACTAATATCTTTGTGAATTAGCCTAGGAAAGAATCAAATTCCATGGACGTGGAAAGATCATGCTTCAACAAACATTCCCAATCTAGATTTCTTTGAAGGTCAAATAGGTCTTCCCCTAAGTTGTAATGGGGCCATTGGGTGAGATGTGGTGAAAGAAAGAATAGGAATGGAACTCAAATGTCACCAATCATGCTAAGACTGAATACAATACACACCCATAAGCTCTACTTGCTTGCTATCTTTAAACACTAGCGTCTAGGCATCACCTTACATTACACTTGTGCTTTCACATTTGCACTCCAATTTCTTTGAGTACATTTACATTTAATTCTTCAATACCTTTTCTTTTCTTTTCTTTTCTTTCACAATTTTTCTTTTGACATTTTTAATCTCATAAGTGCTCATTTTTGGCACTTTTACATTTTTGAGCTTTTGCTTGCACATTACACTCTTTTGCCTAAGTACACGCTATTTTGACATATTTGAGCTTTTCCTTTCAAGACCATGACCACACATCCTAACATAATTGGCAACAAGGGTAGGCATGTGTTTAGGCTTGTGGTTATATGGATATGTTATGGTTCCAAATGAAAGGTAAGTGTTTGGCCTCAAAGTTAGCAATGGAGCACACATTAAGGGCATGGATAAGTGTTTAGGTTAAATTTAAGTGGTTAGAACACACACATTGCCTAAGATCATCTCAACAAATCCATCTATCAAGGGAATGTAAGTGTCTATCAAGCAATCCACAAATATGATGCAATGTCCTATGGCACATGATGCACATGACGAGAAAAGTGTTTAAGAATAGAACAATGATAACACTCAAAATGCGTTCTTTAAGGCTTGTGTTTGTGAACTCACTAGGTAATCTCCACTATTAGAACAAGGCGCTTGAGCACCGAGTCCCTTCAACTTAAGCACAAAAAGGATGGGACTAGCCCATGAAAGTGCAAGAGAAACCCTAGAGTGACAACAAGCTACTAATAAGCTCATCAAGCATAAATAAATTCGCCACAAGCACACGCTCAAGGCATCACACCCAAGCTATTTAAAGCTCGAAAATTTGGCCATGCGACAATTTTGAAAAAATTGACACCAAAAAGACTCAAGACTCAAAAAGACGACTCACAAAGGTGTCCACACCCCCAAACCTAAACTCAACATTGTCCCCAATGTTGGAAACAAGAGAGTCCGGTCTAACGGTGTGCACCTAACATGACGCAAAACACAAAAAACACAATGCGAAAGACCATTTCACGTGGAGGATAAACTTCCAAAAAAACTGGTGACTTTTGAAATCGACCTATGTCCGCTCTCTAGTGCATATTTTCAAAACTACCCAATAAATATTTCTCAAATTTTGGCACAGAAAAATAGACATGCAAATACACACTTTTCATTTAGAAAATATTTCAAAATTCAATTTGGAAAAATGTGTAAACGGATGTCAAAGATGGTTCACGTGCAGTTTTTTCAAAACAGGGCATTGCCCATGACCTTTGGTCGAAGAAACATTCATATCTTTTTAACCCCCGTCCAGAATTTTTCGTTCTTTATACCGTTGGAACCGTATCGAAAAATTGAAGAATACATTGTGGACGAAATAATTTATTTCCTCACCAAATAGTACAGTTTAATGAAAACATTTAGCCTCAAAACTTTCAAAACAGGGCACTTTCGCAAAGGTCAAAGAAAAACTTGAAAAAGTAAAATGTAAAATGACTCAAATAATGAATCCACACCCCCAAACCTGATCTAAACATTGTCTTCAATATTTATATGACATGATATGCATGGACAATGAATAAATAAAGCATGGGAGGCGAGAAACATAAACGTCCTAGGTACTAAACATAACACAAAAATCCGCACACTTATTCTAAGCAAAAATGTAAAAACAAAATAAAAACAAATATAACTAAGAAAAGAAATGTACCTAGGTGGGTTGCCTCCCACCAAGCGTACGATTTAACGTCTAGGCAAGACATAGTGAGAGCACTACGGCTCTTTAAGCACCAAAACTCGTTCTCCACTTGATTTGAAGCTTTTGTCAACTATGCACGGCTCTCGCTCTTTTTATGAGCTCTCTCGGCTTGCTTGTCCCTCCAAGACTCACAAGTTGTCGGTGTTTCAATCCGAGAGAATAAGAATCTAGCTTCATCAACACGAGCTACAAAAACTAGCTTAGAACCAATAAACTATTCAAAATGTTCAAATTATTTACAACTCAAAATGTTCAAATTATGCAAAAATTAAAATTGGCTCCACAAGCCATGTTCCGAAATGTATGCATATGTAGTCATTACTCCAAACACGCTTCCTTTAGAAGACATAGCAACCTTCACAAGCACAAAACACATTAGCAAGTTCAGACAATCAAGGGTGGATTTACTCCACTAGTACTACCACAATTCATATCAAGAAGTTTAGGGCATTCTTTCATATCAAGAGTTCTCTTTTCATCAAAAATAGCCTCTTTTACTGGGTCAAGTTTGTCCTTTCGGACCCAAACTTGCCGAATTCTCTTTGGCTTCCCTATAGGCATGCATTGTTTCTTTTTGCAAACTTCAACAAATTTAGCACAATGGGCTATTTTATGACCCCTAGTGTGGCAAAAATAACAATTGTAAGGAAAGTAAGAGGGACTACCTTTGATCTTGTTAACTCTTGCATTCGGATGGCTTTTATTTCCTTTGATGGTGTTGACCTTCAAAGTTTCTTCTTTCTTGCTTGCTTCCTTGGTCAAAATCTTGATTGTTCACTCGGCTCCTTCAAGCTCCACCAAGCAATCACATTCCTTGACCTTTGCCACCTTCAAGGCATTCTCCTTCCAACTCAAATCCTCCTTGATGGCATCAATCGTCTTGTCTTTCAATTCCACTTGCCATTGCAATTTTCTTGTCTTTCGGGCAAAGTCTTCCTCTTGCTCTTCTACTAGCCTTGCAAGATCTTCCGCCCTTTTGTTTGCCTCATCCCTTTCTTTTCTAAGGGCTTCCACTTCCTTCAACAAATTGACATTTTCACTTTTAAGCTCAAGGATTTCCGAGGATGGTTGTTTGTCACATGTATCTTCTTTGTGAACATCTTCCTCACTTTTGTCCTCAAAAAGTGCAAAGATTTCGTCTAAATACTCATTTGTGTTCCTTGAGTAGTCCTGTGACAGAAGTGTATTCACGGCAAAACAATCAACTGAGTCAATGTCTTGCGAGTCTGACTTGAAAACCTGAAACTCTACTGTCTCATCCAAAACGGTCATGGAAAGCTTTCCTTCATGTATATCAATTATTGTCCTTGCCGTCTTCATGAACGGTCTACCCAAGAGGATAGGTCTCATATTTGTCTCTCCGCTCACATCGTCCATATCTAGTACCACGAAATCCGCCGGGATGATAAGCTTGTCCGCTTGTACCAACACGTCTTCCACAACCCCTCTAGGATATCTCACGGACCCATCGGCTAGGAGTAGTGACATGGTGGTCGGCTTGAGCTCATTTAACTCCAATTGCTTGTAGATGGAGAAAGGCATCAAGTTGATGCTAGCACCTAGATCTAGCATTGCCCTCTCAAGCTTAGTACCCCCGACCATGATGTTAATACAAAAACTCCCCGGATCCTTGAGCTTGGGTGGAAGCTCCCTTTGTAGCACGGCACTAGCACTCCCCGTGATGCATTCTTGGTGGTTTGGCCCAAACTTTTACCGGTTGGTGTGGAGACTCTTGAAAAATTTTGCATACGCCGGCATTTTCTCGATCATGTCAAGTAGCGGAATGTTGACATTTACCTTGGAGAGGATGTCAAAAATGTCCTTGAAGGATTTGCTCAACTTGTCCCTTGCTACTCTTCCGGGGTATGGAATTGGTGGTATGTAGGGGTTTTGTGATTTGTGTAGAGTGGAGGTCTTCTTAAGGGTTGGTTCAACTATTACTTCCTCTTCCACTCTCGTCTCTTCTTCTTGGGTTTCCTCCCTACTATCACTTCCAAACTCCTTAGGCTTTTTCCTCTTTGGTTCACCAACATCTTCGGTGTCTAGCACTCGGCCACTTCTCAACACGGTCATGGACTTGGCTTGCTCGGATTGGCTCGGAAATCTTCCCGGCTCATTTCGGTGTACTGTGTCGGATATTTGCCCCATTTGTGTTTCTAGCTTCTTCATGGAGGCCTCCATGTTGGTAAACTTTCGGTCGGTCATTTGCATGTAGTTGTTCAGATTTTGCTCCGTGGCTTGAGAACTCCGAGCGAGGGATTGAGAACTCTCAGCTAGAGTAGTCACCATATCCTCTAACGATGGCTTCCTTGGTTGGTAGGAAATATTGTCTTGGTTGGTGTAATTGTGCCATGGTTGAGGTGGATTGCTTGAACTTTGGCCTTGGTAATTTCCCCGGTAATTCCCTCGGTTGTACTCTCCTTGATTGTTTGGTGGAGTGAGTTGATGACTATTCAAAGCGGTGTTTGGGTCAGAATAGGAGAAATTTGGGTGGTTGCGCAATCCCGGATTGTAGGTATTTGAATAAGGGTCATTTCTTCCCCTTTGATAATTCAAGGCTTGTACTTTCTCGGGCTCCTCTTGCTTCCCACTCCTACAATGATGTCCACTATCACACACATGACTTGCTCCGGCTTGTAGTTGACTCACATTTTTAGCTAGAGCCTCCATTTGCTTTGTCATAGTCGAGAGTTGGATTGCCACTTCGGTACTCCTATCAATGTCATATCTTCCACCCTTTCTAGCCGTTGTGCCTCTATGGTAGGAGTTGAGGGCCAATGTCTCATAGATTTCGGTGATCTCTGCTGCAGACTTCTTTGTGAGCACACCTCCACAAGCGTTGTCAACAAGTGCTTGGGTGAAGGGTGTCAATCCATCATAGAATGTGCGAACCTTGTATTCTTCGGATATCATGTGGGGAGGACATTGCTCTAAAAGCCCCTTATACCTTCTCCATGCTTGATGAAAGGGCTCACCTTCCCCCTCACCAAAGCTTGCAATTTGTATCCGAATCTCCTTTGTCTTAGGGGCAAGAAAGAATCTACCGAAGAACCCTTGACACACATCGTTCCATGTTGCGAAAGTCCCGGATCTCAATGACCCGAACCATGTCTTGGCTGCGCCCTTCAAGCAATAGCGGAAACATCTCATCTTTAATTGCTCTTCCGTAAGTCGGCCTATAGGAAAGCTCTCCACAACGGATCGGTAGTCCTTCATGAATTGAAGAGGATCTTCAGTATCTGCGCCACTACAGGCTGGAAGCATGCCCATGTGCATATTCCTCAACTCATAGCTCCTTGCCGCCGCATCAAGTACAATTGGTGACGGTTGGTTTCCAAGCATTGGTTGGCCAGACTCCTTCATTGCCCGGATATCATCATCAAAGTCCCGTGTAGGGGAACCCGATGGACTCCCATGAACATCTCGTTCATCTCGGTCACCCTGAGCGCCTTGCTCACCTTCTCTATCCATTTCCGTAATAGAGATGTCGAGGTTGCCTAAATCCACAACAATGTCTAACCCCTCAAACTGTCTAGCAAGCTAGCCCACACGGTTGATGTTGTCGTTGGCAGGGAACAGAAATCCTCCTTGCGAACGGCGTCCGTGCATGCACCTGAAAAACCTAAAACACCAGAAACAAAACTACCAACGAAGTAAAAAGATACAAAAACTAAAATAAAACTAAAAAGTAAAATGACACACACTACCCTAAAAAAGAACTAACTAGATTCAACTAATGAATCTACGCCGATCCCCGGCAGCGGCGCCAAAATTGATGTAGTAAAAATTACTTTCAATTTAATTTAAGTTCGTTCACTGGGATCGGTGATTCAAACGGTTAAAACTACTTAGTCTAGGGAAAAATTAAATCTAATCTAAGTGCGTGAAAAGTAAATTGCATAATGCTTTTTTGTTTGGAAAAGTGATTTGATTTCTTGAAAATGCTTAAGATGCAAACTTATAAACTAAAAATGTAAACTAGACACTAAAAATGCAAACTTAAGAGTTGAAAATTAAGCTAAGCACAACACACAAACACAAATGTATGGATATATGGGAGAAAGCACTAGGGAATCAATGCAACCTTTTTAGATCACTCTATGTTTTTGTTTAGTCTCATTAAGCACTTCAATCCAATTTTAGAGCTTGTTTTAGAAAATAGATCAATTAAGTTTTATGGTCATTCTCATTACTTCCACAAGGCCATGTGCCAAGCAATAATCAAAACCCATATTTAATACAAAACTCTAAGCCAAGTTAGTATGACATGGTCATGCACACACCTACCTTCCCAATTACTAAGCTTGGATGAGAGTTAAATGGAATGGTCATCCACATTCAACCTCAAACCCTTAGATAAACTAACTCACACACCCATGTCCCTTGTGGTCACAATAAAACATGAGAAGAGAGATTAGAGAAATTAATTCAATAATTGAGACTAAAATCGAATCGAATTAGAGAATAGACTAATTAATTACATCAAGTAGTCCAATACGGTTACATTAATCCCCTAGATAAAATTAGTTACACATTAATGGAAAATAAACACAAAAAGGAAAGGTGTAGAGAAAACCCATAAAATCCATGTGAGCTTCCTCTTTCTCCTTGTAGTTCCTTCTTCTCCTTCCTTGAATAATCTTCCAAAAATGGGTGGAAATGGTGTGTGAGAGGAAATGAGTGAAGGGAATGGTGGAAGAAAGTAAAAAGGTGGGATCTTGGGTGATTTTTGTATGTATGGAGGTGATGTAGGAGTGTGGAAGGGTTTGGGTGAGTATATTCCTAGATCTAGAGATTAAAGAAGTGAGGTGTGTGTAAAAATGGTGGAAAAATCTGATGTAAAATGTATGGGTGTGTGATGGGTAGTGAAGGGGTGGGAAAATGGTGGAAAGTGTGAAGTGTGTTGTGATGGAATGTGGTGGGTCTTTTTTAGAACAAAGGAAAGCAATATATTTATAGTGGGAGCCAAAAAAATAGGTCTGAAATCGTCCTTGGCTGAGTTGGAACGGAAAAGTCGCTGTCATGTTCGCTATTGGGGGGCGACCAGCTAGGGGGCGAAGATCTCTGCCTCTGATGCTAAAAAATAAGGTCGCCACCAAGTTCGTTGTCAGGGGGCGAACACCTAGGGGGCGAAATTCTCTGCTCCTTGATGCTGAGAAAGGTAGCTGGTGGGGTGACCACCTAGGAGCTTGGTTTTCCATGGAAGAATGGAGGATTTGGAGTTGGAAAAAAAAGTGTTGCATGAAGGCCTCAAAACGGTGGGAAATGGACCGGGGGGAGGCTCTCCGCCGATCTGGGCGAAAAACGGCCTGGAACGACGTCGAAAAACGGCTGGAACAGCCGGGTCTGAAACCGGGTCGCGATCCGGGTCGGGTCGGGTCGGGTCGGGTCGGTCACGGGCCTGCAAGTCGGGTGGTTGATTGAAGAAGATGATGTGACGTCATGCTGACGTCACGATGACGTCAGCGTCCACAAGCCCAAAACGCACAGCTTCATTAAATGACGTGGCATGCGCGCGTGCGTTGGCTGGAAAATTACAGAATCCTCCCCTCAACTCTTCTAAAATCGCAGACTCTTCAATAATTGCTCCATATTTTGCACTTGGACCCCTAATTCTCTAAAATTACGCCAATGCCCCTTAACTCCAAAAATACCTGAAACACTTATTTTAATATATTAAATACCCAGTTTTACCCGAGGAACAAGCACAACAAGTAGGAGTTGGGGACCTATAAATAGGTATAAAAATAGTACAATCATGTTCATCTCGGAAATACGATTCCAACGCCACTGACCGCATCTGAAACGAAGCACTAACGAACTCTATAGCTTCGGTCAAAGTTCGGTCAACACTGAAAAAAAATTTCCAGAATTTTTCTGCAATTTTCAAGGAAGAAAACGACACTGTAGCGCCATGTCAGCGCCATGCCTCGTCAACACCAAGTCACAAGACAGAGAATATTCTGTTACCATCATAAAATATTCCGTTACCGTCAGAGAATATTCCGTTAGTTTAACAGAATATTCCCGAGTCAACTCAACCAAACTCAATGAAATTTTCACCCGTTTTCAACTGACTCGGACCTATTTCCAACTATTTTGACCGTTCCGGACGCAACCGTGCCATCAGTTTCAGCTAATTCTGCTTGTAAGTTTTGTTTTGACTTATTCAAGCTTTATTAACTCTGTTTTCAGGAGCGATGGAAGATTCAAATCTCTAGTACAATTGCGTATAGGTAAAAAGGATCCCATGATAGGTGATTTACTTATTTATTCTATTTAATCCCAATATTCTGGATTTATATATATTTCGTATAACAAGATGGCCTTTGCCGTCAACGGAATATATATATAGTTCTGGATTTATTTTTACGCACATAGCAGGTGAGCTCAGCCCCCTGGAATTATTTTTTACAGAACATATATACCGTTCTAGAACTGTTTATTTACGGAACATAACAGGTGAGCTCAGCCTCCTGGAATTGTTTATTTACAGAACATATATACCGTTCTGGAACTGTTTATTTACTAAACATATGAGATTGGCTAGACTGACGAACCAGAACTTAAAGTTTCTGGAATTATGATATTTAAGTCGGCACGATTTTGAAAACCGATGAAAACCTGGAGTTTTGGATCCAATGTTATATTCATGAATGCCATACGGCACAGTATTGAAAACCGATGAGAACCCGGAGTTCTGAATCCAGTGTTATATTCATGAATGTCATACGGCACGGTATTGAAAACCAATGAGAACCTGGAGTTCTGGATCCAGTGTTATATTCATGAATGCCATACTTCATTATTTGGAACCTGGGATTTCAAATCCAGTCAGAATCTGAAGTTTTCTGGATTTTATATATGAACTTACAGTTCATGGTCGAACCGGAAGTTCGAAAAACTAATATGATCCATGATTTTATTTTATCTCATATATATAAAGTGATATGTTTACATATCATTCATTTGAGAAAAAGGATTTACACATCCAACAGGATGTTGTGAGTATCGTAAATGGGATTTAAGATCCTAAAAGTATAATGAAATTGGAATTAATATTTTATCCATTTCATACACATCCAACAGGATGATGTGAGTATCATAAAATGATTTAAGATCCTAAAGTTTAATGAAATTAGAAATAATATTTTATCCATTTCATACATGCTTGATACTCATGAAGAGCAATATTCAGATAAGGATTTACACATCCAACAGGATGTTGTGAGTATCATAAACGAGGTTTAATATCCTAACATATAATGAAATTGGAAATAATATTTTATCCACTTCATACACATCCAACAGGATGATGTGAGATTATTATCATTTCACATTAGATATAAAATGACATTACAAATAATGTCCATAAAATTCCTAGAAGGAAAAATATATGTCTTATTGAGAGTGCAACGACTCATATAATTCTGCAGAGTCAGAAATATTTTATGAATTCGACTTTGCTGAGAGCAAATGTTATTGATGTATTAGGTCCAACGGATCTGATAGAAAACTCTGGAAGAGCCATGATATTGTTATCAAACAATACTAAATTATCTATCAGGTCCAACGGATCTGATAGAAAGCTCTAGAAGAGCCACGATATTGTTATCAAACAATACTCAATTATGTATCAATGATACTTGATATTATTTAAAGAACAACATAAAGAAATATGTTTAGTTCAAAAGCATATAAAGTTAATACCATATCAGATTCAGCGGATCTGATTAAATGCTCTAGAAGAGCCACAAACTTATTACCGGATGGTATTCAATTATGTATCAATGATATTTTATATCATTCAAGCAGAACATAAAGAAATCTGTTTAGATCAAAGACATATAACTTTATTAATGTCATATTGAGACCATGAATAATAAGAATGTTAAATATCTGTGCGTTATTCAAGCCAGAAGCTAATTATAGAAAAGCTGCGTTCTTTATCATCTTGATTATATTGCTGATCAGAAAAGGGGATATATGTAAATATATTCATCCACCAAATAAATCATCTCATTCTAAAGTTGGTTTTGAATCCCTATCATTCAAGGGGATATATGTGGAAATATTCATCCACCAAAAGAACTCTTTCATTATTTTATGGTTCTAGTTGATGCATCTACGAGATGATCACATGTTTATGTATTATCAAACGTCTCCAGTTGAGATCGATGTTCAACATCCATTTTCCGCATATACACATAATCAGAATGGAAGAGCGGAATCAATTATCAAAATGTCGCCAGGTAATTATGAGAACTTTATTATTCATTTACCAATTTCTATATGGGACATTTTATATTACATGTTGATGCATTCATCTATGACTCACTACCTATCACCGGTATTGATATTTACCATTACAACTTGTAATTGGTCATTGAATTGCTCACATTTTTAAGATATTTGATTGTGTACTATATCGCCTTATTTCATCTCTGGCATGATCTAAGATAAGAATTATATATCATTATGAGATTAATTTTGATTTTGATTAGTTTCTATTAGATCATTTAAACTTCTGAGAGTTTATATTTTTACGCACAATCTATATATCATTATATTGATTAATTTCCAGATGGAAAGTTTCTCCAGAAAGAGTAAATAAAAAGTTACTCTTATATAAAATAGAGATACCAATTCGGTTTTCTATATATAAATGTGTCTCATTTCAAATCTTTGTATCACTCAAATACGAAAGATAATTAATCATCAGATAATTATTAATCTGTTACTTGATATATTAAAGGTAACAAGATTTTATAAGTTGTCATCTCATAAACCCCGGCCGGATGATTGTTCTTAAAGAATGATTAGAGTAAATGACAATAAATAAATCATTTGATGCATATCATAAGCTTATGAACCTTTTTGAAAGGTATTGTTATGAGGATCCTAATGTAAACAAAACTTGAGTTATAAATAAATCCACTTTCTCTAAATCAACTCTGAAAGAGTCTGATATATCTAATGAGACACAAGTCTATGAAATGACTAAATCCATTGAAAATGGAAGAAATCTCAACAGAGATACAAGTATATTGAAATTGAGAAAATTTCTATACTAGTCTATGAAATGACTAAATCCATTGAAAATGGAAGAAATCTCAACAGAGATTCAAGTATATTGAAATTGAGAAAATTTCTATAAATCATATGAGAGAAATGTGGAATCATAAAGAAACAATCATTGATGATGTATTTTTATACACAATAGCGCTACTGAAATTATAAACGATAATTATGATATTCATAATATCAATGATTGTTTACAAAAGGCATGATTGGCCTAAGTGAAAATAAGCAATTAAAGAAGAATTGACTTCATATGCCAAACATAAAGTATTTAGACCAATAGTACTCCAGACACCTGGAGATGTCAAATTAGTTGGATACTAATGGGTCTTTATACGGAAACGTAATGAGAAAAACGAGATCGTAAGATATGGGGCACGACTCGTAATACAAGGTTTCTTACAGAAACTTGGTATTCACTATTGATGAATACGATTACGTTCCGAATTTTTGATAAAATTGGCTGCCTTTGAAAGGCTTGAAATGAGTCTTCAGACGTAATAATAATTTATCTATATGATTCACTCAATGCAGATATTTATAATCCCGGAAGGATTTAAAATGCTAGAAGCATGTAAATCGAGATCTCGTAATCTGTATTTGATGAACATACAAAAATCCTTATATGGATTAAAAACAATCTGAATGGATTTGGTATAACCGTCTCAGTGAATATCTGATAAAATAAGGGTATAATAATTATATTATATACCCAAGTGTCTTCGCAAAGAAATCAGAATCCAAATTTATTATATTCACAACATATGTTGATGATATGAATTTAATTGGAACTCCTGGAGAGCTCTTGAAAACTCTTAAATTTTTGGTAAATGAGTTTAAAAATGAAAGACATGGGAAAGGAAATATGGTCTCGACCTGAATGTCGAGCATATATCAAATGGAATGTTTGTCTATCAATCAGAATATGTTGAAAAGATTCTGAAAAAATTTCATGTGGATATTACTCCATAAAGCAAGTCTTTACTTATACTCCCTCTAATCATTTATGATGTTATTTCATTTCATGAAATAAATATCTGTATACCCCACTTTAGCCCACTTTAGCAATCTAGAAGATTGTTTTAAAATGAACTTTTATCGGGGGGAGCGTCTCATCAGGGGGGAGCATATCAAATGAATTATATTAATTATATTGGGGCATATGTGCATTGTACTCTTTTCCCTTTCAATCAGGTTTTTCGTCTCATTGGGTTTTCCTGATAAGGTTTTTAATGAGGCAATTCTCCAAGCACACCCAAAAATCATTTGATCCACAAAATCATCATAAATATTACATTGATTCAATATATCATCGTATATATGTTATTTTGATCAAAAATATCATTGTAAATATTACTTTGATCTTGCTAATCATTGTATATATATTACCTTGATTCAAAAAAATCATCATAAATATTACTTTGATCCGACAGATCAATGGATATCTTTGCTCAGGTTTTTATCCCACTGGGTTTTTCCTAGCAAAACATAAATGTGAGAAATGTTTTGAAGAAAACATTAACTACTATTATATTTGCATTATACTCTTTTTCCCTTTGATCAGGTTTTATCCCACTGGGTTTTCCTGACAAGGTTTTTAATGAGACAATCAGGGGGAGCAAAGTTCAGAATTGACATATGTGCACTATATTATTTTTCCCTTCGATCAGGTTTTATCCCACTGGGTTTTCTTGATAAGGTTTTTAATGAGATAGTTTTGAGAATGTCCAGCACCATAAGATCCGGAAGATCATTGTATATATTTTACTTAGATTTTATCCCATTGGGTTTTTTCCCTAAAAAATTAATACATGTGGTATAAATCCAAGGGGGAGTGTTATAATATATGTGGTTTTTACCACATGTGTTATACACACAAATATCACAACAAATATCACACAAATATCTCCTAAATATCTCCCACAATATCTCCTAAATATCTCTCCAAATATCCCACATAATATCTCTCTAAATATCTCCCTAATATCTCCCATAAATATCTCTCTTTTTCTCTCCACTTGCTTGTGATGTAACCGATGATGTATGTTGAGTGCAAGTTGGTGGTGTTGCTTTTGCTCACTATATATATGTGCTCTCTTGTAAATGGGGTTCCAAGCATCAATATTATGAAGCACATATTTTCTCTCTTCACTTATGTCTCTCTCAAATTTTTATTTCTTTTGTTATTCGTTATTCTTTGATTTACAACAGTATTTTCCCCACTTTCCCAATTTAAACTATAATTATAAATACTTCTTCATTAATTATAAAACATAAAACCTAAACCTAATCGATTAATTTATATTTGTATTAGAATTTTTAAGATTTGAAAATAGTTCTAGTCATATATATATATATATATATATATATATATTTGTTGCTTCTAACTGATTTGTTGACATGTAAATGAATCAATGATTGAGATTATTATTATTATTATTATTATTTTAAATTATTTAGATTAATTTCTTTTGTTTTTGTTTTTTCACTTTTATTTTTTAAAATCGGTGAATCTCAATTCATCAGTTATTAAGATCTATTTATTATTATTTTCCAAGACTACGAAAAGAGCTATAGATGTTTAACTTTATAGGCCCGTTTACTAATTGGGTTTCATTCCCGATAAACAGGAAAGATAACTTAATTAATCTGGAGGGGGGTGTGGATAAGTATCCTTTTATGTTGAAATTTCGATCTTGATTTATGTTTGAGGTCTTTGAAACTTGATTCCTAAGTGTTTTTATGACACATTAGGCAGTAAAACCTCTATAAAATAAGATTGTTGGGATCGAGGAAAATTATTATTTTATAGGGGTTATTTATTTATCAATAAATAAATAATTTATTAATTTATTATTTATCTATAAATGAATTTATATTGATTTAAAAAGAGTTTTATGTTTTTATTACTTGTACATGTATTATTTGTTTGGGTTCACCTTAGTGCACCGGTGCTGATATTGTGATTGTGTCTTTTTTGGCATGATCACATTAAAATTTTATCTTGTTTTGACATGATCATATGCAACTCACAAGAGATCACATTCTATCATAAGATCACATTCTATCATATGCAACAGTAACCGGTATTTATTATTATTTTTTATCAAGATACATGTATGACTTAGAATCTCGTTAATATGGACGTAATGGGTATACTGTTAGGGATCAAGATCCTCTACTATGCTGGTCTTTTTCCTGATCTAAAACACTTGAGAATAAGACTTTGTATTTAAAAATAATGAAAATGAAATAAATAAAATAAATAAATGACAGCCATTGATTACGTATGTCAACAGATCTATATAGGACATGACAAAAATCAGCATAGCAGAGGATCCAAATTCTACTGTTAGACCAATCTCAACTCATCATTAGATGCATTCAAATTTTTATTTATTTTATTTTATTTTATTTGAAATCTCATACCAATCAGATCAAAAATCTACCGGGGACTTAGCGAGATCAACCCTCATAATGCAACTCCTATTGTAAAAAAAAATTGCACACACAAATCTAAATACACATAGATAATAAAAAAGAAATAAAAGAAAAAAGACGACACTAAAGATTTTACGTGGTTCAGCAATTTGCCTATATCCACGGAGCGCACCGCACTCAATCCACTACTTTTAGAGTTGATTACAATCTCTCTGTCTCTCTCTTAGTCTCTCTACAATTTGCTCTCTATCTCTCTAGTAATTTTTCTCACACATATTAGGATTTACATAATAGTGGTATTTATATGGGAGCACTAGGGTTGACCAAATCCTATTTGGAGTCTATTACTTTTTTCCTCTTTCCTCTTTCTTCACTGTGCAAATCTCATCGCACGCGGATTTGTGCGTGGCCGCTCTAGGTGCCACAGCGCTCCTCAAAGCGTACACCTCTGTGACAAACACCGCTCTCAAAGCCGTTATAGAAATTCATAGCGCAACACACAGCGTGAAGCTCTGATGTCTAACTGTTGTCCAAACCGTCGTCAAAATTCACAGCGCTGCTCACAATATGCGGACCGTCTCACACTACGCTGTGAAAGACACAGCGTGAAGCAACAATTTTCTCAAATTTGCCTCAGCCTCTTTTGTTGACTTTTAACTCATTCTACACCATACTCCAATAAAGCTATTTTGCTTTTCAATTGCACAAAAGACAAAAGTTAAATTAACTTGATTTAATTTTCATCTTGTTGACTTATGTCTTCACACTCCAACAACCTACCAAGGACACTTTGCAATTTATCAATCAAAATAGGACTCAAACTCCTATTAACATTCATATATTATGTGTATTAAAAATGGAGTCCGAGGTACAAAAGAAAACATAAACATAAAGAAAAGTTCCTAAAATGGCCAGCCAAGGCAAATACAGTTTACCTGCTCTGTATCTGTATGTTGCCTGTATGCTGTTGTTATTTTCCTGGAAAGCAAATTCATTAACTGAAACAGAAGCCTTATTGAAATAGAAAGAAAGTTTCGAAAACCAATCGATTTTCAAGTCGTGGGTGATTCCAGCTCAATCAAATTCTGCCGCTGCAAGTCCTTGCCGATGGCGCGGAATTTCTTGTGATGATGCAGGGACTTTGACTGAAATAAATCTGTCATTCACAGGTTTAACAGGTACTCTTCAGAATTTGGATTTCTCTTCATTCCTGAACCTGCTACGGCTTGATCTCAAGACAAACAAACTTTCAGGCTCAGTTCCAAACAACATTGGCTTGCTTTCGAAGCTCCAATTCCTTGATCTTTCTAGAAATGATCTAAATGGAACTCTGCCTCTTTCTCTTGCTAATCTTACTCAAGTTTACGAACTTGATATTTCGCGAAACAATATAGTAGGTGAAATAGACGCCTGTTTGTTTCCTGATGGAACTGGTCAGTCCAGGACTGGTCTTATTGGTCTCAAATATTTTCTCCTCCAGGAAAATCAGCTTGGCGGTCGAATTCCTGAAGAGATAGGGAACTCAAAATTGCTGACTCTGATAGCTCTGGATGGGAATTTTCTTACAGGTCCTATCCCTGCATCTTTGGGTAATTTGAGTAGTTTGTCCATTCTAAGTGTCGCGGTTAACCAACTTGCAGGACAGATTCCTACAAATATTGGCACTTTGAATAACTGGACTGATGTGCGCTTGTTTGGTAACAAATTAACTGGTTTGGTTCCTGAAGAGCTTGGAAATCTGTCATCATTAACTGTTCTTCATCTAGCTGAGAACAATTTCTCTGGCCATTTACCACAAGAAGTGTGTCGCGGAGGAAAGCTTGTCAATTTCAGTGCATCTTTCAACAGTTTCACTGGTCCTGTTCCGGTAAGCCTGAGAGACTGCCAATCATTGTACAGGGTTCGGCTTGAATATAACCATCTCACTGGAATTCTAGACCGAGACTTTGGTGTGTATCCGAATCTCACTTATATGGACTTAAGTTACAACAAATTGCATGGTGAGGTCTCACCGAAATGGGGACAATGTCAGAAGTTGACACTGCTGAAAATCGCTGGGAATTCGATAGGCGGTAGAATTCCTGATGAGATCACTTCATTGAACCAACTAGTAGAGCTTGATCTGTCTTCAAACCAGCTTACAGGAAAGTTACCAGAACAAATTGGAAATTTGAAAAAGCTTTCCATCTTGAGCCTGGAAAATAACAACATTTTAGGTCAGATATCTGCAGGAATCGGAAGACTGACCGATTTGGAATCACTAGACTTGTCAAGCAACAGGCTAAGTGGAGCAATTCCATATCAAATTGAGGACTGCAACAATTTGCAGATTTGAGTTTGAGCCACAACCAATTAAACGATACAATCCCTTATCAAATCGGTAACCTTGTAGCCTTACGAGCACTAGATTTCAGTTATAATTCACTTTCTGGAGAGATACCAAGCCAGTTTGCGAAGCTTACAAGCTTAGAAAACTTGAACTTGTCCCACAATAATCTCACCGGTACAATTCCTGCAGCCCTTAGCAACATGGTGAGCATACGGTCCATCAACCTTTCACATAACAGTTTAGAGGGTCCACTTCAAGATAGCTCTGTCTTCTCTTCATCTAATTCAGATGCTTTTGCCAACAAAAAAGATTTATGTGGTGAAATCCGAGGATTGAGACCCTGCAACAATGTCTCGTCCACAGGAAAAGGCAGTGGAAGTAAGAAAAACAGACTTGTTCTTATTGTTGTTCTTGTTTCTTTCATTTGTACTTGTTGGGATTTTTCTACTCATCCGCCGGAGAAATCCAAAAAAAATGTCGAAAGATGGAAATAATTCAAGAGGATAAAATCCATTCTCATTGTTGTATTTTAACGGAAAAATTGTGTATGAAGACATTGTTAAAGCTACAAACAACTTTGATCAAATGTACTGCATTGGGGTTGGAGGATCAGGAAAAGTCTACAAAGCAGAAATCGAAGATGGCAATGTTTTTGCAATAAAAAAGCTGAATTCTCAGGCCAATGACTTGGAAATTGACAGCATAAAGAGTTTCTGCAATGAAGTAGCAGCACTAACGGAACTCAGGCATCGAAACATTGTGAAGCTCCACGGATTCTGCACGCAAGGTAGGCATACATTTTCGGTTTATGAGTTCATGGAAAAGGAAAGCTTAGCCGAAATCTTGAGCAATGAAAAGGAAGCAGGAGAATTGGACTGGGAGAAAAGGAGTATAGTTATTAAAGGGGTTGCTCATGCCTTATCTTAAATGCATCACGATTGCGTACCACCTGTTATTCATCGAGACATTTCGAGCAAAAATGTTCTGCTGGACACGGACATGGAGGCTCATGTTTCAGATTTCGGCACTGCAAAGTTTCTAAAGCCTGATTCATCTAATTGGACAGCAGCTGCAGGCACATATGGCTACATTGCTCCAGGTAAATTTTTACTCCTATTCAGGTTTTGTCCTGCATTTGAAAACATTGATATTTAATATTTTGGAACATAATAAACAATTGAGTATTTCCTGAAATTGGTTCTGTTTTTGTTGTTGCAGAGCTTGCTTACACTATGGCAGTAACCGAAAAATGTGATGTTTATAGCTTTGGTGTTTTGGTGCTAGAAATTCTTATGGGAAGACATCCAGGAGAACTCATAAATGATATAAATTCATTACATGATCAAAGTGTACACTTGAAAACCATGTTGGATCCCCGCCTCTCGCCTCCTTTAACTCCAAAACTTGCACATGAATTGTCTTTAATGTTGAATATTGCTCTCTCATGTTTACATTTCAATCCAGAATCTCGACCGTCGATGAAAGCTGTGTCTCAACAACTCGAAATGGAAACCGGTCCTGAGTAAATAAGCCTGTGTGTATATGTGCAAACACATGAAAACTTCTTGTAAATAATTAAGGTGTATTCATGCCTTCTTGTTTGCTGATTACTACTTAATATGCATCTTTTGTTGTTCTTCTCAGTGTTTCAGATCTGAATTAAATGGTAATATTTCTCTAGTAAGGACGATTCTGAAATCGAAGTTTTCTTAGCTTTGTTAACGATTTCGGTAGCTTAGCGCAATTCAACCACACTTGTGTCGTTAAAGCATTTCAGCATTTCTCATCAATCTAACAGATTTTGATACCAAAATCAAATGTCAAATACTCCAAAATTAATTGAGCCTATATAAAAGGATTCAATAATAGTATTGTTGGCTTACAATTTCCATACGTAATACAAAAGTCAGTTGCTTTCTGGCCATAATGGACTTGGCAAAACATGTTCCATGCATGCCTGCTTAGACTTTAATGACATATAAATTTAAAAAATTAATAGTCATATTTGTCTGCAAGTTTGATTTGATCTTTCCAAAAAAAAAAAAAAGTTTTGATTTGATCAAATGACCAATTATGTCCATATATATATATATATATATATATATATATATATATAATTATGATTTACGTATTAATTTCAAAAAATCATCAGGAGATATTTGTTTAAAAAAAGTTATATGTATATATCGATAGAAGAGTACACAAGACTTGAACTCACAACTTCGTGGTGTAAGTGTGAGGAATTTATCAACGGATCAACCTCATCTCGTTGAATTTTATCCCCTTGCTGAAATTAGTTTTATTGAGTTTAGGTTATAACTTATAATGACAATTGCATATAAATTCCTTAAAAAAAATGCATTGCAATTAATATATATATATATATATATATATATATATATATAACTAATTCTTATTTATGTATTAATTTCGAAAAAGGATTAATATTAATAACTTTCCTTTTTGTAATACATTAATTGCATAAGTAGTTTGTCATGGAGTCATTTTATGGTGGCTTTCAGAGGTTTAGGTAGGATTTAGGAACTTGAGGCAGAAGTATTGGTTATTTAATTATAAACTGAGCTGCTTTCTGCTATTGTTAATGTGGGGAGGCTTAAGGGGCCTCGGGCATGAGCAGACAATTTTTTGTTAACTTCTTGTGTGGTCTGTTTGTATCTTTTGAGAAGTTTGTTGAATATGGAAGTGAGGGACATTTTACTGCTCCAAACTTGTTTGGATCATATGAATTTTGACAAATGTGAAGTGCACCAAAGGCATGGGGCCAGATCTTTTAGCTGTGATATTTAGATATCTATTGGATCAACCAAACTTTAGTACTGTGTTTTGTGAATCATTAAGAGAAATCGTGATGCATTGCACTTATCGTCGGTCATCTTGCTTTGGCAGATGCAGAGAATCTTGAGATGAGAACTAGCTGTAAGTTTACTCCGATGAGTAATTTCTTTTGAGGGCCACAGAAAGTATTATCTTGCCTGCTCTTGCATGTTTTCAGAAATGTAAACACAAGATATGTTCATCACAGGGAAAACACGATATGGACCAAACCTGATTGCAAGTAGTAGTACTATATATAACAAAATAAAGTAATAATATATTCAAATTAGTTCATTATTTCTTCTATAATAACCAAACTTTAAAACCAACATGATTCTGAGCACTTAAAAGCTAGAGGGCCTTTTTCACATTAGACTTTCCTAATTCATAACTTCAATAGTCCAAAAACACCTCCCAAAAACACCACCCAAAAACAATTCAAAAAACGAAACAGAGCACCACCCCCACTGCCAAAAAACGATCAGAAGAAGAGACAGACACCTCCCAAGATTTCTTTAAAACTCACAAATAAACAATCAACTAAATCTAAACCCAGCTACTTTCAAAGATTAAGCGGACCTAATAAAGGAGATTCGCTTTTAGATTATTCAACAAATCTTCATTGAATCGAAGCACACAAAAAGAGAACAACACCATGAATCAGGATTACCCTACGTCCAGTGTGCTCCCAAGTTGACGACGTCGGCGTGCTGGATATCGACTATGACGTCGATGTCGCAACGAAGAAGTTGCGGTTGGGCTGAAATGGATGTCGGCGACGGTGGCTGGTGGTGATCAATGAAGATCCTAACTTGATTATATCAATTGCATCGGACTCATATGCAATTTTCCTAACAAATTAGAATTTACTTGGTATAATATGCACATGAACTTCCCAAAAGCCAGCTTGGTTGAAAAGCGCAATGATTGTACAATGAATTCTACAATCTTCACTGTTTTGCACATTTTAGTCACAGCATTTTGACATAGTACACATGCCAAATTAACTCGGGACAGCATTCAACACACGCATGTATACATATTCACGCGCATGATTTTCTAGTAAATTAAGACATCAATTCTAACCACATGAAATTGTATAATCTCAAGAAAAAGCTACATTAGTAACTAAACAATCGAAACCCTAGCTTATAATCTCCACTCACAAAATTTCCTAGGGTTAAAAAATTAAATGTCACTATTTGGGGCGGTTTTTTGGTAACTGTCACCACTTTACTAATCTAAGTTTAAAAGGCACCTATTTGAGTGACCAGACAAAAATACCCTCATTTGTCTGTTTGTACAATTTTGAAACGGTGAGAGAAAAAGTCACGGTTGAGCAGACCGATGAGAGAAAAAGTAATGGGTGAGCAGAACCGACGGTCCAACAGCCCTAAAGTTGACGGAAAGTGGACGGTGAACTACCGGCGACGGCGCTACAGTAAACACAACAGAAATGGCATCGACGAGAAGTCACCGGCGATCTAAAAAGACACGGGTAAGTTCTTCTTTCTGACGCGTTTTTCATGTTGATAATTTCATGTGTTTTGATGTTTGATGCCATACTCATGATGTAGATTAGGTTGGATTTGTGATTGTGGTTGATTATGTTTGTACGATGAGGTTAGGTTAGGGTTTTAGTTTCAAAAAAGAGTTGTTTTGAGGACGATGAATTTCTGGGTTTCCGTGACTTTTGTATAGTGTGTCGTGACTTTTGTATAGTGTCCCGTGACTTTTGTATTGTGTCCCGTGACTTTTGGCTTTTGATAAGTGTCACGTGATAGCAGTATAGTGTCCCGTGACTTTTGATAAGTGTCCCGTGACTTTTGTATAGTGTTTCCTGACTTTTGAGTTTTGATAAGTGTCTCGTGACTATTGTATAGTGTCCCGTGACTTTTGTATAGTGTCTCGTGACTTTTGTATAGTGTCCCGTGACTTTTCATAAGTGTCCCGTGACTTTTAATGCATTTCCCGTGGCTTTTGTATAGTGTCCCGTGACTTTTAATACACTTCCCGTGACTTTTAATACACTTCCCATGACTTTTAATTCAGTGGTCCAATCTTGTTGTTGGAGCCTTTTCATGAACTTATATGCTTTTTTTCTGTGAATATGCAGATGAGGAATGACCCAATGGATTTTTTGAAAACTCCAGAGGCAGATTGGTTCAAGGGAAAAATTAATCGCCATGACCATTTCGATGACCTGGAATATGTTGACACCGCACTTAACAGTGTACCTGAACATCTGAAGATCGAAGACCTACGTCGGTATACTGAGTCGTGTTTTGGTCATTTCCTTCAGATGCATCGGATGAATCATTTTTCGGGTGGGATTGTCCATTACTTACTTTTGCGCGAGTTGCATCATGATGGGCCGGCTGATGAGATGAGATTTTTGTTAGGTAAGCATATTGTTCGGTTCTCGAAGGTTGAGTTCTGTCTAATCACCGGTTTGAAGTTTGGAGTCGATCCCGACACGACGAGGTATGAAGTGGTAGAGAATGGCATACACGAGCGGTACTTTCGGGGTCAAGAAGAAGTCGATATTGAAAAGTTGAGAGCGGTGCTGCGGATTGGTAGTTTTGAACAGCAGTACGATGCGGTGAAGCTTGCCTTATTGTTTATGCTGAACCGGATACTGATGGGGTCCGACGAGAGAGATAAAGTTCCAATATGGCAGTTTCGCCTAGTTGAGGACCTGGACGCTTTTGATGCGTTCCCGTGGGGCACACACGTGTATAGGCGATCTGTTTATGGTTTCAAGCGGGCGTTTGATGGTCCACGAAAGCGGTTGGCAGAAAAACGGCGCGAAGAGGGCGAGGACCTTGACGTACCCAACCTCGAGTTGACGTACAACATATACGGTCTACCGCATGCACTATTGGTGAGAATTTCGAATTTGAATCCATACTTTAATTGTAGTTTATTTTATATGACTGTTGTATTTACGTCGTATCGTACTTTTCTATTACGCAGGTATTTGCCTTTAAGGTTATCCCGGAGCTTGGCAATACTAAATGTGGGATTCGCCGGAGCTTGGCAATACTAAATGTGGGATTTGCCGAGTAATCGAGCTACCCCACCCCCCCCCCCCCCCCCCCCCCCCCCCCCCACGTATTCTGAAATGGGAATTGAGTCAGCGACCTAGGGCGAAAAAGCTGGATGGTGTTTTTACAAAAAATGTAAGTGCTGATGTTGTTAATGTTGATAGTTATTAGTATATATACAATGACAACTATTTAACTTCGATTTCAGATGTGCGCATGGCCTGAATTGGTGCCGACGGCCGTGGAGAGGGCTCAACGGTACTTCGAAGGCATAGACCTAGGAGCCAATCTGTATGATTCCGATGCCCCTGATATACCTGGTCACCTCCCGGATCCGGAACGACATAGGACTGCAGGACCTAATGATATGGAGAGTCTGTTTTCCGGACCCAGTGATACTGAGGCTATGTTTTCCAGACGCGATGGTATGGATGCTTCGTATTCTGAACGTACTGATATGGAGGGTTCAGAACTTGAGGGTGGCAATAGGCGTAGGCGGGTTTCTTCGACCTTATTTTGCTTGAATTCCTTTTAATCTTTTTAATTGGAAATTTTAATGATGATGTCACTTATAAAGTACCAATCAACTTATAAAGTACCAATCAACGAAGAAAGAATCGTGTGTTTATCAACAAAACGATGGTATCCTCATCAAGAATCACAATTCATCCTTATCAATAACACATGTTGTAGGTGCAAAGTTTCTTCGACCTTATTTTGCTTGAATTCCTTTTAATCTTTTTAATTGTAAATTTTAATGATGATGTCACTTACAAAAATACCCTTGGAACCGTTAAGTTGGACTAACGGTTGACTAACAAATGGACCAATTTGATGTATTTTTGACAAGTAAGGGACCAAGTGTTGTAAAAAAGCAAATTCGTTTAAAAAATTGGTCTTTCACCAAAACTTAGGGACTAAATTGATAATACCTCTTAAAATAATCATTAAACTATTAAATAATAAAAATAATAAATAAACTCTTTAAAAAATCAAAGAAATAATTGAAAAAAAAATGGAAGAACAATGAATTTGTAGAATATTTTGTTTCTACATAAAGTTTTTTTATTTTTTTTATTTTCTCACTTCTCAAACAACAATTTTTCAGATTTCAAAACCCATCTCCATCATCCGAATTGTATCGTTATTAGTTTGTGGAGAAAGCTAAAATAATCAATAGCTTGAATAAATTATATTTTTATATCATGTAAAATACCGTATGTACTGTTGTATAATCGAATCCTTATCAAATAAGGAGATCGATGAGGAAATATTTTTATTTTAATAAAAAAATAAAATTAATTGAATAAGTACATCCGGAAAAGGAAATTAAAAAATATTAATAAGAAACGGAGTCCTAAAAGGAATAGGAAATTAAAATAATAAGAAGAAACCGAGTCCTAAAGAAAAGGAATATATTAGCTATCCTGATACTCTTTATATATTTATGAGGTTATCAAGGAAAAGGAATTAGAAATTAGAATCCTAAAAGCAATAGCAAATTAGCAATACACAGGACAGGACTCTATATATAAATAGTTTCACCTGCAACCAGAAGAAAAAAAATCGTCGACGGAGACAGAACCGAAATCAACCACACACACACACAAAAAAAAAAAAGGTATGTCTCCGAGTTTATATATATATTTTTTTTCAAACCTGTTAAAGATTAATTTCTCATGTCAGGATTTATTGAGGAACTTTAGGGTTTTTTTTTTTTTTTTTTTTTTTTTTCATTCATTCATTTCAAAAGGTTTTTCTGTAAATATCTAACGCTGTATTGCAATGGAAAGGTTATTATTATTGCATGAGTACTTCGGAAGATATCTCCTCAACCATGGCGACAATTATGACTTCGGGAGAATCCTTTTCAACCATAACGACCTTAAAAGGTAATATATATTTGCTATTTATATAGAATCTTTTTGTTGCTATTTTCATTAGTTGTTGTACTAATCTTTAAAATTTCATGATACATTATTGTCTTCAAGAGGATTTACCATGGGAGGGAGAAGTAGTGAAGGCGAAGATAGCAGATCTCAGAAGAAAAATAGCCAAGTATGAGGCACGTCCTAAAAGAGAGATATTTCAACAAACTGATGAGAGTAAGAAAAGGGATCAATTGGCAAGGAAATTTCAACCATGTTGCCCATATCGTCGTCCATATAATAGTAATCATCATTTGACCAAATTCAGAGTTATATCAAAATCCCATGAGTTGAGTGATGAATGTAGGAAGTTGCTGGATAGAACGAAACAACTGGGAATCCCTCATTTGAGACCTTTAGTAATTACTCCTAACCCTACAACGAGTATCCCAGATTTACAAGAGGAACAAATGCAACCGATTAAAAGTTTAAAAAACGATGACAAATGGAGGAAGTCGCGCGATGAATTCAAACGGATCGAAGCCCTTCGTAAGCTAAAACTTTTGAGTTTGAATTGATGTTAGCCCTAAGTAGCTAACAAGGGCTTTAATTGAGGAGGCAAGAAAGACATAATCTCATTCAATTATTTGTTTAGGGTTGTTAGACTTATTTTGAATCATGTGGATTCTCTTATATTTTTTCTTATTTAATTACAAATTATTGTTTTGTGGATTTTATGGATTCTCATAATCTCATGCCATTTTTAATTGAAAATCGATGCTGTTTATATCCCATTCTTACTAGATTCATGTTTACTGGAGCGTTAATTACTTCCTGCATGACTAAAGAGACGGTCCTGTTGTGAATTTGACAATGCCATTATAGTACTCATTTTTAAATGGTGTCAGGGAAGGTATATTTAAATTTGTGTCATAGCAATGGGTATAAAATGTGAATTGGTCCATTTATTCGCAATGTAATGGAGGAAAGAGTTGTTCTTTTTTCTTCTCCTTCCTTTTTTTCCCATCAAAGTTAATGGTTATAATTTGAATGGTTACTGTTTGTCTATTTATGATGTTTAGTCTTTTGTGGGAGAGGATCAGTTGATATTATTCCTGTAGAAGTAATCCATTTTCAATTGGAAACCGATTGGGTGATATAGCTGTTGTTGAAGATGGAATTTTATGTTATTTTAAACTGATGACTGGTTTGCTTTAGGGGCAGAGTTGCCAAAAGTATCAGTTTTTAAGATTGAAGCTAGATTTGAATTCTAAACCAGTACCATAGTGGATAATACCAGTAAATTCTTTTATAGCTTTCAGCTTCGATCATTGTAACTTTCCTTTTTGTAATACAGTAATTGCTTAAATAGTTTGTCATGGAGTCATTTTATGGTGGCTTTCAGAGGTTTATGTAGGATTTAGGAACTTCTTGTGTGGGTTTCAGAGGTTTATGGTGGCTTTCAAAAAAAGGGTGCTATAAATAAATAAATAAAACACACACACACACACACCTGAGGACTTAGCACAATGGCACACACTTATACTGGGCTTGAGGACAATCAGAGTTCTTATTCGACATTTTGCTCAGCTCAGCTTCAATTCTTATCTAATTTGTCATGCTTCAACTCCTCATGAACATCGATGTTTTTGTTGATTCGATAAAGCAACCTGTAAACACTAGTTGGATAATCACTCATTCACTCTTATAGTTTATCTTCTTCAAGTAACTGTAATAGTGATCTGTCCAGGGCAAAACATACTTTTATTTGACAACGAAAATATGTGTTGTAGGCTCCTGGAACCAATTGGATACGTGTTATGGAATGTTTGGATCATGAAGGCTTTTACTTCAGAACTTGGATTTCTCTTCATTTTAGGCTCAGTTCCAAGCAACATTGGTTTGCTTTCAAAACTCCAGTTCCAAGAGTTTATGAAGTTGATATTTCGCCAAACAATATAGTGGTTGAATTAGACTCCGTCTGTTTTCTGAAAGGGTTTTATTGAAAAGTAACCCTTTTAGGAAGGTGGAATTGAAAACTAACTCATTTTTGAAAAAATTGCAAAAGTAACTCCTTTTTCAAGCGAAAGTACCATTTTACCCTTACTTACTCAATTTTCTCTTTTATTCCTTCTATACCTATTAGTCCTCCCATTCTTTTCCTTCACTCACTCTTTTCTCTCCTCACCACACACACCTTCGACAGTTCGACAGAACCATTTCTCCTGTCAACTTTTATTTTTTTTCTTTTGTTCTCTCTTCCTTCATTTGTCGAAATTAATCAAATTCAACTCGAAATTACCATAGGTTGTGTTGAAAGCTTTGGTTCATCATCAACCACAAAGGTTCCTTCTTTGAAGCTTTGAGGTGAGTTTTGTTTTTGAACTTTTATACTTTAATTATTTCGATTTAGTCTTCAATCTTCGATTTAGTTGATTGTGTGTATTTTTTTTGTGAAAATAGTTTACATTTACATAATAAAGCATGGGTCTTGTGTGAATTTGATATTGTTGTGATCAATTTAAAGTTTATACATATATTTAAGGTTAATTTCTTGTTGGAATGTCTTATTTACTTAGATTTGTGTATTAGGGTTGTTAAAATAGTTTATATCAAGGTAATAGAGTATGGGTCTTGTTTCAATTTGATTGTTGTGGTCGAATTTCTCCATTGGTATTGAATCTGAAAATTGATAGTGTTTTTGTGAAGTCCTGTCCAGTTTTCCTAACGGCTGTTGGGAATTCCCAACCGCCGTTGGGATTTCCTAATTGCCGTTGGGAATTCCCAACTCCGTTGGGAAATTCCAAACGGCAGTTAGGAATTCCCAACGGAAGTTGGGAATTCCCAACGGCAGTTGGGCATTCCCAACGGCAGTTGGGCATTCCCAACAGCCGTTAGGAAATTCTCAACTGCGTTTGGAATTCCCAAATGCAGTTGGGAATTCCCAACTGCCGTTTGGAAATTCCCAACTGCGTTTGAAATTCTCAACTGCAGTTGGGAATTCCCAACAGCCGTTTGGAAATTCCCAACGCCCGTTTGGATTCAAAATATTTTGTAAATTCAATGTACCATGAATTTAGAATATTTGTTTATGAATTTAATTCAAAATTTCTTATGTATTTGAAAGGTGGGTTGCATGGATAAAGTCCAGTTTGTCGTTTTATATGGCGGTGAATGGATTAAGAGTGGTGAGAAGTTCAAATATAAATATGGAATGTCTAAAATTATTTCAGTTTCAAGGGAAACCTCGTATGAGTCATTACATTACATCGTATCTCGTCTTGTTGAAGCCAATCCAAACGAGTCCTCCATCAAAATGAAGTTCATCTTTAATTCACCTGAGGTTTTAGCACCATTTGAAGTTGTGAATGATGATGATGTGCAAGTATTCTTGTGTGAAAATTCCGATGTGAATACAAGAACCTCTTTATGTGTCACTGTAGAACGAAAAAGAAGAATAATTCCAAACACACAAGGTCCTGACAATGAACTTGTCAACGAAGACATTGCCAATGTTTTTGAATCGGATAATGGCAATGGAGTTGGTCTTGATAATATACATGAAAGTCTATTGAGTCCAAATGACTTTCAAAATGTTGATGTATTTTCTATTGGGGTTGACAATGATGATGAAGCTAGAGATAGTCGGCCATCAACCTCAGAGGTACCCTCAAGAAGATCAAGGGTTGGGAGTTCTCAGGGAATTGGGATAAAATCATCAAGAATACATGGAAGTTACACATCCTTAGAGAGTGTAGTCAACAATGTTAAAGAAGTTGGGGTTGGTGATTTATTTCCTAGTAAGGAAGAGTTACATATGAAGATGCAATTGTTGGCAATTGGTAATCATTTTCAGTTCAAAGTGAAGAAATCCACCAAAACTTTGTTGGTTATGTCATGCATTGTCGAAGATTGCAAATGGCGTGTCCGTGCAACAAAGCTTAATGATTGTGAATCATTTCGTATACGAAAATACTCGCCCGATCACACATGTTCTCTTGACGCCCTCCACTTTGATCATCGACAAGCAAGTAGCAAATTGATTGGACATTGCATAAAATCGAAGTTTGAGGGAACTTCACAGTGTTATAGACCGAACGACATAATTGATGATGTGAAAAAGCAGTGTGGAATGACTTTGGGTTATAACAAAGCATGGAGGGCTAGAGAGGTCGCCTTGGGTTTAGCTAGAGGTTCACCAGAGGACTCATTTACCATTCTTCCTTCATATTGTCACATGCTTGAATTAAAAAATCCAGGGACAGTCACATTCATTGACACCGACGCTTTAAATCGCTTCAAGTATTTTTTTATGGCTTTAGGACCTTCCATTGAAGGATTTAAAAGTTGTATTCGTCCGGTGGTAGCTGTTGATGGAACTTTTTTGAAATGCAAGCATCAGGGTACCCTGTTTATTGCAACAAGTTTGGATGGAAATAACCAAGTCTACCCATTGGCCTTTGGTATCGGTGATTCAGAAAACGACCAATCATGGCATTGGTTTTTTACAAAGTTACATGGGTTGATCGGTGAAATGGATGATCTTGTTTTTATCTCTGACCGAAACTCAAGTATTGCAAAGGCAGCTGCATGTGTGTTCCCTAATTCATTGCATGGTATATGTATGTATCACATTGGTCAAAACATGAAGGCAAAATTTAAAGGTGTTGAAGTCCATGATATATTTTACAAGTGTTCAAAAGCTTATCGTGTTATTGAGTTTAATCAAATTATGGCTCAAATAAGGGGTACAGATGCGAGTGTTGCACAATATTTGATAGAAGCCGATCCTACAAAGTGGGCTAGAAGTCACTTTGATGGAAGAAGATATTGCATAATGACAACGAACATTGCAGAGTGTTTGAATGGAATTCATTTCAATATTAGATTATATATATATAATACACAATAAGTTAAAAAAAAAAAAACAATGGGTAATAAGTGTTATCTTACCAGACAAACAAGTTTTGACTGATGCTGGTGCGGGGCATATGCATTGGCTGGACGATTTTTTTCAACCCCTTCACGTGCATCGTTTTCAGCCCCTTCACGTGCATCCTCTTCATCTTCACCGTTGAGCTCGGGTGGTTCTAACACGTTTTCAGGGCTAAGTAGAAATTTCACATACTCCTCTCCACTCTCTCGAGGAGTGGGTTGCAGCTTCTTCAAAATCTGAGTCTACCATAGACAAAATAGTAGTATGGGTTAGTGTCTATTATATTCAATGTATGAAAATAGTTCGACAATTAAATTCTTTAAACTTACATTCTTTCGGTCCATCAACTTCGTAACATATGTTGCATCAGGTGTTCCGGAGGTAATCCAATTTACAATCCGCGGAAGCAAAGAACCAGATTTATTAGCAATTGCAACTCCAACGGTAGGAATTGCCTCACACGCCCAAATTTAATTGTCACAAAAATAACTATCAATAAAAGTAACAATATTTAATTAAACCATTGTGTAGTTTACACTTTAGATGCACCAACCTGAAATGCATAAGGAAACCCATGCAATGCGTATTGTCTGATACAATCCTTTTCATTGTTGGCCAGACGCTTCCTTTTTTTCCCTGATACCATCTTTCTTGAGGTTGTATGATAATCTTGAGACATTTTTTTGAAATCCTTTTGAAGACTGTTCAAGGTTATCTCATAACACTTTCGACCCCACGGGTACTTGTTGAATGTTTCTAAATCTTCCAACAGTTCAACATGCTGGGCTCCGATATGTACTTTTTGATCCTTACCAAACAAAACCGTCTCCAAAAAATAAAGCAAAGCTAGCTTCACCATGTCTTCATCATTATCTGAAGAAGCAGCTTTGAACATTGCCTCCAAAGTTTTGTTATTCAATCGCACTTCCCCATTCAACATGGACGACCGAAAACTCCCACTACCATCCCTATTTTCCTTACTTAGGACGGGCGGGTCAGGGCCACACTCTAAACCCGTGATGAGGCAAAATTCTTGAATAGAAAACCGAAATGTCTTGCCACCTAATGAAAACCACATCTCAGATTTATTGGGAGGCCGTATTTGTCTAAGTAAGAGATGATGTACCAGCTGCCCGGAAAACTTTAGGTCATTCATATCAAGAAGTTTCCCAAAGCATGTTGTCCGGAAGAGGGATAGTTGGACCTCCGTCAACTTCTCCTTAATCAACTTTATAGCAGCCGTTGACGAAGTGCTGTGAATTTTCGCCGGGAAATGCTCTGTAACATTTAGTATCAACTCCACCTCTTCTCCCATTTAATTATCCTGAAATATAAGATAAAACCATAAGAAATTAGTATAAGTACACATGTTTTAACCGAATAAACAATTTAAGGTGATTTTTGAAACTGCGTTTGGAATTCACAACGGGCGTGTGGAATTCACAACGGGCGTTTGGAATTCCAAATGGAAGTTGGGAATTCCAAACGCCCGTTGGGAATTCCAAACGAGAGTTTGGAATTCACAACGACCGCTTGGAATTCCAAACGGTCGTTGTGAATTCCAAACTGGGAATTCCCAACGGCCGTTTGGAATTCCCAACGGGAGTTTGGAATTCACAACGGCCGTTGGGAATTCCCAACTGCAGTTTGGAATTCACAACGGACGTTGGGAATTCCAAACTCCCGTTGGGAATTCCAAAATACAATTACCAAACCTTACACAACTACAAGATCCATTCAAAACATTCAAAACCAAAACCCAGCAATATAGCAAATGTTTGATCAGTAAATGCCAAAATTAAACCAAAAGCTATATACCAACTTGACAGTAGAATACAGGCTAGAAATTGGAATCTACGGCAATGCCAACTTCATAAAATCCTAACTAAACCAAATTCACCTTGAGTAACTCAATGTGGAGGAAAATCAATGCAAAAAATCAACGGAAAAAAACCAGCTACCAGAAACAGAAACTAAGAGAATTAACATCAACGGAAAAGGCAAGCAAACAAACCCCCACCAGACCAGTGGGAGCACAAAAACACTAGGCACACAGAAACAACAAGCAAAACACACAACCAAAAGGAAATTATCATTTTGTGAAACTCCAAAATCAAATTTGTCAGTCAAATTAGGGATTTTTGAAACTCCAAAATAAAATTAGGGTGGTAATTGAAATTAGGGATTTGAATTATTGAACAATTTCTTTAGGGATTTGTTCTAATTAAATAAAACACACAACCAAAGGGAAATTAGGGATTTGTTCCATTCACCTTAGGTTGATGTCATCTCAGTCGTCTTCAACCTCTGTCAATCGCGCCGCCGTCGTCTTCAAAGTTCGTCGGGCCGTCGTCGTCGTCTTCAAGGTGACTGCGCTGTCGTCGTCGTCGTCTTCAAGGTCAGTGCGGCGTCGTCGTCGTCGTCTTCAAGGTTAGTCGCCGTCATCGTCTTCAAGGTACGTCGCGGCGTCGTCTTCTTCGCGTCTGCTCCGCGCTGTTGAAGAAGGTTGGTTGATTAGGGGTTGGTCGATTTCAAGAGTTTTGTTTGTTTGAGAGGTTTTGATAGGTTTGGGTGCTCTTTCAATTTTTAAGAGGCATTCGATTTCAAAGACAGAGGGAAGGGATTTCAAGTGTAATGGTAGGATTGTAATTTTATGCATGTAAAAGGGTAATATTGTCAAAAAAGAGTTAGTTTTGCAATTTTTTCAAAAATGAGTTAGTTTTCAATTTGACCTTCCCAAAAGGGTTACTTTTCAATAAAACCCTTTCTGAAATTACCTGGTTCTATCCCTGCATCTTTGGCATAGCTTTTAACCAACTTACTTTGGAAATATCTCATCCTTAACTTATTTGTAGACTAGAAAAGAAACCAAAACTAAACCAAGCATCCAAATTACTAAACCAACACTAACTAAACCATCCATTACAACAACACTAAACCAAGCATCCAAATTACTAAACCATCCATTACAAGTTACAACAACACTAAAACAAGAATCCAAGTGTATTCAAAAATGACCAGTTCTTTATTACAATTCACGAGACAAACAATGCCAATTAACAGACTTTATTCAACCTCTGGCCCTCATCAATATTCATGTGACAAACAATGCCAATTACAGGGGTTGATTGAACCTTTGGCTCACATATCAGAAGAAAGAAAGAAATGTTAATATTCATGTGACAAACAATGCCAATTAACAGAGTAAGAAAGAAAGACATAGAGAGAAAGAAGATCAATTGATAAATCGTGATATGCCCACCTCAAAAAATGAAGAACCACCATCAAGCCTCAGAGACGATGGCAGTTATCATTTTGTAGAATGAGGTCAATCTCATCTAAATAGTTTATCCACTGCTTCCTCCTCAGCGATCTCCACTGGTTATCGAATCCTACAAGCAGGGTTGGATCGAAAGAAGCTATCTTTGACAGAAACACATTTTCAAGACGATCGCATATTTTTGTATCTCCGTTATCAAGCAACCCTTTTTCAAGCGAAGAGTAAGAGGACAAGATGCTCTCATACTCCAGTACACCGTCCTCAACATCGTCCACGTCCTTCGGCCCCTGCAAGAAGTCTTCTTGCCAGAAATGGGTACACAGAGTTGAAGAACTGACACCGAATTTCGATTCAAGTTCTTCAAAGGATCTAGTGACACTGTCAATCCTCATCAAGAACACAGAATCTGAGAATAACCCCCTGGTTAGCACTCCCTCTATGACTTCCCCGTACTCTTTACCTATAGCCAATACATGTTTTCTAAGCCCTTGAATGAACTGAAGTTTGTCGTGCACAGTTTGGCTGGGAGAGTGCAAATCCTTGGTGTCAAAAGCCATATCATTAAAAGTGTACTGCAGATTTATTACAGACGAATCTTCAACCTGTTTGACGGTAACATCGTCCGGCGGCAGATTGATTCCGAACGAACCGAATAATACCTTTCGTGCAACCTCCATGCCTGCTTCGCCGACCACCCATTCCAGAGCATCAGCAATTCGGTTGGTGGTCGCCAGACCAGGGACGTAGGGTTCCACCATTTCAGGTGGTTCAGGTCGAGTTTCAAGTTCAACTTGAAACTCGGGAGAATCAAGATACACCTTGCTCGTTGCGTCGTCGTCTTCGCTTGACATTCTTGTTTCTTGAATTCTTTAAGAAAAATTGAAAAAAAAAGAGAGAAGGAGAGAGAGAGAGAATGAAAGAGGGTGTATAAATGCTAAAAAAGAAATAATAGTCGGAATCAGGGAGTGAAAACGATTATTACGACGGATTTTGGGCGTCTGAGAGATTCTGTCTCTGAGTGAGTGAGTGAGTGAGTGGGTGTTGTTTACGGTCACAGTCTCACAGAGAAGAGAAAAAGGTAAGAGAAAGAGGGTGTTAAAGTGTTTAGTGACATATATATCCATATAGGATTGGCAGATTCAAAAACTAACCCGAACGGCCGAGTGCAATCCGGCCCACTCGTCATTGGTCCTAAGAGCATCCCCAATAGACTCCCTTAATGACATCCCTTAGCTTAATTAAGGGAGTATGTGTATTTTTGCAACTCCAACAACTCCCTAAATGACTCCCTTAATTGTGTTCAAGTGGAGTTCACTCCCTTAATTAAGGGGTGTTTTTAGACCCCCTTAAAGTGGGCTCCACTTATTTAAGATTATTTTATTTCTTAAAAACTCCATCTAACATTTATTACACAACATCTAACATTTAAATAATAATAATAAATTATTAAAGGGACCATTTAAGGGAGTATTGTTGGAGTACATACTCCCTTAATGGCCCCTTACATCAACATTCACCCTTATTTAAGTGAGTCTCTACGGTAGACTGTTGGAGATGCTCTAACTCCTAATCCAAAGTAATTTTTTATTTTTTTTAGTTTTTGATTGACGATTATTAATTTAATAGCAAGGATGCAATTTAATTTATAAACTAGAAAAATTAAGATTGGGTCAGAATTAGGGTTTTCATAAAGAAAAAGAAAAGTTCAAGATGGAAAATTGGGTATTTCAATTTGGGTGTACTTATAATTTGAGTGGATTATATTCAAATCAAATATTAATTAATTAAGGGTATTATTGGGTGCTTATACTAAAAATTAAAAATTCAAATTTTAATAATGGGTGTGTAAATAAAATTGTTGGGTTGCAATATCCGCACCCATTAACAAATTACAAAATAATTAAACTGAAAGCAAATAAAAGTACCTCCTTAATTTTGTATAAGTGTTGATGCCTAGTATTCAACGAATTTAATACATTATTCTGTAAAATAGTTTTTAACATTAATAATTTTA
The DNA here is from genome assembly GCA_008009225.1 of Acer yangbiense. Classification (NCBI taxonomy): domain Eukaryota; kingdom Viridiplantae; phylum Streptophyta; class Magnoliopsida; order Sapindales; family Sapindaceae; genus Acer; species Acer yangbiense. The sequence continues at coordinate 59,272,488 of CM017762.1, read as the reverse complement.
ATGATTTTAATCTTGTAATGTAAATTCTTGCTGCAAGTCAAAAGAAAAATTCATTAACCATATTTTTATAGAGTCAACCTACTTTCTCTCCAAATGATGCGACATCTCTAAAATCCATTCATTTCAATCATATAATTCTAATGCGACCTTCATAAGATATCTCCTCAACCATATCAACAATCATGACTTCAGGAGAAACCTCTTCAACTAGGTAATATTTATATATAATCTTTTTTATTGCTATTTTAATTCATTGTTGTACTAATCTTTAAAATTTCATGATAAATTATTGTCTTCAAGATAATTTACCATGGGAGGAAGAAGCAGTGGACACGATGAGAGCAGAGCTCAATCAATTGGCTGAGGCCAAGTATAACTGTATAAGGAATATATTTCAACAAACCGATGAAAGTAAGAAAATGGATCAGTTGGTAAGGAAATTTCAACCATACTGTCCTTTTCATCGTCCATACCGTCATATTCTTGTTTGACCAAAATCACCAGGTGATAATAATCAAAATATAATTATCCATTTATTAAAGAGTCGCTTACACATATGCCTACAATATATATCCCAGATTTACAAGAGGATCAAATGCAATTAATCAGAAGTTCTAAAAAGGATGAGTTGACTGATAAATGGAAGAAGTTGCTCGATGAAACGCAACAACTCGGAACCCTTCATTTGAGTCATTTAATAGTTACGCCTAAGCCTACAATGCGTATCCCAAATTTACAAGCTAGAGGATTAAATGCAATCGATTAAAAGTTTAAAAAATGATCATGAGTTGAATGACAAATGGAGGAAGTTGTGCGATGAGTACAAATGGTTCGAAGCCCTTCAATAGTTACGCCTATGCGTACAAGGAAGTTCAGCGATGAACAAAAAAAACTTTCTCCGGATGAAGATGATACATACCGTGAACTAAAACTTTTGAGTTTTAATTGATGTTATAGCTAACAAGGGCTTTAATTGAGGAGGCAAGAAAGACGACATAATCTTATTCAATCATTGGTTTAGGGTTGTTAGACTTATTTTGATTAATCCTGTGAACTTTTTTATATATTTTTCTTATTTAATTACAAAAGAATGGGTTTAGGGGAGGGTCCCCCACCATCTCCTCCATTTATAAAATGGGGGCTAAGTTTGCTCCCACCCCAAAACCCATTGGGGGTAAAATTTGCCCTCAAAACCCCGTGGGGGATGGGGCCCCATGGGGAAACACCCATTCCTATATTGGATTGAGTGGTTCTATTGCCATCCATAAAATGTTTCGACACACTCGATTTCTCCGGACACCCTTTTTAAAAATACTAAAGGTCTGTTTGGTAGTCATTTTTTGGGACTGTTTTCGTTTTCGTTTTCATTTTCTAAAAACTATTTCGAATTCGCGTTCATTAATTGAAAAACAAAATCAGTGTTAAAATTGAAAAACATGGAAAACGTGTTTTAAGATGTTTTCCATTTAAAAAAAAAAAAAAAAAAAAAAAAAGTCCTCCAAGTCTTATTCTTCACATCATCTTCTTCTTCTTCCTTTGATCGACTTCTTCTTCTTCATGTGATTGACTCTTCTATGCTAAATAAATGAGGGCAAATTGCACTAAATTAACCAGAACTGTAGAACCGAACCAGAGCTGTAGGGATCGGAACCAAACCAGAATTGGTTTTTCGGTTTCGAAACCGGAACTAGACTGTGAACCGAAATCAGGGAGGTTTTGGTTTCGGTTCCCCAGTTCTCAAAACCGAACCTAAACCGACGGTTCGGCTTCGATTTTGGAGCCCGCGGTTCCCTGACCTAGGGGTGTGCAAAAAACCGACAAACCGAACCGAACCGACCAACCCAACCCATAAAGTTTGGGTTGGTTCAATTACAATTATAAAAAATGGGTGGTTCGGGTTGTCTTTTGGACAAACCGATTAAAGGTGGTTCGATTTGGGTTGAGTGAAATAATTCACCAAACTTTTAGAAAATAAAACTAAAATATAAAATCCACCTACATTTTCTATTCAGTCCAGATTTTATAACTTTTACCGATTACTTTAAGCTTTTATAGTTTTTTTTTTTTTTGTTCTGATACAATTCTTTTGATTGATCAATGTATTAAGGTTTCAATAGCATAGATGCTATCAAACATGTCTTTAATCAAGGTATATATACATGTATATATAAAAATAATATTTTGTGTTATGATTTTTTATTTAAATATGTTTTATAATATAATACCAAAAAAAAAAAAAAAAGAGTTCAAATCTAAACTGATTAACCTATCCAAACCAACCCGACCTTTTTTGGTTTAGTCTGGATCGGTTTGAAAAATCACATTGGTTTGATTTTGGTTGAAATATAGCCAAACCGATCCATATTGGTTTGGTTTGATATTGAGCTTCAGCCCAAACCATACCGAAAACGCACACCCTTACCCTTACCAGATATTTTTTAATTTAAAAAAACAAAAAAAACAAAAAAAAACAAAAGTGGGTTGGAGACAGTATACATCAACCGAATCAACCCTAGTGGGTTCTGGAACCGGATTTCTTGTTTTGGTCCAATTTTTAGGGTGGCGGTTCCGGGTCAGTTCCATAGTTGGAACCAAACCGCGGTCATGTCTAGCTTGCAGAGGTGAGATACTGAGATATGTATTGAATTCGTGACTATAATTTATTCAAAAAACTATCATCATCGACATTTTCTTTTTGTTCGTCTCATCTTTTCTTCAGTTTCCCATGGAGATTGATGTTGGTGGGGATCTAATATCTCCACCATCCATCAATCTTGATGGGCTTAATGGGCGGTGGATAGATTGGATCTCCACCAATTTATTTATTTTTTATTTCATTTTTTTTATAAATTTACGATTTATATTAATTTTATTTAGTGATAACTAAAATATTTTTTTTATTTTTTTTATTTTTTTTATTTTTTTGACATGTGTTATTTTTATGTTTAAAGACAAAAATATCCCTGGAACCGTTAAGTTGGACTAACAGTTGACTAGCAGATGGACCAATTTAATGTATTTTTGACAAGTAAGTGACCAAGCGTTGTAAAAAAGCAAACTTGTTTAAAAAATTGGTCTTTCACCAAAACTTAGGTACTAAATTGATAATACCTCTTAAAATAATCATTAAACTATTAAATAATAAAAATAATAAATGAACTCTTAAAAAAAATCAAAGAAATAATTGAGAAAAAAAAAAGGAATAACAATGAATTTGTAGAATGTTTTGTTTCTACAAAAAGTTTTTTTTTTTTCCCTTCCAAATTCTTTTTTTCTTTTAATTTTCTCACTTCTCAAACAATAATTTTTCAGATTTCAAAACCCAACCCCATCATCCAAATTTGTAGCGTTATTAGTCGGTGGAGAAAGCTAAATTAACCAATAGCTTAAATAAATTATATTTTTATATCATGTAAAATACCGTATGTACTGTTGTATAATCGAATCCTTATCAAGTACGGAGATCGATGTGGAAATATTTTTATTTAATAAATAAATAAAAAATAATTGTATAAGTACATCCTATCGTCGAAGGAAAAGGAAATTAAAAAATATTAATAAGAAACGGAGTCCTACAAAAAGAAGGAATATATTAGCTATCCTGATACCTAGGAAGCACGGATACTCTATTTGGTGGAGGTGACTCGTATCGAACTCGTATCCAGTTCAGATACTTTCCAGATACTCTAAGATATGTATCCGATAAGCCAAATGGCGTATCCGTTGACTTTTTCACAAGTTTGATTAGATGATACTTGGAGATACTTAGGGAATACTTGGAGGATACGTTTGGGGAAATGTTATAATTATTTTAGTATAAAACGGGGTCAAATTATAATTTCACCAAATGATTATAACATAAATTGATTGAAATATTACAAGTGTGTACATATATATATATATATATTAGTTTAGTTTGACAATTCTTTTTACAAAGTTAAGTAATTTTGAAAGAATCTACTGTATATGGATTTTTGTAAGATATATAACCAAGATAATAAGCAATTAAATTCAAGGACATTTTTGTAAATTGAAATAAAATGGGTTAGTTTTAGACATTTGTCACTTAGTTGGGGACTCATTTGCAAAATCACACGTAACGTAAAAAGACGGGTCTCATTGCCGAAAATTTCTCATTCGCTTATAACGGATTGGCAATTTGCATCTCTCTCTCACGCTTTTTTTGTTCTGCAAAATTTTCTCAGTCTTGGCTAGTACTCTCTCTCACTGCCTCTTCTTGGAAAAACCAGATACAAAACCCTAATTTACTTCATTTTTAGACGATTAAAATTATCTTGAACAGAAAAACAAAATGATACTCTTATCATCTCTCATAGCGAGCCAGATTCTCTTCCTTCTTCAGAGCCTGACCGACTCCAACTTCGACGCCGTTTTGAACGAACTCTTGCAAGTACGCGTTCAAATCTTAAAATTTCTGTTTTTAATGATTGTAAATGGTTATAGTATGATGAAACGAATGAATATCAGTATTTGTTGTCTAAGGAATGATCTCGTTTTATGTACATGTCATGGATATGCTGATTTTTGATTGCTAGGAAATTTTGTGAGTGAAGAGATTATAAGGGTTTCGATTGTTAGTTATTAATGTAGCTTTTTATTGAGACTATACAATTTCATGTGGTTAGTATTGATGTCTTAATTTACTAGAAAATCATGTGTGTGAATATGTAAACATGCGTGTGTTGAATGCTGTCATGAGTTAATTTGGCATGCGTACTATGTCAAAATGTTGGGACTAAAATGTGCAAAACAGTGAATATTGTAGAATTCATCTTACACTTAATGCTTAATGTGATAAATCGATACTGTCATGAGTTAATTTGGCAAATGTCTGTCAAAATGCACGAAACACGTAGAAGATCATAGAATTTAGCATGCATTTAATGCGATAAATCTGTACTGTCTTGAGTAAATTCGGCATATGTACTATGTCAAAATGTTGGATTAAAATGTGCGAAACATGTGGAAGATCATAGAATTTATCGTACATTTAATGCGATAAATTGATACTGTCTTGAGTAAAGTCGGCATATGTACTATGTCAAAATGTTGGATTAAAATGTGCGAAACATGTGGAAGATCATAGAATTTATCGTACATTTAATGCGATAAATTGATACTGTCTTGAGTAAAGTCGGCATATGTACTATGCAAAAATGTTGGATTAAAATGTGCAAAACATGTTGAAGATCAGAATTTATCGTACATTTAATGCGATAGGTCGAGACTTCTTACTAGCTTCACGTTTACTGAAGCATTAATTGCTTCTTTCATGACTATAGAGACGGTCCTATTGTGAATTGACAATGCCATTAGAGTACCCATTATTATATGGTGTCAGGGAAGGTATATTTAGATTTATTCGTAGTGATGGGTATAAAATGTGAATTGTTCCATTTATTAGTAATGTAATGGAGGAAAGAGTTGTTTTTCTTGTTCTTCCATTTTTTCCCATCATAGTTAATCCTACTGATAAGTAGAAGTATTGGTTATTTAAATATAACTGAGCTGCTTTCTTCTATTGTTAAAGTGAGGAGGCTTAAGGGGCCTCAGGTCATGAGCAGACAAGCTTTTGTTAACTTCTTGTGTGGTCCTCGTTTGCCCTAGGAACTCTGTCAAGAGGTTTGATCTTTATGCTGAGTGGAGTAGAATAGGTTTGCGATGTTGCCTAAGATTGTGACTTTGAAATATGTGCAAACAGAAATTTGGTGATATTTTAATTACAAATATCTTTTATAGCTTTTGGGGTGCCTAGGAAATGTAAGGCACCTTTGAGTTTTGCTGGAAAAACACATGCTCTAGTGCAGAGGAAGAAAAAAGGTGTTATGAACTTATGACAAAAAACACATGGACTTAGTTTAGTCAGAATTCTTTCTGATGTTATAAAGAATATTGTCCAGATCTTGGGAAGCTTTCGCTTGCAAGAATTAGGTACAAGTCATTTTTAGAAAAATCCATATATCTGTGTTATTGATCTGGGTTTTTATTTGCAATGACATGATAATGGTTTAAAAAAATCTATTGATGTTGTCGATCATTCTAAATTGAGCAGTTTCTGGTCTGTTTTTACTATATTTTCACATTAGTGACTCATAGCTTTTATCTTTTGAGAAGTTTGTTGAATATGGAAGCGAGGGAAGCATTTTACTGCTCCGAACTTGTTTGGATCATATGAATTTTGACAAAGGGGAAGTGCACAAAATGCAACTGAGGCCAGATCTTTTAGCTGCGATATTGAGATATCTATTGGATCGACCAAATTTCAGTACTGTGTTTTGTGAATCATTAAGAGGAATTGTGATCAATGAAAAATTCCTTGGAGACTTCTGTGATGCATTACAATTATCAGTCTTTGAGAAAATTGCCCTTGGTCTTGCTTTGGCAGATGCAGAGAATCTTGAGATGAGAACAAATGGTAAGTTTACTACTTCACCCTGATGAGTAATTTCTTTTCAGTGCCACAGTTAATATTATCTTATGTGCTGTTGCATGTTTGTTTTTTGTAATCATGTAAAATTTGTTGTTTCTTAGGGCAAAACTTTAGCATGGGTCAGATAGAGAAGTTGTGCGAAAATCCTGCATCTGTTGATTCTTCTGAGCAAATACAGAATATTATCATGTTCTTGTATCGGTCAGAGGGCCTTGCCAAGCATGTAGACTCCTTTATGCAAATGTTGTCTCTGATGGATCCGAAGGAGAGGACTCCGTTGATATTGGCTCCATTGCTGTCTGATAGTTTACTGGAGACGACCAGGTTTCCCAGGTATTCTTCTTTCCTTGATTTATTGTTGGGTGTTGACTGTGTAATTGATTTACCAGTTTATAATTCTGAGCCATAGTTGATAGCCGTCTTTTTAACCTTCTCTTGCAGAAATTTGGATATATTCTATGGTTGCAGCGAAAATGAATTTGATGATATTGTAGCAGAGATGGAAAGTGAAACTAGCATGGCCGATATTATGAGGGAACTAGGTTATGGATGCACAGTCAATTGTTCACATTGCATTGAGGTGTTGACATTTTTCTCACCTCTAACTGAAGTTACCCTCTCTAGAATACTTAGCACAATGACACGGACTTATACTGGGCTTGAGGACAATCAGAGTTCTTATTCGACATTTTGCTCAGCTATTGGTGGCACTGCTACATCTGATTTGTCATGCTTCAGCTCCTGGAACGTTGATGTTCTTGTTGATTCGATAAAGCAACTTGTAAGCACTAGTTGGATAATCACTCTTATTGTGTATCTTCTTCAAGTAATAGTGATCTGTCCAGGCAAAATGTACTTTTATTTGACAACAATAATGTGTTGTAGGCTCCCGGAACCAATTGGATACGTGTTATGGAATGTTTGGATCATGAAGGCTTTTACATTCCCAATGAGGGTGCCTTTTCATTTTTAATGTCCATTTACGCTCGTGCATGTCAGGTATTATTTTACAGCATCGATTTTTTGTCATCATACCCTGTTATATCTTTGAAGTTATTGCTCATTTATGTAAGCATATACGCAGGCTCCTTTCCCTCTGCATGCTGTTTGTGGGTCTGTCTGGAGGAATGCCGATGGCCAGTTATCTTTTCTAAGACATGCTGTGTTAGCTGCACCAGAAATATTTACCTTTGCTCATTCGATTCAGAAACTAGTACGGCTGGTTGCTTGTCCATGCAAATTCCCCCAACCCCCTCCCTCTCTTTTTATTTAATCGAGATGTATGTTCTTTTTTTTGTAGGTATATGATGAAGTACTTCATGGTCGTGGATCAACAAATCACGCATGGTTGTCTCTTGACCTTTTGGAGGTGCTATGTCAACTTGCTGAGCGGGGCCATGCCAGTACAGTACGAGCAATGCTGGAGTTCCCTCTCAAACACTGCCCTGAAATGTTACTTCTTGGAATTGCACAAATTAATGTATTTTCCTTGTCTTTATGTTTATAAAGTTGATTCTTCAATTAAAAAAAAAAAAAAAAAAATCCTCTCCTCGGGACTTTGTTAGTGGGTGATAATTAATTGTTTCCTTTCTTTCCTTTTTTTTTTTTTTTCCTTTGCAGACTACTTATAACCTCCTGCAGTGCGATGTGTCTTCCACTGTTTTCCCCCTAATTGTTGCAAATTCACTGAGAGGCATGATTCTTAACCTTTGGCATTCTAATTCCAAGCTAGTGGTCCGTGGATTCATAGAAATGGCTAGAATTGATCAAGGAAACTTGCTTAGAATTTTGGACATCTGCCAGGATCTAAAGGTAAAACACCAACTCAACATAGCGTTTTTCTTGCTAATAGAATATTTATCATTCTTTTCCTGTGAAAGCTCTGTGTAGGTTGTTTATATCTGGGAGATCAAGATGGTACCTTTCTTCTCTGATAAGGGCTTCTTATCAGCCTTATCATTATTAGTTTTATTCTTTCTGGAATTTGCCCCCTTCCCTCCACCTCAAAACTCTCCCATAGAAGAGCTTTGATAATTGTGAATATTTATTTGTTTCCATAGGGTGGGTAATGAATGAGTAATTTTAGTTGCACAGTGATGTGCATCCATGAGTTTTGGGATCTTTGACTCCAGTTTTTTTGCTTACAAATGTATATATAGTATTAAACACAAACATATTATAGCTTACTTGCATATATAAGATGATCATAAAAGATGAATGTTGCAGAAAGATGTACCAAATCTTCCATTTATTGTCGTATGATTTTCAGAAGTGTGGTTTTAATTTCATGTATGAATAAATAAAATGGTTGATACTCTTTTTTGCATTAGCTCTTGTTCTTTATTACTGTTATTTGGTAATCCACACTCCACAGTTTGTTCTTCTTCTTCTTCTTTTATTTTACTTCATATGTGTTATTTTTAAATTTATGCATCACAGATTTTACCACTTCTCTTGGAGCAAAGTCCATTTTCTTTTGGAATTCAATTGGCTGCCCTTGCTTCTCAAAAAGAATACATAAGTTTGGAGTCATGGTTGAATGATAACCTGAGCAGTTACAGAGACATTTTCTTTGAGGTTGGTTTTTTGATTCTCTGTTATTTTCAATTTACTATGAGAATGGAAGCCTTCATAGGTTTTAGCAAATCACACATGAACTAACATTTATAATGTTCTTACTAATCTCCAGGAGTGCCTCAAGTTTTTGAAGGAGATTAGTTTTGATGCAGCAGATCAAGCATCTACCAATTTGTTTCAACATTCTGGTCCTGTTGTGAATGCATACAGCGAGACAAGTTCAACTATTTTAAAGGTTCTACTAGACACAGTCTGTTTCATTAGCTATCGCATGCTGTATTATTTTTGATTACATATGATGTTTTACAGGTCCTTCAAGCTAATGTCATACAAATTGCCTCTGACCACCTAGCTGAGGAATTGAAAAGAGTACAGGTGGTTTTTCTGCATGTTGCTCCTCAACTCCAGCATGTTGACACTTCAGATCCACCAGCATCAGATGGATATGCTGATGATATAGAGGCTCAAGCAAATTCTTATTTTCATCAAACATTTTCTGGTGAAGTGCCTCTTAATGCGATGATTCAAATGCTTGCACGTTTCAAGGAGTCTTCTGAGAAAAGGTTTATATTAACTTAACCTTTGAGAAATTTTTGTACCCATATTCTGTGTGGAATCTTTTAACATAGATACTTGCTGTTTAATTCTTTTTTTTCTTTTTTTTTTTGCATCTTTCGCTATGTTGAATGGATGTGTGTAGTGGCATCACAGTTGACACCGTATGGTGTTAGTATTGTGGTATTTTAATATTTAATTCTTCTGCTAGAATGAATAATATAGTAGTGGAGCTTGTATATGCAATTTAATAGTATAACAGACCAAACTATAACTTCTTAAATCAGTTAGCAATAGAGTTGTTATCTATCCTGTTTATGTACAATACATACTATGCCTGTTGCCTATTCAGCCATGGCTTGACTTTTAAGTTTAAATTTAAATTTATTGTTTTGATGCGATCATATGTGAATTGACAGGGAACAGTCAATCGCTGACTGCATGATACAAAATTTGTTAGAAGAGTACAAGTTCTTCCCTAAATATCCAGAAAAGCAGCTCAAGATTGCAGCCGTTCTTTTCGGTATGCTTTATTATGTTGTTTATGCATGTTCCTAGCCTTTTTGGGATGAAATTTTGATTGAATGTGTGTGTAAAAATAGAAATAAAGTATATTAAGTTAGTTGAATTTTATTGATTGCTGACTTAGTTTTGGAGTTGAATATCTTACTCAGTCATTTTCCATTCTACAGGTTCTTTGATAAAGCATCGGCTTGTAACCCATCTTACACTTGGTATTTCTCTGCGTTATGTGTTGGATGCCTTGCGTAAACCCACAGACTCAAAAGTTAGTAGTACCTTTGATATTTTGTCCATCATCTTTAACAAACATTTTTTTTTTTTTTTTTGACGTGATTGATCTGGGCTTGTAGATATTCGCTTTTGGGGCCAAGGCTTTAGAGCAGTTTTTGGATCGCTTAGTTGAGTTGCCGCAATATTGCAATCATATTTTGCAAATATCTCACTTGCGTGGTACTCATTCAGAGCTTGTTGCATATATTGAACACACTCTTGCTAGGATTTCATCAGGCCACTTGGAATCAAATAGAGTCCATGGTGCCTCCTCTGATCCCCTTGATGGCTCTACTCCCGCTACATCAGAAAATGTGGAGGTAAAAAATGAATTTAATTTTTTTTACTCATGTTGTGCATTTAAGCTCGCTTAACCTTTAAAATATGATAACTTCAACCTGTTAGAGTGCTTAAGTACAACTAAACTAAAAATGTTTTCATGAGTAAGGATTGTGAAACATTAATACAGTTGTGGTTTCAAAAGTTTACTGTGAGCATATACCGACTTCGTAGAGCTTTTTTTGTCTACTGAATACTAATATTATGAGTTAATAGATTATTAGGATCTATGTCAGATTATCCTAAATCACTGTAGTTAAAGAGCTCTTTAAACTTTCCTCGTGTGACATCCAGTCCTCTCTGCACATTAATTTTGCATTATATCTTTGAATAACTTGATTTAGTATCATGGAATGGCATGTGCGTGCCAAATAACATATTTATTATTTAGTCTTTCACCATTTGGACATGCACTTATAATTCTCATGTCCTTTACCCAAAGCTTACTATACTGTTGGTGCGTCTTTTTTTCTTTATTGGCGCCTTTATCAGTGTGGTTAATTTGAAACTTAAGGAGGTATCTTTTTTCTTTACTCAAAACAGCTTGGAAGCAGCTGTTAGTTTGATGGGGAGAGTGTCAATCTATTACTTTAAGGTAGAGAATAATTCTTGAGTGATGAGGGATTGATATGGATTAAGGTTTCAGCCAAGGTAACCGTTGAGGAACTATTAGTCCTAAAAGCTTAAACTTGTAAGAAAGTGGACAACCTTAGTATATAAGCTTTAGGACAGTGTTTAGGTACCAGACATTCATGTGAATCAACCATAAACATTTTACAAAAGCACATTGAACTAAAGATGCCGGGTTTTCAGGATTTTTACACAAGGCTTCTCTGGTAGATAGGTTTTGATATAAAAAAAGCTGAAAGTTATGTGAAGGGGCCTAACAGTATTGTTTAAAATTGGACAACAATGTGAAATTTTATAATATCTGAATATTGGTTTCTCATAATTGTAGTGCCATTCATATTGATATACGACTGAACTTTAGTGCATCAGAACCTCATTAATGGTTTTACATTCCTGTCAATATTGTTCTGTCAATGTCTTGAATGCTGATACATGTGGTTAATATTCTAAAAGAGGCTTTAAACTTTGACTGGCCTTTTCACTTTATTATGTGGTTCTTCTGGGTTGTTTTCCAGTACACCAATAGCTTGAGATATTGACTCATAATGTTTTTATGGAGACTTGTTTTCATACAAGATTTCAGCATTTTTATTTATCTTCAGTTACTAAGTTGCTGTAGTTTGTCAATTTAAACACTTAATAATTCTTTTGCATTTACTAAATGGTGTAGGTACCTGATTCTTCTTGGCAGTTATTGGGGTCTAGGAACACACAACCCTCACAGCAACACTCTTCTGCACTCCAGCAACAGGGACATCAAGTATTTCTTGGTGAGAGGTACAGAGCAACTGCAACTTCAAATAGTAGCACAAAACCACTTTTGCCTCCATCTGGTCACCCTTCAAACATTTCTACGAGTGATGTGGCTAGTAGTCAAAATGTATTCCCTCTTTCTGTATCAATCTACCTGTTAGTTTATAATCTCTATATCCTACTTCTTGAAAATTTATTTTTTGCTTTTTCAGTTAACTATCTCTCAGCCTTCACAAAATGCAACAAGTGTCTCAGCAGCTGCCTCTTCCTCTGGTTTTCTTCATTCTTCTAGGGCAATTACTTCAACTAGTAAGTATAGATGCCTTTGTGACTGATATGGTGGTATCCCTGGATGATAAATTCTCTTAGGTTCCATGCAGAAAGTTTTCCGAGCTCTTGCATCTGATTATTAAATATACCCATTTTTTGTAGGCATGCTTAGACAACATCCATATAGTACAGGGTTTGGTTCTGCTCTCAATATTGAAACACTCATTGCAGCAGCTGAGAGAAGGGATGCTCCCATAGAGGTATGTTAATCTTTTATTGAACATGATAATCTTTTACCGAAACAAACTTAGTTGGAGAAGTAGAGAACAAAAATCAGAAAAGCCTTTAAGACATTTCTCTTAGAGAGAAGTGATGAAGTTTGTGTACTATCTGACAAGGAGCCTCCAAAAACTTTTGTTCCCTTGTTTTATTCAGTTTCAGGTCTGTCTATTTGTTAAGTTATGATGTATGAAGTACATTGCACTGTTTCTGACCCTGCAAGAATCTAAGAATATTTTTTACCCTTCTGTTTCCATGATGGAGAGATGAATTTCATATTTGAATTATATTTTTGGAGTTATTTGAACCATTGGTTTCAGTTCTGGATTTTTCCAAATTGAGATTACTTGTTATATACTGAAGATTAAGTGTTGCATTGGATTTCACATCTGATGGAAGCAACCTGTTTTTACCTTTTCATTCTTCATTCCATTTTTCTTTATCAATTTTTAATATCTTGTTTACTGAAGATTAAGTGTTGCATTGGATTCCACTTCTGATGGAAGTAACCTGTTTTTATCTTTTCATTCTTCTTTCCATTTCTCTTTATCAATTTTTCATATCTTGTTTACTTATCCTCTCTCTCTCTCTCTCTCCCCCCCTAATGAGGAGAAATTTATTTATATGCTGTATGCCTGTATCCTTCCTTCTAGTACTGATAAGTCATTATTGTTTTAAAGAACTATAATGTTATTATTTTCTTGACAGGCTCCTGCATCAGATGTCCAGGATAAGATACTATTTATGATCAATAATATTTCAACCTTAAATATTGATGCTAAAGCGAAGGAATTTACTGAGATTTTAAGTGAGCAGTATTATCCATGGTTTGCTCAGTACATGGTCATGAAAAGGTCTGATTATATTCCATTTTAAGCGGTTTCTGTTTTATTTCTTGATATTTTATGCATGATTGCATTGATCTCTATGTACAACGCATGTATTTAATCTTTTTTGCTTCTGTTCTTACTTCTTTATCACTTAACTAATTTCAAATCATCCTCTATCTCAATACAAAATACGTTTCAGAGCAAGCATTGAACCCAATTTCCATGACTTGTACTTGAAGTTTCTGGACAAAGTTAATTCAAAAGCATTGAATAAGGAGATTGTTAAAGCTGCTTATGAAAATTGCAAGGTTTGGTTTATTTGCTAAAAAATTTATGTAGTTTGAAATTTTACGTTATTTGATTGTTAATAATAATTAACAATTTATGTCAGGTTCTTTTAAGATCAGAGCTTATAAAATCAAGTTCAGAAGAGCGCTCCTTGCTGAAAAATCTGGGCAGCTGGCTTGGGAAGTTTACAATTGGCAGAAATCAAGTACTTCGGGCTCGTGAGTTAGATCCCAAATCTTTAATCATAGAGGTAATTATTCTAATGATTCTCTTTTTGTGACTTTACTCTGTTACCTGTTTTCCATAGTAATCTTTAAAGCCTAGTCTGCCATTTTATGTCCAGTTAAAATTCTTTCTTCTTTCATTTTCCTTTAATAGAAGTGAAATGTAAACCAAATCCTCCCCACACGCTAAGTGGGTAGGATTCAATCCCCAGACCTCTTACATAACCATAAGATATTTCACTGTGAAGCTAGCTAGTACACTCAATCTACTTGCGATTCTATTATTTTAACCAGAATTTATGTAGTAATACTTTTCTCCCTTTTGTTTGGCAGGCATATGAGAAGGGACTGATGATTGCTATCGTTCCTTTTACATCAAAGGTATTATTTTCTTACTGATGCAAGTTGCCGCTTCTTTGGTTGAATTTTGATGTCTTACTGGTTTGAACTTGCTGCAGATTTTGGAACCGTGCCAAAGCAGTATTGCCTATCGACCTCCTAACCCTTGGACCATGGCGATTCTTAGTTTGCTTGCGGAGATTTATACATTGCCAAATTTAAAAATGAATCTCAAGTTTGACATTGAGGTCGACAAAAGCTGTTAATATCAAATTATTTTCCAAAATATATGAGATTACTGTCTCTTTCTTACTGTACCTTAACTCTTCCATTCCTTTAGGTCCTTTTTAAGAACCTTGGTGTTGATATGAAGAACGTTAAGCCAACATCTCTTCTTAAAGATCGTGTTAGGGAAGTAGAAGGGAACCCTGATTTTTCCAATAAAGATATTGTGGCATCTCAAACACAAGCAGTTACTGAAATCAACTCTGGAATCATACCTGCATTGAATCGGGTTGACCTACAGCCTGAAATTGTCAATTCATCTCATCCTGGTGGACATTTTAAAGTATTGCCTCAGGTTTGTTGTGTATGATGTTTGCGAGTTGGTTACGTCATTTACTTCCAATTCTAGCATTTTGAATTAAAATTGTTTGCTGTTCTTAGTATGCCGGTGGCTTGAATCTTGCTTCTGGTCAATTGATGGAGGATGAAAAGATGGCAGCCCTAGGTCTATCTGATCGCCTTCCTCCTGGTCAAGTAGCTCCATCGCAGTCACCATATTCTCTTGGTCAGGTATGGTTGCTTTCACAGAGTCTTATGTGTTCTAAGAATTTAAAATTTCTTATGCTCTGCTAAAACACTACTGTATGTGATATGTGCAGATCCCTTCACCAATTCCAAATATTGGAAGTCATATAATTTTAAACCAAAAGCTCAGTGCTTTGGGCTTGCATTACTTTCAGAGGTTTGAATTTGTCACTTTTTTTTTATAGCTCTAGCCTAACTAAAGTGGTCAGTTGTCTATGCATTGTAGCGTGACGCCATATTTTCATTTCAGTGTCATTCCCAGTGCTATAGAGAGAGCTGTCAAAGAGGTAATGTCTCCTGTTGTTCAACGTAGTGTTGCTATTGCTATTCAGACAACAAAGGAACTTGTACTAAAGGTTAGAATTGCCCCATTGTATATACTAATTTATGATTTTGGCCATTAGATTTTGGTATATTGCTTTCTTGTCACCTAAGAAAATATAAAACTTCAGGATTATGCCATGGAACCCGACGAGACCCGCATATATAATGCTGCCCATTTGATGGTTGCTAGCCTGGCTGGAAGTTTGGCTCATGTGACATGCAAGGTCAGTCTTTTTCTGTCCTTCATTTTTGGACATTGTTACCTGTTTAGTCCCTTTATATGGGCTTGATTCTTAAAAAATTTTGTTCACAACCAGATATGTTATTGTGCTGTTCTTCTAATGATCTAGTATTGCTTCTTTTCTTTTGCTAGGAACCTCTTCGGGCTTCGATATCAAGTCAGCTTAGGATTTCATTTCAGAGTAGAACCATTCCCAATGAAGTTCTAGAGCAAGCTGTGCCTCTTATTATGAATGATAACCTTGATCTGGGTTGTGCGGTGATTGAACATGCTGCAACTGAGAAGGTATTCTTTCATGGCTCTCTTATTATTCTAAATTGTCTGTCTATTTTTTTTATCATTTTGGGATGCCCTGTTTACTTTCAGAAGTTAAAAGTGTTTTTTTTTTCCATTGAATTCTTGAAATTATTCTTACCTTTTGATTTTTGTTTATTTTGCAAAGACAATTTTTTAAACCCAATGTGAAGAGCATTGTTTTTTGTTGTGCCCTCTTACTCATTAAGTTTTCAATGTGGGATTCATTCGCATGTTCTCTAACTTCACATTTAAAAATCTTTTAAAAGAAGTGGAAATTACAATGAATCTTTTTCCTAGACACCAAAAAATTTCAAAATTTAGTAACTAACTTGTGCAAATATACTTCAGTACCATGAAAAGCACTTCTATATCTTTCTGTCCAAATGTTCTACATCAACATGATGAAGATATCATCCGTGCTTATGTTTTAATTTTGTTCACAAGACTCGCATGCCAGGACTAAATTTAAAGCAGAAATCAGTTTCACCCAACTAACATTAAATAATTCCAGAATGAGATACCTCAATTACCTTGCCAATATGCATGAATAAGAAGATAAACTCGATTACTTTATTTTTGTTTGCTGGGCTAGTTGAATTGGAAATTTTGAGATGAATCAGAATGGTGACTGAAGTATAAAATTTATGGATTTGAGACGGTTAATTTCTCAAGTTGGGCTGAAAATTATTCCTGGATTTCCTATATGTTTATATTTTCAAACACTCATTGTCTTTAAGATCCTGTGGTTTTCTAAGGAAAAATTTTGTGCTTTTGCTGAGGGAGCAAAAAAGCTAAGATCCTGTGGAACAGTGGAAGTGGGCAGTCCTAGCTTTGTTATGGGTTGTCGCAGAGGAGAAACAGCAGGGACTTTGAAGGAAAGGAGGATAATTTAGGTTGTTTTATGGGACAAAATTCAGTATCTAGCCTTCTTGTGGGTTTCAGTTACTAAACATTTCCAGGAGACTTGTTTTTGTTCATTAATATTAATTGGGAGGGTGCTGTGAGATAATTTTTGGTTTTATTATTTTTATTTTTTATCATGTTTTTTGGTCGGAGTCTTATTTCTTTTAGTGTTGTTGTTGTACAACTTTTTGGTTTCTCCATAGTAGGTTTTTTTTCCATAGCTCAATGGACTGCTGCTTGACGTAAATTTCCTGTTTCTTATCAGAAAAAAATGTACTTAATTGTGTTTCAATTATTTTATTTTTCCATTAAAAAAAAAAATAAGTAAGTTGAGATTCTCTTGAAGCATTGAGTTAATTTGAAGTTCTAGCTTCAAATTTTTCAAGTTTGAACTATAAAACCTTTCGCCATATATCAAGTGAGTCAAATATGTTCCTTTTGAAAAAAAAGAAAAAAAAGTAGTCACACATGTGAGCTCTCTATCTCTTTTATTATTTGTCTCCTCTACTCTCCACCTGTCTGCACATTTCTGATTCTTAGTTCTAGATTTATGGCCTACTTAAAAGATTTCAGAGGTTTTTTGTTGAAAGGATCTGTAATACAACATAGAAACCATCATACTGCTACTGCATTGCACAGAATACTCTTAACAGGCTATAGAATGTTGTGAAAAAATAGGTTCTATCAGCAAGTGCAACTTCTTTTGGATGGTCTTGCTTGTGAAATACAAAGAATGAAACTTAGATTTTTGAAATGTTTCTTTTTGAGAGAGGTTTTTTGTCTCAATGTTAGTTTTACCTTTGTGAGATAGTTACAGTGCATTTTTTACTATTTCAGGCTCTACAAACCATTGATGGTGAAATTGCTCAGCCACTTTCTCAGAGAAAGAAGCATAGGGAGAGTGTTGGTCCTCCATTCTATGATGCAAGCGTTTATACACAAGGTTCCATGGGTGTTTTATCGGAGGCCCTCCGTCCTCGCCCAGGTCACCTGTCCCATTCCCAACAGCGGGTATATGAGGTTAACAATTTTTTACCTATGCTTATGGCTTACTGCAGTTTATATTATTTTAAACACAGTTTTATCTTATCCTCTATTATCCTGTCCCAGGATTTTGTTCGGTTTCCCTGGCAAAACCAACCTGGACAAAGCTCAAATGGTGTATCTGCTGGTGGTTCTGCCAGTTCAGGATTGTCTCGTGCTTATGTGTCACCGGCAGGACAACATAACTCTGGCTTTTACTCAGCTGGGCTTGGAACTACTGGCTTAAATGCTACTCAGCCCTTAGATCTTATTTCTGAGGAGATGGACCACAATTCTGTGCAAATTCTTAGGTGCTTTTTTTTTAATATATTGAAAATAAACTCGTTTCATTCATTTCTGTTATTATCATTATTTATCTTTTTTTTTTTTGTTCACTCTGGATTTTTAACTATTTCTTTTAACAGTGGTTCATCAACTCGTATTGGAACAATTGATGGTGTTATTCCACATGGTGCTAAGATCAATTCTGTTACTTCATTTTCCTCAGCTACCACAGCTCCTGAAGTGCATGCAGTGGAGACCTCCAATGCTGTAAAAGCCAGAAACTATAATATAATTACTTTGGATTATATTGTTGCTTTTTTTCACTTTATATTCATTTTGGCCTGATACCTGTATTATATTGTTCTGATTGGTATACTTGATTTGGTAAAAGGAATTTGGAGCTATTTTACCTTTACTGCCCGCAACTTCTGCCCCTGAGCACCTGGGAAGTGGAATCTCAGAACCCTCATTATCAATGGCAGATGTACTGGAAAAGTATAAAATTGTTGCCCAGAAGGTAGTCAATGTCTTGGCTATTCTCTTCTCTCCCTCTTTCAGCTTGGGTGTCATTTATGTTCTTTAATAATTACTTATAATTTTATTTTATTGAGAGCATAAAGTATGATTCTTTAAGTTATATTTTTTATTTTCCTTTTTTGTACTAATCTAACTCTTTATCCTCTAGCTAGACAAAATGTAGGGGGGGTGGGTGGGTGGGTGGGTTGTTGTGAACTTTGTTTTGTTTGTTATCTCTTCTTCTTGTCTGATTAGTATTTTTATTAATCTTAACAACCTTCTGTGGGTATGCATCTCAGTTGGAAACTTCGGTGACCAAAGATTCGGGGGAGGCAGAGATTCAGGTTTTTACTTGTTTGCCCACTTGTGTTCTTTTTTTCAAATTTATAATTAAGATGCCTTTGTATATCTTAAAATTTATATGTGAGTTTTTCATTAAAGTTTTTAAAGGTGTCAAAAATCCACAATGATCCGGGGTCATATATGTTCAGGGGATTATTGCTCAGATTCCTGAAATCATACTGAAATGTGCTAATCGAGATGAGGTTGCCCTTACTGTTGCTCAAAAGGTTTGTTATTTTCCATTTGGAAGATGATTATATTTTCTGTTCTCCCCTCTAATTTCTCTATGTACTATTGAGCAGGTATTCCAGAGTCTATATGAAAATGCTTCAAACACTTTACATGGTGCTCACCTTTTGATTTTGGTCGCTATTCGTGATGTTTGCAAGCTTGTCGTGAAGGAGCTTACAAGTTGGGTATGTGGAGAGACTTTTTTGTGTAAAGTGGTTTGATTGAGATTTGATGTTAATTATTATTGTTATATAATTTATTGTTGTTGTGGTTTAGTGTTTAGTGTTTAGGCTCCTTGCAACGAACCTTTTCTTTTTTTTCTTTTCTTTTTTTCTAGGTATACAATTGTTTGGCCTGATTTAGATGTCTAACATAAATTATGAGTTGTTTGTGCTCCTTGCAATTTCTAGTTTGTGAAGCTGTCACACAGTTGGGGTGTTGACGGGATGGTTTGTTGGAAGTTGGAATGGCCTCTTTGGTAGGCACGGGAGCAGTTAAATATGAAAATTATTTCAATACCTAGGAAATTTCAATGTAGTACTAGGAAATTTCAATGCTGATAACTTAACAATTAAATCAATCATCATATTTAATTATTTATTATATTTTTAGCATTGAAAACATGTATAATCCTGTCAGTTATTACCATTCCAGTGAGTTTGGAAAGCACTTGATATTTATAAGCACTTAAAGCAGAGCACATCATCATTATTAGTAAGGATAAATGAAGAGTATATGAACTGCATACTTATTGGCCATGGGTATATTGTACTCCAGGAATTCTGAGATTTGTCTGTTCAGATGTTATTTCTAATCAATCCTTGTTAATATTCTCAATTTAAGTTTATAAAATCTTGTGCTATGATATTGATAAGGTTACAAATTGGTCAGTGTTGTGTTAAGGAGGTTGGCAATTATAAAGGTGATGCAGACAGTTAAACTTGTTTTGATCTTACTTGTACCTTTACATGAGTTTTTGAACATACCTTTCCATGACTTTCTTGATATGGTCTATCTTCGGCACTCCTACTCATTAGTTTATTTATTTATTTTATTTATTTTTATTTCTAGGTGATTTATTCGGATGAGGAGAGGAAGTTTAACACAAATATAACGGTTGGCCTTATACGCAAAGATTTACTAAACCTTGCTGAATACAATAAGCACATGGCAAAGCTAATTGATGCTGGAAGAAATAGTATGTATAGGAAATTTTCATTCATATAGTCTTGGTTGGTCCTGGAGCACCTAATTAAGCTCTCTAATTGTGAATAATTTGCAGAAGCTGCTACAGAATTTGCTGTAAATCTTCTTCAAAACTTGGTTCAGGAATCAAGAGTTAGCATATCAGAACTTCCAAATCTTGTTGATGTCCTGGCAAAGGTAAAAATTAGTTCATTTTTTCAATTGCTTGGACTATTGTACTGTTGTGTAACATATATTTGAGTGATGATTGGTTACTCCAGGTTGCATCAAGACCTGGATTTTCTGAATCTTTGCAGCAGTTGGTTGAGATTGCAAAGAATCCTGCAGCAAATGTAGCAAATCTTTCTGGTGTTATTATTGGCAAGGAGGATAGGACCAACCAACCTAGAGAAAAGAAGGTAGCTGAAGATAGTTTCAACCGTTTTTTTTTCCCAACATCAATCCTGGTTAAAGATTATTCCAAGGATAAAATTTTAACTATTTATTGTTGAAACAGGGAATTGATCGTTCCATGACGATCAGGGAGGACTATACAAGTGCCGAAGCTGTGGCGGTAGATCCTGCTGGTTTCCAGGAGCAGGTTAGTAAAGTAGCAAGTCATGCTAGAATTTAAATGTTATGATGCTCAAGTTTCTAAAGGATCAGCATTTTACTAATATTGGACACCAAATGACTTTTTGAATATTGCATATGAGATGACATTTTGGCAGAAATGGAAATTTGATCCAAGTTTTTTTATTAGGAAGAAATGCAAAACTTCCCCTGGCTTGCCATGTACCAAAAACCCCCAAATCAGTGCCTGTGGGGTTTATGGTACAGAGGGTTTTTTTTAAACTAAATTTAAAAAACACAGGGTTGTATGTGGTATACAGCAGGGAGGTTCTTATGTGTTTAACTCATTTCAGTAAGTCTAATGTGTTTAGTTTTATGAAAGGTGTCAATTAATATGTTGGTTTTTTATATCTTGTAGTCAAACCGATGTCTCACCAGAGTATATAATTGTGTGCATTATTGACATGTTCAAATTATTTGTTTATTGTCTTATGTTGTATTGTTCTTTGATATATCTGTTAAACAGGTAAATGGTTCATATTTTTGGAAGTATTTTAATTCGTTAATTTCTTGCCTTTATAGATTTTTATCATATTTCATGTGCTATGGTCCTGTGGACTTTGGAGCACTGTTCTCAATCACGTTGACATGTTTTTGTTGTATTATAGTGAAGTCTATACTCTTTTGTTATAGCTATTTTCTTTGGGTTTTTAAATGAATATTGTCTTCTCTGGCACAAAGCTAGTATATTCAAATGTTTTGGCTGTGATTTTGAGGTCACATTCTTTTATCAATCTTGTTTGTCTTGACTCTTAAGTATCATATTACACGTCTACACCTCATTGTTTAGATGTTTTGAAATCTAATTTAGTTTTTTTTTTTTTGTTATCATCCTTTTTGTTGATGCCTAGATGCAATATGTGATTCTCTTTGCTGCTTCCTCCAACCATCTCCCATCTTTTCTGTCATTAATTTGTTTCAAATATAGAACATGTTGAAAAACAGAATATTTCAGTAGAAGCTATGGGACATATTGTTGAAACAAAGTGGTGTACTTACTAGTTAATTAACCTTTGTGATCGTGCTTAAGGATTTGTCTTTACGTATTTTTAAGATCTAAGAGAGATTGATTTGAAAATTTGGTTGTCTTCTGTTTTGTAGAATTATTGAACATCATGGTATCAGTTCTGTTGTGTGTGTGTGTGTGATGACATTTTATTTTGTCCTTGTGAACTTGTCAATTGCTGCAGGTTTCTGTGCTTTTCCGTGAATGGTATCAGATATATGAACTTCGTGGCACAAATGATGGAGCTTGCACACATTTCATCACACAATTGCAGCAAAGTGGATATCTAAATGGGGATGATATGTCAGATCGTTTTTTCCGTCTTCTTATGGTAATATCCCTGTCATTGGAGCTATTTTTTGCAAAACCATTTTATTCCAAATATTGTTATCATTGGAAAATTCTGTGTAATCCGTTTTATTATTGCGTGTTGCAGGATATCTCTGTTGCCCATTGCCTCACTTCTGAAATGCAATCACCTCAAGTGGTGCCAAATCTATCATTTCTTGCAATCGATGTATATGCGAAGCTTGTTTCTTTGATTTTGAAGGTATACATTATATTCTATATTACTTTATGTTTTTTCAGGGTATGTTATCCATCCTCTTGTAGTAACTTATACCCTTCATGTGTTTTTTTATTTAGTATTGTGTAGTGGAGCACGGACCAAGTAGACTTCTCCTCTGGTCAAAGGTTTGAGTTAGAATTTATCTCTTGACTTTCTTTGCTTGTTTGGGACACTTGTTAAATGCAAGAATTATGGATGTTGACAGATTCTCTCAGTAACTGTCAGAGTTATTCAGAGAGATGCAGAGGAGAAGAAGGGATCTTTCAATCCTAGGCCATACTTCAGGTTGTTCATCAACTGGCTTTTTGATCTTGTTACGCAGGATCCTATCCTAGATGGGGCTACTATTCAGGTATGTTTTTGTTTTAGATCGTTCATTATTATTGTCTTTCTACATGAACTAACATAGATGTGTATTTTCAGGTTTTGATAGCTCTTGCAAATGCATTCCATGCATTGCAGCCACTTAAAGTTCCTGCATTCAGGTTAGCATCACAAACTTTAAGAATTGTACTTTCTCAATAATTTTTCATTTTCTGGAACTATAATTTTTAAAGGAATTATTGTTCTGTAGATATATTAAGAATGATAATAAATTGGAAATTAGATGTGGTTAGACTGTCGGCTGGAAGTTCCAATTTTGGTAATATCCACATCAACAAGATATAAAACGTTGCATTTTTTTTCTTCAAAATTTTAGAACTTGTTGGGAGGCGGTTGGGTTATACATGCTTATAAAACCTGCTTTCCTGGCTATACATATAATCGTTTACAACCACTTCAAAGCGTCACAGGAATACAAATTTTCAGGCATTTGTTTTTCCCTTTCTTTTATTTGTTACCATATTTTGTTGGGAGGCAGTTGGGCTATTGTACATGCTTATAAACTCTGCTTTCCTGGCTAAACATGTAATTATTTACCACCACTTCAAAGTGCCACAGAAATGCAAATTTTCAGGCTTTTTTCCCCTTTTTTTTGTTACTATCTTTTGATGGCCCAGATTATATTTCATCCATGATGGTGCCCATTAATTTTAGCTAATAATTAGTCCTATCTTGTGGATATATTCCAACAGTGATTTGTTGGAAATTGTTACTCTCAACAATCTTGCTGCAATTTTATGTGCACTGGATCACCACTGGTTATCATATGGACCTGTCTATGTCGGTTCTTTTTAATACCGATGATATCACCACATGAAGTTTTGGCCATAAGGTTTCAGAAAAAACAGTTGGGGAATAGTAATGCTAATTTAATGTTTATGAACACTTACCCTCTATGAATTAAAAGTGAGGTGTGTTCAGTGTACTACTCGGATACATCATTCAATCCTTATGTTACATATATTTATTTGTTATATCTAGAATTTTGGATAGTTATAGAAGATGATCACTTAAAAAATATTTGGACATAATCTATTTTCCTGAATTTTGTTGTTGACTATTTCTTTATTTTTCTTGATGTTTAACTAAATATTCAAATTTTCCAAATCTTTGTGGAGTGCTTGGATAGTGGCCCATAAGGGCTTGTTAAAATTATACTTTGTTAGTTTCTGCTTTTGTGGGTGATAACTTGTAAGTGATTACAGCTTTGCATGGCTGGAGCTGGTGAGTCACAGGAGTTTTATGCCTAAATTGCTCGCTAATAATGCTCCAAAAGGTTGGATTTATGTTCAACGTCTGCTAGTAGACTTGTTCAAATTCATGGAGCCTTATTTAAGGAATGCCGAACTTAGAGAACCGGTTTGATTCCTTAAACTTATCGATCCCCTGATCTACTTGAAGAAGTTATTTGTTGATATCTCTCTTTAATTTTATCTTGTGTGGATACCTTTTTGTAGATTCATGTTCTATATAAAGGCACTCTCAGGGTATTGCTTGTGCTGCTGCATGATTTTCCAGAGTTTCTGAGTGATTATCACTTTAGCTTCTGTGATGTGATCCCTTCAAGCTGTATTCAAATGCGAAATGTCATCCTTAGTGCATTTCCACGCAATATGAGACTACCAGATCCTTCTACCCCCAACTTAAAGGTGTCTGGTTTTGAGTTGTACTCTTCACTATATTATTCGTTAAAATATTTGTTTGTAAAGCTGAGAGAGAGAGAGAGAGAGAGAGAGAGAGAGAGAGAGAGAATAATTCTCTGGTCTGGACTAGACGTGAAATTTTTCTTCAGGACCTTTGGATTATCATGTGATAATCCGTAGGTCCTGAAGAAAAATTTCAGGTCTTATATATATATATGTGTAATAAGTATCTTTGTATTTCTTTTTTATAACAAGTATCTTTTGCAGATTGACTTGCTACCGGAGATAAATATACCACCACATATATTTTCAGAGGTTGATGCTGCTCTCAAAGCTAAGCAGATGAAATCTGATGTAGACGATTATCTCAAGGTAATATGGGTTTCCAAGTTTCTGATTAGTTGACTTTTGAGTATCAAATGGGTTACAGAGATCACCATAAGGGCATGCCTACTTGGATGTTACCCTATGCCCTCTTCCTCTGTTGCTCTCTTAGCTTTAATTGTTCTGTGTGTTGCTGAAGGGTATCATATTTATCTTATTTTGTTTTGGTCCTCCCTATCCTTTTCATAGCATAATGTATCTTTGAATGTTTTGCAGACAAGAAATCAGGGATCTTCATTCTTGTCTGGCTTGAAGCAGAGATTACTACTGCCACAAAATGAGGCAGCACAAGCGGGTAGCTGTTACAATGTACCCTTGATAAACTCCCTTGTGCTCTATGTTGGAATGCAGGTGATGTACTTGCTTTATCTCATGGCTTCTAGTTTTCCAGTTCACTTGATTTTGATGATTGTGTGTATGGTCCGTATGGAAGGGTATATCATTAACATTGCATTATTCAAGTAAATAAAGGGAGGTAATAGTAAGCATACAAATAAGAGGCGAGTGTAGTAAGAATACAATAGACATACAACAGCAGCTACCGTTTCATAGTTTTTGGATTGGGAGATTGGTGAATTCTAGTATCTAGTCTTACAGATTGTTCCTCTTTTCTATTGACTAGAAAACTGTTTCCAGAATATTTTATATAATTCCTTAGCTCTAGTAGCAACATGAAATGAGTATGTGGAAGTTATCTGAAGCAGTTTCCTTTTTTATTTTCTTCTGTGGCTTATCTGTGGGAACTTTTTTTCAGACTGTCCAACAACTGCAGACAAAAGCTCCACCTCCCCATGCTCAACAGATGACTCACAATGGTCCAATGGAATTGTATCTGATGGGTCCTGCGTTGGATATTTTCCAAATTTTGATCTTGGACCTGGATACAGAAGGGCGCTACCTTTTGCTTAATGCAATCGCAAATCAGCTGCGCTACCCTAACAACCACACACATCTATTTTCCTTTGTTGTTCTCTACTTGTTTAATGAAGCATCTCAGGTGAGGAATCTTCACCCTTTTTTTCCATTTTCCTCTAAACTAGCCAAGGATAAAATTCTGCCTGATTTGCTCGGCACTGACGTAAGATGTAACATGGAAAATATTCCATGTTAAGCAATCAAATATCAAGTCAGCGTAATAAAATAATGAATTTTATGATTGCCAGGACTCTGGAGCACTGTCCTTGTGCCAAACTAGTGGATGTTAAAATGATATACAAAGTAGGATGATGTGATGTGTTATGATATCTTGGCATAATTTACATTCTTATCTCATAATGGTAAAATTGTGATGAAGCGATTGGTAAAAGGATTAGAATCACGCTCTTCTTGAATTTTGGTCAAATTTATAGAATATGCATTTCAATGATTCAATCATCCAGGCTCTGATTGCTGCTGACCCAATCTGTTGCATTACTTAAACTAAAGAAATTTTCCGAGACATTGTTTTAATTTAATAAGTTTTACTTGATATCGTTTATTGTTGGTTGCTAAGTGTAGTTGAGACATGCATAGCTTACTGCTTGTTCTTTATCGCGTGCAGGAAATCGTTCAAGAGCAGATAACAAGAGTGTTATTAGAACGCCTGATTGTTAATAAACCTCACCCTTGGGGTCTTTTAATAACCTTTATTGAGCTCATCAAGGTAACTTGATAACCACTGCAGCTACCCCTTTTCTCAAACTCCTCTAGGATTTTGTTTGGTTGCTGAATTATTTGTTCGATTTCATTTTGTGCAGAACCCTAGATACAACTTTTGGAAACGTGGTTTTACAAGGTGTGCGCCAGAGATTGAGAAACTTTTTGAATCGGTTGCCAGGTCATGCGGCAAGCCTGTCGACGAGTCCATGTTATCTGGCAGGATCTCTGACAACATGCACTAAGGTTTCAAGATCTCAAGATCTGATATCTGTAATTGCGAACTTCCTTTTTACAAATATTGATGGTCATTGCTGTTGCACTTGACAAGATATCCAAGGATTAGAGTATATTGATGTAAATTTTATTGATTTCGAGTCAAGTGGAGTATTGTATAATTAGATAATCGTCTTTAAATGACACTTGTGTGATTGTGTCCATGTATATAGCTGATTAGATATCAAAATATATCTTACACACAGGTATAACTATCTCCCAATGTGGTATGCCTGGCAATGTCATAAATTCAAGTCGTACGCCGCAGGTGATATAAAGAAAAAAAGAGAATATTCACCTATTTGAGGGTAAAATAACCTCTAAAAGATAGAATATGTTTTCATATATTATTATTTTTAAAAAATATAAATATATATTATCTTAATTGACGTATCTTCTTGTATCTGTATTCTAGTATTTAGGGATTTATCGTATCCCCATATTATATCATATCGAATCTCTATATCCATGCTATTTAGCTTCCCAGACTCTTGTTTAACAATAACTACATTGTACCTTAACCTACAACGGGTTTGAATTTTCAAATTCATACCCATTTACAAACCTGTTTTGTAATATCAATACCCGTAGATTCATAATATCCATACCCACTAATCTGTGGGTATAGGAGGTTACATCCACGGGTAGAATTGGCACCGCTACCAATTGGGGATCACAACCATTACCCAATTGGTGTAAGATAAATAAATAATAATAATAATAATAATAACAAAAGAAAACACCTTATACTTCAACAGAGGGTGGAATAATGAATATTGCTTTACATGATTCAAGATTGGTTAAAGGTAAGGATTTGGATTTTCCCTTATCTGGATTTTCTTAAAGTTGAATAAAACTAATTAGATCTGTAAATTGTAATATCACAAGTTCAATCTTGTGTTGGTATAAAAAAAAAAAAAAAAAATGTGAGATTCTATCAATCTAGGATCTTTTCAAAATTCAGTATGAGCATGTCATTATTATCTCCCAGCTCACGTAATCTTCAATTTTGCAAAGAGACGGTGATATTTGCCAGCCATAATCACCGACTTGTTTGATCCTCCAGAGTCCAGTCTCTCAAATTACGCGTTCATGCTTGAGTAAACATAGGACCAACTTTTGGGACCACCGCATAAATATCTTCAATTCTCACTTGACAGTCTTTTTTTAATACATAAATATGGTAGTGGCTGACTCTAACATGTGACATTACAGACTCAGTGGCCGACTCTAACATGTGACATTACAGACTCAATGAACGCCCTCTATTTTTAAGATTTATTTTTTTGAAGTGTGACACCGAAAAGATCAGAGACTTGTCTTGATCATAATCATATTAAACACTATATGTGCAATTGTCATCCATCCAAATAATCGAGTTAAGGGTTTGTCGAACCTATTGATATCAATAACTATATCGGTGAGAAAATTCCTCTTACATGATTATAAAATACGTATGTTGAGATTCGAATCCCCACCTTTAACGTAGAAGGGACACTGCCCGTACTATGAGAGGATTTGCATCGATTTTTAAGATTTAATGCGTAATATGTGGTTAAATAACAGTATTAAACACAAAGCATGAGTTGTTAGTACAGGCAAGTGTGTTCCCTCAAATTGCAGCTCTTAGACCCATTAAAAAAAAATATGCCAAATTGAGTTGACTGAAGATTACATTTTAAATAGATAAATTAAAAACATAATTAATAAGATTGGATGTACACAAGTAATTATACGGAAAATCCTTTTAGAGAGAAAAAAGAAAAGGAGATTTGGTTGAGACTTGAGATTGATGAGAACATGCAATAATCCGAATTTCACATGACACGATTTTTCAAATCTCCGCACTGGCGGTGCACTTTGTTTTACAAAACATGTATATATAATATATATTCTTGCATTAATATGTTTCCCAGATCCCTCACTGTCTCTCATTAGTCATCACTGCCTTGAATTGATTACTGATTTTGTGTTATATAATATGATTCTTGTAATCCAAATAGTTTTACTTAATTGAAAAGATCATATATAATGCAAGATTCTTGCAATCCAAATAGTTTTACTTGATCGAAAAGATCATAAGATGATTCTTGATTCTTCAAATCCAAATAGTTTTACTTGAAAGATTGTGAGATGATTCTTGTAATCCAAGTGAAAATTATAGGATTTAGCCGATATACGCATATTGTATGACTGCATATGACCTTTCTTCATTAAAGGGTTTATTACGGGAACTCGAACTTGAAACATTATATCACATTTAATATTCCATATCAACTAGCATTTCAATGTACCCCAGGGCTTAGTTTTGCTGGTAAATGAACAAGTTTAGGGTTTGGGTAAATGAGTTTTAAGTCAGTGACTCGAATTCTACCAATAGTAAAAAGCTTCAAAAAAAATACATAGTCTAGATAAGTGGATTAAAAAAAAAAATAGCATTTCAATGTATGTTACCATACTACCCCCATTACGAGTCAAAGAAATCTTACTTTTTTTTTTAACTCTTTGAGATTTCATTTGTTGTAATTATTTGAATTTTATGCTTTGTTTGGTACAAAGAAGAGATGGAGGGAGGGAGGGAGGGAGCTGAGAGAAGAGCTCCAATCCATTGTTTGGTTGGAGAGACGAGAGAGAGGATAGGAGAAGGGGAGGGATCTCAACTCCCTCGGGACCCACCAAAATGAATCCTTCGCTCATGGGACGGATGACAAGAAGGAAAAGAGATATGTTTTGGAAAATGGGCGGGCCCACAAAAATTTACAATTATATATCGATTCATTCATTCAACTCCATTTTCAATACCAAACAAAGGAATTGAGACTTATCTTCCATCTTTCCTAACTTATCAAATAACATGAAGGATATATGTTATTCTCTATATCCCTCATACTCTCTCTCCTTCTTAATTCATCAATCCTTCATACTCTCCCTCCCTCCCTCCTACCAAACATAGTATTAAAGGCATTTGTAACAAATTAGTTTGTCATAATTTGTCATACCGTTTAGACGCAATTTCACATAACATAAAGTTTGGGTTTATATCACTTTCAAACCTTTAATGATAGAGATCAAGTTGACAGTATTGCTTTAGATTTTATAGAGCAATTGAATGTAAGCTATTGAATCATTAATATTCTAGAGGGTTCTAGTTCTCTTAAATTATTAGAGATTTACGAGAATTATGGTTCTAGCAGCAACTTAATTTATGCAATTTCATCAATCATAGAGATGATGAAGACATATGCTTGATTTATACAATTAATTTGATCAATCATAAAGAGAATTCATTACTAATAATTTTGCTACTATACTAACAAGTAACAACAATATAGTTAATGGATTGTTACAAAGAGAAATCATAATTTTATTAAATTTCTTATATTTTCAACTTGTATAGCTTTTTACTTTTATGAACTTTTATATTATAATTAGACCAGATGAGATTGATCTAATAGTATGCCTCTTACATCTATATCACGAGGTTGTGGATTCAAATCTATCTCTCTCTCTCAACTGTCATAATTACGTGGATATAACAGGTTTATCGATGGGTCATCTTAACGTTTAATTGAACGCCCAGGCTTAAATTTTAAAATTTACAAAATTATTATTATTATTTTTTTATAATAATATTTTCAACATGGGTTTTGCTACCTTAACAGCAAGAATATTACTGGATAGTTATGTGAGAGATAATTAGTTACTTTTTGTTTTTTGTTTTTTGTTTTAATTTTCAAATCCTTAATTTTATACACTATTGGATTGAAATCTAAAGACTGAAATTGATCTGATAACCTTACTGTTAATATCAACTTGGCCAAACCCTTTTCAACACACTTCTATTTCTATACAACGTTTCTTGTCCCTAAATAGACTATTTGAGAATTATTATTTTGTGTTGACATTTTATTTTTTAACTCTCGACGGGTCATGAGTCATGAGTCATGAGTCATGAGACAAGAGACAAGTAGTGCTTACCACTTTTCACGTTGACGCTTAAAAAAAGTCAAAGCGTAGACAACCAACAAAAGAAAAATAGTGAAAATAAGTCAACACAAACTTATATTTAATATATGTTGACAAAAATTTTAAAATTCAATTGACAAACTTCCATGTCAATACATTCATTATTTTAATTATTTATACATTCCATTGATAAATTTACAAGTCAAAATACAAACTATTTAATTATTTGTTATACATTATTTTTTGTTTTAGTCGGCTAAGAGAATCAATTTTGCCATTTTTTTTTTCAAGCTTTTTAATTTTGGAACTATGCAAGAGAGAAGTTTGCACTTGGCAGTTGTGATTAACGGTTGCTTTGAAAATTGAAAGGGTACCAACTAATCTGACTTTTAAGTGTTGAAAGAATTTTTCAAATATTTTTTTCGAATATGAAGTGAGGTTCACTTGCACCTGCATTTTATAGGTTCTTGTCATTGTCCTTTCAAAAATCTTGAATTATTAATTTATAATTGTTAATATATATATATATATATATATATATTTCAATAATTACAAAGGCAACCTTAAATCTAATCTAAAGGCCAATTTTAGAGCAAATTTGTTTATTTAAAGAAAAATTATATATAAATCTCCTCAATTATTATAGTTTGCCCATCATTGTCCTTGTTTAGATCATGCCTCCTTCAAATTAGCTTTGAAAATTGAAAAGAATTAGTTGTGCTTTCTTATTTTAGAGAGAATTTTGTACATATTATGTATAGTTAAAACTTATAATTTTTTTTATTCTTTAAATTAAAAACTAATAGGTATATAGCAACTCGATCCTGAGGCATTGTCAGTGTAAACGAACGTTCTTACCCCTCAGCCAAATTGGACGACGGTAAATAAGTAAAATTTTTGATAACTACTTTTTTTTATTAACAATACAAATCAAATCAATATATTTAAGTAGAAATTTAAAATTTTAAGAAAAAAAAAAAGGCTGCCTTATGTATTTGTTGACTTTCATCAAAATAAATTATATAACATATATGTCTAATAAAAATAAATTGAAATTAAAAATTAAATTTAGGTCATATTAAAAATGATGGAGGAGACTTTGGTTTCCTCCTCCAACTTGTTTCTTTTTAGTACAAAGTGATAAATAATTCATTTTATTGAAATTTGTTTGTTTCTTATTTAATTTTAAAATAAATAATAAAAATAAGGGTATACATTATTTTATCTAGATTTTAATATTTTATAAGGACAATAATGATTATGAATTAATTACTTTTGAAAAATTTACCAAACATAATTTTTTTAACCAAAATTATTAAAGAAATTGATTTTAACTTTTCAGAAGGAATACCAAACATTTACACCTGAGAGCCAAAGAAAAGTCCAAAATATTCACAACCTTTTCTTCCATCTTCATCTCCATCTTCATATTATTCCCAACACATCTTGTCTCATATGTTAAAATTTTCTCACTCTTTATCTCTAAATCTAACAAGACCAAATTAGTTTCCTTCATCTGATGTTTATAAAATACAAGATTATCAACTCGCGAAGTGGTAATAAATGAGATCTAAACTATATTTGCTCATTGGTGACCCAACAACACTTTTGATCTCGTGATGAAGTTTATTGGTATTGATCTTCCATTAAATTGTGTTTATAGTCTTTATGTTTGATCTCGTGATGAAGTTTATTGGTATTGATCTTCCATTAAATTGTGTTTATAGTCTTTATAATATATATATATATATGAGATACATTTTATGGGTTTTGAATATTTTCATACATCATCTTATTGTGTTTATAGTCTACCCACCCAAAAAAAAGAAGACATGAAGGAAGTTACATGGATGTGGGAAATAGATAGGTGCCATACTGCCATCTCATGAAATCCCAAGAGACAAGGAAGATCCCATGCTTTTGATTTGTATTCCTTCCTCAATAATTTAACACCCACCCCTACCCCTCTTCATGGCTTCTTCACATTTCTTTCATAAACTATATTTCTTTATTTCAGATTTGTATATGTTAATAATTTCCATGTAATCATGTATGATGATGTGTCCAAACCAATCACTTAAATTAATGTTGACTTTTTCTTCTTCTTCTTTTTTGTGTGTATAAATACTTGTGCCTGTGTAGATTTAGAGACCACCATCATCATCAACAAGCATAACTGTGTTGTTGTGGTGTAAAAACAGACACAGACAAATATCAATATTGATCAAATAAATCAAAGAAAATATGATGAGGAGTGATCAAGTGAGATTGAATTGTGGAATAACAATACCAGTTCTTGGACTGGGCACTTATTCTTCTCTCAATGACAAACACACAACTCAGCAAGCTGTCCATATGGCCCTCCAGGTACATTGAAATATTCAATATTGGTGCATGTTTTAGTCTTTCTTGTGAACCATACAGCTCTCTGCATTAATTGCCTCTTTGAGAGTTTTTCTTGTTCTTCTCCTCATATACTTTTTGCTACACATATATTATTAATCCATTTTAATCAGAGATTTTGAATGCACAGATGGGTTACAGGCATTTTGACACAGCAAAGATATATGGTTCAGAGGCAGCACTTGGAAGTGCTTTAACAGAAGCAATTCATGATGGGATTGTGAAGAGAGAGGATGTTTTTGTCACATCCAAACTGTGGGGAAGTGATCACCATGATCCTGTTTCAGCCCTCCAACAGACTCTCAAGTAATTAATTAGTATTAATTAATTTTCCATTAATCTTGGTTTATGCCTGCATGTGCCTGCTTTTGCTTTTTATTGTTTTGCAGCCATGACTTTATAGTTTACCAACATCTTTTCATTGTGTGTCCAAGATATTAACAACACTTTAAGGGATTACCAATGCTAACTTGGAAATTGAAGTTCTTGAAAACTCTGCTAATCTTTTTAAAATTACCAACAATCGCTACAATATATTTTTCGATTTTCGTCAAGCTTTTTTATTAATGAATTTGAATGTTGCAGGAAGTTGGAGATGGAATATGTAGACATGTACTTGGTGCATTGGCCAGTGAAATTGAAGGAATGGGCTTGTTATGCTGTCCCCAACGAACAAGACTTTGTCCAGTTGGACCTTGAAGCCACGTGGGCAGGCATGGAGAAATGCTTGGATATGGGCTTCTGTAGAGCTATTGGTGTCAGCAATTTCTCCTCCAACAAGATCCAACGGCTCTTAGATTTTTCTACTGTTCCTCCAGCCGTCAATCAGGTACGTACTTTGCAATTTTTTGCAATTCGTGGCTGCCACATGCATAATAAAGAAAGAGAAAATCCTTGGTAGATCTGCTAATTGGGTGCACTATCCGATCACTGAAATACAATATGTGAATGTGTCAAAAAGTGACATGTGCAATTATTTTCGGTCTATTTCACATTGTTAATAGCCGAATGTATACTCTAACTCAGTGATGCATCACTTTTGTAATATATCTTATTGTAAAGAAGAATTTTTTAGTTTATGTAAATAGAACAAAGTTGATTTGGGTGACGGAAATTTTGGGTTTTCTTTTTCACTGATTTTATAATGGCATAATGATATGCCATTTACCTACTTCATTGAGAATTTGTGTATTCGAATCAAATCTCATTTTCTTGAACTAAAAGGAGTAACATTTTACAGGTGGAAATGCATCCAATGTGGAGGCAAGACAAGCTTCGTGAGGTTTGTGCAGAAAACAAAATCCACGTCAGCGCTTATTCACCCCTTGGTGGGCCCGGGAACTCCTGGGGATCAACGGCTGTGATTGAAAGCCCTGTCATCCAGTCCATTGCTCTCAAACACAATGCAACTCCAGCTCAGGTATATTAATATATTACAATCTTCAATATTCACACTTTTACCCCTCATTTTAGATGTAATTTTAATTAATTTAAAATCTATAGCTTATATATTTCTTACCACTTCCAGAAATTTAACATTTCATTTTGTGATCTTAAAACAATTTTTAAAACTACGGTGCTGTTTGGAGTTTTGAAAATGATTACAAATGTCATGTGATCACTTTCGTATTTTATTCGCTCTTAATGTTCGATAAAAAAAAAAAAAACACAAACACGTGTCTAATTAAGTTTATAATGAATTTTGTGAAGGTTGCTCTAAAATGGGGATTATCAAAGGGATCAAGTGTGATAGTGAAGAGTTTCAATCAAGAAAGGATGAGGGAGAACATGGCATCCTTCAATCTAAAATTGGATGATGAAGATGTGATTCAAATTGACAAGTTAAAAGAGTGGAAGATCATGAGAGGAGATTTTCTTGTCAATCAAACCACAAGTCCATACAAGACTATTCAACATCTATGGGATGATGAAATCTGACAAATCTCTATTCTTATATGTATCAAATATCAAGAATCTTCCTTTTTTTTTTTTAATTTAAAAAAAAAAAAAAAAAAAAATGTTATTCTTTAAAAAAAAGAAGCAAGAATCCGTACTATTGTACTTGGTGTGTCCTTCCTTTTGTTTGTTTTCTTTTTTAACATTTTTTTTAATTAAGTCCACTATGTATACCAAAATTTGTGAAGACACACTAAGCCCCAAGGACACCTAAGCCTCCTTAGGAGGCGAACGTGTCAAATCTTGCACCGAAGATTTTCTCCAAGGGGGGAGGTTGGTCATGGACTCATGGTTGGTCTTTCTTAGCATAAGGATGTCAAAAGTAGATAGCTTGACATACAAGCTTCACCTCATATTGTACAAATATATATTTCCTGTTATTTTGTTTTTCTTTTACTTGTTTGTTTATAAATTTGTCTATGAATTCAAAACATTTAAACTTCTACTCTGAGTCCTGATAGCAAGATCTGCAACCCAAGACATCCCACTTCTACTCTTACTCTTGATAGCATGACAATTTTTGCCCACTTTTGAGGTCTCTCACAATTTAACAGCATAAACTGATAGGGATTTACAAAACCTAAATTCAAAACCGTGGCATTGCTATAAACCGATGCATCTAGCTTGATTTGAGTCTTTGAATTCAATTATCAATAAACCTGGTGAATCAAACCATTTTACTACTAACAACTCCTCCAATCATATCAGGATGTTCTGTATCCCTCGATATATATAAACATGAAAGCTCAATGAAAAGCGGTAATAAAAGACATTATCCGTTCATATCTATATTCATCAGAGATGAAACTGTCATCAAGATAAAAATGTAGTTGATTGATTACAATGAAAAGTTTACTTACACGTATCCCTTATATATATATGACAATTCAATGATATATATATATATATATATATATATGACAATTCAAACGTAATCACATCTTCGGAAAAACCCTATTTGATCAAGATCTCTTACATTAACTATAAAAGATTAAAGATCTTGACAGCTAAGCTAATTGATACTCACAAGCATCCTGGAGATACGTGAAAAGGAGAACTTCAGTCTGGAAATACGTTTCCCTCTGCTAGAAACTCCTTGCATCATATAAACGTCTCCACAATACAAGAGGAGGCTCAATAAGGTCTTCCAAGAACTTGTGTTTTCATTTGCTTTCCAATAATGGATCTTCCGGATTTCAGCAGCTTTATCAATCGCTAGTTTTTCAGCACCCCTACTGATTCATTCCTTCCTCTTTCCAGGGGTGGTGATGATGTCAAAAGGGCTACATACAGAGGAAAGCAGAGAAGAAAAACAATATCATTGAAAAGAGAAAAAAAAAAGACTATAAGTAGACTACATTATGGGCTCAAACTCGTAATGATAACCCATAAATCAATTAGATTGAAAAGAGAGGCACGTAGAAAAAACATATATGTGATGCAATTTCTTACACTAAGATATAATTAAATTAGCTAACTAGGCATTACAGCCACATGACCCATAACCCGTTCTGGTAATTTCATTAAATTTCAAGGAGGTTCAAGTACCTATAACTACATAATCTGGCATCTTAAGAACACACTGCATTTTATCAAGCTCTTTCGATTATGGGTGCTACATATCCCAACTTTGCATTCCGACATTTGGGACTAAGATGGTAATTGTTTTGCACTGACTTGTGGATACATACTAAATTACTAGTCATGGGATCATCTCAAGATCCACATATCAATGCAATTCAATCACCATCTGAGGACTCAGTAGGAATTTCTAGCATCACTCTTCTATTATACATATATTTATTATTTTGAGTATCTCCAATTTCTGTGTCATTTCCTCTTTTAATCTATTTTGAAATAAAAGTATATTGTCAATGTGAACATGTGATAATTGAATAATACTATAACCAATCAAACCAAGTTGATATGATGCAACTTTCTCAAAGAGAGGCAATTAATATGATTGACCAAAAGACCATTGATGTAAATTAATCTGAAAATTTTAGATTAGATACAGTTAAAGACATATTGACCAAAAGATATTATGTAGTGCTGATTCGCACCTGTCAGAGATTGAGCTAAAATCTGCATGTTATCTAACTTTCTGCTGCCTCCAGACCATTTTCGTTGGACCCTGATGAAATGCCTTGCTCAATACACTGCATAATAAAATAATTGCCAGTAAGGGAGTAAGTGAAATAGTATAAGCTGATTAGAAACAGGAGTAGCAGGTGATAATAATGTGATATCATTTTAAGAGATATAATGAAAGGTTAAAAGATGCCAGACAGTCGACGTTTGTAACTCAGTCCTTTCACACGAGTAAATACATATCAAACTCCTAAGCTCCTCACTGCACTCTAACTCCTACCAAATTCTGATATCTGAGCTAAGTTTCTAATATATTATTCCTTAATCTTACTTAACCACAAATCACCGCAATATTGAACATTCTTTCTATTTAGAGTAGCCATGAGAGAAATTTCCAAATGCAGTAGCCCATGTTTTTGACAAGGAATGTTCCTGAATGTTTTATAGTATAAGATGTAGAAGAGACAAGGAAGCATTTTCAATGGACTATAAAACAAGCATACCTGAAGAAGATATCCATGCAGCCAATCCAAGGTTTGTGGGAAAGTTGTAGCAGATATATTGACGACTTTCAGACCCTGTTCCACAGAAAATCAATAAGAATCATAGAAAAGAACAAAGAATAGAAAGGGTGAAACGCTTGATAATTTTCAAAGATCCAGGCCAGTCACAAACATTCAGGAAGGTACCACTGGACTGGCACTAATCACATTCTTAGATTCAAAGAAAACAAGTGAAAGTAAAATGTCCAGGTTGTGGGCAATTCCTAATTCCAATTTCAAACTTCAGTTTTCTAGTTATCTTCCAATACTAATACTTCACGTTTGAAATTCCTCAGTTCTGGTACAACATGCCATTTATGTTGCTCCATCATTTGCAACATAACAAATCAAAGAGGAATTTAGTATTCATTTAAATTGAAGTTTTCTTTAAAAACACAAAGAGGATCTACTTACCCATAACATTCAGATTTATATGATCAAAGAAGCTACAAAGAAATCCAAAGATCTTGACCACAGGATAAGAGGATCTACTTACCCATAACATCCGATAAGTTTAGAATCTACTTACCATAACTATTTTATGCCTTCTTAGTTCTTAATGAGCATACCTAAAGCTAGATCCTAAGAAAAGCATAGGAAAAATATTTACCCATAACTTTTTCCTTTGAAAGATAATAATACATTGCTACATAACCAAAAATATTTGCTCAAAAATCAACCCAAATGATGTGGCAAATGATTTGTCTTTACCATATAATTCATGGAGGTGATGTGGCGAGTGACATGGCAATGACAAATCACTTGCCACGTCATTTGGGTTGATTTTTGGTATAATTTTTTGGGTTGTATAGCATTATTGTAATACAACTAAAGAGCATAGGAAAAATGCTATTACAAAGTTCAAACAAACCAGGAGAATAGAAGATGATTTGCCCTGTTTATTTGCCTCCACTCTTCAGTTTAAGCAAACCATTCACATACTCCAATCAGAATCAAAAGTTTAGATGCCTAAATGTATGATAATAATGCAATGAATTCCAAGCACAAAAGCATTACAAGCATTCCCAAAAGAGTCCCCCTAATTAACTTATCTTCAATGACACTGATATACTATCAAGAAATCCATGACTAATTGAATGCCTTCGGCAAAACGCCACAACCTACTATCCATATGAATAAGTGGTGTAGCACACTTTCACAAAATATGAACCAATATATCTGTGGCTTTAATCTCCAAATTCAACTATATATATTATAGGTGCAGAATCCCGCAGTTTTTTCATGTGGGATCCCACACTTGAAAGTTGTAATATATATGTATGTATATGTAATCTTTGACTACTTAAAACAGTCACAATCAAATTGTTTAATAAAGTAATCGAACATACCTGTGAATTAAAGGAGCACAGGTAATCCTGAATGGTTTTTAAGTTGCTTATGAGGCCATCTTTGTCCTGCATCAAAGAATTATACCAGCATAATGTTGGATCTTGTTATGCATTATACATTATATTAAATTGCATTACATTAATTATATAAATTACTTAAATATTTACCGAAGGAATCGCGTTAACATGTATCCTTAAAACAAGTGTTAAGAAAGTCTTTTTAACTTTAAAAAAAAAAATATATATATATATTTAATTTCTCAGGACACCAGTTGCAATCATATCATGTCTTGAAAGAATAAATATTATTTTTCATTTAGTAAAAAGCTTTATTAACATGTGCCCTAAAAGCGTGCACATGGACATGATCCATATTTATAGTAACAAACAATCAAGAAATAGGTATAGAAGGAAGACACCATATCAAGAAAGATATCCATTCAAGGCATCAGCAGACCTCAACAAGAAGGTAAAATTTGCTAAATAATTAAAACTATCTTACATAAATCCAATTGTTCTAGGTATGCTTTCTTATAATATATATATATATATATATATATATCATTTTCCCCACTTAAGTTCATTCTATAATGTTTACCTTCTTCTTGCCTCAAACCTTGTAATAATCTGTCTCACTGTTCAACACCCTTTACAATAAAATTGCATTCTTTAATAATTTTAACCATCTCTTGAACTATGTTCTCCTTTACCAATAGTTAACCATGTTTACCAATTAGACATGTTAACTAATAACCTTGATCATATATTCATGAATAACAAAGATTAGCAACTACTGACCAAACTCTCATCACTAAATGTGTGAGTTGAGATCCACTCCTCTAGCAATGCCTGCACAAGACATGAAGATATTTTTAGAAAGTTGTTAGATTGAGAATATAGAAATTTATAAGGTAACAAATAAACATAAAAAAACAATGAGGGTGTGTATGACAAACTCTTAAGTGAAATGAAATGACCACACCTTATGATCAAAATCAGCCATTTTCAGAACTATTGGTATAATTATCGGTTCAGCATTGGCTTTCTCTTTCCTAAGAGATATATTTCTATCCACATGTGGACCTTTGATATTTTCACCTGCATGACCAAATATGTCAAAATGCACTCTTCACTAGTTCTATAAAATTGATAAATGCACAAACAAAGATACAAGTACATGTCTTTACTTTCAGAAGTCAGGCTAAACGAATTATTAAACAAATCCACAAAATCTATGATCAGAACCTTGACTTTCAGAAAAGTTGCTAAACAAAATACTAAAAACATCAGAAAAATCTAGAATCAGAATTAACCTTTATTCTCAGAAGCACCTGCTAGGGCAACAGATTCCAGAGAATCTGCCAGTTTGTTCACCTGTTTAGTAGATATCTTCTCTCCTGAGCTCACATGCTCTGCACTGTTGCTACTTTCACTACAACTTCCAGAAGCACTTGCAGTATTATTTTCCACTTGTGTCGCAGGATCATCTCCCGCTGATTCAGGATTTGCCTTCTCTGGTGTGGTAGCTGGTGCTTTACTATCTTCATCCATTAAATAAATGCTTGGGTCCAAATGTATTCCCTACCATTATTACAAAAGCAATGTAAAGTAGCAAACCTGAAAAGTGCAAAACCATTTCTCTTATTCTTTTTCTTTTATTATTAATTTTTATAAGCAGGATAAATTTCATTGCTGAGAAAAAATCAGTAACAGAGAACCAAAAGTCCACTGCATAAATCATAACTTATTA
This sequence comes from Acer yangbiense, assembly GCA_008009225.1. NCBI lineage: Eukaryota > Viridiplantae > Streptophyta > Magnoliopsida > Sapindales > Sapindaceae > Acer > Acer yangbiense. The sequence goes on along the minus strand of CM017762.1, from coordinate 59,231,418 downwards.
CTGTCAAAACTTAAATCTTAAGAGCCAAAAGTAAAGAGTGTGTGTGTGTGTGTGTGTGTGTGTGTGTCAGAGAGAGTCCAACTACAAAATTCACAACCACACACCATTGTAATACCCACAGGTCATTCACTAAAATGTGGTTGAGAACAAACCAGATCAATTTAACTAATCAGACCACTAGTAAACCCAAGAACTGAACAAGATCAAATTTCCTACAAAAAAAGTGGGAAAAATGTTTCTGCCTTAAAGCATTTACTTGGAACAAGACAGAAGCACAATTATGTAACATGCGCATGCACAAGAATGACAATCATATGAATAATTTCTCAATAACTTTACTATTTGAAAACAATCGGTCACAATGTCACATAGTTATTCTACATTTCTACCACTTCCAGAATCATAATGTATACTTAGCTTTATATGTGCATAGCCTTTTTATGACAAATACCAGCCACAAATCCAAACCATCCTTCTTTAATCCCAGAAAATATTATACACAACATAGTACATATTATGTGATCATGAGTCAAGAATTTCAATAAAAATATCTTTTTGAAGTAATAATTTATTCAAGTAGTTCCCACAGCCATAAAAGAAACAAACTAATATGCTCCTCCATAAAAAATGTACAGTGGCATCAGGTGATAGAAAAGAAAGAGAGTAATTAAAAAGGTGGATGTAAGAAGCAATGTACCTTTCGGTTCACATAATCATAAATGTTCCCCATACCTCAATTATAACCGATTTTCCATCTTTCATTGCTTTCCTCAAATCGCCATTCAAACCTATGAAAAACGTTGATAAAAAGTAACTATAAGAAGAGAAAAAATCCATAACAAGCTTCCACAATGGTCACAAAAATCCCACTCATGCAATAGTAATTCAGGGTACCTTTACGAACAATTCTGCACTCTCTAACAAATTCAGTTACTAATTCCTCCTGGGAGCTAAATTTCCGCGCCCAAACAGGAGCAGATGCCAATGGAGCACTAAATCAGACAGAATAAGCAAGTAAGCATTCTGATGTAACCCATAAACACTCTAAAGACAATGATTAACAATTTGAGTTCAGGAAACTTTATGGAAAATAAGGGACATTTGAAGATCTAAACTTCTCCAAGGAATAAATGTCTAATGAAAAGTTTAATCAGGAAGTAAACATTTCCATAAGCAAGTAAGCATTCTGATGTAACCCATAAACACTCTAAAGACAATGATTAACAATTTGAGTTCAGGAAACTTTATGGAAAATAAGGGACATTTGAAGATCTAAACTTCTCCAAGGAATAAATGTCTAATGTAAAATTTAATCAGGAAGTAAACATTTCCATGACATACTCTGTTGATGTACGTAGCAATTCGTAAACCATTTCTGTCTGCAACAATTGGAAACACATGTCAAAAGCATTAGTATCCTATAAAGAGTTGGTATATGAAAGTGAAAGTAGAATGAGAGAAACAAAAAAGCTTCATAGACATAAGAAATGCTGAACCTGTAAGACATTAGGCAAATTTAGCCTTTGTGCAAGTTGGGTAGCTATAGTAGACTTCCCAACACAGGCAGTTCCACAAACAAGAATTACCAACGGCACCCTTTGATGGTGAAATCTAAAATGAAGAGACAAACAAAATAGTATTACTACAATGAAGCACGTTCCAGCATTCATTTTAGATATTTTCTTTTTTCAATCTTCAACTGATGACAAGCATATTGTACTGTTCAACAGATCATCAAACCTAAAGCAATTTTATAATTACTATCTATGCATTTCATGAAAAAACAAATGCATAACATAATCACCAAAGTTTTTTAGTATAGTAGTCTATGAGACTGTGCCTTCTGTAAGAAACAGATTATACCAGCATTGGATTTTTTTTCTCCTTTTGACAAGTTCTGCACAGGCACCCTATACATACATAATGAAGTCCATGAAACAAATACCCATTTCATAATGTCCATATAGTAAAATTACATTCCTAACAGCAAGCTAAACGATAAGTATCCATAGACGTACAACTATCTTAATCAAAATCAAAACCTTTCCTCTGCTAAATTGATCATTACAGCAAGTACAATAAGAAATGGTTACACAAAAAGTAGATAATTGTCAAGCAAAACCAAAAAGGGAACTACAAGGTGTGAATGTGACAGCTACTAATCCATTAAAAACATGAGACTACTCCAATGAAAAAATATACTGACCTAGTCATCATCTTGTAACGATTGATATACTCTTCCCCATAACCCCTGCGCTCCATAAGCTGTAAAACAGAGTCTCATGAGAAGGTTTTATGGAATTTAACAATACCTTATGACCTAAACTTCTAGTTACAAAAATAACCTAATCGTTAGCTCACTAAGGAATGCATTCTTTTCTTTCTAGGGGTTAAATATAACCAACAGAGATAATGAAAAGTCTCAATTATTTATGTAATTCAAACAACAAATTATTTACAAGATAACAAAGAAAATAAAAAATGACAAATCCATAATTATCACATACCTTAAACAAATTAGCTTCCAAATCAGATTGAGAGCTGCAAAATATAATAAATTATTCAAAAACAAATCACTGAAAATCACGAAAGAAAAACTTTCTTTTTATTTTTCATTTTCCTGCTCATCAAAAGACAGAGTAAAGACAAGGGAAGAATGGCATACACATCCAGAAGGCTGTTGTCAACAAGTAACTTCTTGAGTTCAAGAGCGATTTTGAGAGCTACATGATTCGGAATCTGAAATTATAGAAAATCAAAAAATAAATACCTCTAATGCCTTGTTAAGTAATCATCTATACTGAAACTAATGTAAACTATGGCTCATGCTACTATACTATACATGCATTGTAGAGTTACAGGACAATTGATATACATTGGATTCCAATGGTTCAAAAAAGTTCGGATTTTAACAGCAAAAAATAAAAGATAAAATTGAAAAATCTTGTAGACCTTCTCATAAATACCCTGTAACTATACAAAATCTATAAATTTACATAGAACTCGAAGAAAAAAAAACTAATAGGACATGTAACAATCTATCAAAAGGTGTGTAAAGTAAACAAGACGAGTCACATTGTGGGTTATAACATTGATTGCTATACAGAAAATCAAGATAGCATTAAAATTCACTAGTTTCAGCTAATCTAATATTCCATAACTTGATATGTTGAATTCTAAAGAAACTAAAAAAATAAAAATAAAAGAGGAAGAAATGGAGACCTTGGTGACAGTTAACATTCTGCTGAGAAGAAATCTGGAGAAGACATAGTAGTGATCAGCATGATCACCAAGCCACACTTTTACCTGTGATACGATCGCTTTAACAATCATGATTGAACCAAGATATGATATGATTATAACTAAGAAATCACACAGACGAGAATTGAAACAAACCTTGACAAAGTCGTATTTGGAGGAAGGGTTACGAAAACAATTGAATCTGATGTTGGAAAAAGAGAAATCCTCTTTATCATCGACGTCGTCGCCACCACTACCCCCGTCACTCTTCGGCGACGCGGCCACTCTCTTGTCCTTCTTCATTTTCTCCATCGATTCAAGTGTCTGCGTCCAAGTGAAGCAGTTGATCGATCACTTTTCGATAGCTTTGGAAAAAAAAAAATTCCAATCCTTGCTTTTTTGCTGTCGAGCTCATGTGTACCTCATGTATTTTCACTGTCGTTTCCGGTTTTTCTACTGTTAGAATTATGTCATTTTGTTCTAGATTTTTTTTTCTTATTATTTTAAAGGGAATTTGGGAAATAATCATTCTTCCCCTATGTTTTTCCCTATTCTCTAATTTCTCCCCTCTAGTTTCAAAATTCTCCAATATTCCCTCTCCCATGCCTATTTTTATATGGTGAGATTGGGCTGTATTTATGCATGGAAGGGGCAAAATTGGAGAATTTTAAAATTAGAGGGGGAAAATTAGAGAATAGGGCAAAACACATCCCTATTTTAAATTAAATAACTTTATTATTCAATTGTGTTATATTTATATCTTTTCTTTTTGGGTAAATTACACTCACACCCTTAAGGTTTGAGGCAAAGACACTTAGATGGAAAAGTTTAGTTATTCTACACTAACACCCCTATATTGTCGAAAATGCCCTTGTATAATAATAAAAAATAAAAGTTTTTTTACACTAACACCCAAGGGCATTTTGGACCTTACAATGGTCAAATAGGGGTGTGAGTGTAGAATAACTAAAATTTTCCATCTAAGTGTCTTTGCCTCAAACCTTAAGGGTGTGAGTGTAATTTACCCTTTCTTTTTTTTGCAGGTCAATTGAGTTACATCTTAAACAGTTAAATTTGTAATTTCCTTCTTATTTTAAACAACACCTCAGCATCATCAATCAGGACAGACCCGACATGTCAGGATCAGCCAAGTCATCATGACATGACACGTCATGGTAGTCCATGGGCAGAGACAGCCGGAGGCATGGTAAGGCAAGGGTACAACCATATCTAGACGGGTATAAAATATCTAAAACGACATAGAAAAATCTATCGAAAAGGCGAAAATACATATAACCCCATCACATAGTTAAAAAAAGAGATGCACAGCCAAGATCAATGATGGGGTTCAAGTCTCACCGGTGTTTTTATTTGATATCGGCAGGACCTGACAAATCCTTTACCCATCGACTCGATATCAGAATTTTGGTGTTGCTCGGGGAGCTTGTAGGGCATGATTGGAGTTGTTGGTTACTGGCAATCAATTTTAAACCATTTTCTTGGTTGAGGCAAATTGATCTGGGATTTCCAATTCGTTGACATTTGCAGTATAACCTTAATAAAGTTGAGATACTGGCATAAAATATGCATAACAGAATTAGAATGTAAAACTTTAATAGTTTTTGAAGACCCTTAAATTTGAACAAATTCTAGGAGCTTCTGCCTTTTTACATCCGTAAGTTGACAAATTCTACTGTTTTTCAAATATAAAAATTTATGTTCAAATTGCCTTCAATGAGTTTGTATATTCTTTGTTGAATATGAGAATTTATATTCAAATTATCTCTATAAATTTTTTTTTTTAATCTCTATAATATTATTACATCAGAAAAGTGTATATTTATATCTTTAGGTTGAAGTTGGGCAAGGAATTGCCGTAAATATCCTCAACGCGTCATCTGCGGCTTCATACAACGGGTTCATTCCCGCGGTTACATCTCGCGGGGTCTTCTTCCAGAGCCTCTGCGACTTTGGATCCCTTGCTTTGCGGCTTCTTTCTCGCTAGCATGAACCAGCGAGCTTCATCAGAAATCCTCGGCGAGCTCACATCTTCTACCGAGAGGGCTCACACCTTCTGCCTAGCGGTCAATGTTCTGCAGACTGAACCCATGGGATAATTCCCAACGAGTTCCTATCTTCTAGCTAGTGGGCAATTTCTCTCCGACTTCTTCTCGCGGCTTTATGCTGCGAGTTCTTTCCCTCGAGGTTCTTCTTTCATTGGCTTTTGTTCCTATTTTGACATCTTTTCTCCAACTTCGTGCAAACACTTTCCTAAATAAGTATATTACCTGTACTTTACTAAAACGCACGTTATATACACAAAAGCGCTCGGAAACGAATACAGAAGGTAGGAAAAAGGATTAAGTTGATTGAATTTATTGTTTTCCGCGCTTAATTTAAGTTGATTGAATTTTACTAGATTAGGGGTTTTATTGAATATTGACTAATCAAGAAAAATCAGTAATTAACTTGATTAAAACCTAGAGTAATTGGCACAAATCCCCCCTCGAGTGTATATAAATTTGCATGTTGCCCCCTAAACTTTTTTTTTAGGCATGTTGCCCCCTGAACTATCACTTATTGGCAGAACAAGAGTAAAAATGCCCCCTCAGGGGGGAAAAAACCAAAGGATTGCAAATAAAGTGATAGTTCAGGGGGCAACATGCCTAAAAAAAAAGTTTAGGGGGCAACATGCAAATTTATATACACTCGAGGGGGGATTTGTGCCAATTACTCTAAAACCTATTCAGCCTCTTCCAAGTATATTTAGACACATCGTTATTTGTCTGAATATTCCCAAGCAAACTCAATGTTGACCAAACGGGACTCAACTAGTGTGAAAGATGAAACTTCCTGGAGACATGGGAAATGTTCGGAAGTCGAAGATCGAGTTTGATGGAGGCTTGAAGATCGAAGAAGAACTGAAGAATCAGATTCCGAAAGGAACCACTGCGCAAGTGTAATGCATAGACAACAGTACGGATTACAGTCCATTCTAGTGAGATCTACGAGGTGTAGACTGTGGCATAGGCAAAAGACGCAAACTGTGGTATTCTGAACGGTCGTTTCTAGACACATTCCACGGTGAAGGGCACGGGTTCCAAACCGTGGTGACAGTGTACTTTGCACAGGTCTAGAAAGTTGTGTGAAAATAGGAAAGGTTTTCTTCTAAAAGTTTTGTACTTAATGGAAAAGGAAACGAAAAAAGAAAAAGAGTTTTTCTTCGTGCGGAATAGGAAAGTCTTATGCATAAATGAGAAGGACTTTGCGTGGAATAGGAAGTCTTGTGCGTGAAGAAAAAGTATTTCCTTTTAGGATTCAAACTTCCATGGTACTCTAGTATAAATACATGTAATATTTGTTTATTGAGTGTGGAGTAAAAGAAACACTTGTAACATCAAAGAATGGAAAGATCCGACGGGAGACCCCTGGAAATATCTGGGATGGATCCAGGGAATATTTGGGGATCAAGAGAGAGATCTATGGGTTATATTCAGGGAAGACCTAAGGGGATATTCGGGGGGTACTCGGAGGAGGACCATATGAGCGTTGTGATCTGAGAGCTATGATGTAATCTCGGTTGTGAGCTTGGGGGCTCGGTAAGACTCGGTTGTTTGAAGTTTGGGGCTAGAAAGAGAATCTTGAGAGTGTGTCGTTATACAAATTTACTACATATTAGATCTTTTCTTTGTCGTCCTGACGGCTCGTGGTTATTTCCCTGATTTAAAGTTTTCACGTATATCTTGTGTTCATGTGTGATTGATTTATTTTCTCTCATCTTATTTTTCTGCTAGTAGAGGTTATTTGTGACATGGTGATTTTTAGACATGCACTTCCGCGTTCATCGGTTTAATTCCCAACACATTTTTAGTATTTGTAGCTTCTGAAAACATTAAAATCAATTTCTTGTTTTTAAATTGAATTATATAAAACAAAAAACAAACAATGAAAACATTACCGAACAACCACTAAAATTTTGTAAAGATCTTAATCAAATTAAGACATATTAAGATTAAAAACGAAAAAAACAAACGCCAACCGCATAATATATTAAAATTATGAGAACGTGAATCCGTTCATATTAGTTCAATTTAACTATAATTGAAAGCTATTTCTACTAAAATAAGATATCAGTAGACAATATGGTATTAGTACTATAGTTTGCTACTCAAACTTATGCCATGGGGTTATGGATTTGAGTATGCTTACTCCCCAAAATCCTGATTTATTATAATACTTTTTTAAAAATAGGATATTGGTAAACTTCCCCGAAATTCCTGTGACAACATAATTTTTGTCAGTATAATGAATTAACATACATTAACGAAATTCCTCTCCAGCATCTCTATCATAGGCAGCTAGACTTTTCTCTTCTAATACTATTCTAGGACTCATTTTATTGGACTCTATGATTATTCTGTTGTAATTAATTATTGTAATTAACAGATTTGTTTACCTTGTTCTTATCAGATTAGGCTGCAGTAGTTTGTCTTTGTTTTTAACTCTTACAGTTCTAGGTCTCCTAGTTGCTTTATGCTTACCTATACTGATGTATATATATTCTTGTTTCATCAATGAAAAACGTGTGAGTTAAACACATCAAAATCAAGCCTCAAGTTCTTTATGGTATCAGAGCTCCCGATTCTACTCTAAATATATTTTTTTTCTCCAGTCACATTCCCTTCTCTGCTCAATGACGACCACCACCTCTGAATCCACGCCCACAACCAGCTCCTCCCCCTCAACCACTCCAGTCACTCCTGACTCCACACAGGTCACTGACCCCTCTACTTCAACACCACCGATCTTCAATATCACGTCTTCGACCTCATCAGCTCTCCGCTCAAACGAGTTTCATCTCATCACCATCAACATTGCTGCTCAAGCTCCCCTTAAACTCACCGCCAACAACTACATGTCCTGGAAAATTCAATTTCATACTCTCTTCATCGGTTTTGATCTTCTCGGTTTTATTGATGGTTCCAAACCATGTCCACCAGCAACACTCACTATTGCTGCAGTCCCATCTCCGAATCCGGCGTACACTGTATGGATTCGACAAGACCAACTCATCCTGAATGCTATTATAGGCTCCCTGTCTCCAACGATCATCGCCTTTGTTGCTCGAGCCAAAACTTCAATGGAAGCATGGAATATTCTTGCGAATACTTATGCCAAACCATCTCGCGGCCGCATTCAACAACTCAAATCTATCCTCAAACATTCCACAAAAGGTACTCAAACCATTACTGATTTTCTTCACTCTATTAAAGCCCGTGCAGATGAACTAGCCTTGCTTGGTGCTCCGGTGGACGACGAGGATCTCACTGAACGGATCCTTGATGATCTTGATGATGATTACAAGGAGTTAGTTCGTGCCGTACAAGCCAGGGATACTCCTATCGCTTTTGAGGAACTTCATGATAAATTACTTTCGTTTGAGGCCACCCTTCGCAGCAACAAGAGGGATCCTGCCTCGTTTCCGGCCGTGGCTAATGCAACAGCCCGTAACAACAATCACGGTCGCTTCCCACCTGCACCAAACGGCTGGCGTCCGCAGTCTTCATCCACAGCAGGCTGGCGTCCCCCTTCCAATGCCAACAATCGATCTCATCATAACAGTTCACAGTATCGCAGCAGCCAATCATCTCCTCGTCCTTACCTTGGCTGCTGTCAACTGTATGGGGTTCAGGGACACTCGGCGAAAAGGTGCTCCTCTTTTCAGATGATTCCTACTTCAAATTCTGGACCGGGAAACTCACAATCTCATCATCCCTCACCACCACCATGGCAACCTCGAGCCAACTTTGCTGCCAACAATTCGTCCAATAATTCTGCCTGGCTCCTTGACAGTGGGGCGTCACATCACATGACAACTGACTTGAGCAATCTTTCGCTTCATGCACCGTACAATGGCACAGATGATGTTATGATTGGTGATGGTACTAGTCTCTCAATAGCGCACACTGGTTCCGCAACTCTTCACTCTCATAACAAATCCTTTAATTTAAATGATGTACTCTGTGTTCCTGGCATGCAAAAGAATCTTATTTCCATATCACAGTTTTGCAGTAATAATAATGTATCTGTTGAATTCTTATCTTCTTGTTTTCATGTGAAGGATCTTCGTACGGGGGCAATTCTTCTGAAGGGCACAACCAAGGATGGAGTCTATGAATGGCCCAAAGTCAAGTCTGAAACTTCCCCTATCTTCGCATTCGCCGGCGTCAGAACATCGTCAATAAATTGGCACCATAGATTAGGTCACCCCGCTTTTCCAATTTTACAGAATATTGTTTCCAAGTTTAACTTAGATTTGTCATCTCCTTTGTCCAAGGATACATCTTGTCATGCCTGTCAATGCAATAAAAGTCACAAACATTCTTTTTCAAACTCATCTCTTGTCTCGACTCTACCTCTGGAAATTTTATTCTCTGATGTATGGATGTCACCGGTATTTTCTCATGAAGGTTTTAAGTATTATGTTATTTTTGTAGACCACTACACTAAGTATATTTGGTTTTATCCCCTTAAGAAAAAATCAGAGGTTAAACAAACATTTATTCGTTTTCGGGCCATTGTAGAAAATTATTTCAAAACCAAAATTATCACTCTGTACTCAGACAATGGTGGGGAATATGTGTCTCTTCGAGATTTTCTTGGGGAAAACGGTATCTCCCATCTCACCACTCCACCACACACTCCTGAACATAATGGGTACTCTGAGAGACGGCATAGACACATTGTCGAAACTGGGCTCTCGTTACTATCTCATGCATCTCTTCCCTTAGAGTTTTGGTCTCATGCATTTGCTACGGCAGTATATTTAATCAATAGGATGCCCACTAGAACACTCTCTCTTCAGTCACCATTCGAAAAGATTTTTGGACGCACGCCAAATTATTCTAAACTCAGAATTTTCGGTTGTTTGTGTTATCCGTGGCTTCGGCCATACTCTGTTCACAAACTTAGTCCGCGCTCCACCTCCTGTGTCTTTCTTGGGTACTCACTGTCCCAAAGTGCCTACTTGTGTCTAGACACGTCGAACAATAGGTTGTTTGTCTCCCGTCATGTTCAGTTTGTCGAGTCAGTCTTTCCCTACAAAGCCTTACACAATGTGTCCCACAGTCCGACCCTCTCGGCCTCAGAATCATGGATTTCTCCCTCACTTACTGTTGTATGCCCAGGTCCTGGCCAGTCAGCTTCTTTCCCGGTTGTGTCTCCACCAGAATCGCCTCCGTACCTTGACTCCTCAGCATTACAACAAGTGGCACCCTCACATGACTGCTCCACGGCACCAGCTCCGCCACCTGCAGTACCTTCATCTGCAACTGCCGCACCTGTTTCTGTGGCACCAGACCCGACAGCATCTGGTTCTTCTTCCATCGACGGCGCGGCACCACCAGCAGCTCACCTTCCATTGCCTGCGACCTCACAGCTGCAGCCCGTCACACCTCCCCATCATATGGTTACTAGGTCCAAAAACGGCATCAGCAAGCCTCTACAAAAACTCAATCTCCACACTCAATTGCATCAATCAGCTGAAGTTGAACCGACCTCGGTGACTCAGGCTTTGAAGGACCCGCAGTGGCGTAAAGCCATGTCCGAGGAGTGTAATGCATTGATCAATAATGGAACCTGGGAGCTGGTTCGCCCGACACAGTCCACCAATATCATTGGTTGCAAATGGATTTTTCGTATCAAACGGAAATCTGATGGGACAATTGACAGATACAAAGCCCGGTTGGTTGCGAAAGGATTCAATCAGCGTCCTGGGGTCGACTACTTTGAAACATTTAGCCCGGTTATTAAACCCACGACTGTCAGACTTGTTCTCAGTATAGCCACAAGTCGTGGTTGGCCTCTACGGCAACTGGACGTCAATAATGCCTTTCTACAGGGCCGACTCACTGAGGAGGTCTACATGGCTCAACCATCAGGGTTCATTGACGTTGATCACCCGACACATGTCTGTAAACTAAACAAAGCCATCTATGGTCTGAAACAGGCACCCCGTGCGTGGTACCATGAGTTACGTCAGTTTCTGATTACGTCTGGATTCAAGAACTCTTATGCTGATACATCTCTATTTGTTCTCCGAACCGGCGGTACTCTCTTATATCTTCTTATCTATGTTGATGACATTATTCTGACAGGTAATAGTGCGACTCAGGTGGAACACTTTGTTGCTGCTCTTGCTCGGCAATTCTCACTAAAGGACCTTGGCCCCCTCACATACTTCTTGGGTGTTGAGGTCGTACCACACAAGCATGGCATATTGTTGTCTCAACGTCGTTACATTATGGATCTTCTAACTCGGACAAATATGACAGGGGCAAAACCGGTGCAAACTCCCCTCCCTACAAACCCGCCCATAAGCCTACACTCAGGCACACCACTCAGTGATCCCACAACTTATCGTACAGTGGTTGGAAGTCTCCAATATCTGTCCCTAACTCGTCCCGACATCTCCTATGCGGTCAACAAACTGTCACAATTCATGCACCAACCATCCTCTGATCACTGGGACCTTGTCAAACGTGTGCTACGATACTTGGGCGACACATTAAATGATGGAATCCTCATTCGTCGTGACTCACCGATCACCCTTCATGCCTTCTCCGATGCGGATTGGGCAGGTAACAAAGATGATTACTCCTCTACCAGTGCCTACATTGTTTATCTTGGACGCAATCCAATCTCCTGGAGCTCAAAGAAGCAACACACCATTGCGCGATCCTCCACTGAGGCGGAGTATAGGACTGTAGCATCGACTGCTGCAGAATTGAACTGGGTATGCTTTCTCTTGACCGACCTTGGTCTCACTCTACCCACAGTTCCGATCATTTATTGTGACAATGTTGGGGCAACTCAGCTGTGCTCGAACCCGATCTTCCACTCCAGGATGAAACATGTGGCCATTGACTTCCATTTTATAAGAGACCAGGTTCAATCCGGATCACTCAGGGTCGCCCATGTGTCTTCAAAGGATCAGCTAGCTGATGCTCTTACGAAGCCTCTTCCGCGTGCTGCGTTTCAGACATTGAAATGCAAGATTGGCCTCTCCAACCGAGCCCTATCTTGAGGGGGCATATTGGACTCTATGATTATTCTGTTGTAATTAATTATTGTAATTAACAGATTTGTTTACCTTGTTCTTATCAGATTAGGCTGCAGTAGTTTGTCTTTGTTTTTAACTCTTACAGTTCGCCTCAAGTTCTTTACATTTGTCTGGCTAATTAATTTTCAGACGTTGATCCAAACCAACGACTTATATATTACAACGAATTGAATTTATTATATACTATGTCGAACCTTGTCCAAATCAATTTATATTAGACTAAATTAAACTGGATTATATTAAATTAATTTCTTTGTCATTAAGTAAACTGAATTGATAGTATAATATATCAATCCAATTCACTTAAAATTTATCGAACTGATTTGACTAAATATTTAAAAAATAATAATAATAATGAGATCAGAATGAGTTTCAATGAATCTCACTGATATTTTACTAACAAATTAACATCTCTAATTATTCTATTTTACAAGCATTAAGACCATCTCCAACCCTCAACTCCAATTTGTTGCAACTTGCGAATTGTCTCCAAAATACAACAACTTTCACACTTCCATCTCTAACCCTCAACTCCAAATCCTACTCTAAAAAGAATATTCCACTTAATATTCCCTTTCAACCAATCAAAACCAATCAAACAATTAAAAAAAAAAAAAAAAAAAGAGTAGTGCGATAGCTGCGCTACTTCTACAAGAGGAACTAGATCTGGCGCTGCTCCACCTCTATCAACAAAGTAGCGCTGCTGATTGGCGTTCGGCTGGAGATCAGAGTTGCTGCAAAATGGAGATTTGCCGCTCGGTTGGAGATGCCCTAATCACAGAAAAAATACTTCTGTATTTATGTTAAGCCTTAAATAACAAGTCACTTTGTTTTCTTTTTTTTTTTTTTTTTTTTTTAAAAGGCAATCATATAAAACAGAGGCACCAAGCCAGGCAAACTACAACACAACCAACCCACAAACACCAACCACACAACCAGAACTCCTTAACACAACCGGATTTATTAACAACCAAAGAGAAAATCCTAGAAAAAGCCTCTTTCAGAATCGAGCCTTCTATCAACACATCCGACCAGAACTTGGCCCTATTGCCTTTTCACACCGGCACCGCCACAGACATCCCCCTCTGAAAAATCTGCTGCATAATAGAGTCTGCCAGGAGCATATTTCCTACAGCTTTAGTATAGGCCGAACCTTTAGCTCCATAACACCAATTCCATCGAAGGTCCTCTCTCTCAACTCCGTATTTTGCGATTAATACCCTCTTCCATAAAGACTTCTTTTCCACCCCAAAACGCCAAATCTATTTAGCCATTATACTCTTATTTAAACTAATAATAGAACCAATCCCCAAGCCCCCATTTCCTTTGTTTTTGCACAATAAATCCCACTTCACACAATGTATTTTCTTTTTTGTGTCACCGTCCCCCCAGAAAAAAATTCCTTTGAAGTCTTTCAATTTTTTGAGCTATGCCCATCAGAATTTTGAAGACGGACATAAATTAAAGTACACCGGAATACTCGACATCAATGTCTTGATAAGCACTACGCGACCTCCTTTATTAAGGAAGGATTTCTTCCATGGAGCCAATCGGTTCTCTATTCTACTAACGCACGAGACCACTCCAAAACGATTTCGCACCCGGTCTTCCTCTGAGAGGTAAACCCAAATACGTAATAGGTAACAAAACCTTCGCACATCTGAAAATACTTGCCCATTGGGCTACGGCAGCTGTCCTTCTCTTGCCGGCAGTTGACTCTAATAATTAGGTTACTTCCAGGAAGCATCCATTAATATTTTTGTTGATAGTAAACATTGAAGGATTCAATTATCTTTCCTGATTCTCCCGATTCTCCCACACCTATAGATCCCAACTAAGCAACCAGAAATAATTAACTATTATAAGTATCTTCCTTTCTTATTACAATTTGTCAATAAAATAATAATCAAAACACTTTTTTAGGCATGCGCTCCTGCGTTTATCGGTTTAATTCCCAACACAATTTTAGTATTTGTAGCTTAAAATCAATTTCTTGTTTTCAAATTGAATTATATAAAACAGAAAACGAAAAACGAAAACATTATCGAATAGCCACTAAGATTTTGTAAAGATCTTAAACAAATTAAGACATATTAAGATTAAAAACGAAAAAACAAACGCCAACTGCATATTACTGCATATTATATTAAAATTATTAGAACATGAATTCGTTCATATAAGTTCAGTTTAACTATAATTGAAAGCTCTTTCTACTAAAATAAGATATCAGTAGACAATACGGTGTTGGTACGATAGTTTACCCCTCAAACCTATACCATGCATGAGGTTGTGGATTTGAGTCTGTCTGCTCCCCAAAATCATGAACAAAATCTTGAATTATTATAATATTTTTTTTAAAAATAGGATATTGATAAACTTCCCCGAAATTCCTGTGACAACATAATTTTTGTCAATATAATTAATTAACATATATTTTATACATGCAGAACCTCATTCCTCTCCAGCATCTCTTGACTTACGATATTGACAGCTAGACTTTTCTCTTCTAATACTATTCTAGGACTCATTTGTCAGGCTAATTAATTTGTCTACGTTGATCAATCCAATCCAAACCAACCATTTATGTATTACAACGAATTGAATTTATTATATACTATGTCGAACCTTGTCCAAATCAATTTATATTAGTATAAATTAAACTGGGTTATATATTAAATTAATTTCTTTGTCATTAAGTAAACTGAATTGATAGTTTAATATATCAATCCAATTCACTTAAATTTATCGAACTGATTTGACGAAATAATAATAATAATAATAATAATAATGAGATCAGAATGAGTTTCAATGAAACTCACTGATATTGTACTAAGAAATTACCATCTCTAATTGTTCTATTTTACAAGCATTAATCACAGAAAAATACTTCTATATTTATGTTAGGGTTAAAAAATTAAATAGCACTATTTGAGGCCCTTTTTTGGGAACAGGCACCAACTTACTAACTTAAGTTTAAAATGCACCATTTATGGTGAAAGGACAAAATTGCCCCCCACAGTAACCTTCTTCACCATTTTGTTTTCTTTTTTCTTTCAAAATCCTCTATCAATGGAAGTGGAACCAATGAATCAATAATACTGACCAATCAACGAACAAAAAGGCTCGGGAAGCATGAACTATATAGAAAGTTTCAGAGATACAAATTTTTTTTTAAAAAAATTGATAGTTAAAAAGGCTCGAAAATGTTTGAAAAGGTTCGAAAAAGGCTCGAAAAAGGTTTGAAAAGGCTCGAAAAAGGTTCGAAAAAAGTTCGGAAAAGGCTCGAAATGATTTCGTGCCTTTTTACACTGTCATCGTGCCTTTTGAAGTTGTTATCGAGCCTTTTTGAAAAAAAATTCGTGCCTTTTTGAAATATTTTCGTGCCTTTTAACACTGTCATCGTGCCTTTTGAAATTGTTATCGAGCCTTTTTGGAAAAGTCTCGATAACTTTTCCAAAAGACCCGATAACCTTTCTAAAAGGCTCGATAACTTTTCCAAAAGGCTCGATAACCTTTCTAAAAGGCTCGATAACTCTTCCAAAAGGCTCGATAACTTTTAACACTGTCATCGTGCCTTTTGTAGTTATTATCGAGCCTTTTTGAACAAAGTTTCCAGCCTTTTTGTACAGTAATCGTGTCTTTTCATTAAGTGTTCGAGCCTTTTCATACACTAATGAAAAGGCACGATTGGTGTATGAAAAGGCTTGAACACTTCATTTCGAGCCTTTTCAATGGAAGATTCAAAACCAAAAAAAATCTAATGAAGATGCGTTGATAATGTTATAGTTTTCAACCTCCATTGGAGGTCTGTTTTAAATCTCAGAAAACTTCAAAGTAAGAAAAGAATGTGTAAAGTAAGGGTATTTTTGTCCATTCACCATAATAGGTGCCTTTTAAACTTAACTTATTAAAGCACTGACATTGTCACCAAATCAGTTCAAAAAGGTGACATTTCTCACCGATTCCACTTTATGTTAAGACTTAAACAACAAAGTTACTTTGTTTTCTCTTTCACAGTTTCACGTTGCCGGCAGTTGACTCTAATAATTAGGTTACTTCCAGGAAGCATCCATTAATATTTTAATTAATATTTTTGTTGAATCAATTATCTTTCCTGATTCTCCCACACCTATAAATCCCTATAAAATAATAATCAAAACACCTTTATAAGATATCATCACAGATTAAACCAATATCTCACTTTGTCAACAAGACAACAAGTACAGTGCGTATATATAAATGTTGTTAATTTTCAGGCAGTGATATCATCTTTCAGTGTATATATATATAAGTACATATCTGTACCACCTTAGTACTATTTAGCATTTGACTCATGAGCCACCCAATAATCATGTTCTATCTTACTCTGTTCCTTGTTTTCTTTCATGTCGGAGTCATGTCGGACGATGTAGCAGATCATACACAATCGAAGTCGATAGTCCATATTGGAGCTATCTTTGATGAAAACTCACCTGAGGGCGCCATAGCAGAGACGTGCATGTCTATGGCAATATCAGATTTCTATGCCCTGCACCCTCATCACTGGACCAGGCTTGTTTTACACCCTACAACTGCAAACGATCTTGGTAGCACCGCAGCAGCAGGTAATAATTTTATGTCTTCACCCATTTACTCTTTACACCTATTTATGAAAAAGTGGAATTGGTCCAAAATATCACCTTTTTAAAGTGAATTGGTGAGAATGTCACTGGTTTAATAAGTTAAGTTTAAAAGGCACCTATTATGGTGAACTACCAAAATTGCCCTTAGTTAAACATTTATGTTATTCTCTTTGAGTTGTTCTCTGCAACTCAAACGAAGGCTTGAAATACTCAGTTACTCTCTCTCTACAAATAAAAGTTCAAGGTCTTGCCCCGACTTTCTTCTTCAGTAAAATAAGGTAATATTTCTTGAACTTGCTTCTTTGAAGTTGTTCACATTTTAGTATGTAAACTTGAAGCCATTTTGAAAATGATTTCGTGCCTTTTTGAAATATTTTCGTGCCTTTTTACACTGTCATCGTGCCTTTTGAAGTTGTTATCGAGCCTTTTTGAAAAAAATTTCGTGCCTTTTTGAAATATTTTCGTGCCTTTTAACACTGTCATCGTGCCTTTTGAAATTGTTATCGAGCCTTTTTGGAAAAGTCTCGATAACTTTTCCAAAAGGCTCGATAACTTTTCTAAAAGGCTCGATAACTTTTCTAAAAGGCTCGATAACCTTTCTAAAAGGCTCGATAACTTTTCCAAAAGGCTCGATAACTTTTCTAAAAGGCTCGATAACCTTTGTAAAAGGCTCGATAACTTTTCCAAAAGGCTCGATAACTTTTAACACTGTCATCGTGCCTTTTGAAATTGTTATCGAGCCTTTTTGGAAAAGTCTCGATAACTTTTCCAAAAGGCTCGATAACCTTTGTAAAAGGCTCGATAACTTTTCCAAAAGGCTCGATAACTTTTAACACTGTCATCGTGCCTTTTGAAATTGTTATCGAGCCTTTTTGGAAAAGTCTCGATAACCTTTCTAAAAGGCTCGATAACCTTTGTAAAAGGCTCGATAACTTTTCCAAAGGCTCGATAACCTTTCTAAAAGGCTGGATTGATTTTCAAATTTATTCGTGCCTTTTAACAATGTCATCGTGCCTTTTGTAGTTATTATCGAGCCTTTTTGACAAAAATATTTCGAGCCTTTTTGAAAAAAGTTTCCAGCCTTTTGGTTGATTTCGAGCCTTCTTCAAAAAATATCCGTGCATTTCTGAACAAAGTTTCGAGCCTTTCAACAAAATATTCGTGCCTTTTCGAAATTGATTTCGAGCCTTTTTGACAAAAATTTTTCGAGCTTTTTTGAAAAAAAATTCGAGCCTTTTTCAAAAAATATTCGAGGCTTTTCATGTAATATTTGAAGACATTGTGTAATCATGGGTTTTTGTTAATGGTTTGTGATTATTAATTTGACAGCCTCATGAATCGGGTTAGAATAGTAATATCTTACAACGGTCGATGGGACCAGTTACCCGACGGAAGTCAGAGGTTTGTTGGATCCGATAACCAGGGAATGTACATGTCAAACAATATGACTTACGAAGAATTGGTGACGATCGTACATACTATTGTGAACTATGATGTAAACAAATACAATTTTGAGTTGTCATCAATATCACTCGTTCCTGGCAGTACGTGTCGCACATTGATAAGGAATGACGACGATGTCCAGTTTATGCTAGGGGAAGATCGAGTGATCCCTCAAGTATGTGTCAGTCTAACTGAGCGGACAGCTGGAGATGTGGTAGGGAATAATATTCCTCCTCCTGAAAATACCCAACAGTTTGGATCCTTTAGCGGTAGCAACCAAGTGTTCACCCAAGGGGGTCCCAGCGAAGGTGTGGGAAACATGTGTGGTGTCCCAGAAGTTGCGGTCGACCATGCACATGCAGCTGAAATTCAATTGGGTGATGTGGGTGATGTGTTTGGCAGTCGAATTGAGCAGTACAATGAGCAATACGATGTGCAGTACAATGAGCAGTACGATGTGCAGTATAATGAGCAGTACAATGAGCAGTACAATGAGCAGTACGATGCACAGGACAATGAACAGTACGATGCGCAGTACAATCAACAGAGCAATTACCCGAACCATGAACAAGTTGATACTGAGGCAAATAATGAACATGTTCATGATCTCCAAAATGTAGATGAAGAGCCTGCACAAATGCAAACAAGCGGTAGACGTGTACAAGGAGTTAGTTGCACTGCACCAGATATGCCTGGGACTTCCGAGGTCCGTTGTAATATGACATCATCTGATTCTGTTAATGCGAGAACTTGGGTTATTCCAGGAGCAGATTCATACTCGTTTGGTATTGGTACAAGCAGCACCTTGGCAGCGCAAGAACCGAGAACCATGATTTATAAAGGTCAATTTTTTCCGAGTAAAAAGGATTTGAAGAGGCTAGTTGGCCATTTTGCGATGCGGCAGAACTTTGAATGGAAGGTGAAAAGGTCTAATAAGACAACTTTACATTTGGTTTGCATCATTGACGACTGTACGTGGAAATTAAGAGCGGTGAGGAGAGAAGAAGGTACTTACTTTCAAGTCAGAAGTTTTGTCAACGAACACAGCTGTCCCTTGGAGGAGATTCACCGTCGCCACCGACAAGATGGTGCAGTCATAATCGGAGAAGTCGTTGCCCCTAGACTTCAACAAACCGATGGTCGTCTCATGCGTCCGAAGGACATAATCGCCGATATGAAAACAATGTATGGCATCCAAATCATGTACAGTAAGGCACATGATGCCTTGCAATATGCATTGTCATTAACCTATGGAACGCATGAAGAAAGTTTCCAACTGCTCCCATCTTTTGCGTATGTTCTCGAATAGCAAAATCCGGGCACAATCACGGACTTACAGTGCGATGACCATGGTAAATTCCTCTACTTTTTCATGTCGTTAGGGTCCTCAATTAGAGGTTTTCGGAGGTGTATGCGTCCTGTTATTGCAGTAGATGGTACCCATTTGAAGGGAAGATTCGGGGGTACAATGTTTGTGGCAACTGCACAAGATGGAAACGAACAGGTGTATCCAATTGCTTTTGGGTACGGTGACTCAGAGAACAACCTTTCATGGGAGTGGTTTTTAGAATGCTTGAGGGGTGCCCTTGGTCATATAGATGATCTGGTTTTCATTTCCGATCGCCATCCAAGCATTGAAGCAGGGATTTCTAAAGCGTTCCCTTATGCAACCCATACCGTTTGTGTCTGGCATTTTGGTGAAAATATGAAGAAGCGATTCCACAGAAAGGATGTTGCCCAGATAATGGATTATGCTGCTAGGTCGTACATTGAAATCCAGTATGATCGGCACATGGAGGAGTTACGTAAGCTGCACCAGGGTGCATACGATTATGCCATTGATGCCGGTCCACAGAAGTGGTCCCGCGTTCACTGTCCCCAAAGAAGGTACAGGTTGATGACCACAAATGTTACAGAGTGCATAAACTCATGCCTAAAATTCGCTCGGCAACTGCCACTAATGACACTGGCAGAGTTCATTCGGAATATGATACAGAAGTGGTTTCATGATCGTCATGCAAATGCACAGTCCATGCGTCATCGATTGACCGACGCCGCACATCTTTTGATCCTCAAACGTGTCGAGAAGTGCGGTTATATGACCGTAAATCCAGTTGACTGGAACATATTCTCCATCAGACACAAGGGAAAACAGTGGACGGTTGACTTAGCCCGGAAGACATGCACATGCAACAAATTCCAAATGGACTTTTTACCATGTGCATGTAAGGTACATTACAATTTACAGTTAACGGTTTATATTATCCAAACGTGAGTCTCACCCTTTTCATTGTTGCAGGGAGCGAAATTTGGATTTTACATCTCTGTGTGCGGACTACTACAAGAGGGAGACACTTATTGATGCATACTCAGTTCCTATTATGCCTGTTGGCCATCCTGCTTCATGGGTTGTGCCATCCGACATCGCATCACGGGTGGTTTTAAATCCAAAGGCGAAGAGGCAATCAGGTAGACCAATGGAGGGTCGACATGCCTCGTCTTCGGAGAGGACAACCACACAGTCGTGTAGAAGGTGTGGACAACCAGGACATAACAGCAGGAGGTGTTCCAACCCACCTATGGTTAATGAAGGTCCCAGCACAATTATCCCCGAGGAATACCGCCGCAAGTGCAGTATCTGTCATAAAATTGGACACAACAAACAAACGTGCCCTGAGAAAGACTGTACCGTGGAATGAATGGAGCCTTACTTACAAGAGGAAGACGAATTGCCACCCTTGGTTCTTATGTTTTATGTAGAAGTAATATGATTGATTTCATGTTCGAATTTCGTTTGTTATAGTGTTTATGTATATCCCAACTTTATTTATGGATTTCAATGTATGAAATGTGTTGAACTTTTAATACATCAATCTCTCCAGCCACCTTCATTGCTTGAACTTCCCCAGCCACTACCCCCAGATGCTATAGATAGACCTGGCAAGGTTCCGGTTCTAACCGTCGAATCGGGGGGGTTCGGAACCGGGAAAACCAGGATCGGAACCGGATTTCTGGTTTCGATTCAAGAACCAGAACTGGAACCGGGGGAGGCCGGTTCCGGTTTTGGTTCTAATTTTTTTGAAAATATATTACAAAAGGTTCGGTTCTGAAACCGACGGTTCCGATTCCAGAATCGGAATCGAAACCGCCAGTTTCAGAACCGAAACCGAAACCAAAACCGGAACCGGGGGACCCGGTTCCGATTTCGGTTTCGATTTCGGTTCCACCAAACCTTGGAACCGAAACCGTGCCACCTCTAGCTATAGAGGAGCCCCCAGTTGCAGGGCTTCACATTGGTACCATAGCAGCAACTGATCTAATTGATGGTGCTGACTCATGCTGAGGATCGTCGATATGCCTCTGGAAATATGCCACAAGCCGATCAATGTCCTCAAACATCCTTTTACTAAACTTAAATCCCTTGGGATATAGACCAATATACTCATGATGGGGATTTGTACTTCGTATATAAGTTAGAATGAATGTTCCCGGATGCTCATGAGAAATGCCAAAACAGTAAACTATCCGTGTGGGATACTCTGCTTTCTCAATCCTTAGATGCTTATCAACTTCCGCAATAGTACCTTTGTTTTATGAGGAACATGTCTCCAACCTGATGTCTTCCAACATCGTTCAAACTTTCACAACCATGCTCGATACAGTTGTTTGGTGAGACCCTTGGTTCTTATGTAGAACTAATGTGATTGATTTTATGTTCGAAAATATATTAGAATTTAGTTGTTCGTCTAATGTCATACTAGATGCTTTATTGAATTTGCTGTATTGTTTATGGATTTCAATGTATGAAATGTGTGTGTTTAACTTTGAACTGCAAACACTTCAAACACTTGAAGAAAAAAAATTCATCATTTCATTACTCAAAAAATGTTATGTACATCAACTACATCTACATCAACTATATGGGCTTCGAGTTACAAAAAACCTCGACGGCCATCTTCTCCCGGATGGTGGCCATATCAGCTTCGGACCAGTCGAAGGTATCCCTGTTCGCCACCAGGTACTCAATAATTTTCAATGTATGGGCCCCACAGTTTCCCCTGCAATTAACCACGTGAACAAACATTATAATGGGATGCTATTAAAACCGATTGTGATAGAATAAGAACTTCAAACAGTCATACCCCCGTTCCTGTTGCTGCACACGGTTGGCGTGCACGTAGAACATCCGGAACGGCTTTTCTTCCCTTTTGTACGTCGCATCACCTCTCTGTCTGTTCCGGTGAAAGTGTACCGCATCCAGCATCGAGGGTAGCAACCACCTTAAGCACGCGAACTGGGTATTCCTATGGCTATATCGGACCTTCTGTCTGAACGGGTCAAACACGAAAATGTGCCCTTTCGCAAGGTTGACGCTGGCCACGACCCAATGGTAACCTCCGAGGTTGCAAGGAATCAGAACCTGCAGGTGTTTCTCCAAAGTGTTAGCAAATTTTTTTATTATACAGATGGACGCAAAGTCAAATTTACACTGACCGTGTCAACGTCGTGCCATGGCAGGTTTGCCTGCGGGAGCAGGCCACATACCACCTCAAGCTCATCACGAGGATACTGGCGATCCAGCACAGTCCAACCATCTGGGGGTCTCTTGTCCTCACCCATGCAGATTCTCTGCCAGCTATGATATGCCAATGTCTGTACATAGAAAATTAACCGACACGTCAGGCAAAAAATATTTGAACACATCAAGGTAGAAGAGAAAACCGTACTCAATAAACACTTACATAGAATTGTGAATCTAGTATGTTGGTCCTCCTCTCGTACACAGTGGGGAATGCTCGTTGACGTTTCCGGAGAACGTTGCAGTATGCGTCAATGTGCTGACAAATATCAACAATTCGTATTGTTAGGATTCAACCATTTGTGAATGAAACTTCTACAGGTGAATCAAGTGAGGAACATACCGAATCGTCCAACTCCATGAAGTTGGTTTGAAACCGGTGGAACCAAGTCACATTGACACCAACTGGGTGGTGCAGATCCACATCACGTCTGCATAATTGGAAACAAATTTAACATAATACTTACTTGTACCTGTGGACGAAAAAACTATAAACAGATTGTAAGTTTTTAGATTATACTTACAATTCCCCTGTCATGCTCCTCTTGTAGGCTAGGTACGCCGCAAGCTGGTCAGGATCTACCAATTCGTGTGGCATCCATTCATGTGCTGGCTGCGGATGCGGCATCGTCCGTGGCCTCTTCGGTTCACAGGGGTTTGTGTATGGGCTCCGCTCCATCCAACCTCGACGTCGAATCCGGTCTCCACGCCTCAGGGGTGGTGGACTCCGGTCCAAATCAGGGTGATCGGGGTGGTGTGAGGAGGAACTCGTTCCCTGTTGATCACCTGAAATCGATCGGTGGGGTGTCAAATGACATACCGGAGGTCGGCTGGAGGGGTCGGCTGCACTCGGGTCGACCGAAGGTCTATGCTCGTAGGAGGAACCTCGTACGCTGGGATCGACTGGACGATCGCGCTGGGTTGTGGCGTCAGGGGTGACCTCCTGGAAATGTATAGGTGTGAGCTCCTGGAAGTGAACAGGATCATCCAGCAGCTGTGATGAGCGGACTGTGGTGATGTCCTCAGGCAGTACCTGCTCCTGGGAGTGAACAGGATCATCCAGCAGCTGTGATGAGCGGACTGTGGTGATGTCCTCAGGCAGTACCTGCTCCAAGACTGCTGGCTCTATATCACCTGCTGTCTGTGTACCACCGCGCACCTCCTCTCGTGCTGTCACATCATGACCCTGCGGATCTGAGACTGTGTCTGTGGTACGTGGCTGCCCATGGCTGGTCCCTCGGTCTGTCCACCCTGTACCTGTGGGAGTAAATGCTCCGTCATGGTCATCAAATGGTTGGTCATCGAATGGTGGACCATCCATACGGTGCTGCGACGTCGGACCCTGTTGGGCCCGGATCAAATCCAGCAACTCCTGATGCTGCGCAGCTCTTTTCTCTTCACTCGTACGGAAAGCCTCCATGACATCCGTACGTAATGTTCGAACAGCATCCATCACCTCTGCCAATTTATGCTCCCAAGCCTGAAAGGAATTCGGACTCTGTCAGTACTAAAACTATTAAGTCAATTGAAATTAAATCATGTGGTCCTAAAAATGCTTACGTACCTGTGGACGCTCTCCGACGCCTCCCCGTGAATGACCTTGAGGTCCAGGCTGTCTGTCCAAATTGAATCGTACCCGCATACGCCTCACGGGAGTAGGACTGCCAACCTCCGGTTCTGAATCACGTCCAGCTGTAGGTTGTCTGGGCAAAGTCACGCGTACCCGCCTAGACCTCGTGGGACTCCCACGGCCATTGCCGACATCCGGGTCTGAGCCCTCCGTATCACTGGGTCCAGAGTACGAAGGATCCATATCACTAGGTCCGCAAGAATCCTCCGTATGACTGGGTCCGCCAGTCCTATGTAGTTCCGGATCCGGGAGGCCTCCAGATAAATCTACAGCATAGTGATCATACATAGTGGGTCCCTGATCTATGCCTTCGTAATACCGTTGACCCATCTCAACAGCTGTCGCCACCAATTTAGACCGCGCAGACATCTGCAATTGGAGTTACATCATTGTAATTACATCATTGTAATTATACACATACTAAAAATTATAAACATTAACAACAACAATATTTACAGTTTCAGAGAAAATCTCATCCAGCTTTTTCCCTCGCGGTCGCTTAGTCAACTTCCATTTCAGAATACGTGGAGGGGGTAGCTCGGGGTTAACCCTGCGGATCCCACATTTTTTAATGCCAAGGGAGGGGATAACCTCAAAAGCAAATACCTGCGTAATAGACAAGTACGATCACAAGTAAATACATCAGTCATATAAAAAATTCTCAATTAAAGTACGGATGCAAATTGTAAATGCTAACCAATAGTGCGTGCGCTAGACCGTATATGTTGTAGGACTCGATGGTGTCAACGCCCTGTCCTGCCTGTCGTGCTGCCTGCCGTGGACTATCCAAAGCATGCATGTAACCATAAATAGACCGCCTATACACGTATGCGCCCCATGGGAACGCATCAAAAGTGTCCAAGTCCTCGACTACTCGAAACTGCCATGCTGGAACTTTAAATCTCTCGTCCACCCCCATCAGTATCCAGTTCAGCAAAAACAATAATGACAGCTTCACTGCATCGTACTGCGAATGGAAAACACCAATCCGAAGCACCCCTCTCAGCTCTTGAAACTCGATGACTCGACGCTGGAAGTACCGGTCGTGTATGCCATTCTGTACCACCATATCATAACTCGCTGTGTCGGGAATCACTCCGAACTTCAATCCGGTGATTAGACAAAACTCAACCTTCGAGAACCGGACCGTATGGTTCCCTAACAGAAATCGCATCTCATCTTCCGGCCCGTTGTGATGCAACTCACGTAAAAGTAGCCGATGGACAATGCCGCCAGAAAAATTAATCTCACGATGCATCCGGAGGAAATGACCGAAACATGACTCAGTAAACCGACATCGGTCTTCGATCCTCGGATTTTCAGGTACTCTTTTAAGTGCATTGTCGATATCTCTAAGGTCATCAAAATGGTCATGCCGAATAATTTTTCCATTGAACCATTCTCCCACCGGGGTTTTAAGGAAATCATTCGGATTCGCCATCTGCATATTGACGGAAAAAAAGCAAATAAGTTACTGAAAAGGCTTGAAAACTGACGGTAAAATTCAAAACTGCACGATAACAGTGCAAAAAGGCACGATAAAATTCAAAAAGGCTCGATAACACTACAAAAAGGCACGATAACATTACAAAAAGGCACGATAACATAAAGGTTCAAAAAGGCTCGATAAAAGTATAAAAAGACACGATAACATCAATGTTTAAAAAGGCTCGATAACATATCAAAAAGGCTCGATAACAGTAACAAAAGGCACGATAACATATAGGTTCTAAAAGGCTCGACAAAAGTTTCTAAAAGGCTCGATAACTTTTCAAAAGGCTCGATAACAGTAACAAAAGGCACGATAACATATAGGTTCTAAAAGGCTCGATTTTGTTTCAAAAGGCTCGACAAAAGTTTCTTCTAAAAGGCTCGATAACTTTTCAAAAGGCTCGATAACTTTTCTAAAAGGCTCGATAACCTTTCTAAAAGGCTCGATAACCTTTCTAAAAGGCTCGACAAAAGTTTCTTCTAAAAGGCTCGATAACTTTTCTAAAAGGCTCGATAACCTTTCTAAAAGGCTCGACAAAAGTTTCTTCTAAAAGGCTCGATAACTTTTCAAAAGGCTCGATAACTTTTCTAAAAAGGCTCGATAACCTTTCTAAAAGGTTCTAAAAGGCTCGATAACCTTTCTAAAGGCTCGATAACCTTTCTAAAAGGCTCGATAACCTTTCTAAAAGGCTCGACAAAAGTTTCTTCTAAAAGGCTCGATAACTTTTCAAAAGGCTCGATAACTTTTCTAAAAAGGCTCGATAACCTTTCTAAAAGGTTCTAAAAGGCTCGATAACCTTTCTAAAGGCTCGATAACCTTTCTAAAAGGCTCGACAAAAGTTTCTTCTAAAAGGCTCGATAACTTTTCTAAAAAGGCTCGATAACCTTTCTAAAAGGTTCTAAAAGGCTCGATAACCTTTCTAAAGGCTCGATAACCTTTCTAAAAGGCTCGATAACTTTTCAAAAGGCTCGATAACTTTTCTAAAAAGGCTCGATAACCTTTCTAAAAGGTTCTAAAAGGCTCGATAACCTTTCTAAAGGCTCGATAACCTTTCTAAAAGGCTCGATAACCTTTCTAAAATGCTCGATAAGACTGCAAAAAGGCTCGATTCAGTTTCAAAAACTCTTGGAAACCCAGAACTTCATCGTTTTCACTACCAAAAGGCTCGAAATTTTTTCCTAAACTAAAACCCTAACCTAAACTCATCAAACAAACATAATGGACAACAAATGCGTGAGAGATAAAGACATACCGTGGTCGGTATTGACTTCGCCGGTACGTCGGTACTGTAGCTCCGTCGACGGTGGTTCGTCGTCACAATTTGGTCGACTGTTGCGCCGTCGGGGTTTTCTCTCAGAGCTTTTCTTCCAAAGTTTCAAAACAAAGAAACAGACAACAAAGGGGTATTTTCGTCTGGTCCCATTAAATGGTGCCTTTTAAACTTAACTTATTAACTTGGTGCCTATTCCCCAAAAACCAACCCAAAAGGTGCTATTTAATTTTTGAACCCTTTATGAAAATTAAGTTTTCTAATTTTATTTGTTACAACTCGTGTATTCCAAAATTAACCTTAATGATCCTTTCTCTCATGATCTCATCTACCGAATTCTTTCTACACCCACCAACATTTTTATTTATTTTATTTTTTTTCCAGTTTCTCTACTATTTTGTTTAAGGTGGCTCTAATGCCACCCAAATTGTTTCTCCCTGCACCACGACAAACAATTTAAATAAAAGAATGATAATTACTCTCAACACACATGCGTAATATTAACCCTAAATTACCTTTATCAGCGGCCTATCATTTACTAGAATCATGAATTGAAATATTATTAGATATTCATCTTTAGTCTTTGTTCTTCCTACAATAGTTTATCACTTTATCCTTAATTTGTTCATGGCCAGATGCTAGAATCTTTTCCACCCCAAAGAACCTCATATTTTAATTCCAGATAAACAATCAATTACTAACATTTAGTAAGAGAGTTTATTACAGTTTGATGTTCTACTATTAAATCATTAAAAGGAAGTAATAAAAAAAATTCTATACTTGCCGTCTACTTGATGGTTGGATATATATGCTGTAAGTTGAAAATAAACAGAATTGCAGATAGACTGGGAAAATAATGTCGGTGGGTCTAGAAAGAATTTGGTGGATGAGAGAGAGAAGATCATTAAGGTTAATTTTGGAATACTAAGTGTGTAAAAAAAAAAAAAAACTCAAGAGAGTTTCTACTTACAATCCAATGTTTTTTTTTTACACTTCATTTCTAAAGACACTCCATTTTAAAAATTTTAATTTTAAAAAAAAAAATTCTAAAGACATTTTATTTTTCCAAAATTGTCACTTTTATCTTTTGACACTCCTAATCTAAAGACATTCCATTTTAAAAAAATATTAATTTCTAGAGACACTCTATTTTATTTAATATTTCCCGTTTTGAACACTTCTCTTTAGAGACGTGAAGTAATAAAATAAAAATAAAACTGAACACAAGTGAGGAGATCAAAACAATAAGAAAACTGTTTTGGAGATCAATTTGTGAAAATAGGAAAACAATAATTGTTTTTCTCTTTTGAATTTTAAATTGAATAAAACAAATTCTATTGTGTAAGAAAATAATTTTAAATATATTTTCTAGTGATGGAGATGATTGAATGGGGATGGTATTTGAGGAAAAAAAAAACTAATATCAAATTTGGTTGAACCCAAAAAAAGAAAAAAAAAATATATATATATATAACTGGTGATGATAATGATGTAGGGTTTGATGATGTGTAAGAAAAAAATTATTTTGAAAAGATGAAGAAGATATTTTAGGGTTTATAAAATAGGAAGAAAAAAAAAACTAAAGTGGAAAAAAAAATTGTTTTCTAATAAAATGGTTTGGAGTGTATTTAGAACTTTCTTGTCTTGTTTAATAATTTTAATTTGGGTTAAAATTGTCATTAATAAAAAAAATTAAAATAAAGTGTAAATAAATAATTAATAAATTGTTAATAGCATTTCTCAAAACTTAATTTGCACACATGGGTGCAAGAAGTGAATTGGTATAGGTAGAAATAATTTAGGTGGCAATAGAGCCCCCTTTATCAAATTGCAACGTAATTATCAGAGCTTAATTTTTCGACAGGTTATTGAGCTCGAATTGACATGAAATTGTGAAGAAGACAATGAAACGTGTCTGAAAGTTACTCATCATTATTTTATTACTAAAGTTTTTCAACTACATAGTATAGCGATCTCTAATTAACATTTTGGCATGAAAACTGTAGTGAAACGAATAATTTTTTTTTTCATTTTTTTTTAACTATTACAATATTACGGGATTGAGAGAGGGGTATAATTCAAACCCATAACTTTTTGGATGTATGTATGAACCCATAACTTTTTCAAATGAAACAAATAATAAATAGTTATGTTGCATTAGTTTTTTATTTTATTTTATTTTAAGACTAAATAGAGTTGAATTTGACAAAAGATTTAAATGCTTGAAAACCGAAACTGAATAATATATTTTTTATTAAGTTGACGAGATGAGGTTGGTCAGGTAGCAAATCCCTCGCACTTGCACCACAAAGTTTCCAAAAAAAAAAAAAAAAAAAAAAAACCTTACATTTATGTAATAGTGTAATATTTCGAGATATATATATATATATTAAGTTGTTTATTTTTTTCAAACAAAAAATCATCTAAAAACAAATACTTTTATATTTGTACTCTTTCAATTATTAATTATTATATATTTAATAAACTCAAAAACAAAATTATTTAGTTTTTAAAATGCATCCAAACACACCACATTAACCTTTATAATGTCTAGCTCATAAATTCAAACACTTGTGATGTAGACAATGAAACGTACTTGCAAAAGATTATAAACACTTCTGTGTCACGAAAGGAGATATTGAAAACTAGATGTATGATTAAAAGACTAAGAGAAAAGTGTTGGAGATGTGTTTGTTTCTCAGGAAAATGAAATAGAA
This sequence comes from Acer yangbiense, assembly GCA_008009225.1. Classification (NCBI taxonomy): domain Eukaryota; kingdom Viridiplantae; phylum Streptophyta; class Magnoliopsida; order Sapindales; family Sapindaceae; genus Acer; species Acer yangbiense. The sequence continues at coordinate 59,201,304 of CM017762.1, read as the reverse complement.
AACTTAAAAGATGAACTGCGAGAATGAGAGCAAAAGCAGAGTAAATTGTTACTCAGATATTTGTCAGAATACAAGAATGACTAATGCTCATTACATTTAATTTATAGCCACACAATTCGTGTGATCAGAATAGAATTCTAGAAGACCTGGAAAGATAAGGTTGCCACTTGTCAATTCTGTTATGCCACCTGTCAATTCTATTGTAACAGAATTTTCCCACTAGAGGTTTTGTTCACACAATTCGTGTGATCACCTGATGATGATATGTTCATGACGGTCATGACATGATCATCATGATGGAAACTTTTGGTCTATGAACTGATGAGAGCTCAGATGAATTACGTTGACTTGCTTTTGCACTGTATTATCTCTAACATGAGAAGTTTTATTTAGATTTCTTATATCCTATGGAAGGAATTTTTCTTGAGTCGGTTAGACTAATTATGTGACGGGTATTTATTAGTTTAGATTTACTAATGCTACACAATTTAAAAATTAGTTCAAAAATCAACTCAAATATTTATTCATCGTATCATTACATAATTTATATGATATATACAATTCACTTCTTTTTTTTGACAATATCTATTAATTTGAGACCAGATATTTTTTTGAAAGTTTTCATTATTAGTAGGATTCAAGCCACTAACCTGTGAATCGTTTATCCAAGTTCCAAGCTCGTCCATTTACCATGTTGAGTTACACCCCTGTTGGCATATATACAATTCACTTGCTACATTATTTATACATCATTTATGTTGCTCTTTTTTTAGTTATTTTTTTTTCGGATAGCATTACTCCTTTATATATTATATTACAAAACTGATATTTATAAGAACCCACTCATTTGTATTTAATTACCCAAATGAACATATCCATTTGAAAGTGGGGAGTGGTATCAACAAAAATGTACAAGCACGCCTCCATGTGGAAAAGTAAACGCTAACTTTAACAAGTCTACAAATATTATCTGTTTGACTTTAATTAACTAGAACATTAATAGCTTCAATCATCAATCATCATCATACTCCTGATAATTTTTTAATTAATTATTGTTTCAGTCAATAATAAATTAATCAAGAATTAGCTCATCTTCGTTCTAGTTAATTATCTCAAATTTCTTAATGAACAAAAAAAAAAAAAAAAAAACAATAATTCTTCCTAAAGTCTTGGAATAAGTCTGATTTTTTTTTGCCACAGAGGTGTAGCTCTGGATGAGCTTGGAGCTTGGGCAAATGACTCACAAGTCAAGGGCTCGAATCCTACCAATAGCAAAAACTTTAAAAAATACCCGGTCTAGATAGGTAGATAAATAGGTACTGTCAAAAAAAAAAAAAAATCTGATTTCTTTATCATTTCAATTCGCCGGTGCACAGGTCTCGTTTTCACTTAATTATTTATTTTAATTAATCAACATTTTACTTTATTTATTTATTTTTCTTTTTGTGTCTTCAATGGAATGCATGCAGTTGTGGATTTAGTGAAGAATGTTAAAGTACATGCCATTTTAGGACCACAAATACCAGATGCAGCTCCACTTGTAGTAGAGATGGGTGCAAAAGCACATGTGCCTGTTATTTCATTTTTTCCAACAAGCCCTTCTCTCTCTCCTTCCAAAAACCCTTATTTCATCAGAGCAACTCAAGATGACTCCTTTCAGGTCAAAGCAATCGCTGCCACTTTACAAAGGTTTGGGTGGCATGAAGCTGTATTTGTGTACCAAGACACTGATTTTGGTAATGGGATGATTTCTTCTTTAGTCAATGCATTGCACGAACACGACATACGGGTAGCACACATGAGTGCAATCCCTTCTTCTGCTGGAGATTTCCATATTTCAAGAGAGCTCAACATGTTGATGACAAGAAAGAATAGGGTTTTTATAGTGCACATGACTTCTTCACTCGGGTCTCGATTTTTTGCACTTGCAGACAAAGCAGGAATGATGAGTGAAAGCTACGCCTGGCTCATCACGGCAGCTTTATCAACTTCATTGAAAGCTATGGATTCTGAGATTGTCGATTCAATGGAAGGTGTTTTGGGCATAAGGTCTCATGTGCCGGAGTCTAAACATCTTAAAAGTTTCGACATCAGATGGAAGAGAAATCTCCATTTGATGAATCCAAACAGTTCAATAACTGAGCACAACATTTTTGGCTTGTGGGCATATGATACTATTTGGGCACTAGCCGTGGCAGTAGAGAGGATTGGAGTCACAGATTTTGCAAGCTTAAGTAGTTCAAGAATCGGTCCCAGACTTGTTAAAGAAATCTTAAATGTGAAATTCAAAGGCTTGAGTGGAGAATTCCATTTGGTTAATGGGCAGCTGAAAAGTTCAGCCTTGGAAATATTCAATGTGATTGGAAAAGGAGAGAGAGTGGTTGGATATTGGACTCCTGACAAAAAAATATCCCGAAAATTATATTCAAGTGCTTCCAACAATGATTTGAAGAAAATCATATGGACTGGAGACTCAACAGTAGTACCTGAAGGTTCAGCTATATCGAAATTACGAATAGGGATTCCGGTGAAAGTAGGTTTCAAAGAATTTGTTGATATGAAAAAGAAAGTTCACACAAATGAGATTGATTGTTCCGGATTCGCCATAGATGTTTTTCTCGCTGCATTAAATAAATCGGAGTTCAAGAATATTGTTTATGATTTTTTTTCTTTTGAGAATGAGAAGGGAGAGATGAATGGGACTTACGATGATCTTCTCAGCCAAATTGAACAAAAGGTTTGGTCAAACTCCTTTGAATATATCTATTTCTTGATGTTAAAGTAAAATGTACATTTTATCATTTACAAAATTCGTTAAAAAATTCTCTTGATATTAGGAAAAATGTTATGAATTTCCACTAAATACTGTTAAAGAATTCCTTTGAAAATCTCTATAATTGAGCAAATTAAACCGCTTAATTCCCACAACTTCTTGGTAGTCAACTTTCGTTTTTTTTTTTTCTTCTGATATCGTATAATTCCTTTTGATGTTATTGCGCAAAATTTGCTCTCACACAATATATATGATGTGAATTAGTGTTAATTTTTTGTTTTCATTCTGTTTCTGCACCTTGATATAGATATATGATGTTGTGGTGGGTGATATAACAATAGTAGCAAATCGGACATATCATGTTGATTTCACATTGCCATACTCGGAGTCTGGGGTGACCATGCTTGTACCTGTTACACATGGTAAACACATAGACATGTGGATTTTCCTACAACCTTGGAGATGGGATCTTTGGGTAGCAGTCATTGCATCCTTCGTCTTCATGGGGATTGTCATACTAATTATGGAGCACCCAACTGTAAACACAGCATTTGCAGGTTCGCGTAATCGGCAACTTGGCATGACCTTATGGTTTCCTTTCTCAGCTCTGGCCATTCCTCAAAGTAATTCTCTCACCTACTATACTCTTCACATTAAGAATTTCTTTTCACGGTAATATTAATCATGAATGGATTTTTTTGGACAGGAGAGCTAGTGGTCAAGGACTGGTCTAGGTTTGTGCTGGTTATATGGATAGGTTTTGCAGTTATCTTAATGCAAATTTACACAGCAAGCTTGTCTTCTGTGTTGACAGTAGATCAATTGCAGCCCACATTTGACAGTGTTAACAAGCTCAGAACAGAAGGCTACAAAGTTGGATACCAAAATGGTTCCTTTGTAAAAGGATTTTTGATGGAACATTTGAACTTCAACGAGTCTCATCTGATACCATATGACACCATTGAAGATTATCACAATGCCTTGACTAAAGGACATAAAAATGGGGGTGTTGCTGCCATCTTTGATGAAATTCCCTACATCAGAGTCTTCCTTGCTGAGTATGTTTCTCATTATACGATGGCTGGACCTATATACAGAACCGATGGATTTGGCTTTGTATGTTCGTCTCTCTCTCTTTTAAGCATATAATTCAATTCTATTCTGATTTAATACTTTGTCATACTTCATTTCAGTTTTTAGATTCATCTAACAGTATACGGAAATAATGTACATATAAACAGTCCGCTCTAATATAGTCGTTTTTGCATTCACTCTTCAGGCATTTCCAAAAGGGTCCCCTCTAGTCTCAAATTTTTCGAGAGCAATCTTGAAAGTCAGAGAGCAAGGAGAATTAATGGATAAGTTAGAAAAGAAGTATTTTAGACACACAACTACATCTTTAGGTGTAGCTCCTCAGATCTCCCCAGATGGTCCTCGACAACTTCATTCCTCTAGTCTTGCAGGTCTCTTCGTCATTGTGGGGATCACTACACTGTTAGCCCTAGGGATCTCAGAATGCTATATTTGGAGCAAACCTGTTGTACTGGCAAAACAATTAAGCACAAGGTACTTCTCATCTCATGATCAGTCTACAAATGCTACAGAATTAGTGGCACAGTCAACACTTCAAGTAGACTCTGCTAATGAAAATTCTCATGAAGTAGAAGAATTAGTTGGGGATTCTGAGAGTACTATTTCCATTTTGATCACCGGTGAAAATATAATTGATCTCCAGAGAGAAGAAGATACAACGCAGTGACATCCATGTTAATTGACTCTTCATAACTTGGTCTAATATGTATCAATAAGACGTTGCTGGCAATATATATATTATAATATGTAAGTAGGTGGATCCAATGTAGATAGGCATAGTCATACTTGTATATATCTGTATTTATATGTACATATTCATACTCTATGTTATAATGTGTTGTATATATCCAATGTATATAGTATATATCTGTACCATTTTCAGTACTTTGCAAGAAAACTATATGGACTTATTACAACTCTTTCTTTTCGAAAACCAATATTAATAGGGGTGGTCAAAAAAGACCAAAACCGTTGAACCAGACCAAATCAAACCAACCCGCTTAGTTTGGTCCGGTTTTATTATAAAAAAATCGTAGTAATATATATTCGAATTGACGAAGAAAAGTTGCATATGTTTGTATTAGAGAATCACTCATATATATATTGTACTAATACATTTGTGTGTGCTTAAAAAAAATAAAAAATAAAAATTTATACATCTATCTGTTGGGTAGTCGGAGAATGACATGCAAAGGTCCCCAATAGCCCGAGTTGCAAGGCGTAAGGCTATTAGTAATAATCGCAAGGTGGAAACGTTGTCCAATAGCCACAAACAAACAATAAACAAATGTAGATAAAATAAGATGAAGAAGAAAATCCAATCACACGAACATAAGAATTTTACGTAGAAACCCAAAACAGGGAAAAAACCATAGCCGTTTGGACGACAAGAAAAAATATATCCACTATGTAGCAAATTTTTACAACTACACACTAAAGATTCTCTCTCTAACCCAAACCCCAATTACAACCGATGCCTACTCTTTACTCCACACATAATAACCTAGTATGCTATATCACTATGGAGATTAATTAAAACCCATAAAGAAACCATTTCGCTTCACGCATAAGACTTCATGTTTCACATAAGAAAAAAAAATCCTATACTATCATGAGATTATAATCCTATGAGATTATATCTTGCTTTGACCGATTTATTTTATATATATATATAGGGGTTTTACAATTTGGTTCCAATCTAATTGGGAAACATCACTTTTTTATTTGTTAATTGATTTTTCATCAAATTGGTCCTTATATAATTCAAAATAGCTCAAATTGGTCCTAAGGTTAGTCAAAAGTTGTTAAATCTAACATTTAGAAGGGTAGAAAAGTCATTACATTTGTTTTCAATTAAAAAAATAGAAATAAAATTATTAATAATTATTTATATATTACTTATTAATTAATTAATTAAAATAGTGGATGGAGGAGATGATCTGTACCAATGAAAACTTTTTAAAAGAAAAAAAAAAGACAATTTTAAATAAATGGAATCTTGGTTTTTGAATGAAAACTCCGGTAGTGTGGTGTATATATCATGTGAAGAGTATGCTATGTTTCTTGGTTTCGTGGAGGATATGCTTGCTAATTGGCTCAAGCTTGTGAGAGATTTCGTGTTTTTGGAGTGTTTCTTGATGTCTCTGTTTCTGCTCGTGTGCCTATGATGTGTTTGTTAGTGCCTCCAATCTCCTTATCTCCTTATCAGTTTTTTTCTTTTTCTAATCTCTGCCCAGTGCCCGTAAGTTTCAAATAAAAAAAATCAAAAGACAATTTCAAAAAAAAAAAAAAGGAGAGAGATTGGAAAAATCCAAATCTCTCTTCTCCTTGAAGCTCGAAGAGCATCCATCTCAAATGGAAACAAAGCTGTTGGAGGACGATGACACAAGCGGCTCGGTTACAGGAGGAGCTAGCGGCTGTCACGGATCGCTCTAGGCAGAGGAGCAATCTGCTCTGACAAGAATCATGTCCTCCGAGCGATCTCGTTACAGTTGCTAGATGAGAAGATCTGCTCCTCAGAGCAAACCGATCTGATAACTCCTCCGCGCAAGGAACAACGCTCCCACGGCGGCGGATCAGATCCTCCACCATTGGAGTGAAGTTGTTTGTTGTTGCAAATTTTTTTTCTTTTTGTGTTGGTAATGGTGTTTGATGTTGATTTGTTAATGGTTTGATGATAAAGGAATAATTGTGAGTTGATGATTATGTTTTGATAAAATTTGGAAGAGATGTTTGGGTGATGAATATTGGATTTTAGGAGTTACGATTTTTTTTTTTTTAATGAAGATGAAGTTGGGTATTATTAGTTGATGAAAGTAAGGTTTTGAAATCCGAAAATTTAGTGTTTGGGTAATGAGAAAATGTAAGAAAATAAAAGCATTAAAATGGAAAAAAAAAAAAAAAAAAATTCTTCCATCAGATGTCGCTCTCTTCAGACTAGAATTGTGTCTCATTCTTCGTATAAAAATCTTCAACTCTGACCCATTCTTCGTTGCTTCATCAGGTGTGTATTTGCCACAGTTCTTCGGATTACTTGGCTGCACGTTCCTTCATGTATGATACGATATTTCCAAATTTCGTTTTTATTTTTTAAATCTATGCTTAATGGTATTCATTGCTAATGATTTGTCGTATCAATAGTGTTTTAATGTCTGTTGTATTCGTCATTCTATAGTTTTTAGGTGTAAATGGAAAATAACATCATGTTACTTTGATAAAAACCTATTGTTGCGATTACTATACTTTAATGGAAAACACATAGAAAACATAACCATTAGATACAAATACATTCGACGCTTTTATAATTATCTACTCAGACATATAATCTTATGATCGATATGATCTTATTGTACTGTAATTAATGTTATTATAAGATAATCATTACGTACGTATTGTAATTATTGGTTTACATGTTGTGATAATCATATGTTGGTCGTTTTTTATTTGTTTTTATTTTTGTAGTAATGGAAACGCCTAGAGATGAAATTTCGATTGACACCAATGATGAATTGAATAAATTTGAAGTGTCCCCAAATATGGACTCTTATGTTGTTGATTTTGTGCCTTATTCGTCTTAGGAATGAACTTTAAAAGAAACTTGTGGTTTGAGAAACAAAGATGTCATTGCAATGAAATTTGATTCGATTGAAGAAGCAGGGGCATTTTATCATGGTTATTAGGGCAGTTGGGTTCGGTGTAATATTGTCCAACAAAATCCATGAAAGTGAATGTAGAATAACCAGTAGAGTATAGGTCTATAAAAAGGAAGGTTTTCGAGATAAAAAGAACATGTGCAATACAAATTCGAAATGCAGGCCACAGCTGTAGACAAGAGTGGGTTGCAAAGATCGTTTCTCCGATAGCTTAGACTATGATACTAACAAGTATAGCGTAAGGGCATTCGAGGAAAATCATTGCCACAAACTAGCAACGTTTCATGAGGTTGCTTGGGTACGATCTCACATAAACATTGACGTTAGAGACTTACCCTAAATTGATGCCATGGGAAAGTGCTGCATAAGACCTTGTTTGACACATGAATACATGGTTAGCCAGAAAGGGGGTTACTCCAAAATTGGATTCACACAGACGGAAATGTACAACCAGATTGATGTGAAGAGACGGGATGAAGCTTTTGAAAGTGATTCACATGCCGCACTTATGTATCTGTAGTCAAAGGCGTATTTTGAAACCAATTTCTACTGCAGATTCAGCATAGACAAGAAAGATAGGCTAGCTATTATATTTTGGAGGGACTCACATTCCCTATTCGAATACTAGTGCTTCAGAGATGTTCTTATTTTCGACATCACTTACAAGATAAATGCCTATGCCAAGCCTTTGTTCCTATTTGTGGGTGTAAACAACCACCGTGCGACTTGTGAATTTGGAGTTGCATTATTGTCGAATGAGACTGTGCAGTCATACAAATGGGTCCTTAATAATCTTAGAGACCATGGATTCCATAAGAGTATTAAGGACCCATGGGCCTAAACATCCCCTTCTATACTGATTGATAGAGACGAAGCAATGCGACAAGCCATCGACAAGATATTTCCCAACTCACGGCACAGGATATGTGGATGGCACATATCCAAGAATGTATCCACTCACCTTCACAAAGAGGAGAAGAATTCACCATTTCGATACTTATTGTATAAGCAACTAACGAAGGACAAATTCGAGGAACTTTGGAACGAGATGTTGGAGTAGCATGGTCTAGAAGAAAACGATTGGATGAGTAAGATGTATGAGAAGAAGCATAGGTGGGCAGAAGCTTTAGTTGTGTGAGCAATGTTTCGTCGATTTTTGATGATGCCGGAGGGCATAACAAGGTGGAGATTGTAAACAAAACAAAGGAAATCGTTAAAACATCATCCACATCTTTCATATTCTTTAGTTTCCTTATCAAGCTAGACAAAGTAATAGCGTTCTTACCAGCTTTAATCAGAAGGTTTTCAATCCTAATGCATGTTTCGTCAAACTCACCCATGTCACACTCGACATCATGAGTGTCGTTAGGCAACCCTATCACTTTTTCAAAGTTGGACTCCTTGATTGGAATCGACTTTCCATGTAACACAATTTCCTTGGTCTCTAGTGCAATGGATTTTAGCAACATCTCGCATAAAGGGAGGTGGAATACAAGGCAGTTCATGTTCAACAGCACCCCAAATCACATATCTTCTATGCATTCTCGCTAATTTATAGTCAAGTTTTTTAAAATTTTGATGAAATTTTCTGGCTTGCACATAGTATGTAATTCACCTTCGGTTTCTTCAACAGAGGACATTGTTATAGGGGTTCAAAAGTGTGAAGATTTTTCGGTTTTGAGAGTAGGGGTGAATGAACATGTGAAGAGATGAACAGATGAACAGATGAACAAATGAACACATGAAGATATGAAGAGACAAAGTATATCATTAATTAGCAGTCATGCATGGGTGGGTGGCTGTTTATTTTATTAAGATTAGTCAATTAGGTGAGAAACCTATTGATATCTCTTACATTATTCCATGCATTCTTTGGAGGCTACTAATCATAACATACATGTTACTCTATGCAAAATTTATAGACAAATATAAGATATAATGAAGAATATTTAGTGGTGATATGACTTCTAATTTATAATATTATTGAAAACTATGGATTTTCACAGTATTTATGTGTCATAAGGACGAATGTGGTGTGTACATACGACTGTAAATATATATGTGATTACTACAACCAGAATGTGATCACTCTCTGATTATATCAGCTAAGCAAAACGTTTAGCATAAAAATTTCAGAAATAAAATGAAGCAGATGTATGTTTGATCGAATATACAGTATTGTGATCATTGTGATTTATAACTGTATTTTGATCACATATAAAGAATCGTGATCGATTATAAATAATTGTGATTACCTGGATTTGTAACCTTATTACTTATTTTACACAGACCAAATCATGTTCACATTTAGTAATTGATATACATGTCGTTTATAGTATGATAACACAACTTTTGAATTGTAAACATTAAAGGGTGTGTACATATGAAAATAATAAGATAATGTGATCACTATATTCATTAAGCGTATTAAAGTTTATTAGCCAGTCCAAATATTGTTTTCAAGTTCGATAGAATTAACACAAGATTCGTAAATATATTAGGAATGCATGCGAGGTCCTTCATAAATTCATCATGCATGCATGAGAGGTTTGTGGTGATCTCCATTAATTTGTCCAATAAGGGTGCGTTTTCATTTTGAATTCAAAAAGCATTCATCGCTTTTTAAATTTGAAATCCAACGAATGCGTTTCAAATTTAAAAAGAAGGGATTTATTGCCTCCGAAAACAGAAAGATGTATCTTTAATTTGAAATGGAGAGATCCAATGGTGATCAGCTGCATAGGTTTACAAGTGGACAACAAGTTAAACCGTCATGTGCGATGGATTTTTTAAAAAAATTGTATGGTGCAATGTTGCACCGAAGGGCAACCCTATATGTGAGGTTTGTGGAGATCTCCATTAATTTGGCCAATAAGGTTGCGTTTTCATTTTGAATTCAAAAAGCATTAATTACTTTTTAAATTTGAAATCCAATTAATGCGCTTCAAGTTTAAAAAGAAGGGATTTATTGCCTCGGGAAACAAAAAGATATATCTTTAATTTGAAATAGAGAAATCCAATGGTGACCGACTGTATAGGTTTATGGGTGGACAGCAAGTTAAACCGTCATGTGCCATGAATGTTTTTATTTTTTTAAATTGTATGCTGCAATGTTGCACCGAAAGACAGCCCTCTATATATATATATATATATATATATATATATATAAAGTCAAAACAGGTAAGAGATATGGAAGACATAACCAAGATGAAGAAAGAAAATTATAATACTTCAATAAGAGAGAGAGAATAATGTAATTATAGTATTTGCATCGGGAAGAATATATAGATTTGAGATATGGGCTACAATACTTTTGAGTTTTGACGGTCAGAAGATAACCCTATTCTAATAATTCCTTCCTAACTACAGCCAGGAAAACAAACTGGCAAATACAACATTCTTAGTAGTAATAGTATATTCTAAGCATATATATAGTAACATCTAAAATCTCCTCTAGAGCTGTTTTGCACTTGAATTTCATATGAACAAGCCATCCGCAGAGCATGAGAAAGGCCGAAGAGGGTGGTGGCTGCACTTCCAGGTCGAATAGGTGGAGAGCAAAGTACATTCTGCCTCTGTCAACATATATGTTAACTGGCCAAATGAATGAGAGAATGGTTACATTACATTACAGTTGGATCGATACAATATTGCACCATAGGACCATTGGATGGTGGTTGTGCGAAAAAAGTGCAAATTCTAAATATATGTAGCTGACTATTTTGGGCCTCATGACTTCTTAAAAAATTTACCGCCTCTCTTTCCCATGCCAGTTCCTGCAAGACTTGATGCAAGCAGATATTTGGTATCTGGACTCCATTTCAGCTCTATAAGGATGGAGAACAGAGTTGAAAGTGCAGGAGAGGCTTCACCGACCTTTATGTTCTTACACGATACTACTCTTAGATCTTGCAGCTCTGTCCAGGAAAGAATCACCGATTCCAGGCCATCTGTTGTTACCAGTGAGCATCCTTCTAAAGATAGAAAATTTACCCTCCTGTGAAGAAAGTAACACCCATAAATCTTGCAATCAATCAACATGGCTACGTAGATTATCTTGTATTTTTAGTATAATGTTCTCTAAATCATTATAAATAAATCAATGCTAGCCAACTAAGTATAATGAGTAATGTACTCTACATATTTACTAATTCCCATTTGGTTGATGATGTCCGATGCCTAATAGTACAATAGTAGATAAACCATTATTACAAGATGTTCATTGGCAATGTTTGTGGTATAGTACGCAAGAACATGAATTATATGGTCCCTAAAATCATCTCCATGTGTGTCCCACTATGCAGTTACAAAGTTCTAAGCTAATGATTCACTACTATCACTTTTTTTCTCCGTAACTGCTCAATGTAATTTGTAAGCAATAACATCAAATCTGCAATAGGTACACTGAATTCATAATTCTCAAAGTGCATCGTACTTGTAATAATGTCCAGCTGAATATACTAAACTTTGATATCATTCAGCACTGGCAGAGTGTGCATGTGTGGAGTGAGTATACGAGTGTGTGTGTGCGCCATTACATAGGAATATAGGATAACACAGTTATAGACCGATGATCACAAACACATGAACTTTTATTGTTTTTTGCGCATATCATTGAACAAAATATTGCAAAGTGATCATAGATATGTAAAACATCTCCTACCTACCATTTGTTAACAGAAGATCATCCAACACAAGAATATTTGAAAATCAGCAAATATGAAACAAAAGTTAAGAAAATAAAAAAAGAAAAGAATGAATCCACTACCTGCACACACTTGCAAAGCTGAACACATCATTATCCAATCCCCAACAATCCTGAAACACAATCTCCCTCACAGCTTCACATACCCTGAACATTGCTCTGACACTCTTCTTATCCCTCAACTGGCACTTCTGCAAATGCAACCGTTCAAGTGCAGGACAGCAACCCAAATACTCATCTGGCCCAGGACTCGGATCAATCCTTTTACAAGACACAAACCTCAAAGTTTTCAAATTCTCACAATACGAAAGTGCAGCCAACCATCCATCATCCATCCTGTGATCGGAAAAGGTCAATTCTTCAAGCATTTGACAACACTGCCCAATCGCTTTAATCCCATCGAAACTACCCTCACAACTACTAAGCTCTAGCTTAACCAATCTCTTACACCCTTGAGCCAGAATCGTCAACCCAATATCCGAAACCAACGAACTATAAAATCCTTCCATATTTCCAACCAATTTCAAGATTTGCAAATTCTCACAGGCGGCAATGCCACGCAACACATTATCACTACACTTATGCAACTCAAGTTCCTGCAAAGTCGGGCACTCCTCAGCCACACTCAACAACCCCAATTCACTGGAACCAATCACCACAAGCCTACGTAAATTCGGGCACCCGCTAGCAAGCGCTGTGAGCCCTCTATCAACTATATTAGTATGCAACAACAATTTTCCATCATAAAAACTCGAAAAACACGAATCTACATGCAAAGACACGAGCTTGTGACTCAAAATAACAGCCGAATCTCTAGACGAAACGAAACACCCATTAATCAAATCAACGTTCGACAAATTCGGGAACCTTGAAATCAACCTACCGGATTCGATAAAGTCCCAGTCAAGAACTTTAAGCGACCGCACAAGGCGGCCCTGTAGATTCAGCCACCGCTTGCAGACGAGTGAGTTTGCGTTCCGCTGCGAAACGGGGAGTTTCGAAAGGATTCTGAGGAGAATATCGTCATTCAGCGAGAGAGTCCGATCGCTTCCGGAGAAATTCGAGATTAGGGTTTTGTTGCTGGTGTTGTTTTTGGGATCTTTCGTGTTGGGTAGTTGAATATTGAACACGACGGGCTTCAACGGCGTCGTTTTGTTGTTGAGCCAGAGTTCAGACCAGCTGGGTCGCCACTTCTTCATAGACGGACTTTTTTGGTTTTGGTCCAGAAACGACATCTTTTTTTTTTTCAAAAATGCTCAAGAGGAGACCTCTGCTTCTTCTCTCTACCATTCCACTCCCTCTCTAACTCTATAGACTCTCGTTTTCTCTCTCTCTAGAACTCAGCTACGAATCGACAAAAGACGATAGACCATTTTTTTTTTTTTTTGGTGAGTTGGTGGAAATAATAAAAATAAATGAATAAACAAGTTTGAAGTTTGAAGAGAACTAGAGAAGTCGCGATGGTGGTTTTCACTAGATACAGATACAGGCATTAGTTTGAGAATAGAGAATAGAGACTGTTCATTGGTTTCTGGTTAACGGATTTCTAAAAAGGTGGGGTCTCTGGTCTGATTTTTCAACTTTTATATAATTTTTTTTATTATTATTATTTTTGGAGAGGTGCTTTTTGTCCTTATCTGAGATTTTGAAAATGGAGAGGATGTGATGATGGATTGAATTCTTATTATTATCTTTTTTTTTTTCAACACTACCATTCAACTGTAAAAGCCAATAAGCCATCTTCTTCTTTGGTTGTCCTTCTGTTTTTAGAATTGAAATTAAATCAATACATGCAAACAATTTGTTTTTTTTTTGTCTTTTTTTTTTTGAAATTATACAAACAATTGTACAAGTATTCTTTTGAAATTGGAGTCAATAATATTAAGTGGAAATTGCCAAAACTGACCCATCTAATTATGGGATTTTCTTTTTTAACCATATGCATACTTTTAATTGTTTTTAACCATGTTTTTGAGAAATTACTCAAAAGCCCTCATATAAAAACCCCCCTCAAAACACTCTCTCTCTCTTTTCTCTCTTTTCTTTCTCTCTCCTCTCCTCTCCTCTCCTCTCTCTCACCGATCTCTCTCTCTCCCTCAAAGCCACCGCCGGCGTCGCCGAGGGTCGACGAAGGCGTCGCAGCGGGCCGGTGACCTTCTGGGCTGCACGACAGCGCCGTCGTCGTGCAGCTGGGTCGTGCGAGCTGCTCCTTCGCGAACGAAGGGGTTCGCCGTCGTCGTGCAGCGCCGTCATCGTGCAGGTGGGTCGGTGTCGTCGCTGCTGCTGTCGTCCTTCTGCGCGATCGCCGGCGATGGATCTGCAAAACAAACAAAAAACCTAAACCTAATTTGAATTTGGGGAAGAAGAAGAGGAAGAAGAAAGAGGGAAAAAAAAAAAAAAAAAACTTATCCTAATTTCAATTTAGTCCAGATTTCAAGTTTGAATATTTCTATTTTAGGCATGATTTCAAGTTTAAATATTTCCATTTAGGCATGATTTCAAGTTTGTGTATTTCAATTTAGTCGTGATTTCAAGTTTGTTTCGAGGTTTAAAAAACACTATTTTCAGGGGTACTCTGGTAATTTATGGTACTAAACTGATTTTTTTTTTAAAAAGTGGTTATTAACAATTAAAAATTCAAAAGTGGTTAAAAACAAAAGTATGATGTTTAGGGAGGCTAGTTTCGGTTTTCTCTATGTGGGAGAAAATATATGGATCATAATTTATACATATACCTTTTATATAGATAAATTTTAAGTTTTATTAGACCGTTAACCGATCGTTATATCTAAATTTCTTTAAACCATTGACCCAATACATATAAAATAACAAGAAATAAAAAAACTAAAATGAGACAGATTTGTGTTTATTCAAAAGTAAATGCCACGCAATAATATCAACATTTCTTACATGGAATGGAAGTTTAGTATTATATATTCTATATTCAATTGGAGATGGAATCATACTCTCTTGTCATATATGCAAACTACAATCTGATTTTTCTTTTCATGCTAAATTTAATAATAACAATTTCTAAATTTTAAAAAATATATATATTTAAAAAAAATACAAATTTAAAAGTTTTGTAAGGAAAAAATAACTCAAACTCATAATTTTATTGATTATGAGCGTGAAGACTGAAGAGTTTGTATTACTTTTTAAAATCTACCTATATTTATAGTAGTGATTTTGAATTAAATCTACCAAGATACAGATTATTTTCTACGCACACCAAGTCACCAACTAATATGAAGCTTTTCTAAAAAGACATTGTAGCCTCTCGTGTCTGTGTCCCACCAAAATATAGCCGTTATAAATAGCCGTTCGTAGTTCAAAATCTGCTTTTTATGAGAGTGGGGTCACTAACCATAGAAAAAAAATATATCTTAAGTGTTAAAACATCACATTATTAAAAGCAATCCCCATCAATTCCTCATTACAAGGTCCCAAACACAAATCCTGCACAATTTTAAGGAAAATATCTTTCCCCTCATCGTGGCGCACGAGTAATACCTTTAATCGATTATATATATATATATACATACAGATATAACGACTCAAACCTGAAATATTATAAAATTAGACAAAAAAATGTTTACGAATATATGCTATAATAGGATTGGTGAGTTTAAAATTTTTAAAAGAAGTTTCTAATATTTTAAAATTTTAGTCAAATATTTTATAAAAAATAAAATAAAACATTGCTTTCCCATGTGCTTTCCTATCATCTATGAGTGATGCATAAACTTTTAGACATAAGAATCTGGGTGTGATATCATCTTCACATAAGTTACTTACTTCATAATCAAATCTAATAAATTAGCAAATAGAAAAAAGGTTTGAATATAAAATGAAACTTTGTAGTCCACGTTCGGTATTGGATTTGATGGGCAATAATACCCAAAACAAGAGTAGAGATCTCTTTTAAAAAATGAAAAACAAATTTGTGTAGAAGTTGTTGGGACTTGGGATCTCAACAAAAGATTTAAGAGCCAGTTTTCTTAGCTGGTCCTTTGTGAAATTCAAATAAATAAATAAAAATGCTCTACCAAACTGAAATTAATTGTTAACTGATCTATCAGATTTTTATTTTTTATTTTTATATTTCATATATTTAAGACCTCACATGCTTCTGCAACTCTGTTCATGATATTATTTGATATTATATCTTTGATACAATAAATCCTAATATTTTTTTATGGTGCTTTGACTCAAAATTCTGAAGAAATTCCAGTTCTACCAATTGTATTCTAATTTCAAGCATGGACTTTCTGCTCCTAAGAAGGAAACATGGGAAATTGAATCACAGATCTAAGTTATATACTATCGGTCTTGTCCTATACAAAGATCAAATATGACCGGCTACCCTTTAACCTATTTAGAAAAATACAAACGACCAAGTCCGGGCTGCTCGTGCCAAACTGATGGATCAAACTCAACGAGGTGCATTCAGACCAACCCTACCCATCTTATACCTCTAATTATTAACACCGTGAAAACGGTATAGAAAGTTCAATAGTGGTGTTGGTGCAAAACAGAATAAAACATAATGTGTCTTGTATAAAAGATCAAACTATACATGCTTAACTAGGAGCTCGAAGTCAGAGATGCAAGAAATTATAAGGCAAAAAGGTCCACATTAACTGCATACGGGACCATAGGGAAATTTTACCTAAGATTAATACATTGCTAACGCACAGTAAAAAAGCATCGGACTGATAAATAGGTACAGTGAAAAATACCATTCGAATATTGACAGAAGCAAAAGCAGCGGATAACAAATAATCAAGGACGTGGAGCTGCCATCTGCTGCTTCTTTATCCTCTCCTCTTGCTTTACCAAACTGTATCAAGAGCACCAAAGATAGAAGTTAAAATTTATCGTTTCAATTAATCGAGTACTTGATGCAGGCCAGTTATTCTGCATCAGTACTTTGACATTCTGTTTGATTGAATCAAAAACCAGAAGTCCTCTAATGAATAGCAATGCAAAGTTTGTTGACATGACATGAAAATTAGGTTTGGTTGAATCAAAATGGATTCAGCTGCCCAGGGAACACTCCACAGAACACATTGTTAATCACATCTTATAAAATATCACCAAACAGTAAGAATATAATGACACGATTCATAGATAGAAGAGCAGTGCAACTGGATTCCCACAAGAAGACCAATAAAGCTGGCTGAGAGCAATTCTTGATCACTTAAGGGTCCTCTAATAGGGCACATTTTAAGGATCTAAAAAATAAATAAAGAACTCATCGATTGCCAAACACGATCCTATTCAAATAACTGGAATCAAGAACTTCAAAGAAGCTTAACCATAAGCAAGCCAATTTATATACAACTAACCATGAAAATATCAAAAAGACAACAAAAAACTCAAAAAAAAAAATAATAATAAAATAAAATAAAAAATCATTGATGCCAAACCTATATAAGTAATAAAGAAATAAAATGAAGGATAATACTAAAAGAATTAAGTGGCTTGGTAATGCTATGACGTAAATCAGCCAGGGGTTAACTTCTGGATGTAAAAGGCAGAAGCTCCTAGAATTTGTTCAAATTTAAGGGTCTTCAAAAACTATTCAAGTTTTACATTCTAATTCTGTTATGCATATTTTATGCTAGTATCTCAACTTTATTAAAGTTATACTGCAAATGTCAAAAAATTGGAAATAAGCCCAGATCAATTTGCCTCAACCAAGATGTGTTCCAAGAAAATGGTTTTAAATTGATTGCCAGTAACCAACAACTCCAATCATGCCAGCCACAGAAAATAACAGTCCACGATCCAGCTACAACATGAGTAAATTCATGTGCAAGGAAGCCCTACAAGCTCCCTGAGCAAAACCAAAATTTCTCTTCAGCTAAAGTCACACGCAGTGGTCAATCAAGTATTTTGCTGATTTGGCTTTGACCACACAACCAATGCAGAAGATTTAGCTGAACAGTTATAGATGGAAGGGAACTGTATCATTAATATCTATACAGCAACGTGATGCAAAACATCTTCCACAACATAAGCATAGATCATAACCTGATATCATGAGGGGTGATAAATATCCATTGGGATCCTTGGGCCAATGCAAAATCCACTAATGTGTCTAAGCTGATTTTTCGGCTAACTGCATCCTGTAGATCAATTGCAATTCATGAAAATTCTTAAAATAACAATCCTTTTGAACTCCAAAAGGAACACCTAGACACCTAGTTATTAAGATATTTGCCATGTCAAACATAAGATTTTACACCCACTGAAAAGAATGGAAAAGAAAACCACAATGTACACAAAAACTTACCATAAACACATCAAACTCATCCATTGCTCGAAATGGAGCTTCTGTCATTTCATGAAGTGCCAATGCAAAGCATAATGTTGAAAATGAGCGTTCCCCACCTAATAAGTAAGCAACAACAACCGTGAATAAAAAAATCCAACCCAAGAGGCAAGAGCTTACGCTAATAGATGAAAATTCCAACCATTATATCAATTTCCGTATCAAATCTACACTTACTAATGAGGGACGCTTGAACAACTATTACTAGCATTACCGACTTTTGAAATAGTTCATAGTTGTACCTTAGTTTATAAATTAAATGATTCAAAAAAGTTAGAGGTGAAATTTCCTATGTAAAGCCAAAAAATTCCAGAGTTAAGGAAAAAGGCTTATTTGAAGGAACCATTAATGCCAATAGTTTAAACTTTTATGGGATGGAGACAAAAATTGTATTTAAACTCCAACACATTTCCTCACTTGCAAGGCTGAATTTAATCAACATAATAGTCACATGCAGCAGACGCAGCCACAGCCCAAACACAGTTTAATTAATAGAATAGGAGATTTTTTTCAAGACTTGAATACAAGACCTTTCAGTCAAATACAATTCAAACAAAGTTAAGGAACCAATAATCCAAAACTTTAAACTTATACGAAAGGCCATAATAATAGGGTTTAAACTCTAAAGAGGCTCAAGAAGTCCAAAACGTTCTGTGAAATTCCACTCCAAATTACATATAATAAGTAGAAATTACATGTAAAAGCCTATAAAGCCAATCTAGACATTTACAAAAGCATGATAGAAGACAAATCTATTTTATATGCATGTGTAGACAAAAGAAAACCTGAAAGCCCTTTGGTGTCACGAACGGCAATGCTCGATGCATCTTGAGGCATCTTTACCTGATAAATAGAATGAACAGCATCAAGAATATAAGTTGAATTGTACACAGCACAGAGGATGAAAGTGGCACACGTAATAACTACAAATGTCTAGGTAATCAGGATAGAGGAATACATTAGTCTTATTAGACTACGCACAGGACAATATAAATGTAATCACAAGAATCTGCTAATAAAAGACACGAAACTGACCTCTATCGAAAGTGTCTTTTCCTCATAACTAATTTTAATGTTTCCGCTAATTCCCTTCTTTCCCAAATGGCCATTAAATCTGATTGAAAAAATAAAATAAAAATACAACATTCAAACCTTATTCAAATATATCCTTCAAGTGAGAAAAAAGAAAATCAGACTGTAACAGAGGCAATCCAAAATTAAGATAAATTCGTACTGCCAAGTCAACTGCCGCTTCAACAAAGTTGCATTCCTTTGAAACTTGTTCCATCGCGAGTCTAGGGCATTCCGGCAAGCCTACAAACAAAATATAATTTCAGACAAACAATTTAAGTAATTCAAGCAAATAATATCCTAACATGGACGAGGGATGTGATACACAGCAAAAACAAGGATAAGAAACAAGTCAGGAGAGACAGAGAAATAGAGGGAAGTAGGGAACCAAGTAAATATGATTGTCATGTGAACTGCTATTATCAAATAAGAATGCCATGTGAACTGTAAGTCTGTAATAATCCTTAATTTTACTGATACGGGTTCAATAAGATTTTATTCTTTCAAGAAATTAATCCAGTTGAATCTTACTGATTCTAATTATTATGATGTTTTAAATAAATAAATGAATATTTTTTCTCGTAAATCTCTTATCAATAAGACTACACATTATGAAAACCCATTTTAAATAAGAATTCAAAAGCTCTGACCAACGGAAGAAAAAAAGAGAAAGAACTAAACAACCCATCTAATTCAAAGGAGCCATTGTCTAAATCCCATGTGCATTGAAATTAGTAAAAAAAGATGACCTCAAAACATAAACAAACCTAAGAAAGCTATCAAAAGAATCATTAGTACATTTGATCAGTGCAGTATTAATGCTTAAGAAAAGATTAAGCATTTTGGCTCCCTTGGGCGAGGAATGACCTAGCAGAGAAATATTACCCCGACTTCCTTGCAGAGGAAGATACAACTGAAAAATTGACCTGTTATTCAAATAATTTCTAAATAATCTTTTATTGAATAAGGGGATTAGGGAAATATGAAGATGCAAACAAAAAAGGCATAAGCCCTAATAGCAACAAAAAAGAGATGGTAGAGGCCCCAAGACAAATGTATGCAGCCACCATAGAACTAGGGGAACAAAGGTAATTAATAACCTCCAGACTAATCATTATCTGATTACCAAGTTGAAAATTAATAACATTTACATACATGCATGATTTCGGTGAGAGTATAACTAGAGCAAAAATGTCAATTAGAGATAAAAATCAAATAAACAACTTACAATCAATTTTCCTCGAAAAGCTTTGCAATTTTGTTGTTTCCTTGAAATCTTACGTTCTTTTTTCTCATACATCATCTTCAGATCATCAATAGATTCAGAATATCTGCCCAAAAGATATACTCTAACTCAGAATCAACAGTTGATTTGTTCAAATGACATAATGAAGACAAGTTATACTCATACTGCTGACTCTCTTGCTGAAGCCTGTAATTTAGTTTGTTCAAATGGGCACTGATTTGTTCAGGAGTGCTACCATCCCAACCTCCTAAAGCTTCAATTTCACTCTCAGGACAAATAATAGAAGCTTTTCTGCAACTCTCCTGCAATTTATCACCAAGTTTACAAAATTGGCAAGAGGTTGATGCAAAAACAATTACTTTATTTTATTTTTTTAGAAAAAAATAATAATGTTACAAACAATACTACTAACATTAGAATTTTCTGCTATATCTCAAATACTTTAATAATCATACCTTACGGTGCAGTTCAAGTTCCTGATGCTGTGCCTCTGCCTCTTTGATTTCAGGAATAACCTTGTTGTTCATTATAGTTTCATAATGAGTCTTCTCCTGAAATATAATTTCTTAATATTAAAAGACCTAAGGAAACAAAATTGTGAAAATCGCAGAGAACACTTAAACAAAAAGAAGTTGAGAAAAATAGGAGGAAACCGCTTCTGAAGACTGTAGATCTTTTTCAATCTCCATTAGCTCCTTCTCTGATTCCTCAAAGGCATTGATTTCTTCTTTTGCTGACTCTACATTTAACAAGGTTATGGCTAAGCAAAAGCATGTGTAACTGAAAATGTGCACAATAGAGATAATATAAAAACACTATTACAGACCACATAAACTCGCAAATAATAACTTAAGATCTTTGACTTTTGCTTCTGCTTCATTTATGCTGACCCGGAGCTTTTCAAGCAAGTTTTCCTTTTCTTGTATTTCGTCTTGAATTTTCTACATAACATTCACAATACAAACAAGATTATTGGGAGATATAAAGCTGATTACATACTAAATAGTCAAAATTAATTGAATTCTTTCTCTTTTTTTTAAACTAAAATTAATTGAATTATAAGATGTTAGTATTGTGGAACAAACTGAAATTTCTTGACAAAGCTCATAAACTGTTGATGCAGATGATGAACTGGCTTCAGGAACAGATACACTCTCAGCATCACGCAATTCTAGACCCAATGCCATCAGTGTTCGATCTGCAGTAGTGCACTTCCTCTAAACAAAACAAAGGAAGTGGTGATAATGCATGTGTTAGTCAAAATTCAGTAAATAGCAAAAACAAAGATTAATGATGAGAAAAGTTTATGTCGCAAACTTCAATAATTGGAACAAGATTTCCCTCCTTTTTTCATTTTTTTATAAGACAAAAAAACTTTGTATTAATAACAGATAAGACGACGATACAAAAGGTGAACAAGCCATTCGCAAGAACTTCTCTCAGACAAACATAATTTGAAATTTTGAAATGTAAACAAATGAATACTAACTCGATTTCCCAAAGTTGAGCTGCATTTTCATTCATTTTAATCCATTTTCCAAAATTATTATACTCGAATTCCATTCTAGACAAAAACTCTAATTGTTTTCAGCTCTTACTGCTTGGTATGGACCATTGGTAAATTTAGATGAGTGTTCTAAACTCGAACCATGCCTACACAGATGACTTAAAATGCATGGTCAATGTCACAAAATGCAACCCATATGGCATCAACCTATTCTCATGAAATTTTGAAATGTACACAAATGAATATTAACTCGATTTCCCACAGTTGAGCTACACTTTCATTCATTTTAATCCATTTTCCAAAATTATTATACTCAGAATTCCATTTTAGACAAAAACTCTAATTGTTTTCAACTCTTAATGCTTGGTAAGGACCATTGGTAAATATAGATGAGTGTTCCAAACTCAAACCATGCCTACACAGATGACTTAAAATGCATGGTCAATGTCAAAAAATGCGAACCATATGGCATCGACCTATTCTCATGTAAGCAGTCACACATAGAGCCAGATATAAATTGGCATGGCATGCCAATCAGACAAAAGCAGTTTCCACTCTGTTATTACCTTTACACTGTGTAGATGATGTTCAAGATCCTTAAGTCTTTCCTCTGAATCCCTCTTCCTCTTCCTGCACCGTTGAGCTTCTTCCCGTACATTTATTGCATCTTTTTCTAGATCCTTAATTTTTTCATCATAAGAACTACAGAGGCTGCCAGTTCTCATCTTTTTGTTCAATGGAAGAATTGTCTGGACCGATCCACGAGAAAACCTGGGGAACAAATCAGTGATTAAATCTTGTCCACATTATGTACTTGTTTTCTTTTTATGAATAAATGTTTTATCTCCTACAAAAAAAATTCAGTGATAAGTCTTGTCTCGTAACTGATCAATACATTTCACCAGAAAATAAAAAAGATTATATTGTCTCTGGAAACTGCTTAGGCATACAATATCCGATAGCAACTCTATCAGTCTAAATGAACAAATGGAAAACGATCACACTTCAAATGCTAATAACCAAGGCCCAAACTCATTATCTATATCATCTAGGAGATAAGAAGTAGTTATTTTAGGATTTATACACAGGAAATCACCATAATGGTTAATGCAACCAACAGGTTCTTAACATTGTATTTTATTTTTTTTTTAACTCCATGTCAAAGGATCTCCCTCGTTATATCCACCTATTTTGCATGGTTTGTCATAACAACTGTCAACAACTCTTTCCAAGCTACCACTTCCTTGCACTAATACCAAACCGGAAGGAACCAAACACCACTAAAGCCACCATCACTGAGAAGAACAATAATCACTTGAACCATTCCAATTCTACACAAGGTTGTAATTTCTTACGAGATCCTGACATTATAATGGTTAGGTAACTATTAGACCACTTGTAGGTATGGGCCCAAACAATAGTATTAAACACTTTAACAGACTTATCACAGAATCTAACTCAAACACAAACACTAAACAAATTTGGATAACAAATACAAACATAATCACATGGGACTCAAACCTAGAAACTGATAAAAAAAACTAGCTCTAATATCCTATTAAGTAACCATTAGCACAAAAACTTAAACTTGTAAAGACCCAAGCAATAGTTGTAAGCACTTTAACAATAATTGTGAGGGTATTACTCCATACAAGTGATACAGCATATAGTAGTTCAACTGAAGAGCACTTAAAACTCTTTAAGCTTCAAAAGTCAGAGACTACTCAAATTTTATACGGGTTATGCTCCTAGGAGGCATTTAATCAATCTTACACATTCCACAAAATATAAACCAGTAAAAAAATGGAAAGATAGATACACACAAATAATATGTACAATTCAAAATATGACTTACATTCTATGTCCATCTAAAGTGAAAACCTCCTTAAGATTTGAAATTCTTTGCTCAAAAGCAACAGCTTTTCCCGCATCATAATCTCTAACAAGAACTTGCCTCTCGACATTGCCCTTAATAAAATAAGCAATATTATCAAAAGATAATGAAAGGCCAAAACAAAAAAGGTGCAAGCGAGAGAAGCTATGGTTAAATCTGTCACGTTACCATATCTACCAAGACATTTATTACAGTAGGATTATCAGAATGTAAGACAGAGAGAATAGTAGGGTGATTTGTTTGAGGAAGCATGTGATGTGGCAAGTTCAACCTGAAAAAAGGTTGAGAACAAAATGTCAAGAAGAAGATTATCATCACACATGAGACATTATGCACCCTCCAAGAGTGCTAAATAACATAAATTGGGTTTCTACCTTGGTCTTGAAAAGTCATATATAAAAATCTGAAGGTTGTTATAGTTTGCTTCTTTTGCACATCCTCTCAGAAGAAGAGAATCCTTATGATCAGTAACAATGAAAGCATTGAGCAGCCTCCCAATCGCTTGCTCAACTGCAGGACCCCACATGTCTCCATTGACCATGGTCTGCAGTACATGATCATAAAACTAAGATATGTTAGGAACTGTTTTATAAATATCATAACAGTTGTGAATGGCAACAGAAATGATGCTCAAGCATATAACTAGAACCTACATCAGAAATAATTAGACCATATATATCCTTATCCCATGATTGGTAAACCTTATTTATCAAAAGAGGAAACAATACATTCAACTAGCAAAGTAAGGATCAGATTGAAAAAGGAAGAAACACTCTCAGAAAGGAAGAAAGCTTTTACAACCAAAAATGTCCACCAAATCCAATTCACTTTGCCCGCTATAATTTGGACATCTTTATTCTTATAACATGCAACATCAAAAAATGATCAACTAATAGCATCCGGCTCATAAACCACAAATAAGCCCATTAAAATCACATGCTTATGCCACTTTTAAAAAAGATAATAATAACAATTCTGATGTAAGAATCTTGCATAGTTGCATTCACCAATTATAAAGAAAAAAATGTCAAATAAACCCTCAAGTAAACATCTTTAACTGCAGCAAAAATATGACATACTACAGTACGCTTTGTCCAAAAAACTGAAGGGAAACAACCAAATACTAGCAAAGGATAACATTTCTGGATTTATACCAACCATTACAAATAAATTCATATACGTAATAGATGAAAGTGATTGATACAAATACAAAGAAACTACACCAACAACTTTCAGAAACAATAGAAAGATAGAAGATAGAAAAACAGTAACAAAGACCAAGCATCTTTAACAGTATACATTTGCTCGAAATATAGTAAGAGCTTCCGGTGTAAACCTCTTCAAAGATAAAGATCATGATTACCGGAAGACCCAATGCTCCCAAAGTCAAGAAAATGAAGTGATCGCTTTTTTATTTATTATAACAGGATTTGACATGTCTAACAAGAAAAAAGACCATGTACAAAATTTGCATAATACTATTCATCGGGTTAAAAAGACCATGTCAAATTAACCCTCTAATCAACACTCTTAACCGTAACGCAAGTATGATTGAACTGCAAATGAATCATAAGTGACACAGGAATCTAAAAAGCAAAAAATAATTAAATACTAGTAATAGAAAAAAAAAATCTGGATTATGTATTAAATACAAACTAAAAGCATCTCTATTATCAATGACAAGGATCAGATTTTGTTTGTATAGTCTTCTGTAAAGAGTTTTGGTTTGTCCATATAACTCTTTTTCAGTAGCTTGTGGACAGCTTGTTCGCATTTTTTGTGTTAATAAAATTATCGTATTCTTGTTTCCTATCAAAAAAAAAAGCAAAAGGAAACAAATCAAACTATCACTCTGGTACTGAATGACTACAATTCCCGATTCTGCTGAACTAAAGAAAATGAAGTAATAATTTTTGGGGACAGTGTTAATTTAATTGCTTCAAATGTATAACAAATGCTGTCATCTCTACAAGGCAATATAGGTTAAACTTTTTAGGTGCTAAATTTCCCAAAATCTCGGATAGGTAAATGATGTAGGAAGAAAAGTGCAGGTAACAGAGAGAAATTGATAGTGAACTAGTCACATTATTGATATGAAATTTGGCTAAACCAGGTGTTTACCTTAATCAAAAAAAAAAAATAGAAATAGCAAATGACTGTTTGAAGGGACAAATAGTAACACTTCAAAAAGAAATTTGAGGGAAGAAAGTATTTAAAAAAAAAAAAAAAAAAAACAAGAATCTGAATATCCAAAAGGAAGATAAAACTAAAAACAAACCAGTACAACCATTGATTCACAAGGTATGGAATATACAAAGAGAATACGTAAATAAAGAGAGAAATTGACAAGTTCCACACATCCAAATCACAGGTTCACACAATTATCTACCACTGACCACATGGGCACCAATCGGACCGATGGGTGGCCTTTTAAATCTATGGTGGTGTCTCTCAATTGCACGTAAAAGATTAATCACTCTTTCTCCTCCAAAGGCTGTAACCTGTTGAGAAAAAATGATCGACATAAGAAGGCATGACGTACAATTAAATGTTAAAAACAAGTGACTGTCTGTTCAAGTTCTATCATCTTTATATGAACCCGAGATAACAAGACTATAGAGTGGCACACACCTTGTTGGTTTGATGCTGCTGAAGCTCGAGGATATAAGATCTTATCTCATTATACTTCTTTTCATAATCTTCAATCTATAAACCAAAATCTAAATCATTTCAATACAAAATACATACAAGAAAGGCAGATTTTTGAGTTAGAAAAGCATTTGTTATAACTTTATATGAATATTACAATTAAAGTGACTATCATATGCAAAACCAATATTTGTAAGAAACACTGCACAAGTTTAGTGGATCGGAACACACCGCAAGTCAGGCAAAACTGGGATGTCAAAAGCAATCACAATCAAAAGATCAAACCAGAAAAGAAAAAGAAAAAAAAAAACTCAAGTATGTTTGATAAAAAATTATACATCCAAACTTTAACAACCAAGTATGTGATACAGTGCCCATGTCCATGGACTCATTATGACTGCTACTTGTTCACAGGCATGTAGGCATCCTTTCATGAAATTGGTGGTTCTAGCCAATACAATTACAAATCATGATATTAAAGTCATTCTAATCAATCCAGAGATGATTCAGAAACATATATCCAAAGAATTCAAACCTACCGTTTTTCCAATCACTTCTTCAAAATATCAACATAAAAATTATGACAATTAGAGTGCAGCAGATTCAGCAAGATAAAGTTCAGAATACTATGTAATTCAGACACATAAAATCAACTAAAGAAAGCTCAATTTTATTGTTCACCAATTGATAATATGCTTCAGCAAAAACAAGAGAAAGATACAATACCAACTACCAAGCAAGAGAATTAAACAATGAAGAAAAATACCAACTCTTTTACTATCAGAATTAGTGCACCCACTTTTACAGTTACGATATCAAACCAAATGAAATCACTAATACATTCAAGAAATAACAGAAAAACACGAACCACAGAATCTCAGCAATACAATCCTCATTTTTTTATGAAGTCATGTAAATATCTTGGACATTTCATACCTCATCGGCAATCTTTTTGATCTCACTCATTCCCTTGTATCGGTTTTCTGACAATGCACTTTCTTCTTCTTTCAACCTGAAATGTCATAGGACTTACCCAATAAGCAATATCTAACTTAACACTAGGGTAACATATGAGTACACAAAAAGTTCAAATGAATAAACATATAACCTTGTAAGAGTTAAATTAGCAGCATCAACCTCATTTTTGAGTTCCTTCAGCTTTTCCTTTATTTCAGATGCTTCAGCCTATAGCAATACCAAAATTAATAAATATAACATTTCAATGATGCATGTTAAAATAACCACAATATTATCTGTCACTCTAAACTGGTTAAAGTAGCAATTAACAGATGAGGAAATAATCTTAAACTAGGTTAAACTATCTAAAGCAGGATAACACCCTAATGATAAAGCAATAAAAAACAGCATTTATTTTGACAGAGGAAAAGACCTCAGCACGATAATACAATAAAATATTTTGCCTCAAAACTTGTTTGGCCAATAGGTTCTTTCTCCGATAAGTGCCATGATCCCACCACTTGGTTAATCCAACATTAACATTCTATAGTTTTGAAAATTTGCAATATCAAGAATCCAGGATATGGATGAATCTTATAAACCATAGTCGTTTTCCTTTGGTTCTGTTTTTCTAAACCTTTTTTCTTTTATTGAATCTGTATCACATTAAAATCACTTTTGAAGGTTATCTAATACATCTGATATTTATTTCAAAGGACCTGAAAACAATAAAGCATCATGCTCATAGTTCCATTATAAACAAAAACACTATAATTCAAAATAATTTATGCAAAAAGAAAGGCTTAATACCAGAGGCATGGACTGTGGAAGCAATATATATCACAACATTTATCAGGAAAAATCTGTAAGGAAAGAACAAACATTATCCATATCAAGGCAAATGAAAACAACCTGTGTATTTTTAGCATCTTGCTCGTGAATATCCTGAACTTGTTGTTCAAGAAATCTGAGACGATTGACCTGCTTCTTGATGTAATTAGTTTTACGATCATGCTCGTTGACTAGCTCGTGTTTCTCTTTTGATGCCTATGATTAGTATTTCCAATTAACAGGGCATATAACAAGAACTTTCATAAATTAAAGATAAAAGACCGTGATCAGAATAGTGAAGACTGTTAAGGAGCACATCAAAACAAGTAAAAGGTTGAAGAAATTAATGAAAAAGGAAATAAGATAAAGATGAAAATAAAAATGATACATTAAGGTAAAAGTCTTCCAAATAAATAAAGTGGTTCTGCATAGTTATTTTTTTTTTTTGATAGGAAACAGTAACTTTATTCAAAAATGAAGAGAGTATATTAGTGAATCAGTAGTCCACCCAACACAACAAATTAAACAAAAAATAAAAATTACAATGAACTCAATCAAAAAACAACAGCTTTCCAATCCAACATGATGAAAAATAGAAAGTGATTTTGCATAGTTAAAAGTTACTTCTCGATACATCCTATTGCAAAGCTGCCAAAAATTTAAGGAAGGAAGTATAAGTATAACCCTAGTATTTGCCATTTCTTTATTACAATTTCTTTATTATTTTAACATGTATATCATACCATAAGAGAAACGGGCTGGGAAATATAAAAGAAAAAAATCAGCAAACGCATTGCAACCACCTTTAAATCAATGGAATTAGTTTCATTTAGAAGCCATCTGACTTCCAATTATAAAGAGAATAACAATCCAAATTCAACATACCAAGGAAATAGAATGATTTAACTCATCCTTCCTTCTCTTAACTTCTGATGTCTTTTCCACCATGACTGCAATTTGAGCTTTCTTCTCCATAAAACGATCCCTCAATTTCTCTAGTGTTCTCTATGAAATACATCAAACAATATGCTTTAACCACAAGTAGTATAGAAATTTATGATCCAGCTTTCAGTACAATAGATGGAGCAAAGATTCAAGGATTCCACATAAAAAGAAAAGATAATGCAAAATAGAGTTTCTTTATGCCACCTAAGTGGGATAAGATCTAAAAGAAACAAAGCATACATCAAAAGAACTTTATTACTAAATTCATCATTACATAATTTAAACAATATAGACATGAGTTCCTAATACTAAAGAAATTGGTAAACTGAAAGGCACCAAAATATATAAACTATATCCAGATTCATTCAACCAATAATAACAAAATAATAAATTACCAAAAAAAAAATAAGTTATCCATACAATATATGGATCATGAAAAACCTTAAGCAAGAGATTACTTTAAGGAGATGAGCGAGCCCCAACCAACCCAAAGATCTAGTCCTCTTTTCTTCACAGAATTCAAGTATTGATTTTCTAAATTATATCCCCCTCCATATAAAGACTTGCAGATATTTTCTTTTCAACAACATATCTCTCCAAACATTTATATTAGTAAAATTTATATACTTCTTGGCTTAATATATAACTGTTTGCACTGGTTTTTTCAGTTGCACCCTTCAAATTGATACTTTATTTCTTTATGATATACATTAATTAAATTATAAGCAACCAAAGAAATATATAAAATAAACCAATATATAAAAGTCCAATGGAAATTGTGCTGTCAAAACAAAAACTTTGATAAAGTCATGAACGCACAGCAAGAGACCTGATTCTAGACATCCAAACTAGTTTGAAAAATCTAATTAGAAAGAGAAATAGAGAATAGAAAAGATTTGAGCATTCAACTGCATCTAATACACTTAGTGAGGCCCCCAAAGAAAAATATTTAGTAAGACATTACCTTAGAGCACATTCAATGAGTATTCACTTCTAACACAGGGAAGGGATGAATAGAATGAAAATGATATACAATATAATCCACTGTATTTTCACCAAATGTTCATAACTCACTTGTTTAAAATCAATTTTAGCTTGGCAAGCAGGGATACGATCTTTAAGCTTTCCAATCTTCACATTTTGTTCCTCAAGTTGCCTGTCCACATCATACACCCATGACCATGCAAGTTTCTTTTTCAACTGTTGTACCTGTTGAGATATCTCTTCTACATGCTCCATGTTTTTTATCTTCCGTTGCAACTCACTAAGTTCCAGCTGTATGGGTTTTATTGAAGTCTCCAATTCAACAACAACAGCATCCGCGTTGTTCAAGTAATCGTAAATGCTTCGTAAAAGATCACTGACTTGCTGGAGAAGTGTGGCCTTGAAAAAGAACTGAATAATAATGGAAGTGTCAATATAGCATACACATAGGTCATTTAAGAATAAACGCTTGCATCTAATACCAATACCTTGAATTTATCTTTGTCATTCCCAGAATGTAGAAACTCTCTGCTTTTGTCTTGGCTCATTATCACACAAGGATTCTCAACATCAATCTGTAAAACATAAAGTACAACAGTGTAAACATCCATAAATATGAATAATTTTAATACAAAAAAGAGAAATCAAACTCAAAAAAGTTTAATGCTAGTTTAGGAAAGAGCAAAATAGCAAAGGTGGGGAATCTTAAGGAGTGTTTGACATGGAATCCAAATACAGTTATTGGTTTTAGAAACAAAGGATACATATTCGTAAGAGAAATTGCTTGGTTAGTGCTTTTGGATGCTAGATAAAATACATTTTTGGATACTAAAGATACACTGAGAATAAAAGTCAAGTTCTTTTTTTTTATTTTATCCTAGTTTTTTTAAAAAAAAAAAAAAAAATTGAATCAAGAATCAAACAACCCCATTTTTTTTAGGAAACAAAAATTTACAGCCACAACAAGCAAGAACTCTTTTCTTGTCATTGACTCAGGCACCAACAAGACCCCACAAATATGACGAATCCAAGAAAACATATCACTGATGGAAAATAATGTAATTATGTAAGCAAGTATCAGGCAATTAAAAAAATTAAGAAGAAAAAAACTCACATTAAAATGATCTGTTAGTTCATAAAGCTCCTGTTTTCGACTAGCAACTTTTTTCCCTGTCAAATATTTCAGTTAGAAAACAAGATCAGTCAATCATCACAACCTCTCATGCAAATCATTTAGCATTTCAATGGAGTCAAAACAGATTACTAAAAGGAAATTTATATAAAAAAATATTGGATAAAGTATTAAAAAAAAAAAAATACCAACCTTGGTGATCCTTTAGAACAGTGGAGGTAGTAGATTCAGTAATCCTGCGTTCTATAGTTATAGAATCGCCATAAATTTCGGGCTTAAATGCATCCTCTCCTTGGTTTTTCAATTCCACTTGAACCACAGCATAGCTGAAAATAAACTAAAATATATAAAAACCAATCCCACAACAAACAAGTATTGTTTTATCATTAAACATTGCAAACCTGCAACCAGTTTTGATAAAATCTTTCAAAGTAGCAGCCCTTTGAGTCCCTTTTGCCCGGCACCCGAATGCAATACATAGAGCAGTCAGTATTGCACTCTTGCCACCTGTGACCACAAGAAACCTAGAGACTTTCAGCATTCAAATACACACACACACACACGTATATATATAACCCAAAGTATTCAAATAAATTAATACCTCAATTAACCTAAGACAAGTGCTAAATACAGTCGTGCAACTTTATCACTTTCTACTTTAACTTGCATTTCAGGTTAACAAAATTTATAATAAAAAAAAGGAGGGGGGGGGGGGGGGGGGGGGGGGGGGGGGGGGGGGGTGGGGTGGGGGGGGTGTGGGGGGTGTGTTGGTCATATTTAATCAAACAATTAGCATTTTTATAAATAAGTGTGTTGGTCATATTTAATCAAACAATTAGCATTTTTATAAATAAGTGGTCACCTGTCAAAATAACATCTAAAGGCGTATCACTCACAGACTGTATTTAACTTTACTCTTAACCTAATATCTCTTGAATTCAATTTACTAAGAAACCACCAAAGTCAATTAAATTGGTTTTGCATGCACAGTTGAAAAATAAAAGAACAATTGGAACTATAATGCAGAGAGAGAGAGTGTGTGATTACTTCCGTTTTGACCGGTGATGAAATTGACACACTCGCCGAGTTCGATTTGGAGACTGCTGTGGCACATGAAGTTCTCAAGTCGGATCCGGGTTATGGTAGCCGCTCCGGATCGCTGAGAGGCGAAAGTGGAATCAGAGTAAACCCTAGAACCGCTCGCCATGGCTCGGCCTTTAGGGCTTGTTTTCTGCGGAGACCTGGAAAAGCTTTTACCGAATAAACGAAGCGATTGCGAGAGAGCGAGACATGGGACTATGGGAGTTTTTATGGCGGGAAGAGAAGAGTGGTGTGTGTGAGAGTGGTGTACGTGAGACGGTGAAAGTGAAATTAAATCCTAAATTCCTATGTATTATACATAATATAATATTTTTGGAGAGACCTAATTGTATGAATTGAGGTTGTCTTAGGGCTGTCTTTTTACAACTTAAATTTGATCGGTCACATTTGATCAATCTAATTATTTACAAATAATTTTAAGTTTAAGTAATAAATTTTATATAAAATTACCGTTCATCCATATATTTAAAAATATTTAAACTATTCATACATGAGAATATTTTGATTTTTATTTATTAGGGATCAGCATTAAATTTAAAAATGTTAAGACCAAAAATTTTATACTCGGCCGATAAAGCAATTTTTTTAATTCTATTAATTAGTCAATTATATTCTAATACTTTGTAATTATTCGGTTTCAAATTGTTGGATTCAGATTTGTGAATTTTATTTATGTATTTTTATATAATATTAAGCTGCATTAGAAAAATATATATATAAAGTTGAAATTAAGAAAAAATTGAAACGAAACCAAAAGTAACAAATGTGAATAACAAAATATGATGTTAAATTGAATCTTTAGCAATAAGTTGATGTAATAATTATGTAAGTAAAACAAGATTGTAAAAGAAAGAAACCTTGTATGTGCGTTGGGTTTTTTTTTTTTTTTTTTTTAAAGTAAAAGATCTTCGTGTTTGATCTTCTTTATATAATTGTTTTTAACATTATTGGTTTAAGAATTGTGGTGTATAGTATCAGATTGATACTCACAAAAAAGTTTGTATGATTTTGAAACATATTTATTATTCAATTGATATGTTTTACTATTTTTTTGGTTTACACCATCCGGTTTCCGGGTGGGGCGGATCCACCATACGATGCAATCAGCCCATACCACACCCCGACTAATCCGGACTCGCACGGGTCGGCCTACTAAGGGGTAAAGTGCTCCCAATATGTGTAGCTCCATTCACAAGGGGAGTTGAACCCATGACCTTACTTAAGGGATGAGAGCGCCGAACCACTCACACCAACACATGATTGGTATATGTTTTACTATTTGAGTAGAAACTAGTTTGATTTATAATTTAGAGAAGAGTTCAAACATTGATGGTTTTGTAACTTTTGTATTGACTTTTATACTAAGAGTTGGTATTTTAGTGGTGCCGTTAGTTTTTAGTTACATTTATATGATTGGATTTTATCAGTGTCATTTTTCATGATAAATGTTTCTAAAATATTACTTTTAATTAATATATTAAAACTATCTAATTTATAATTTTATTTTTAAAATTATAATTATAAAAAATATGTTATACGGATATAGATGTAAGTACGTGTGGCCTAACCTATTGTTTTTAAAGCAAGTCAATTTTTGTACGTCGTTCTTCTTCTTAATTGCTTTGATTTAATTTTTATTTTATTTTATTTTAAAGAAATTATTTGGGCCTAGCCAATATATATATTTGAGCATTGTGATAGCCAAAAATGGCCCAATGGCCCAATATGCTAAAGGCCCAATCTTCGCATTACGAAATCCTACCCAGGCCCGTCGGATTGGTTGATCCAGCATATGCATCAGCAACAAATCTGACTTGGTCTCTGAAAGACCAAGTCAAACTGACAGTTGCTCACAGTGGTTAGATAATGGATAGATAATGGAAGAGGAAATCGCTCTCAAATCCCACCAAAATCTCTCCCACAACGGCAGACTCTCCATAGACGTTGGGACCTTATTGTTCACTATAAATAAAGTGGCTCACACACTGAAAAAGGCGGGGAATTCTCTAAACAAAAGCTGATATCTAGCGTATTGAAACTCTAATTCCACCACACTCCGGCCATCGGAATCCGTTCATCAGTCATCTAATAGCATTACTCAGCCCAAGCACACCTAAGGTCAATAATCCACCCCCCACATCTCCGATCTACGTTTTATTTCATATAGTTTCTGTTTTGCAGGTTTATCCAAGCTTAGTCGACCACTTCCAGACAAGTAGTCGACGTCGACCGATACCGCCCCAGGAAAGTTGCTTTGGGCCTAATTCAACCCGACCCGTTCGACATACCAAATCGTTCGACCACCTACAAGCATAAAATGTTTCTTTATAAGAAGTTTAAAAATAATACAGCTAAGAATAATGTAAAAAGGTGATTTATTTTTAAAATAAAATAAAAAAGGTTAAGGTCACAGATTGAAGAACTAGTAGTCAGCATTTGTGATATGGGAATCTGATAGGTGCACTGTACACATGTACGTACACTTGTAAACTTGTTAATAATTTGAATCAAAACCAAATTTGTTTTAAGTTTTAACATATACTATCGCGATTGTGATACGGTTCCTGACTCGGTTAGGAACCAAGATCTTAAAGGGAGTGATAGTACCAGATATGTCCCTGGTATGGCTGTGAGGGACCGACACTGATGGATCAGGACCGGTCCTGGTATGATAGGGGGACATGCGTGATCAGATACTCTATGTGTGATTGTGTTCATTAATCAATCAAGTCAAATTACATTAAAGATTGCACAAGGGCTTACAATTTAGGGTGGACTGTGATAAAAGACTCTGATAAAAATATATGGATGATTGTACATGTAAAGGGGTAACAACCAAGTAGTCTCTCTTTTACACTAGGTCTTTTTTTCTCTAGGTGCTAAAAATTCTAAGCCCTTTTCTCTCCTTGAGTTGAGATCTTTATAGGATGACCTAGTGTTGGTCGGTAAGGGTTATCCCATTAGGCAGGAAAGGCCAGGCCTAATCCTCATCGTCCATTTGAATCGAGCGTACAGGTGGCATGACTTGGATGGCCATGATTACTCCACATATGCTTCTTTGTCGATCTAGCACTTTAGTGAGTAGGTAAGGGTCCTAGTTCCTAGGCATTAATAAAGTTATATGTCTTTGATCTAAACATATTTTTTTATGTTCTGCTTGAATGATATAAAGTATCATTGATACACAATTAAATACCATATGGTAATAAGATTGTGGCTCTTCTATAGCCTTTAATTAGATCATCAAATCCACTAGATTTGATCTGGTATTAACTTTAAATGCCCTTGAATTAAGCATATTTCTTTATATTGTTCTTTGAATAATATCAAGTATCATTGATATATAATTGAGTATTGTTTGATAACAATATCGTGGCTCTTCCAAAACTTTCTATCAGATCCGTTAGACCTGATACATAATTTAGTATTATTTGATAACAATATCATGGCTCTTCCAGAGCTTTCTATCAAATCTGTTGGACCTAATACATTAATAATATTTGCTCTCGGTAAAGTTGAATTTATAAAATATTTATGACTCCACAGAATTATATAAGTCGTTGCACTCTCGGTAAGACATATATTTTCCCTTCAGGGATTTTTATGGAAATTATTTGTAATGTCATTTTATATCTCATCTTTAATGATAATAATTCCCCCTCCCTTTTGTTTTTTTTTCTTTTTGAAATTTTTTTAAAGAGAAATTAAAAAACTGCCCCTGATTTTGTAAAATTACGGAAAGGCCCCTCAAAATTTTTATTAATTATCCCAAAACCCTTTGAAAATTACAAACTGGACCAAAATGTTTTGGTAATTATAAATTGATCCAAAATTTCATCAAAATTACAAAATGGCCTAAAATAATTGCAAAACAATCCATCAAGAATATGGAATTCTCCAAAAGTGGCCCAGAGCAAAAACAAGCTCTATGACCGATCTGGACCAGATCATCGTGGGCCATGACTGACGATCTCTGATCGTCGCCGTAAAACGCACTAGGCTGGTGCAAAAACCAATGAAGCCCACCGATGAGGTGGCGTTGACCCGTGGAGGCGATGGGTCTGTGTTGAAACCCACCAACCGAGAAGCAAACCCAGATTGGGGTTTGGTGATACCAGATCAAATGATCTGATTATCCAACACCCATCACATTTACATGTTCATTAAGTTCATCTACAGTCAAGTAGACTACTAATCTCATAATTCTTTTTTTTTTTTTCGGTAACTCTGAATTTTGCTCTCCAGGAGCATCAAACACGAATGAAATGGATAAAATATTACATCCAGTTTCATTATACGTTAGGATCTTAAATCCTTTTATGTGATACTCACACCATCCTGTTGGATGTGTATGAAGTGGATAAAATATTATTTTCAATTTCATTATACATTAGGATCTTAAATCTCTTTTATGATACTCACAACATCATGTTGGATGAGTAGATCCTTCTCTGAATATTGCTCTTTATGAGTATCAAGCATGTATGAAATGGATAAAATATTATTTCCAATTTCATTAAACATTAGGATCTTTAATCATTTTTTTGATACTCACGTCATCCTCGTTACAAGAAAATAAGGGGTTTGTTGACAGTTAAAAACTGTCAAGATATATATATATTTTTAAATTTTCATTATTTAATTATAATAACATTTTTATTTTTATACACCACCACCCCGCCACCAAAGACCACCATCACTGCCCAGTCGCCGCCACTGCACCTGTGATAATAATAACAATTAAATGTCATTAGTGGGAGTTGACCTTGACAAGGTCTCAAGTTCAAGTCTTTACCACTTGACTACAACCCTTGATGTGTTTACAATTGAACAATATTTATATATAAACTATATGAGTTATTAAAAATAAAAAAAATAAAAAATAAAAACTTTGTTAGATAAATTTAAATTTATTCAACTAATCAAAATTCTAATTTCCACGACAGACATATATTTAAAAATATTTATTAAAACTTTTAATAAAATTATATTTTTTAAAACATATATAGTCGAGTTATTAGTCAATACTCTATGGTCAAGTTTTGTTACATGGTGGAATGGTAATCGGAATGGTAATCGGAATGAGAATGAGAATGCAAAGGAAAGGAAAACTAAGGGGCCGTTTGGTAACGTTTTCGTTTTTCAGTTTTTGTTTTCTTGTAATCTGAAGTTTTCAAAAAACTGATTTTTGGATTTTTTTGAATTCAAAAACGCGTTTGATAGCAATGGTTGAAAACGATATTCGGATAATCAAAACATAAAAAATGTGTTTGGTATAATATTTTTTAAATCATTTTTAAAAGATTAATATTATAAATAATGAAAAAGTGATATTAAAATAATTAAACATTAAAACTAAAAAAATTAAAATTAAAATTAAATAATAAATAAATTTAATTTTCATCATTAAACCTATCAAAATCATCATCATCTTTTTGGTATAGATCCATGAAGATCCAAAAGATGGATTTTGTTTGAGTAAATTTTATTGCTAAAAAAACGTTTTCAAGAATACTGAAAACAACAAATTGTTGTTTTCAGAGTTCTCAATTTTTTGTTCATTAAAACTGAAAACTGTTCTCAATGTTTTATAAAACAGTTTTTTGAAATCATCCTACCAAATGGGTTTTTTCAGTTTTTGTAACTTAAAAAACAAAAAACAGTTTCTGAAAACGTTAACAAACGCGCCCTAAGTTTTTTGCTTGGTTGGAACTTTAGAATTAGTCTCTGAATCAGTATTATTTTGTTTTGTTAACAACGGAATGGAATGGAGTTAACTGTATTTTGACCAAAATACCTCTAAGTATGAATGTATAACAGCATGATATATTATGGATAATAATAATAAAATATAAAAGTATATGATATATATAATTATATATTATTTAATATTTATTATATTATACAATATATATAATAACATATTTATATAATATAAATATATAATGTTAATATAATAATATAATATAATATATAATACATATATATACGGATTTTCTATTATCAGTTCGAACTGACAATAAATATATCAGGACGAAGAATGTAGACCACTAGATTTACATACTTTGACTCAAAGTGTATGCACTTGTCAAAACTTCTTCATAATCTGTGGTCCACATTCTTCGTCCTGATATATATATATATATATATATATATATATATAATACATATAATAATATATAAATATTATATAAATATATTATATTATTATATGTTTATATATCGTTATATATATTATAATAATATAATATATAATAATAATATATTATTTTTGGAAAGGAGTTGAGGGTATTTTTGTAATGGAGTTGGGGCATATGAGGATATTTATGGAATATAAATTTTAGTTTGGAATGGAATGTCTTTCCATTGGTTTTTGGATGGAATGCCCATTCCACCAAAATGGTGGAATCACCATTCCATTGCATTTTAACAAACCAAACGAATGGAATGACTTTCTTTCCATTCCATCCAACCAAACATGGCCTATAGGAGACTCGTGACATCAGTTGTAATAAGCATGATTTGGAATACAACTCTTACTTCATGGGAGATATTTCTCAACATACATCTTACAATTTAATGAACAAACGTAAGACTTAGATTAGTAATTTATATGGGTAATTGGATTATTAACGTGTCTCTTAGTATGAAACAAGATAATGCAAAATAAATAAACAATTTTTTTAATTTTTTAAAAATAAATGATTTAAAAGTAAATTTATTAAATTTAAAATTTTACTTATCCAATATCGGTTTGCCCAAAAACCGATATCTTACTGTAAAATAAATTCATATCGGGATTTTGTTTGGTGTTGAAAATATGAAGTAAAAGTTTAAAAAAATTATTAAAGACAAAATAAAAATTATATATTATGAATGTTTTATAATATAATATATATAATATATATTATATATTATATATTATATATTGTACAATATATATTATATTATATTATACAATATATATATATTATTATTACATTATTAGATGTGATTTGCTATATATATATATTATATATATTATATTATAAAACATTCATAATATATAATTTTTATTTTGTCTTTAATAATTTTTTTAAACTTTTACTTCCTATTTTCAACGCTAAACAAAATCCCGATATGGATTTATTTTACAGTAAGATATCGGTTTTTGGGCAAACCGATATTGGATAAGTAAAATTTTAAATTTAATAAATTTACTTTTAAATCACTTACTTTCAAAAAATTCAAAAAAATAATTTAAAAAAAATTGTTTATTTATTTTGCACTCTCTTATTTCATACTAAGAGACACGTTAATAATGCAATTACCCATATAAATTAGTAATCTGGGTCTTACATTTGTTCATTAAATTACAAGATACATGTTGAGAAATATCACCCTTGTAATGAGAGTTGTATTCCAAATCATGCTTATTACAATTGATGTCACAAGTCTCCTATATGACATGTTTGGTTGGATGGAATGGAATGGAAAGAAAGTCATTCCATTCATTTGGTTTGTTAATAATGCAAATGGAATAGTGATTCCATTGGAATAAGGATTCGACCATTTTGGTTGAATGAGTATTCCATCCAAAAACCAATGGAATGCCCTTCCATTCCAAACTAAATTTTTTATTCCATAAATACCCTCATATGCTCCAACTCCATTCCAAAAATACCCTCCTTTCCAAAAATAATATATTATTATTATATATTATATTAATAATATAAAAATATATATTATATATATGTATTATAGATGATATTATTATATATATTTATATATATATACAAAAAATTTCCTATCAGTGCGCACTGATAGAATTATATAAAGATATTGAATGTGAGCTACTCGTTTTACATATTTTGACTTGGTATGTATGCACTTGTCAAAGCTCTTTTATAAATGAGTGGCTCACATTCAATATCCTGATAAAGTTATATCAGGATGCACTGATAGAAACGGGACTGTATATATATATTATTATATGTATTATATGTATTATATATAATATATATAAAAAAATGTTTGTTATTTGTTGACTGTTTTTAGCTGTCAACAATCCTTGACAGTTAATGACAGTTAAAAACTGTCAAGAAAGTTAATAACTGTTGTTGACAGTGAAATTTGGATTACCACACAACCAACAATTAAATAAAAAACGAACGTTAAACAAGAAAGAAAATCAGCACATGCAAGAGACAGATTTACGTGGAAAAACCCTTGAATGGAAAAAAAACCACGGCGTCCTAGAGGACAGGAAAATATCACTAAAATTCACTTGTTTCAGTTACACACTTAAGTCTCTCGAGTTCTTACTTTTCTCTCTTTAGGTTTTCGAACCCCTTCCTTGTGGGATAGGTGATTCTATTTATACATGATAATTTAGGGTTACTACGTGATCCTATCGTGATGGAGGTAAGATTTCCTTTTTGATTCGTACTAGGATTCCCATGTTGTAACAGATACGGATATGTGTTTTCGACCCTTTCCTTTTCTACGACTCCTCGTTGCCATTGGTCTTCTGGGAGTTTAGGGCTTATTTTCGTGTTTCTGCCGAGTCGGTTTGTGCCCAGTACGCAGATGTGGCGAACATCTCCCCTCCTGGGTATTACCCTTTGGCGATTATGCTTCTATCTTTGGCGAGTACATATCTAGCTCTGACGAACACACATTTGATTTATTTGACTTGATGTTGATATACTGACCGATCCACGTTTTCTTCTTTGACCTGGTCAATGAGTGACGTGGCAACCTGTTCCTCAGCATTTATTGACTCCTTTGATGACGTGGCTGCTTGGCGAAATTATATATACAACAATACCCCCATAAATATTTCGAGCTGAGCGAATGATTTGGGTTTCTAATTCGTTTGCCTCCACGAGCAATATTTATATCCATGCTTATAAAATTTTGGCGTGTTTTGTAAATAATTCCCCCCTTTTTCATTTTCACCACGTGTTGTACTTGTTAGTTGATTCTTCCGGTGCAAGCCTTCATTCTTGGCCACACAATTTCTGGCGCTTCCACTCATTTGACAAGTGAAGATACATTTTGACTGATTGGTGATCCCTAAGGTGCCACATGTCCGTTATTTGGTGGTGACTGTTGCGGCCAATTATTGTGACTGTCGCTCACCTTAACCAAATATCTTTTTATCTGATTTTTTTCTTTTTGAATTTCAAAACTCCCTCTTTTAATGCCCGATCGTTTCTCATTCTCTTCTATCCTCTCACATCTCCATTAATCTCTTCTTTCTCTCAAAACAGAGTTCCTTCATTGTCTCTCATTCTTCTCCTTTAGAAATTTCTGCCATAAATTTCTTCTATTTTATTTCATTGTCGGACGGCTCATCTTGAACTCGATCGTGCTTATTTCTTGGCGTCCCCAAATCTCCTGCTCATTCTCTGAACCTAGGGTTTTTCTGGTGAGTTTTCATGGATCCCTCCTTACGTTCTTCTCTTTTTAATCAAATGATACAAGCTATAGAGCTTGGTGACAAACGTACTGCAGACAAAATTGAATCTTTGATTCGTAATTTTCACCCGGATTCTCCGGTCCCACTTTCTGTTTACGTTCCATCTTCTGAAGATGATTCCATCCCTAACATTTCTCCTTCGTCTTCCGATAGTGATTCTCCAGTGATGCCGAGATCTTCTAAACTAGGTGGCAGCAAACGACGCGCCTCTAGGGTTCCTCGTGGGTCCCTACTGGATGCGTAGACAACTGTTGACTCTGACGTTCAAAACCATCAACGGGATAGGCTGCATTTCTCGTTTGATCGTCCGTGTTCCTTTGATACCGAAGTTAATGTGGTTGGCGAGGATGAACTCCGCAAGTATAGGAGCTGCTTTGAAATTCCAGACTCAATGACTTTGATGCTACCTGGTAATCAAGCAGTATGGAATCCTCCTGAAAATACGGTCGCCATTTATGGTGCCATGCTCAGCTGTGGAGTAACCCTTCCTCTTCAGCCTTTCATCGCCAGGTTTCTTGCGGAAGCTCAAACTACACCCGCTCAACTTGCCCCAAATAGCTATAGGATTCTTATGTGTTTGGGATTAATGTGGAAGTTGAAAGGTTATGAACCCTCTACGCCTCGTGAGATTCGCCATTTCTACACCTTAAGACAGGCGGGCAACAATGGAACTTACTTTCTTCTTTCTTCGCCCGTGGAGAATTGGATCCTAGAGGGAGTGGCGAACCCTGGTCAAATAGAGATTTCTGGTGATGAGAAGAAGAAAGGATTTATTTGGGGTTTTCCTACCTCAAATAAGAGATGGAAGAACAGCTGGTTCTTCGTTAGCGGCGAGTGGGGTAGAGACGTGTCCGCCCGTGGTCGCCTGAATCTTGTAGCGAAGAAAGTTCCTAGGCACTTCACTTCTCCCGACACTTGGTCGAAGGCCATCCCTGTTTTGTTGGACGAAGAGATATCTCATCTCGTTGCTGCGGCCGTCCTCCCTCTAGATGAAAGGGGCCGTCCATTTCTTTTTAACGAGGATAAAATGATTGCTCAGCGGCTTTTTTCGCTCTTACCCGCCAGACTTCCTCGCCGTAAGTTTTACCTACTTTCTTTTGGTTTTATAGTTTCGCTTTTTCAATTGCTAATACTTGGTGATTTTTCTTGCAGTGTGTGACTTCGATACTGTCTGTGACTTGCAAGCCCGGGTAGTGAAGAATTCTGAGGCTGCCAGTAAAAGACATACTGCTGGTTTGGCCAAGGAAGGAATTGTTAGCCCGGATGGTGGCAATCCCTCAGATGGCAAGGAAGCTGGTGATATTACTGAGGGAGGGGTCGAATCGGGACAGTCCCCTGTGCATACAGAGGCTGCTGCGAATACTCCTGCTACGACTACCCCTGCTGCGACTACCCCCAGCCGTAAGGGAAAAGAGAAGGTTGGAGCTTCAGGGGCAGTTAGTGACATTCCTATTTTTGATGCGGATGTCCCTGAAACTCCCCTTGATCCCGCGAATGACTTGACTCCCAGAACCGGTAGAGGCAAACATCCGGCTGA
Source organism: Acer yangbiense (assembly GCA_008009225.1). Classification (NCBI taxonomy): domain Eukaryota; kingdom Viridiplantae; phylum Streptophyta; class Magnoliopsida; order Sapindales; family Sapindaceae; genus Acer; species Acer yangbiense. The sequence continues at coordinate 59,157,424 of CM017762.1, read as the reverse complement.
GGGTACTCCGGATCATACTACTCAACCTCTAAAGCAGACGTCTAGAGTTGTACAATACGTTGTTTCTTCGGATGAGGAGGGTGCTGATGAACCTGTACTTGCCGAGACTCTCTTTACCCAAGCACTTGTTTCTGAGGTTCCTGCTGATGGGGTGAGTACGGTGGTGTCTCCACCTCCTGAGGGAGTTACTCGATTGAACACTCCTGCCCCTTCCCCGACCGGTGCAGCTCCTCCTCCAGCGGCTGCGGGTGAGCCGAATACATCTTCTGTTAGCCAACCTGGGCCATCTGGTCAGCCAGGGCCAGCTGGTAGACCGGAGTCGTCAAAGCAACCCGAGGCTTCTGCATCTGGTTCAGGCGTTGCTCGCGAAGCTCCTCCCATTGATCCAACCGAAGCTGGTGAGGGAGTCGGGTCTGTTTCCCTTTCGGATTTCACGGCTGCGGAGATTTGCTCACACATAATGAATAACGACGTTTATGTTGGTGAGGGTTGGGAGCATGTGAAGAGCAGGTCTTGTAACAGAAAAATGGAATTTTTCTTCAACTGCCACTCTCTGGTGAGTCTCTCGTGGTATTCATGTTGTATTTTTCGTTCGCGTGTTTCCTGACTTGTCTGTTTTTCTTTTCAGATAATGTCCGAGTTGGCTGACAACTACAGGCAAGGGAATTTTCTTTCTAGGGATGTGAAACGCCTGCGAGAGCGAGCTTCCGTTTTGGTAGCTGAGAAGCTTTCCGCTGAGGAGAATCATGCTCAACAGCTTACTCAGTTGAGGGAATCCGCTGATGGTTACCTTTCTGCTCAGCTGGCTGCTGAAGAAAAACTATCTGCTGCTGTGGAGGAGATTCACTTGCTGAATGAGAAATTGTTTGCGAGTCAAGACTCACTCGCAGCACGCTTAGATGCTGAGCGACTAGCTGATGAGGCTAAGGTAAAAGCGGAGTGCGAGGTATTGGACCTGCGCAATCAGTTGTCTTCGCGTGATGTCATCTTCAATGATCTGAAAGCTGTTTTTGAGGTTGAAGCAGTTGATCGTTTTAAGAGGTCCCCTGCCTATGATGCGCTTTTGTTGCGTGAATTCGAACGAGGTATGAGGCAGTCGAAGAAATTCTTCACCATGAAGGATCATTCGAATGAAAAGGCTTTAAGGCGTTTTGACAAATCCCTTGAGCTACATATAGACAGCGCAGTGGGTTCGATAAAGGAACAGAGAAAACTGTGGAAAGCCCATTGTCGCTATACGAGGACTGAGCCTCATCCAATGCACTTAGAAGTTCCCAGCAAACGTGCTTTTAATACATACTATTCTGGTCAAAATGGCAATTTTTCTGGTTTTGGTGCTGAACCCGATTTAGGCCCTGTTGCTGGTAGGGATTATAGACCTTTCATGCCAGAGGGGGACGAAGAAATTACTTGGCCTTCTGAAGATGAGATTGAAGATGAGGAATACAGTGAGGATCCTCCTGCAGCTGGTTGACTTTATGTATTACTTTAGTTGTAAATAATTCTCCTTGTAGTTTCACTTGTAAATAAGTTATACAAAATTTATATCTCCTTTGACTTCACTTTTGGTTCAGCTGCCCTTGATGAATTCTTGGCTTTGTTCTTTATTCAACTGTCATTGCTGAGTTTTAGCGTACTCAGTGTTTGTCGAGACGTATCTGACTATACACCAAGTTTTTAGCGTATTGTTGATTGTTTATTCAGCTGCCATTGCTGAGTTTTAGCGTACTCAGTGTTTGTCAAAACGTATCCGACTATACACCAAGTTTTTAGCATATTGTTGATTGTTTATTCAGCTGCCATTGTTGAGTTTTAGCGTACTCAGTGTTTGTCAAGACATATCCGTCTATACACCAAGTTTTTAGCATATTGTTGGGACGTCTCCCTCTTTTGCTTTTACTTTTACTTTTACTTTGTGTTTTAGTCACTTTTGTGCTCGGCTAGCTTTCTTAATCCCCAGCGCTTGAGATTCCTCATATGCGCTTTTAATTGGGCGTTTGTGTTTTTCTTGGGATCTTGTTTTTCCTGTGGCGGCGACCACTGATTTTTATGATAGCTTTAGGCATAGTCATCACACCTTAATTTCGTGCGTCATCTCGCTCGTTTCCGTTGCTGCGAGTATAAAACTCGTCTTTACGCAACGGCGAGTGACCTATGGTGTATGATGGCGAATATTCTTTGTGCCTGGTTACTTTTGTGGCGAGCTAAGTCACGGGTTCTTAGTAATAAATTACTCTTTATTGAATACTTCCTGCAACTTTTGTTAAAATAAAAACAGAGAAAGAATGCTAAAGCGAAAGCTACCTAAAAAGAAACAACATTGAAATAAATTCTAGAAGCAAATGAGAAAGTTAAGGGTAGTATATCTTCGGGTATTGCGCATTGCATGGCTGAGGTAATTCGCCAAAACCCTCTCGAGTAATGCGATATGCCCCGTGACCAGCTATGCCTGTAATTTGATAAGGCCCTTCCCATTTGTCTGCGAGTGATCCCGCAGCTTTGTCTCTGGTTCCCGGATTTACTCTTTTCAGAACTAAGTTGCCAAGTACAAATTTTCTTTCACGCATATGCGAGTTGTAATACCTGGCCGCCCTTTGTTGATATGCAGCGTTTCTTATTTGTGCACGTTCTCTCCTTTCTTCTAGCTCATCCAGGCCACATTTTAGCATATCGACGTTTAATTCTGGCTGGAATAGTTGTACCCTTGGTGAAGAGAAGGATGTTTCCACGGGAATGACAGCTTCAGTTCCGAAAGCCATGGAGTATGGGGTTTCACCCGTTGAGCTTCTTTCCGTAGTTCGATACGCCCACAGTACTTGTGGTAGCTTCTCTGCCCAGTTACCCTTTTTCGCAGCTAGTTTAGCTTTTAGGTTGTGCTTTATGATCTTGTTGACTGCTTTAGTTTGACCATTTGTCTGTGGATGTGCTGGAGTTGCGTAGTAGTTGTTGATTCTATATTTGTCACACAGCTCCCTGAATTTCTTGCCATCGAATTGGGTTCCATTATCGGTGATGATGGTGTATGGTATCCCGAATCTGTACATGATATTTTTCTTCACAAAGCTTGTAGTGTTTTCCTCTGTTATGTGCACTAATGACTCAGCCTCTACTCACTTTGTAAATAATCCACAGCCACGATAGCATGTTTCGCTCCTCCGGGTGCTATTGGCATTGGACCGATCAAGTCAATTCTCCAAATGGCGAATGGCCAAGGCGAGGTGATACTTTGCAAGAGTTCAGGTGCTTGGCGAATGTTGTTTGCAATTTTCTGACATGCTTCACACCTTGCTGCTACCCTTTTAGCATCGGCGAACAATGTTAGCCAATAAAAACCCTGTCGTAATGTTTTGTGGGCTAAGTTGACACCTCCAACATGATTCCCACAATTTCCACTATGTATGCTTCTCAGGATCCCTTCTGCTTCTTCAGGCCCGACACATCTTTGCAGTGCTCTTGAGTACCCCCTTTTGTACAGTTCTCCATTGAGTACTGAATATCTTGTAGCTTTGTACTTCAGTTGCTTTGCCTCCAATGGATCGCTTGGGAGCACATCATTGACAAGGTATTCTTTGATTGGTGTTATCCAGCTATTTGCTTCGTTGAAGACTGCCCCAACTTCCATTTGTTTGACTATGCTTGGGTGTAGTAGGTGAATCATGGGAATAGTCCTAGGCCAGATGTTAATTGTGGCGGACGCCAGTTTTGCCAAGGCGTCAGCCTGTTCGTTTTCTTCTCTGGGAATCTGGGTAATCCTGTACTATTTAAACCTCCCCAGTAGCTCCTTTGCTAATTTTAAGTAGGCGATCATGTTTTCATCTCTCGCTTGGTATTCATCTAACACTTGATTAACAATGACTTGGGAGTCGCTGAAAATTTCCACCTCATCGGCTCCTAGGACTGTGCAAACTTTTAGTCCTGCTATGAGTGCTTCATACTCAGCTTGGTTGTTGGTAGCTTTGAAGTCGAAACGCAAGGCACATTCTACTGAATCTCCTTCAGGGGTCGATACCACTACCCTTGCCCCGCTGTCATGCGTGTTTGACGACCTGTCGACACGGAGTTGCCACCTGAATGTTTTCTTAGTTTGCTCCACCATCATCCTTGCTACTTCCATGTTTGGTTCGGTGAAATCTACCACAAAATCCGCCACTGCTTGGCCCTTGATCACTGTCCTTGGGAGATATTCTATATCAAATTCATTTAATTTGATCGTCCACTTGGTTAGTCTACCGAACACCTCTGGCTTCTGTAAAATCAGTTTCAGTGGGCAATTGGTATATACTCCAATTTTATGAGCCTGGAAATACGGTCTTAACTTCCTCGCCGCTGTAATGAGGGCGAGTGCCATCTTCTCGGCTAGCGAGTATCTTGTCTCAGCTGACAATAGTGCTTTGCTTGTGTAATATACAGGTTTCTGAACCCCCTCTTCCTGTTTCACCAGTACAGAACTGGTGGCTGCTTCGGAGACAGATAGGTACATGTAAAGTGTTTCTTCGGCTACTGGTTTTGACAGCAGCGGTGCTCGCCCTTGAAAAGCCTTCTCACAATCTTCATTCCACTCAACTCCTTTACCTTTCTTGAGAGCTTTAAAGAATGGTAGGCATCGGTCCGTTGATTTTGCTATGAACCTGTTTAATGATGCTAAGCAACCTGTGAGTTTCTGGACATCCTTCAGGGTCTTTGGGGAAACCATTTTTGCTAATGCCTGGATCTTGTCAAGGTTCACTTCTATCCCTCTCTTATGCACTTGGTGTCCTAGGAACCTTCCAGACGGTACGCCAAATACACATTTCGCAGGGTTCAGCTTCATTCCGTATCTAGTTAGCACATCGAATGTTTCTCTCAGGTCATCTACATGCTTGTCAGATGTGACGCTCTTTGTTAGCATGTCATCAACATATACTTCCATATTCTTCCCTATTTGTCTGGAGAACATCTTGTTGACTAGATGCTGGTAGGTTGCTCTTGCGTTCTTCAGGCCGAATGGCATGACTGTATAGCAGTATAACCCTTGATCCGTGGTGAATGCTGTTTTCTCTTCATCTGGCTTGTGCATCTTGATTTGGTTATATCCTGAGTACGCATCCATGAAGCTCAACGTCTCGTGTCCTGCCGTTGCGTCGACCAGCTGGTCGATTCTTGGTAGTGGGAAGCTATCCTTGGGGCAAGCCTTGTTTAGATCGGTGAAGTCTACACACATCCTCCACTGATTGTTCTTTTTTTTTACAAGGACCACATTCGCCACCCATTCTGGATACTTAACCTCTCTAATTGATCCTGCGGCGAGTAATTTAGAAATTTCTTCTTTTATTGCTGTGCTCCTCTCCGGGTTAAAGCTCCTCCTTTTCTGCACCACCGGTTTGTTTTTTTCGTCCACGGCCAGGTTGTGCGAGATCACGCTTCTACTAATCCCTGGCATGTCTTCATGGCTCCAAGCAAAGATCTCATTGTACTCTATCAGTAAGTTCGATACATCTTTCTTGACTTGTTCGGCCAATCTTGCACCAATTTTGACTATTTTACCAGGTTCCGTCTTGTCCAGAATAATAGACTTAGTGGGTTCTTCTTTTTCCCTGCTCGCCTTGTCCCTTGGATCTAATTCAAAAGCTCTGGGATTTTCTTTTTGCATTTCCTTATTTACTTCAAATACGCTAAAGGTTTCCACTCCTGTCGTGTTTTTAAAAATTGAAAGGTTAGCGCGGCGGGCCATCTCCTGTGATCCTTTTAATTCCCCAACTCCAAACTCTATAGGAAATTTTACTTTCAGTGCGTGGGTTGACTACACGGGCTTTGTTCAGGAATGGTCGGCCGAGTAAAGCATTATACGGCCAGTTGTAAATGTCGACCACAACAAAATCTAACAGGATTGTTCACCGGCATGGTGCTGTCCCTAACCTTACCGACAGCTTCACGGTCCCCAACGATCTTACTTCTACACCCCCAAAACCTTTCAATGGTACATGGAAAGGGTCCAGATCTTTTCGGTCCAGTCGCAGCTCATCGTATACTCTAGCGCTCAAAATGTCGGCTGAACTTCAGTTGTCTATCATTACTCGAAGTACATCCCTGTGTGCTATTTGAACTCCCACTACAATTGCATTGTTGGGCTTGGCATCAATCCCATCTGAATCTTCCGTCGTAAATGTTATGGGGTCATGTCCTTCTCTTCCCTTTTTTGGGTTTCTCTACACAGAACTTATCTCCATATTTCTGCCTTCGTACATTACTTCTTTGACTTCTGACATTCTCTCCCGATTGCTTCTGCCTGTATGTGGTCCCCCGAAAATAGTGTTTATTGTAGCACCGGGGCTGCCTCTCCTTGGGCTTTTCCTTTCCTGCCCACTTCCTTGGCGGCTATCTTGACGACAATCGTGCTTGTCTCCTTTTAGTGTAAAATCTTTCAGGTGGCCTTCTCTGATTAGACTCTCAATATGGTCTCGCAGCTGAAAACATTTCGAAGTGTCATGCCCATGATCTTTGTGAAATCGGCAGTATTTGGTCGTATCCCTTCTAGCATTATTTAACTATTGTCGAGGGTACTTGGCAAGTCCTTTGTTTTCTACCACGGAAAGTATTTCCTCATGATCGCCAGTTAGAGGAGTGTAATGGTTGTACCTTCCTCGAAACCTACTGGCTCGGGCGTTTCCCCTGCTTTCCCTTGGATGCCCCTTTTGGCCCTTCTCGTCTTTCTGGTGATCGCGCGACTGCGCCTTCTTGTCATCCTTGTGCTCTGATTTTGAGTCAGGTTTGTGGCCATGAACATAGCTACCCCCCTGCGCTACTTCTTCTTCTTCTTCTGCCAGTGCATAATTGCCAGTTATTTCCATCATTTCTTCATAAGTTTTTGGCCTCTCTCTTCGCAGGTCAAAGGATAATCGCTCACTTTGTAACCCATTGGTGAAAGTGGCGATGACAGCTACATCACTGGCGTCTTCAATTTGAGCGACCTCCTTTCCGAATCTTGCTAGATACTTCTTGATCGACTCATTGCGTTCCTGCTTCAGGTTTGATAGATGGGCGAGTGACTTTCTTCTCTGCACACTCCCCATGAACTGTCTTATGAACGCCTTGCTAAGGTTTGAGAAACTGCTAATACTTCTGGGTGGAAGTCACCCAAACCACCTGGATGCGAGATCGCCGAATGTTTGCGGGAAAGTAAGGCATAGTAGCCCGTCATTGGACGAATACTGGGCCATAACATTAGGAAATCGGTGAACATGCTCATTCAGATCTCTACTCTCCTTATACTACTCGATGGTTGGCATTCTGAATCTGTCTGGAAATTAGGTGTGAGCAATACTTTCAATGAATGGGCTGTCTGACTCATCATCCAAAGATACGTTGCGACCATATCTTCGTGCCATCGCTGAGACCTTCTTTGATAATTCTTGTAGGGTGACATTACGCTGACCAGTTGGCTTTCCTGCTGGATCGAGTCTACTTTTGATTGTCATTCTACCATAATTGCCTCTATCACCCGGGCTCCTCCCAGTTCTTCGATCTTCTGTGCTCTCAGATCTCCTCCGTTGTGCTCTTTTTGATCATAATTCCCTTCGTGGTTGGGGACTTTTATCTTCGGACGAGATAGAACGGTGTCTCCGCCGGCTCTTTTGGTATGTGTCACTGGAATTTACCCCATGTACTCGCGCCTGGTCTCGCCGCTCCGTAGATTCTCCATTCAACACACCTTTTCCCTTTCTTTGTTTTCTTCCTTCGAAATTTTCAGGGTGGTCCTGGGGAGTCTCTTCTGTGGATTGTCTTGCTTGAGCGTCGGGGGTTGCAATGTGAACTTCCGAACACATCCTCCCAGGTGGCTGGATCCCAGGAGGGGTTAGCTCGTAGGGAGAAGAAACTCCCAGGCCTATGGGAAGCGAAAGCCCTATTTTGCTAGCTTCGCTGATTAAGTTTACCAACGCAGTTTGGAAGTGCTGTAGAATTCTTGAATTCAGGAGGGACCAGCAGGGTACCCATCGGCGGGAATGGGAGCATAAGGAACTTGATGGAGAATCAGAAACCTCGGACAATAAAGACTCATTGGCACGATCCGGACATAACGGATCCAAACGCCTTGAGGATCAGATGGCTCAGATGGCGAAGGAGCTTGAGGAATTGAAGAAAGGAAAGCAACGGGGTACTCGGAAAAACCCTCTGGGGGAGATGAACGCGCCATTTTCCAGGAGGATTCGAGAAGCCGAGTTGCCCCCCAAGTTTAAAATGCCCACTGAGAAGTATTCTGGATCGGAGGATCCCGTGAGTCACATGGAGAGCTTTGTCCACCAGATGGAAATCCAAAACTCTACCCGGTCAGCTATATGCAGGATGTTCCCTTCAACATTGACCGATTGTGCCAAGACTTAGTTCAGAAAGTTACCCCTAGGAAGTGTAGATTCATTAACAAAGCTCACTACCGACTTTTGTGCTCAATTCCAGGGAATCAAACCTCGCCCCAAGGATCCCGTCCTTCTACAATATGTGATCCAGGAACGAGGTGAGACACTGAGATCTTACATAGAAAAGTTCCACAAGGAAGTGATCCAGATTGGAGTATTCACCGAGAAGGAAACCCTCACTAACTTCAGAAGAAACCTGTGGGCTGGCAAGTTATTCCGATCGTTTGCTAAGCACTCTCCTGAGACATACCAGGAGGCCTATGATAGGGCGTTGGAGCAGGTGGATATAGATGAGCAGCTCTGAATTAAGGTTGAACACGATGAAGCCCGGACGCCTAAGCGGTCTAAGAAGGAATCTCCTAAGTCGGCACCTACGAGGAGAGTCCAGAACCCTCCTCCGAATCGATCGACGTATAGACCGCCGCCTCCTTAATACCGGGAAAGATACCCTACAAGAAGGACTCCACCCCGAGCAACTTCTCCACTAAGAGAAGTAGCCCGCATATCAACGGAAGAAGACTGGTATAACCATTACACTCCTCTCAATGCCTCTCGGGAAACCATATACCTAGCCATCCGCGATAAGGGCTTGCTCAGAAAACCCGATCCAATAAAAGTCCCCGCTGATCAAAGAAATCGCTACAAGTATTACGACTTTCATGAGGATGTCGGGCACAACACATCTGAGTGCTATAGCCTCCATAACCAGATTGAGAGTTTGGTGAGAGGAGGACTTTTAACGAAATTCTTGCAACAAGTACGGGACAGCATTAAAATGGGAAAGGAAGTACATAAGGAGATACGGGATGCAGAAGAAAGGAGGAAAGATGAAGGAAAGGATTTGATGCAACAGATCCATGTCGTCCATACCATCAGTGGAGGACCAACTCTAGCTGGGACATCCAACAATTCAAGAAAGAGTCACGTTAAGAAGATCCAGAAACTCGCCACTAGCCAGGATGTGTTCCGGGTATCTCGAGAATCACGGGAATACCCGTAGTCCGCACAGATCATTTTCACCGAGGATGATGCCTACAACACCGTACAACCCCATGACGATCCAATGGTGATCACGGTTCATATTGCTAATTGTCGGGTCCACCGCATCCTTGTAGACACTGGGAGTAGTGTGGACATTTTGTTTAAAGGAGCAGTGGAGAAGCTCAACCTGAAGAATCCCTGTTACAACAGCTGCACTACACCTCTATACGGATTTACAAGGGACTCCATAATGCCAGTAGGAACACACATCTTGCTCGTGATAGTCGGAGAAGCCCCCCTCCAACAGAACGTCATGACTGAGTTTATCGTGGTAGACACCCCATCGGCTTATAATGCAATCTTAGGAAGACCATTTTTATCAGGCATCAAGGGAGTCTTGTCCATTTATCACAATGTCCTAAAGTTCCCGGTTGGGACCGAGGTTGGAGAAGTCAGGGGAGACCAGCAGGCTGCCCGCACATGTTACGCAGTATATGCAAACCCCGCTGCATTGACAAGGCAATATGCCTGCGTCATCCATAAATCGGGTCTCGGGGAGGCATAGTTGGAAAGCACAGAACAGTTTGGAAAGAAAGAAGAGTACCCATTGCGTTACCTCAGGAAGAAGGATCATTCTAGAGGGATTTAGTCTCAAGACTTGAGGAAGAATGTTATCTCGGTTGGTGTATTTCTGATGTGTACACCCCGACCATTTTCTGCTTTGTCTTTGCTTTTGAGAAAATCAATAAAGTCAGTTTTAGTGTTCCTAATTTTGCCTAAGCAAGTATTCATCGTCCTGTTTCGCCTCGAGACCAGGAAAAAACCATATGGCATTCCTGTTGCCTTGGTCGGGGAATACCCTCCTCTAGGAAGGACCTGGTGCTCAAATGCATAAGGGGTGTAGTCACTCGTTAGGATCGATCTCATCAAGACTAGGAGAACCTATATGGGCCTCCTGAAACCTTGGATGGGGAATACCCCCCTCTAGGATGAACCCGGTGTCAAAGTAGCCCTCGTCAAAGACCAGGAGAACCTATATGGGCCTCCTAAAGCCTCGGACGGGGGATACCCCCCATCCAGGATGAACCTGGTGTCAAAATAGCCATAGATGCTTGCCAGGACAGTTCAACAAAAAGCTAGGATACTCCATCTGGATACCCGACATCTTTCTGCATCGTACTACCATTTATCCTTGTTACATTCAAAGGTCTGAGTTGAAAATGGCTCTAGCAACCGCTCAGAAACAAGGCATCAGGGAACTCGACCATTACACTTTGGAGCCAGACGTTTCATCCTGATAGATGACTAAGATGAAACCATCACCGGGATTCCCAGCAAAATAAAAAAAAAAAAAAAATTTCTGATCAGACATGGTAGCTGATTTCTGCTAAGAGAGATTATTAACTAAAGATTGTATTCAAGACAAACTGAAGACCTTTTGTCCACCAACAAGTTAAGATTGAAGCTAAAACTATATAGGAATCAGGATAGGCTTTACTTAGATCACGTTCAAACATACAAGAACCATCCTGGGGCAAAGCATAAGTTCAACAAGCAAGCATTTTAGGAGGGTAAAAGAGAATGATCGTAAGATTGGAAGGAGTTCATTAACTTAGGCAGGGTGCCCACCCCAATTTTCGGGCTACAAACAGTAACAAAAATTCTGATAAAGAAAAAAAAAGTCATATATCATTCCCCCATCCTGCATTTTTTTCCTGCCGGGATTCCACCGCTGTTCCCCTTTTGCCTGCCTTTCTTCAAGTGAGCTGGTCATTACAGGAGAGCCCGCCACCTTCAAACGTTGAAACAGAAGCTGCCCAAATCTATCCGATACCAGGATCCACCCCTCCACAACGGCGGGGCAGATTTATGGCCCAGAGAATCCTTCGGGGATGATTAGTTTACACAAGCATTTGTAATGCTGCAGAAATTCCTGGTCTATGAGGGACCACAGTACCCATCGCGATGGGACGTAATGAACCTATGAGACTCCGAAACCTCTGGACATAAATACTCGGTGGCACGATCCAGACATCACGGAATCCAAACCCTTGAGGAATCAGATGCCTAAAGAGGGCAAGGAGTCGGAGGAACTTTAGAAAGGAAGCAACGGGTACTCGAAAAACCCTCGTGGGAGATGAACGGGCCTTTTCCAGGATGATTCAGAAGCCGATTTGCCCCCCAAGGTTAAATTCCCAACTGAGAATATTCTGGATCGTGAGATCCCTGAGTCCCATGGAGAGCTTGTCCACGCAGATGGAAATCCACACCACTACCCCGGTCATCTAACTTGCAAGATGTTCCCTTCAACATTAACCGATTGTGCCAACACTTGGTTTAAGAAGTTCCCCTAGAAATGTGATTCATTCACAAAGCTCACTATGACTTTTGTGCTCATTCCCAGTAAACCACCTCACACCCCAAGGAGCCGTCCTTCTACAATATGTGATCAGAACGGTTTGCCCTGAGATCAAAAAAAAAAAAAAACCCCCCCTTACATCGAAAAGTTCCACAAGGAATGATCTCGATGGGATTATTCACCGAGAAGGCAACACCTCCACTAAACTTCAGAGAAACCTGTGGGCTGGCAAGTTATTCCGATCGTTTGCCAAGCACCCTCCTGAGACATACCAGGAGGCCTATGATAGGGCGTTGGAGCAGGTGGATATAGATGAGCAGCTCTGAATTAAGGTTGAACACGATGAAGCCCGGACGCCTAAGCGGTCTAAGAAGGAATCTCCTAAGTCGGCACCTACGAGGAGAGTCCAGAACCCTCCTCCGAATCGATCGACGTATAGGCCGCCGCCTCCTCAATACCGGGAAAGATACCCTACAAGAAGGACTCTACCCCGAGCAACTTCTCCACTAAGAGAGGTAGCCCGCATATCAACGGAAGAAGACTGGTATAACCATTACACTCCTCTCAATGCCTCTCGGGAAACCATATACCTAGCCATCCGCGATAAGGGCTTGCTCAGAAAACCCGATCCAATAAAAGTCCCCGCTGATCAAAGAAATCGCTACAAGTATTACGACTTTCATGAGGATGTCGGGCACAACACATCTGAGTGCTATAGCCTCCGTAACCAGATTGAGAGTTTGGTGAGAGGAGGACTTTTAACGAAATTCTTGCAACAAGTACGGGACAGCATTAAAATGGGAAAGGAAGTACAGAAGGAGATGCGGGATGCAGAAGAAAGGAGGAAAGATGAAGGAAAGGATTTGATGCAACAGATCCATGTCGTCCATACCATCAGTGGAGGACCAACTCTGGCTGGGACATCTAACAATTCAAGAAATAGTCATGTTAGGAAGATCCCGAAACTCGCCACTAGCTAGGATGTGTTCCGGGTATCTCGAGAATCATAGGAATATCCGTAGTCCGCACAGATCATTTTCACCGAGGATGATGCCTACGACACCGTACAACCCCATGACGATCCAATGGTGATCACGGTTCAGATTGCTAATTGTCGGGTCCATCGCATCCTTGTAGACACCGGGAGTAGTGTGGACATTTTGTTTAAATGAGCACTGAAGAAGCTCAACCTGAAGAATCCCTGTTACAACAGCTGCACTACACCTCTATACGGATTTACAGGGGACTCCGTAATGCCAGTAGGAACACACATCTTGCTCGTGATAGTCGGAGAAGCCCCCCTCCAATAGAACATCATGATTGAGTTCATCGTGGTAAACACCCCATCCGCTTATAATGCAATCTCAGGAAGACCATTTTTATCAGGCATCAAGGGAGTCTTGTCCATTTTTCACAATGTCCTAAAGTTCCCGGTTGGGACCGAGGTTAGAGAAGTCAGGGGAGACCAGCAGGCAGCCCGCACATGTTACGCAGTATATGCAAACCCCGCTGCATTGATAAGGCAATATGCCTACGTCATCCATAAATCGGGTCTCGGGGAGGCATAGTTGGAAAGCACAGAACAGTTCGGAAAGAAAGAAGAGTACCCATTGCGTTACCTCAGGAAGAAAGATCATTCTAGGGGGATTTAGTCTCAAGACTTGAGGAAGGATGTTATCTTGATTGGTGTATTTCTGATGTGTACACCCCGACCATTTTCTGCTTTGTATTTGCTTTTGAGAAAATCAATAAAGTCAGTTTTAGTGTTCCTAATTTCGCCTAAGCAAGTCTTCATCGTCCCGTTTCGCCTCGAGACTAGGAAAAAGCCATATGGCATTTCTGTTGCCTTGGTCGGGGAATACCCTCCTCCAGGAAGGACCTGGTGCTCAAATGCATAAGGGGTGTAGTCACTGGCTAGGATCGATCTCATTAAGACCAGGAGAACCTATATGGGCCTCCTGAAGCGTTGGATGGGGAATACCCCCCTCCAAGATGAACCCGGTGTCAAAGTAGCCCTCGTCAAAGACCAGGAGAACCTATATGGGCCTCCTGAAGCCTCGGACGGGGGATACCCCCCCATCCAGGATGAACCTAGTGTCAAAATAGCCATAGATGCTTGCCAGGACAGTTCAACAAAAAGCTAGGATACTCCATCTGGATACTTGACATCTTTATGCATCGTACTACCATTTCTCCTTGTTACATTCAAAGGCCTGAGTTGAAAATGGCTTTAGCAACCGCTCAGAAACAAGGCATCAGGGAACTCGACCATTACACTTGGGAGCCAGACGTTTCATCTTGATAGATGACTAAGATGAAACCATCACCGGGATTCCCAGCAAAAAAAAAAAAAAAAAAGAAATTTTCTGGTCAGACATGATAGCTGATTTCTGCTAAGAGAGATTATTAACTAAAGATTGTATTCAAGACAAACTGAAGACCTTTTGTCCACCAACAAGTTAAGATTGAAGCTAAAACTATATAGGAATCAGGATAGGCTTTACTTAGATCACGTTCAAACATACAAGAACCATCCTGGGGCAAAGCATAAGTTCAACAAGCAAGCATTTTAGGAGGGTAAAAGAGAATGATCGTAAGATTGGAAGGAGTTCATTAACTTAGGCAGGGTGCCCACCCCAATTTTCGGGCTACAAACAGTAACAAAAATTCTGATAAAGAAAAAAAAAGTCATATATCATTCCCCCATCCTGCATTTTTTTCCTGCCGGGATTCCACCGCCTGTTCCCCTTTTGCCTGCCTTTCTTCAAGTGAGCTGGTCATTACAGGAGAGCCCGCCACCTTCAAACGTTGAACAGAAGCCTGCCCAACATCTTCCTGAATGGAAGAAGGATCCTGAGATTCCCCATCAACATTTTCTCCAGATCCGGCAATAGGGGGGAGAGAAGTTGGATCCGGGACAGAGACATCCTTCGAGGGACCCCCTTGGTCAAGGCCAACATCTGAAAGGGCTGCAGCCTTAGCCAAAATATGGTCCCTGTTGACGGTAATTTTTCGTCAACACTCAATCGGTGATTTGAGATCACGTTTGTGGGTGATGATAGTTGAATTTTAATATCGTAAGATAATAAGCAAGAGATACATGGTAAAACTCCGATGACCGGAGAAACGTCCACGGGTTGTTGCCTAAGCAACGAAGCCAAAATCCACTATAAAAATTGATTACAAAAATACGCTCAGGTCTTTTTTTTACGCTCAAAAAGTCTCTCTCTTCCTTATGCGATACAAATGGTATTTATACATGTTGTTTCTAGGGTTTGGGGATACCGCTAGGGTTTGATGTCGTGGCACCCAAGTCTTAAGCAATTCCCCAGTCATAGTAGGATTATGTTTCCTTCTTAGGACGTGATATGTTTCCTGTTTTGGCTGAGTCCGAGTTTGGGCCAGATTCTTTCTCCTTTATTCACGGGAGACCTGCTTGTTTCCTTGTTAAACTCTGAAGGGTTGCACGACTACGTATTGTGGAGGTGCTCACTGCTGATTCCTTCCATGAGTTTGGGAAGTGAGTTTCCATAACCATCTCTTCTTGTTGATTCCCGAGTATGCCCGAGTATGCCCGAGTAGGTGATGTTGCCCGAGCTGGCTCTCTTTGTTTGTGATCGGGTCGCTTTGGTTTTAGCCGAATGGGTTACTTGGGGGATTTTCCCCTTTCGAGTTGACTTTTCCAGATTCCTGCTTACGTGGCTTCTTTATGGGGGATGATGTGTCATTTATGACGATTTTTACCTACAACAGTCCTGATCCCAGCCAAGAGGAGTCATCAAGTCGAAAGGAGGAAGGAAGGAAGGAAGGCATTGGCAACCTCGTAGGAGGCAGTAAAATATCCGTCTGCGAAGGAAGAATCCAGTCGGGATTCTAAGAGCTTCACGGATCCCCGCAGGAACCGATTCTCGTCTAAAAAGACCGCCATCTCCGCCTTGACGGACTCCCTCTCAGCCTTATGCCGGGTGGAAACGATAATCTCCGTGTCATAAGCACGCTGCATCCTTTCTAACTCCACCAGAGCAGCCTGCCTACCGGATTCAGACTCAGTTGTAGATTGGACCATGGTAGTGACGTTTTCTTCAGACCGGGCTATATCAGCGCGTGCTTCTTCCAAATTGGCCTGAAGCGCCAAATTGGCCTCCTTCAAAGTCGCCACTTGTTGCCCGATAACTATGGCAAACTTGAAGCCCTATAAAAAATATATATAGTCAAATGAGATACATGAGCATTTATATATGTATACCAACTATACCAACTCGAAGGGAGCAAAATCATACCTCGGCGAGCAGAGAAGCCCCCTTGGTGGCCAAAATCTCCGTAGGCAAAGAGGACATTGACTGCAGACTCTCGCCGGGACACGCCGCGATGAACTTGGAAACAATATCATCTTGGCTGCTATCTTGTGGCCTTGACCCGGATGAAAGGCTAGCAGAGGGAGCTCTAGAGGTGGAATCCTTTCCTTTATCCGCCCGGGCAGGTTTAGCATTCTCCGCCCTAGTGGAACGCATGACGGAAGAAATATGAGAATAATGAGGGGTAGCTGCAACTGTAGGCTTAGCACTCTTAGCAGGTGGCTTCGCCTTGGGGACTGGAGAAGTTTTAACCTTAGCTGCCTTCGCCAACATTTCGCTAAGCGAGGGATGAGCAACAATTTTTGTTAGAGAAGGTTCTGGGAAACGAAGCGGGGACTCCGCCAAGATAGGAGGAGAGGAAGGTGCCGAGAGGTAAGACCCCGAGGTAACCCCGGCGCTAGGAGGAGAAAGAATGGGGGAGCGGGGTGTTTGAGAAGCCGGGATTGGCAGTCTCGTAGCAGTAGGAGGGGATGCTGGAGAAGGGGCTGCTGAAACTGTAAATATATATATATATATATATACATAAGATAATATGTAATATTAAACATAGAAAGAAAGAATGGAGGAAGGATGTTTGGCAAAGCACGATCACTCACCCGGTTCAGCGACAGATATCCTCAGATACCTCTCTAGCCGGGCTCCTTCGAAGGAGTCACATGAGGGGTACTTCATGTTAATATAACCCCGCTCCTGGATCCTTTTTAGAATCCCCCTGGATTCAGAAGATAACTCCTCTGAACTCCATTTGTCTTTGGGAGAGAACTGGGTAGAAACGGGATATTCGGTCCCTCTGATGTGCACTGAACGGCCCCATTCCCCTTCGACTACTATCCATTCATCCTTCCAAGAGGAATTATATTTCACGTTTGCCCTGGGTACAACGAACTTCATTTTATTACTGGGTCTCAAATAAAACTGACCCTAGGGTGATAGGTTGGCTACCTAGTAGATATAGCGGATCTCGTCAATGCCCACTTCCCTCTGAATGTTGTCCCTCTCGCATTGCTCTCTCCAAAGCACCAAGAACCCAGTCAAGTTCTTCCAGAACCCGGGAGAAATCTGGAGTGGGGCTAGTTCCAAAGCTACAAATACTCGGCGAAGGGAAGGGTGAAGTGGAAGCCGGACCCCGCATTCAAAGGCGGCTACGTGGATCAGCAAACGACCTTCAGAGGGGGTGTAAACGTTATAACCCCGATGAGGGAGAGACAGCGAGAGGTAATTTGGTATCCTAAAGGTCCTCCTCAATTGGTTGAGAGTTTCAGATGTACAGACGGAGTCTGGGACAATCCGACCATCGTGGAAGGAGGACAATGGGCCTATGTGAACCCCAGTTAGACCAATAGTCAGGGCATTCCCCTCATCTGCCTCGTTTTCAGCCTCATCGCCGTCTTCATCAATAATTCGGGGCTGGATCTTCGGGCCAGGTGCCAGAACCCGATCCAATTCTCTGATTCTCGCTAGAACGACAGTGTTTTAAAGGAGTACTGTCGTCGACGACGTCGCCCATGTCCCGACCTCGTTTCGGCTCTTTAGACATCGGGGAATCATCACCTGATCCCGTTCGCCCCGTATCAAGCATCTCGTCAATGCTATCAGGAAGATTCAGAGAAGAAGGTGGAGGATTAGCCAAGACCGTCAGGCTATCTTCTGGAAGGACCGATGTAGGAGCTATTTTGTTGGAAGGTGAGGCCATTTGAGTAAGAGGAGGAAAGCAAAGAGGATCCTTAGAAGAGAAAGAAGAAGAGACATAAGCTCTGAAAGGTTCAAATAAGCGTGAACATGTGAGGGGAGAAGGAAGGGTACATTTATAGGCAAAGACGGGCTAATATCGAGGTAGAGGAAGAGACGGGGTCGGAGACGAATCATGACAGTTTCGAGGGAATCGCGCCAAAAACGGCCAATTTAAAACTTGAAAACAGACGTTATCTGACACGTGGGACGAGCATTAAATGCAATCAAATCCAAGAAAGATACTCTCATCAATTATGGAAGCCAACCGGACGAGACTAGACGAGCGAACAATATGGAAAATCCTTTGAGTGGACGAGGAAATCCTGACTCCAACCCCTGTAAGACACCGGTGTTCAAGTCAGGGGGGATTTCTGTTAACCGCCATAATTGGCAGGGATCAAAAAAGAATTTTCCACTAGCTTACATGAGAAAGTCGGGATCCGAAGTAGAAGCGAAAAGATGTCTGGGTACCCCGCCTGCTAACTGACAGGCTAGAACCTTTGCCTACCCAGGTCAGGTCCAGAATTCCCGGAGACACGATCATCACCAGATCTTGGAGCCCAATTACCCCGGATACCCCAATACTCGAGTATCCTGGTACCCCGCTACTTGAAACCCCGATATCCGCGAACATCGCTTTTATCAGAAGCGTGAGAGACGCAGGGTACCCGGGGTACCCCAACCAGCGAAACACGTGACGTACACATGGCAAGACATATACCAAGATCCCAGTAGACCGACCCCGCTAAAGTAGGAGGGGGGTACCCCGAAGAGTAGACTACATATAAAAACAGACATTAAACGTCGCCGTTCGAGATAAAAACTCAAGCTACAACGCGGCATTCATCCCCGCCAAGTTAGTGTCCTATTTTAAATAGGAATCAACTCATTTGGAAACCGGAAAAGAAGGAATCACCAGGCCATTTGGGATCAATTTCCAGACGAATTTGTCGAGCTCCACATGAAGACCCGTGTATCACTGAAACCCTAGACTGAGGTTCTAGGAATGCTCAGCAAGAAAGCGGGCCTATATATTAATGATATGTTCATAGGAAAGGGGGATCGAAACCCTAATTTACTTTTTCTACTTATCGACAGACACGAAAAGTTCCATCTCCATCGTTCTCCTTCAGGCTTTATTTCTTTTCCATATTGTAATACTGATAGTTGAAATATCGGGTTGTAAGAAATCGTATTTCAGATCCACATATATATATACATACAGATAAACTGCTTTTTAGCTTTCATATATCCACCATATAAGAAACTCGTCCATCCCATTACTTGTATTCATCATAATATCGGACTCACGTTACCATACCAGGGTTTAGAGTATCCCGCTAGCTCAGGTCTAATTAGATCCGGGTCCATCACATACCGTTAATTCTAAATTGCACCCCGGTAACAATTTTGGGTTAACATTACCGTTCATCAATATATTTAAAAATATTTAAGCTATTCATACATGAGAATATTTTATTTTTACTTTCTTGGGAATCAAGTATTAAATTTAAAAATGTTAAAACCAAAAATTTTATACTCTACAGATAAAGCAATTTTTTTTTAATTCTATTAATTAGTCAATTATATTCTAATACTTTGTAATTATTTGGTTTCAAATTGTTGTTGTGAATTTTATTTATGTATTTTTAAATAATATTAAGTTGCATTACATATAAAGTTGAAATTAAGAAAAAAATTGTAAGGAAATTAAGAGTAACAAATGTGAATAACAGAAAATGATGTTAAATTGAATGAAAAAATAATTATGCAAGTAAACATAAGATTGCAAGAGAAAGGATCCTTGTATGTGTGTTGGGTTCAAGGGCGTAGCCACATAGAGGCTAGACCGGGCTGTAGCCCGGTCTCCATTTTTGAAAAAAAAAAAATTATATATATTATTATTTTTGAGTTCTTTGACTTCTTTCACATAATCTCTACTTACTGAAGTGAAGTGGCACTACCTACAATCTTTATTTTTTGTGTGGGACTACACACTATACCCAATAGCCTATCAAATCACAAATGTCACCCATTAATTCAGAAAATAACAATTTAAAAAAAAAAAAAAAAAAAAAAACCTCAAGAAAAGTTGGAGTTTGATTTAATTTTTAAGAAATTAGATTGATTTAACTTTTATATGATTGGTAATTTGGTAAACATTATTATAGATTGAAACAGGTCAAAAAATTTCCTCAAGAAAAGTTGGAGTTTGGTTTTGGAGTTTGAAGGCAAGTTTATCCATATGGATCTTTATTATTATTTGAAATACACTTCAATTGTTGAGATGATGAGATTTACTGATTTGGTCATTTAGAGAATTAGAGATGTGGAATTAAATTGCTTTGAAAAATATATTTATGTATTTCATGTTATTTGTATGATTTTTGATTGAGATTGTGACTTTGCCATATATATATATGTGTGTGTGTGTGTGTGTGTGTGTGTGTGTGTGTGCGCGTGTGTGTGTGTGTGTGTGTTTCTTATTGGATTCTTACTATTGTAGGTTATTATGTCAAAATCAAAAATTAAAGAAAAGGAAAAATATTTTGGATTTCTGCCCATATCAAATGAGAATCAATCATCAAGTAAAATAGCTTCTCCATCAAATGTTGATGTTCTAATTATTGAGAACCAACATATTTCTAAGCATAATACAATTGAGGTTAAAGATGTCAATACTAGTGCTCTCGAACGTGATCCGGGGTTACGTCTTCCATCGACAACGAGTCTTTGCAACGACTAGGCGGAGTCAATGACCCCGCTTAGATAGATTTTCCCGGTCAAATCGGCCGATTTTCTTTCAGTTGTCTAATATGGCCGATTTGGCATAAAAGGGCCGGTCGGCTGGCGTCCGCCTAGCGTATAGACGGCTGATTTTTCTGTTATATCGATCACTGGTTTTTAGTCTAGCCCCCCAAGTTAGAAATCCTGGGTACGCCACTGGTTAGGTTTTTTTTTTTTTTTTTGGAAAGTAAAAGATCTTCATGTATTGGCTTATATACCAAATATATAGAAATGAAAAATGGCTAAGAGTTGGTATTTTAGTGATGTTGTTAGTTTTTAGTTACATTTATATGATTGGAAGAAGAAATATTTTATCAATGTCATTGTTCATGATAAATGTTTCTAAAATATTACTTCTAATTAATATATTAAAACTATCTAATTTATAATTTTATTTTTAAAATTATAATTATAATTATAAAAAATATGATATATGGATGTAGATGTAAGTACATGTGGCCTAACCTAGTGTTTTTAAAACAAGTCAATTTATGTATGTTCTTCTTCTTCTTAATTGCTTTGATTTAATTTAATTTTTGATTTTTTAAAGAATTTATTTGAACATAAAATGTTTCTTTATAAGAAGTTTAAAAATAGGGAGAACTTTATTTCTAGCAAAAAACTTAGTGGCTTTACTATTTTTGTCCAAGATTATTATTTTTACTATTTTTGTCAAAATTTCCACTTTTTGGCCAAGATTGTCCTTCTTTACAAATTTTTTCCTCTCTCTCCTTTTCTCACGCCTCTTTCTTCTTTCTCTCCTTCTTCTCTCTTTCTCTCCTCTCTCTTTCACGTCTTCTCTCTCTCTCACGAGTTCATCGTCATCTCCTTCTTCTTCTTCTCTTTCTCTTTCTCCTTTTTTTTTCCAGATTTTTTAAAAAAAATTCAGGTTTTTTTTAAAGGAAAATTTTCAGATTTGGGAAATTTTCCAGATTTTTTTAATTTCAGTTTTTTTTTTTTGAAAAATTTTCAGATTTAAAAAAAGGTTTGGATTTGAGTGTTAGTTGTTGATTTGTGGTTGTATTTAAGTTTGGGTTGTGGTTGTTTTTATGAATGGTGGGAGTTGTGTTTGGGTTTGGGTTTTGTTGAAAAAAAAATAGATTTTTCGGATTTGATCTTTTTCAACAAACTTTTCAGATTTTATTTTGTTTAAACACACCAGGCCACGAATTAAACACACCAGACAAATGAATTAAACACACCGGACTAATTAAACACACCATGCCACCAATTAAACACACCAGGGCAAAAACAATTAAACACACCAGGGTCTAGGGTGTTTAATTGGTTTGCACTGGTGTGTTTAATTGATTTGCACTGGGGTGTTTAATTGGTTTGGCCTAGGGTGTTTAATTGGTTTTTGCCTGATGTGTTTAATTGGTGGCTTGGTGTGTTTAATTGGTCCGGTATATTTAATTCATTTTGTCTGGTGTGTTTAATGATAATATTGGTGTGTTTAATTCAATTAAACACACCGGCCTGGAAAAAAAAAATCACAACCATAACCAATACTCAAACTTACAATACTCAAACCTGAAATTTCTGGAAATTTTTTTGAACAAAACAAAATCTGATTTTTTTTTAAACAAACAATACTCAAACTTAACCACAACCACAACCACAACCACCCTTAAAATCACAACCACAACTCAAATCCAAACATTTTTTAAATCTGGAAAATTTTCAACAAAAAAAAAAAAAAACTGAATTTTTTTTAAAAAATCTGGTGTGTTTTTCAAATCTGAATTTTTTTTGTTTAAAAAAACTTGAAGATTTTTAAAAAAAATCCCTAAAATCAACCACAACCACAACCCAAACATAAAAATCTGATTTTTTTTTTCAAAAAAAAAATGAAATTTTTTATAAAAAATCTGGAAAAAACGTGAAAGAGATGAGAGAAAGAGAAGAAGAAGAAGGAGGGAAGATCGGATCACCGACAATTGGAAAACCACCAAATCTGAGATTTTTTGGTTTAAAAAAATCTGATTTTTTTTTTTTAAATCTGGAAAAAAAAAAAAAAGAGAAAGAGAAGAAGAAGAAGGGGGCGTGAGAGGAGGAGAGACGATTAGACAAAAGGAGAAAGAGAAGAAGAAGAAGAAGAAGAAGAAGGAGGAGGAGGAGGCGTGAGAGGAGAAGAAGGAGAGAGAGAAAGAGGAAAAAATATCCGGTGAAAATGAGAGAGAAAAGGTGAGAGAGGAGGTTTTGAAAAAAAAAATAGGGGCAATTAGGTCTTCACAACCCATTTAATGACAAAAATAATAAAAATAATAATGTCGGACAAAAATAGTAAAGCCCCATAATTTTTGATTAAAAACCCCTATTTCCTCTTAAAAATAATATAGCTAAGATCATTATAAAAAGGTGATATATTTTTAAAATAAAAAAGGTTAAGGTCAAGGGTTGGCAGATTGAAGTACTTGTAGTCCACATTTGTAATATGGTAATCTGACAGTGCACTGTACACATGTATGTTAATAATTTGAACTAAAATCAAACTTGGAACAAGTACATATGTTTTATCTCGTCTCATCTCAACTAGCTAGTTGGAGCTCCTCCAGAATACTTGCCTTTAATAGTCTTGGTTGTGCAAACTTCACTGGATCTAATGATTTCTCCAATTGTTTGTAATGACAGCTATCAATGGTCACATGCTTCAAACAAAACATCATATTCATCCATTAACAACCCAATATTCTCTCTCTCTCTCTCTCTTAATGAGCATCATTAACACCCAAGATCCTTTGATTTCTCTCTAACAACCGAGATTTTCAAATTTCAATGCTCAAAGCTCCTTTACAGATTCGCTTGTGAAGAAAGGTTCCAACTTGGAAGGGGACATTTTAAAGATGTATGTTAGTTGATTTCTCATTTGTTAGTTTTTGTCTTTGTTAGTTTTCTACATGATTAGATCTTTGGATTATGCTGTTTGCTTAATGTTTGTTAGTGTTCTATTACTTTTCTTTCTTTTCGTTGCTGATACCGGCTTCACTGTTTGCATAGCAAGTGTAATAAAATATTTACTCTTATGCAGCTTGTCTTCTTTACGACAAGAGAAGTAGATGCTTTGAAAGAGCTAACTTGGGTGAGTAGGTTTATTTTCATTAGATTTTAGTTGATACTTTTTGAAGTTAAAAAGAAAGAAAACTATAGTTGCTTATGTAACAACATGTTCCATCATTTTCTTTTTCTTATAATACTTTTGTTACTCTTGAATGAGGTAAAAATGGGTGATCGTGGCCATAAGGTACCATTGTTATAAACATAAAGGAATAATGAATGAGACAAAGTTTTGTTAATGTTTGTTAATTTTGTTAATTTTGGGTATTTGGGGCCAAGGCGAAAATTTAAAATGAGGCCTTGAACGTGCATTTCCAAGCATGGCATGGCATGGCACGGCACGATACGACACGACCCTGTAATTGTTGAATTGTGTTAACAATTAGCTATAAATTAATGTGTTGGGTTAAGTGTTTAATTAGTATTTAATATTTTTTTTTTTATTTGTAAAATTATTTTGGGGCTTTCGGCAACCGCTTAAGCTGCTTAAGGCACCAGCCGCCCCCTTATCCCAAGATGTCATCCGTATACTTGACACCAAATGGGAAGATGCTTGATATATAACACATACAATGGTGACACAAATGAGTAAATAAATGTTTGTTAATGTTTAGAGATTTATTGTCTTAAATGAGGTATGCTATATGTTAAGGTAATGGATTTAAATTGATATCAATAGACACCAACTGCATTGTCTATTGATATATCCTCATCTGCATACAAAACATACATGACCAATCCCACAGTCCTCGCTCAACAGCAACATCTTTTTTCACTTTTGGTGATATTGGGAATTCTGGTTGAACGTCAATGTCAATGACTAAAAAATAAACAACTTTACAAGGAAGAGATCAATATATAATATAAATATAGTCTGCCATCTCTTTGAAACCAAAAGGCTATACTTACTAATTAGACGATACAAATTATATATATTGTCTCACAAAAGAACAAATGTTTGCATTTTTTTTAAGAGGACAATCAATGCTCAACATTGATTCTTATGTATGATACAAATGAGGACGTCCGCATATAACTTCATGAAGATATTGAATGTGAGCCACTAGTTTTACATGTTTTGACTCAAGTGTATATGCACTTATCAAAACTGTATATATATATATATGATGCAGTAAAAATTACTTTCAATTTAAATTAAGTTCGTTCACTGGGATCGGTGATTCAAATGGTTGAAACTACTTAGTATAGGAAAAATAAAACTACTCTAAGTGCAAGAAAGTTAAATTGCATAATGCTTTTTGGTTTGAAAAAGTGATTTGGTTTCTTGAAAATGCTTAAAAATGCAAACTTGAGAAATAAAAATGCAATCTTGTAACAAAAAAACTAAGCTAAACACAACAAATGAACACACAAGTGGTGAAATGATAGGAGAAATCACTAGGGAATTAATATAACATTCTTAGACCACTCAATGTTCTTACTTAGTCTCGTTAAGCATTTCAAATCCAATTTTAGGGCTTGTTTATCATTAAGAGCTAGGTGCTTCCCATTGCTCCCACAAGGTCATGTGCCAAGCAATGGTCATTACCTAATAATTGTATAAACTCAAGGCCAAAACAACATAGCAAGGTCATGAATATATTATCTTTCTCAATTACCAAGCTCATAATTGGTATTAAGGTGGAAATGTCTTTCACACCAAAACCCAATTTCATAGATAGTCTACACTACCCACCCACATCAATTGAGGTCACAAAATAATATGAGTAGTAGACAAACTCAAATTAATCAAGTAAAAGAGACTAAAATTGAATTGAATTAAGAAATAGACTAATTAGTTCATAAAGTGGTCCAATACGATTACATTAATCCCCTAGCTAAAGGATTAGTTACACATTAATGGAAAAAGAAAGAAGAAAACAAGAGAGTAGAGAAAACTCATAGATGACTTTGAGAATCCACTTCTTCTTGCTTGCAAAAACTCCCAATAATGGATGGAAATGGTGTTTAGAGGGAAATATATGGAAGAGATGATGAAAGAATGTAAAAAGGTTGGAACTTGGTGATTGTTGTGTGAGAGAAGGTGATGGAATGTGAGAGGATTTTTGGGTGAGTATCTTTTTTTTGGATCTAGGGTTCAAAGAGAATGAGGTGTGTTTTTAGCAAAGAGAAAAGGATATATATATAGAAGAAGCCAAGAAAAAATGGATTTGAAACGCCACTTGAGCTGAGCTGGCACGGAAGGTCGTTCCCAAGTTGGCTGTGGGTGGCAGCGACCAGCATGGGTGCGAAGATTACTGCCTCTATGCACAAAAAAATAGGTCGCTGCCAAGTTGGCCGTGGGTGACAGCGACCACTTCCACGGCCAAGATCTCTGTCCTGCCACCAAAAATAGGTGGCTGTCAAGTTGGCCGTGGGTGACAGCAACCACTTCCACGGCCAAGATCTCTGTCCTGCTGCCAAAAATAGGTGGCTGTCAAGTTGGCCGTGGGTGACAGCCAACTTGGCGGCCACCACCACTTGCAATTTCTGGGCAGCGATTTTTCTTCATTTTTGCCCGGAACACTGACCTCCCAAAATACGCTCTTGGCTCCCCAACTTGCTTAACTTTGCACACATGCCTCTGAAAAATTGAAAACCTGTGAAACAACTAATTTCGAGCCATTAGACACTCTATTTTACCCGAGAACCGAACAAAAGCGACGGAAAGGGAGGCCAAAATCTAGTATTGAAATGGCTCGATCAATATATAGTTTTTCTACTGTCAGTTCAACAAAGAATGTGGACTATAGATTATGGAGAAATTTTGACAAGTGCATGCATTTTGAGTCAAAGTATGTAAATCTAATGGTCCACATTCTTCGTCCCGATATATTTTATATCAAGACGAACTGACAATAGAAAAACTATATATATATATTTAAAAAAAAATTAAACTTAGAATATTTTGATTTGTTTTCTTGGGACTCAGTAGGGTGGGCTACAGTCCACCCAAGTTTTTTGAAATTTTTTTCAAAGTTTGACTTAATTTAAAAAATAAAAATAAAAATTTGTTAAAGCCCAAATAAAATAATTGCAGACAGCCCATCTAAAATTCAATCTTCAAATTTAAACTAAAAGCCTAATAACCTTAAACATAATTACAAAAAAAAAAAAAAAAAAAAAAAAAAAAACCAACATCCCAACTAACTCAAACAAATTGTTATAAAATACTTTTTCTTTATCATAGGTTATAATGTCAAATCCTCATCGATGAAGATTAGGGATGACAATGGATCGGATTGGGGATGGATACCTCAATGTTCATCCCCGTATCAATCCCCATTTCTAAGTGAGCGGAGTGGATTCGGATAATCCCTTAATTAAGATAGAGATATCCATCTCCGCTCTGTTTAAATTTTTATAATTTACAAGAGAAAAATGTAACTAACATATGTAACGGTACATTTTATTATAATTAAAGAGAAACAAATACATCCAATAAAGTTCAAATATAAAAATTAATAATAACTTATATAATTAGAATTAATAATTACATAATAAATTTTTATATTTTTTAAATATTAAAATCTATAATGGATTTAGATAGGGATGGATATCCATAGACGATATTCATCTCCATCCCCAAAAATAAATTGGATATTAAGATAACATCCATCCACGTTCCGTCTCTGAAATAATTGTATCCATCCCCATTTTAAATGGAGCGGATTCTTACGGATATCCGTATCCGTGGATAATTTTGCCATCCTTAATGAAGATTTGACATTAAGGGAGAGTTCTGAAACATTAAGCAAGAGAAGTCTAAAGTTTTATAAATGATGTTGAAAATACACGTATGTTTACTTACTATCACAAATGTGTTTTTCATTTTTCCCTTTAGAACCAAAATCAATTCACAATTTATTTATTTGTATACTATCACACGTATGTTTATGTTTATTTTTATTTGTTTATTTATTCACAATTAACTCACAATTCACTAGAATTTTGCAGTGTAACTACTATGCCAAGAATGTGAATTATTGATCCTACTAATTAATCAAGGATTTTCATTTAATTGTTGTAGATTTGTAGAATATAAACATGACACACACTTCACCGTTGGTGCCAAGTTCGTAGGCACCTTATGCTCTTGAATTTGATCAACTTTCATTCACTTCATTACTTGCACCGTGTGAAACCTCCATTTATGTAACTTTTTTTTGTTACTAAGAACTTTGAAAATTTTCTCTCATATGACTACACGATTTAACAAAATGTTGCTCTAATTTCCTTTATTTACTCAATGAATCCTGACCATTGAACAGCAATTATCATATCGAATCAACGGTATATACGTTTTTAAATATGATAAGGGTAAAATTGGAATACTAAAATACATATATGTAAATAAATCCTCTCGAAAAGGAAGGTCGATTCACTTTCCTTACAACGCATGGGCATTTTCGCCTTTTCCAACCCAAATTTTATCCTGGCATTAAATTATTTGTTAAATATTAAGCCTTAATGGAAAAAATACAGAGAATGTTACCGTAATTAACCCATAATTATATATATTATATATATATAATTATAATTATAAATTGAATTTAGATTTTGGCAAGGAAATGTTATACTTCCTCTATCTGTACCTTTTGGTTTTGTAAGTTGTCACCAACCCCCTTTTTAAGTTACCATACTATACTTGCTCTCTCTTCATATATAATAACACACATACACAACATTTTAATACACACACTCATAACAACAGAAAGAAAGAGACTTTGAGACTTGATATATATATATAGAGAGAGAGAGAGAAACAGTCACAGTCAAAATAAAAGCCAAAACGGCAGGTCGTTTTTGTTTTTGTGTTGCCATCAAAATATGGACGAGCAGAACAGTGTCAAGTGCAATGTCTGTCACATTGGTTTCCCTCATAAAAAAGTCATAGGTCACGTGGTCAGTTTTTTCGATACAGTTTCGGTTCCACCAATACCGGAAAACTCACCGTTGGAGTCTGGGTTTAACGACGGAGATCGCATGCACACTAATCGATCTGGTGTCCCCGATATGCATGGCGGAGTGAGCAAGATCAAGTTGATGAGGATGAACCCAACAAGGAAAAGATCTGAACGGCGTCGGAGAGAGGTGGTTAGTGTGGTTGCATCGCCACCACCGCCACCTGTAATTAGTTCAGTTTCTGAAAACTTTTCTGATGAAGACATTGCTAGGTGTCTTTTAAGGCTTTCAAGGGATGAATGGCCACCAGGCCCGCCACATGGAGTCGAACAAGTGTTTGAAAACATGGAGCGTGAAGAAGAAGTTGAAGTTGTCGGAGAAGAAGACGGAGACAAACAAGTGGATGAAAACATGGAGCATGAAAAAGAAGTTGAAGTTGTCGGAGAAAAAGATGGAGACAAACAAGTGTTTGAAAACATATTGGTGCATGAAGAAGACAAAGGTGTCGGAGAAAAAGAGGAGGAGGAGGAAGAAGAGGAAGATAATGATGACGACGACTTGTTTTGTCTCCCTGGCAGCAATGGTCGTCATTTCAAAACTAAAGGAAGAAAACGATACCGATGCGAGAGATGCAAGATGAATTTTGCATCGTATCAAGCACTTGGAGGGCACAAAGCCAATCATAAAAGGACCAAGAAATTTCATATCAAAAGAGGAGATGGGTATGTGCACTCTAAACCTAATAATAATAATAATGTGTTAGGAGAAGGTAACATTGCTACAACTTATAATGTTGTTGGTGGTCGTGGTCGTGGTTATGGTCGTGGTCATGGTCGCGGCCGTGGTGTTTCTTCTTACCATCACCAAATTCAAAAGAGTCGTTTTGAATGCCAATTTTGTGACAAAGTGTTTCAATCTGGCCAAGCTCTTGGTGGTCACAAGAAAGTTCATTATTCTTACTTGTCTGTTGTCAACCCAACAACTCCAGTTGCAACACCCATTGTGAATTTTCATATAGATCTCAATCTACCTGCTGCCCTTGAAGTAGAGCACAATTAAGTCAACCAAAACTTTAATTAGTTTATTTAGTTCAGTCTCTAGCTAGTTTTCTATGTTCAATAAATTTTGTATATACTTTTTTTTTATTTTTATTTTTATTTTTATTTTTTTATTTTTATAACTTTGTTGTATTGTTAATTGGACTATTGTATCAAGTCCATGACTCTCTTTGTAGTAGCAATGAGCTTTTTTCTCCATTGATGGAGATAGACTACAATTTATATCAATTTTAATTGCATTTTCAAATTTTCAATTAAGATATCATGATTAGTGTTGGTTGTTTGTTTGTATGGAGGAGTTTCATGGAAATATATAATTAAGAACCAGTAATGCTAGATATCACAACTATTCAAATACAATACATGTGGCACATGAGGTGTCAATTAGTGAGTAGATACATAGATAAATGAGATAAATCATTATTAATGTGTATCCACTCACCAATTGACACCTCATGTGCCACATGTGTTGTGTTTGAATAGTTGTGATTTTATTTGTGATATCTAGCATTACTCATTAAGAACAGTGAAGCAGTAGCTACCATTGTTTTGTTTGGCTCTCTTTTCATTGGTATTATACACTAATACACAGTTAAAGCTATAGCTGTTTTTAAGAGATAAACTAATTTCCCTAGTTTTTCTCATCACATAGAGAAAAAGTAAATGGAAATCCTCTTGAATTTGTTTGGATATATATGAGATTAGCTTCTACATGACATCATTGATTCATTGCCTTTATGTAGTTTGTACAGTTAGTAAAGAAGTGATCAAGCAATCACCATGGATTTCCTTTATCATATATTTTATAAGTTGGTGATGCATATGCATTTTGAAGCGTTTTTATTTTTTATTTTTTATGTTTATTATATAATAGTTATACGACCAAATCGTGTATGAATGAAATTTGAACTCAAAATCTCTAGTGTAACAACAAAAATCATCATAGAAGCTAATTACGCTAGCTACTACCCATAATTTTAAGGTGTTTTTTTGTAAAAAGAACTTTTGAATTTTGAATTTACTTTGCATTGAAGTACTTGAGATGATCACTTGTGAGGTGTTTTTCCAAAGAACAATTTTTTTTTTTTTTTTTTTTTGTAACTTTCTACATTCAAATTTAGTATTTGAAGTATCAATATAGTTATCATATTAATATATTTATATATTTTAAAATTAGGACTAGCCCTATTTTAAATATATTATTATAGTACAAAAGGATGAACAACATTCAAGCATTATATATATATATATATATATATTCAATTCTTTTTTCTGTTGTCAAAATTCATTGCAAAGATAGTATACTCTTTTGAATTTAGGATTATTATTGATTACTTACCAAACTTATTTCATATACATTGCATATTCGCATATTCGATTTGTAAATTTTTTCCATTTAAGTATGTAAATATTTTGATGAGATAAGGTTGACCTAATGATATGCCCCTTACACGTACACAATAAAATTGTGTATTTGATTCGTGTCTATCTCTTCTAAATCTCGCATTTATTGTAATAGTTGAAAAAAAAAAAAAAAGAAAAAAAGATATTTTTCCTTTTAATTGAGGACTTGAGGTATATAGAATTTAAATTTATCAAATTATTGACCGAATTGTGTGCCGATAGATTCACTATTGGATACTGATTTATATAGATGCACATAATTGTGTTTCTAGTCAAAGAGTCTATTGAAGATTACCATGTAAATCATTGAACCAAAGATGAGTGATTGCCTCAACCAATTGTTTGACACATGCATGATGCATCTATATCAGTTAAAAATATTTGAATGATTTTCTTGAGTAAAATTAATTTCTTTAGTTTGTAAACATGTGTTAACTAATTAACTTAAAGTTATGATTTCAATGTAAAATTTAATATATAACATTTTGGTATAAAAAAAATATGGGTCTAGCTAAATTACCAAATGATTTGAAAAACAATAGTAAATATCAGCACACAACGGCCGAATTAGGAGAGTTATTGTTATATATATACAACTCCAAAAAAGCAAATATATATATATATATATATATGTGATCGGTTATTACCACGTCATTATCCGCACAAAAATGACTAATGAAAAATTATAACATTATTTGAGATATATTTTCATCAATAATGATACACAATCCAAAAATTATAAGTACAAAAATCAACTCAAATAATATATCAAGTGATTTATCTTTATCATTTAACTCATCACATCACCTCATAAATATTTATATGATAAAACTAAATCATTTGCCATATTAGGTCTTATCATTTAAATTGATTTTTAGCTTAATTCGCTGAGTTGTACAGCATTACTATTTTTGGATTGTAAATATTACTCCCGAGGATTATATAGATTCTACATTCGAGCATTAAAACTCATCAACAACGTTATTTGATAACTATGTGTTTGAGATATTTTGAACAATAAATCAATGATTTGTCGATCGTTTAGATAAGAAACTATCGCTTTTACGCGGTGTTGAAGGTGCGTATTTTCATGATAGTATTGTAATAAAATGAAATATAATGGTTCAGTTATAGATATTATATACTATATAAATGCTTGTACACATGTGTTAAGATCGCAACTCGTACTAAGACAGGCAGACCAACTACTACTGTAGCTAACACTTTCCAAAAAAAGATAAAATTAAATGACATCCAATATACCATGTCATGCGACATGATTAATCAATTTATATTAATTCATATTTCACATGACATAAATTGAATAGAAGATGTATGTCGAATCATACCTATTAATATAGACTACTACTGTAGTTTTAATTAAGCTCGTGTGTGTAAATATATATATATATATATAGAGAGAGAGAGGGGTATGAACAATATCTTGAAGCTCGATCTACATGCTTTTTTCTATGTATCTATAATTTGATCATAGATGCCTAATCGATTAATTTGATTCAAGGCATGCAGCATTTGAGTACTTGAAAATGCCTCCTCTATAAATATCATCAATATCGAAATTGTCAATATATGTAGTCAGAATTCTCAAGAAGGACTACTGTACACTGGTGCACTGCATCGTCACATCGTGCATTTTGTTTGGTACAATAGATAACAAATGGAAGACATTAATTAATTTCTAATTTTTTTTCCTCATGAATATGTTTTGTTTTCTCCTAGTGATTATTAAATATATTGTTCCAAACAACGACTTCAATCGAAAAAGCACACACATAATATTATTTAAATTAACAATAATATTCCTTATTCGTGGAAGCCTTGATGTGAGAGTAGTTAACAAAATATATAATTTTATTTTGCTCAACGTGCTCTCAACATCTTAATTATTGTTTTTTTTTTTTCAAAACTCTATTTTTTTTTTTTTTTATAAACCCTAAACACTATAAAAATCAAAGCTCGCCCCAAGAAGAAACAAATATATCTTCTCAGTTCTCATCTCACCAACTTCATTTTTAACAAACACAAGAATGGAAACTACTCACTCACGCGGCGGCGGATGGCAGCACCAACCCACCACCATACCAACAACAACACAGCCTTCGCCACGCCTAATGCGCAGCAGAAGCGGGGCTCCGGCCATGTCTCTACCCGAAAACCACGCATGCAATATCAATAATTCCTTCAATAGTAGCAGCCAACGATTCATCAACAACCGATCGAAATCAACCACGAGGACAAGAAACCAGAAGAACAACAACAACGAAGAGAACGTAAACCCTTCAAGCATGCAGAAGAATAAGGAAGGCAGTAAAGATGGTTTCGTTAGGTTCTTGCAGCGTGGCAGCGGTCCACGTAGTAGTACTACTACACCTGTTTCTGCTGCAAAGAATAATAATAAGGTCACCAAATCGGTCACGAATTCCCCATCTGCGTGGGCGCTGTCACCTGGAAGAACTTCACCGTGTATGGTGGCACCAGAGTCTCCGGCTGTAACCAGCCGGGTGGTGAAGGTGAAATCTAGTAGCGGAGGTGGTGGTGGTGTAAGTGGGGTTTTGAAGTATTTTAGACAGAAGAAGGTGTCGCCGATTCAAGAAGAGGAGTATCGTAACTTTAGAGTTGTGCATAATAGATTGGTGCAGTACAGATTTGCTAATGCTAGAGCTGAAGCTACCTTGGCTTCTCTCAATAATGTTGCACAGGTACCATTTTTAATTCTCTCTCTCTCTTTTTTTTTTTCCTTTTCATTTTCATCACTTTTTATAACATATATGGACAGACACATGTTAAAATTTGATTTATTATTATTATTATTATTTTAAATACAAATGTATATATATAGTTGCATCAGAGTAATAAATTTGAATCATAAAATATATAATTTGTGTTTGATTTGGATTTAATACTCATTGGGAGGTTTGATAGCCTTATCTAGTGCGGGAATCCTTTTTCGTATTGTAAATATTGAAATAACCCACTTTGAAACGTTAACGACAAAGCTAGCTCCAGGAATCTGGAGGGCATTTTGAAAAACATAAGAAAATGTTAACAAAAAATGTAAATAAAACAAAATCAGGGTAAAATGTAAATAAACTTTAAAGAGATTGGGTGGTCATGGCCATGGCCATGGCCACTCACTCACCAATGTGGCTTCATCACCGGTTGCAGAGTGAGATATGTAACATTACAACTTACAAATTTGATCCCGTATAAAAAAATGTTCGCAATTCATATACACCAGCTGATATATATGCGTACATATCCACACACTCAAAATAAAATAAATAGTTTTTATTTTTTATTTTTTATTTTTTTTATGGAAAATAAAGATATATAGTTACGAATAATTATAAGCAAATATTTTCCTTAATAAATTATTTGGTAGAGTTTTACTTGAATAAACTAATTAGATTAAACTGTTATTAACATTTTATGTAAATCGAATTTGATATGTTTCAATTTACGATTCACTTCTAATACAATATTTTCATAATCGAGCTCATGATGTTTAGATAGATTATTCTAACGATTTCGATTGATCATTCATTATATTGTATTTATGGATAATTAATATGTGAATTTGAATTGATATATATATAATATATGTTTCAGAAAAAATTATTTAGTGGGTGGCTTAGAGTGTTGAAAATGAGAAATCTGATTTTAGAAAAGCAAATTCAAGTAGAAAAGCTGAAGCATGAGATTAAATTATGTCAAATTGTGAATCCACAAATGCGTTTACTAAATGAATGGGCCAAGATAGAAGCCAAAAATTTTGAAGCTGTTGGAAGAGTCACCAGAAAACTATCAGCAATATCAGTCAAAATCCCTTTTGATGACGACACTAAGGTACTATATATATATATATTTCAGTGTATCTATCCAATGAGTTCCCTTATTTTAACTTTCTTTAACTTTCTTAAATAACTTAATGAAATCCAATAAATTTTAATCTCAATTTTGCTCAAAAAAATTTTACTTTTTTTTATAAGTAGACTTAATTGAATTTGTCTTTAAAAAAAAAAAAAAATCAAAATTCATTAAAACTGTTTGGATTTTATATCTCAAAATAATTACCCTTTTTAAATTACCATATATATCTTGATATCAATTTTTTTAAAAGGAATGAAATGAACCTAATTATTTTCTAGACAAGTATATGTAAACATAATTTTCTATAATTTTCAAATGGTATTGTTTATGAGATATGATATTTTCTTCAATTATTTCTAGATTAACACTTATAAGGTTTTAAAAGATTTGTTTTTTCTTAATGTAAAAAAAAATAACAATAATAATTTCTTTTTTCTTATCACCGCCCAACATAGTTTGATGGTAATTAATAAATGATAATCATTTAGCCTTACCATATCTCGAATAACACTTTTTGAAAATGATAAAGGACTTCTTAATTGTTAGCTTTTCAAATATTAGCTTGTTTTCTTCAAGTTATAATAAAAGACAATTGTGAATTTATAGGCGGATGTGGAGTCTGTATACAAAGCAATGAGCACAGCGGTGCAAGTCATGAATGGCATTGAAGAAACCATCACTAAATTCTTCCCTCAGGTTCAATTTTCTCCCATTGATATGTTAATGGGTAATATTTTTGTAAATATTAATTAATTAATTAATAATTTCAATCAAGCAGTAAGTCCTATTGTTGGCGCCCTCAGGGGTGTAGCTAGTTGGTAGATATGGACGAGATTGAGACTTTGGTAAATGACTCCTAAGTCAACGGCTAGGAAGAATTTTTTTTTTTTTATCATTTTGGAGGAGATTTGATTTACGTTTATAATAATAATAATAATAATAATAATAATAATAATAAATACAAGATAATATAGAGCCACCCAAAATTTTACTCACCACACCCATAATTTATTAAAATATTTTATTACTTAATTATATAATTTGAATCAAAATTATCTTAAAGCCCTCTTCTTGATTCTAATCTTCCTTGCAGTCCCCGACTCCCATGGTCAAAGCATTTTCCAGATTTGTTTGCGGCATCAATCATCTTATCCCCCGATTTTTGGCTACGTTTGCTTAAACTCTTGTCCAACTATTTCATATAAATAGTTACTCCTTCTAGTAGTTTTTTTTTCCTATCTAATAATTTTGTAACAAAAAGATGTGACCTTCTCTAAAAGATTCGGTAGAATCGTTCTTAATCTTATCTGCTCAAACAAAGACTGATTTATGAGTTATTTCAATTTTTTTTTTTTTTCAATTTTAAGTCTATGTTGTTTTACTATAACTATGTTGGAAATTTCCAGTGAAATAGAAGAAGAAAGCATTAAAAAAAAATTGAGGGCATAGAGAGAATAATGATGAATAACTAAGTAATCAATTGGGGTTATATTTGGAATTTTAATGGGTGAACAAAATAAAATTGTTATTTTAAATTTGAGTAATGCTACTTTACCCAAATTTGATGCTCAAATAATGTGGCAACACTCTAATCCATTTATTTAAATCATGCAAATCTAATACAATTTAAATGAATGGATTTGAATATTACCACATCATTTGGGCACCAAATTTTGGCAAAGTAGTATTATTATTTAAATTTTGGTGTTGGGTGTTTGAAATAAGAATTTGGATTATTTGCTGATCTAATCTTTTGTTGTGAAAACCAATCACATTTTAACCATCTATTCATTGTAATGCTTATCTGTCATGGGATTAGGTGGGGTCAGGAAAAATATTAGATCAATAGAAGAGCATATGATCCAAATTCTTGAAATAAATGGGTGTAGTAAGAATTTTTTTGGATGGCAATAGGCTCACCCTAACTATAATGTTGAGCATATTTTTTCAGGCTGAGAAAATTCTTTATATGGTCACGGAGCTTGCAAGCACACTGGAACAAGAAGATGAGTATTTGAAGGAATTAGATACAATTATCCCCCAAATCCCTACTTTACTAGTGAGTGTTGATAATATCTATAATTTTGTTTTTTCGTAGTTCTATGTGCACATGTAAAATGGGTTGTGATGGACCGGCATGACCCATTTATATAACTTCACCTGAACGAATATGTTTAGAATTTTCCAAATTTTTTTTTTTTTTTAACCATTACAATCATTAGGAATTTAGGGGAGTGTGGATATAACTAGGACCCACAACCTTAATAGTATAGTTGTGAATATTATTATTATTAATAATTTATTATTATTATTATAACTTTGGTTTTTACAACGTACTACAGGAAAAGGAGAAATATTTAAGAGTACATCTCATCCAAGCAACAGAAGAGTCAATATAAAGTTAAGGTTACTATAACCATGTTATATTTAAGACCTCCAGGAATGTTAAGTCTGTTTCGGTTACCTGGGTTCCTCCTGGTAAGGGGTTTGTGAAACTTAATGTTGATGGAGGTTGTATTAGGGATGTGGGTACTATCTCTACTAGTGGTATGGTGCGTGACCATTTGAGGAGCTGGTTGGGAGGTTTTGTTTTGAACAAAAGGATTGGGACTGTCATTGAAGCTGAATTGTGGAGGCTTTTTTAAGGTCGGATGAGGGGTTTTCGCAAGGTTGTTGTTGAGACCGAGTCAATGTTTACTGTCCATTTTATTAAGAAGGATACCAACCCCAACCAATCTATGTTCAGCCTCATTCAAAGTTGTAAGGGATTAATTGCTGCAGAATGGAACTGCAGTGTGAAACATGTGTACGGTGAAGGCAATATGGTGGATGGGCTTGCTAAAATGGGGCGTAATATGGAGTTTGGTGTGCTCTTCTTTGAGAACCTCCTCCAGATATCTTGAACATTGCTAGATCTCATGTTGTTTAGGTTTTTTTTTTTTTTTTTTTGGCTTCCTTCTTCTGGGCTAGTTGCCCCCTATGTACCCAAAAAAAAAAAAAAATCAAATTGAAGATTTAAATGTTAATTTTGTAAAGAGAAATATTAGAATTACAAGATACAAAAATTTGAAGTTATGCATGCTTTCATTATTAATTACTAGTATGTCAACTCGTGTGATGCACAAACTTTGTTACAAAAGTTTTCGTACCATATAATGAAAAAATTGATAAAAGACTTCAATACTATGAAATTACTTGTGTTTACACCTATAAGTATTTTCTCTTACGTAGGACACATAATAGAAAAGAAAAGAAAAAGTATTTTTTGCTATTCTTATGGTGCTATTTGAAGTTTTGTTACAAAAACACATAAAAGATGAAAACTTGTGAAAATAAAATAAAAGAAAAGAAGGGGGGGGGGGGGGGGGGGGGGGGGGGGGTGGTTCTGTCCAAATTCCATTTTTGGTGCTATTAAAACAAGAGTTATTAAAGTGTGATAGTTGTACAAGTCAAAATTGAAAAAGTGTAATATACCCCTATTTCCGAAAGGGTTCAAAAATTAAATAGCACTTTTTGGGGGAGGGCTTGTGCAAATAGCACCATTTTAATAAGTCTTGTTTTAATAGCACCAAAATAGATGGTGTGACCAAAATACCCCCACTTACTCTTTTCCTTTGTATTTTTTTTCCTCGAAAATTCAAGACTTATTTACAATTTCGAGACTTATTAGGTTAAATTCGAGACTTACTTTACAAATTCGAGACTTATTCATGATTTTTCGAGACTTATTAATGCGTTTCGATACTTAATTCAGGTTTGTTCGAGACTTATTCTGTTCGACCTCATCAATGATGACAGTGACGATCCGACGATGGCGCTGGTTGACTCCGGAGATAGTTGGATCTGGAAGATCGAACGACGCCGAGTTCGTTGGCACCATAAGTTTTGTCAGATTCGTGATGGATCATCATAGATCGGACGATGAAGATTCGCGACGGTTTGGGTTAGCTTCGGTTCTCTCTCTACACAGCTTGAAAATGTAAATGAACACTTCGGTTACAATGATTGGCACTCGACGAACGTTTTCCCAGTGGTTTTGCCGGTAAACTCGCCGATCGGCGATGGCACCTCCATTGAAGCTCCATCAATGGAGGTTTTGGAAAAAGGAAGAAGAAGGTGAAGGACACATAAGAGAAGAGAAAAGAAAAGAAGCGGGGGGTGGGGATGTATTTTTGTCCAAATTCCATTTTTGGTGCTATTAAAACAAGAGTTATTAAAGTGTGATAGTTGTACAAGTCAAAATTGAAAAAGTGCTATATACCCCTATTTCCTCTAAAGGCCAACAAGGATGTAGCTCAGCTGGCAAATAGACGAGCTTGGGGTTTAGACAAATGACTCCCAAGTTAGCAACTCAAATCCTACCAATGTCGAAAGTTTTCAAAAAAATACCTAGTCCCGAATTAATATATATTATAAAATATTAAAAAAAAAAAAAAAAAAAAAAAAAAAAAAAAAAAGAAGTCCTTCACTACAAATGTAAAATACTTGTGTTTACACCTATATTCATAGGTCTATCACTACAAATGTATAATACTTGTGTTTGACATTGTTTATTTGCTATAACGATTATATAAAAATAACTATCAAAAAGAATTGAAAAGTCATGCGGGTATATGAAATTAGAGTTCATACTGTGAAAAGCACAAGCCAAAATACTAAAGGACACTTGGCAGTTGGAGAGGAAGCTATATGATATGATTTTTATTAAAAAGATCATATTATAATATATGGATATTATTGTTTTCAACCCTAAATTTTGAAGTATTGGTCATTTTGCACCATTTTGTTTCAATATTGACCATTTTACACCTTGTAATTGAAATTAATTATCATTATACCCATGTCATTACTATTCTATTAATAACATGGAATATTCTATTTTGTAAGTAAGGGTATAATCTTAACTCAACAAGGTATAGTTAATAATTATTAAAAGATAGAGTAATTGGCACAAATACCCCCCAGACTATACCAGTTTTTGCATGTTGCCCCATAAACTATTTTATTAGGCACTAAACCCCCTGAACTATCGCTTATTGGCATAACAAGACTAAATATGCCCCCTCTCAGGGGGGAAAAAACCCAAAGGATTGCCAATAAGCGATAGTTCAGGGGGTTTAGTGCCTAATAAAATAGTTTATGGGGCAACATGCAAAAGCTGGTATAGTCTGGGGGGGATTTGTGCCAATTACTCTAAAAGATATTTTAAAAAATGAAAATAAACTCAACTCAAACCCTAAGGGTGCGTCCTGTAACGTTTTTCAAAACTGTTTTTGTTTTTGTTTTTCGAAAATAAAAATGAAAATGAAAACAGTGTTTTTGGTTTCAGTTTCGAAATCCAAAAACGTGTCTGGTAACATATTCTAAAACCTGTATTCCGAATATGAAAACGTACAAAACGCGTCTGGTAGCATATCCTGGAACTTGTATTCTGAATAATTTAAATATTAATTATTATTTTTTAGACCAGATCAATCTCAGGTTTATGAATCATCATCATCATCACAATTTTTTTTCCCAATTTATAAGACCAAATCAATCTACTTAAAAAAACAAAAAAACAAAAAAAAACAAAAAAAACCCAATCATCATTAATCTCTATCTGGGCATAAAAGCATGACTTTCTCATCTAATCACTGCCGTTTTTCACCAAATTCTGGGCAAAAATTCTAGGCATAAAAGCATGACTCTCACCAATTCATCATTGCCATTTTTTTTCACCAAATCACTTTCTCATCTAATCACTTTAAAAAAATTCTGGGCATAAAAGAAGATCAACAAAAAAAATCCATAAAAAAACCCATTAAAAAACTCACATACATTCATCAACTCATCAAAAGCAGAGGATCAAAGTCCTATATACAAAATAAAGATTTTTACACTACAAAACACACCAGTACCTTGCAATCTTCCACAGCTTTTTCCCCT
The DNA here is from genome assembly GCA_008009225.1 of Acer yangbiense. Classification (NCBI taxonomy): domain Eukaryota; kingdom Viridiplantae; phylum Streptophyta; class Magnoliopsida; order Sapindales; family Sapindaceae; genus Acer; species Acer yangbiense. Next base: position 59,116,578 of record CM017762.1, on the reverse strand, counting down.
AAGAATCACTGCAATTTTTTTTTAAGGATTACTTTAATTAAATTTCGGTTTAAGAAAGACAATTAATTGAAAAATTACTTAAATCTACATAGATTCAAGTAAATCAACAATAATTTCAGTTTAATAAAGATAAAAAATTGAAAAATAAAAAATAAAAGAAGAAGAAGAAGAAGATGATGATCTGAAGAAAAGGAAGAACACGAAGAAGAAGAAGATCTGAAGAAGATGAAGAACACGAAGAAGAAGAAGATCAGACGAAGAAGAAGAAGAGTAGGGAGGACGGGCAACAGCCGGTGGTCCAGATCAGCGTCGCCGGAGCTCCGGTCTTGGAGGAGGAAATCGGAGAAGAAGAAGAAGAAGAAGAAAAGTGACGATGAAGAAGAGAGAAGCAGAGAGAAAAAAAGAAAAAAAAAAGTGAGTTTTTTATTTAGATAAAAAACAAAATGAAAAACATCAAAAAGTTGTTTTGGAAATTTTTCACTTTTAACACTGATGTTGGAAAACGATAACGAACGCGTATTCAAAATTGGATTTAGAAAATAAAAACAAAAACAGCCTTGTAAAACGATACATGACAGGCCCTAATTCTCTTTCTTTCTCTCGATTCTCTTCTTTCTCTTTCTCTCTCCCTACCGCTCTCTTGTTCTCATTCTCTCTCCCCGATTCTCTTCTTCCCTTTCGATTATGATATAAGAATATTATTATAAGTTATTCTGTATTATACGTTATATGATTTTTGTAAGCATTAATTTGGGGACATATGTCAGATTCTGGTTGAAATAAGCTATTTTTATATTATATATATAGTTACGTGATATAATGATATAAATATGATATATGAGCATATGTAATATATAATAAGCTTGAAAGAAGCTATTTTTATACTATTATATATAATCATATGATATACTAATATGAATATGATATAATATATTGTAAGCTATTTTCATAATATGATGTGTTATTATTATAAGCTATTTTATATAATGTGTGATAATTTTTATAAGTATTAATGAAGGGACATATAACTGCTCTTCTTCTTTTTTATTTTTTATTTATTTATTAGAGAAGCATTATAATTATATGAATATATGATAAGCTATTTTCATAATATACTATATTATTTTTATATGCTATTAATGAGGAAACACTTGCCATTTTTTTTAAATAATAGCTTCTTGTTGAAAAAAAAAACAAACTATATTATAATATGAATATGTTATTTGATATGATTTAAATTATGATATATAAAAAAATGATAAGTCATTTTCATGTAGTGGGATGAAAAAGGTGGGATATTAGATGAGATGTGTAATATGATATAATATTGTTATAAGCTATTTTATATAATTTTTGTAAGCATTAATGAGTCAACACATTTACAGCTTCTAGTTGAATACATATTTACTCTTGTTTATTAAAAAAAAAAAAAAAAAATGTACATATTTACAAAAAAATTTGACCTTAAAATGATAGAAAGATATTTTAAGGATAAAAAATCAACGCATTAAGTATTGTTGAACATGAAATACAAAATGAATTAATATAAACAAATATCGATGGTTATTATTATTAATTTTTCTACTATATAGAATTTGTAAGTTACATTGTCAGTAAGTCCTTTCAAAATATGCCTCTGAAGTCTCATATCTCTGGGCATGTGATAATGTAATGTTCAACTGGTTACATATATTTGGTCAGGTGTAGCTAAGGATTGTGATAGTGCAATGTTCAACTGGAATAAGTAATGATCCATTTGAAATTGCAGAACGACCACACCAATATTGCCTCCAACACCAATGTTCAATTGTCTCAAGCAGAATAACCAAGAACGACTCTTATACCTGCATGAGTATTTTCTCAATAAACTTAAATTAATCATAACTTTTTATTCTTTGATTTGACGTAGTTTAAGAATTTTAGAGATCGTAAATTATTATCTGAACAACTTTAATTAAAAAAATAGCTAAAGTTGGATCTCATATATAGTAATTTATTGTCAATAACACGAAAATATAAGCACGCACTTTTACCATCTCTTTAAATCAAAATATCTATAATTACCATTGGTTATCTCTTTTAGATCGTGCGATAGAGTAAAAATAAAATAAAAACTCATATGCAATCAAAGTTATATAAACATAAAATGTGCATGGGAGAAGGGAATTGAAGAGTAATAGAGAATTACCTGTGATAAATCTGGTAAGTTACTGAACCGTTTGTTCCATTAAAATGTTTCGTTAAGAAAATAAATTTTCTCTGAGAATCATTTTCCTATTGGTATGACAAGAATTAATAAAAGAAATTTCACAACTCACCAAAAAAAAAAAAAAAAAAAAAAAAAAAAACACTATTTGCTTTTTGAGTTAGAATAAGTGAAATCAACTGTAAATTTATACTACTAATGGAAGTTAATATCATTAATGCTTGAATATGTTAATGTTATTTTTTGAGGAAATGATTTGGCGGTGATGGTTCGCCATTATGTATTTTTTTTTTTTAAATAATTATTTTTCATGATAAGGATGCAACAATTTAAAATAAGTTTACGGCGAGAAATGTTTTTCACTTATTAAATAAGTAATACATAGTTATTTGTTAATGTACTATTCATTTTTATTAGCTAATGCAAATGTTTTTGATTGGTCTATTTAGTACAACTTGTTGCTCTAGTGTGTAGTGCACCATAAACGGGATTGTATACAATCACAATTCTATAATAATAACTTTTATAATTTGATATATCATAGTTAGATTTTTTAAATCTTAATTATAATTTCACATTAACTTAAATACGCATGTTTCTATATATGGTACAAACGTGATTGTGTACTATACAATCACAACTTTGTAATAATGACTTTTATAATTTGATATATCATAGTTAGATTTTTTAAATCTTAATCATAATTGCATATTAACTTAAATATTTATATTTTTATATACGGTAAAAACGTAATTATATACTATATAATCACAATTTTATAATAATGACTTTTATAATTTGATATATCATAGTTAGATTTTTTAAATCTTAATCATAATTGCACATTAACTTAAATATTTATATTTTTATATACGGTAAAAACGTAATTGTATACTATATAATCACAATTTTATAATAATGACTCTTTTTTTTTTATAAACTTGTAATAATAACTTTTATGATTTGATATATCACAGTTAGATTTTCTAAATCTTAATTATAATTACACATTAACTTAATATTTATATTTCTATATAGGATAGAAACGTAATTGTATACTATACAATCACAACTTGATAATAATGACTTTTATGATTTGATATATCATAGTTAGATTTTTTAAATCTTAATTATAATTGCACATTAACTTAATATTTATATTTCTATATAGTATAGAAACGTAATTGTATACTATACAATCACAACTTGATAATGACTTTTACAGGGGATATATCCCACCTGTGTGTGGGTGATTGTATGGGCTGTGCCTCGATGTCTATCTCAATCGGTCTCATTAGATTGTAAACATCTGGTTTTGATTCCAGCTGTTCTCCCCGTATCGGGAGTTGTAATCTGGGTTGTGCTTCGATGTATAAATCTCGATCGGTCCCAGTTGTTGTGAAAATATCTGGACCTAATTTCCAGTTGTTGTAACCTTGTTGTTACTTCTAATCAATGTATTAGTATTTCAAAAAAAAAAAAAAAAAGATAATGACTTTTATGATTTGATATATCATAGTTAGATTTTCTAAATCTTAATTATAATTACACATTAACTTAATATTTATATTTCTATATATGATAGAAACGTAATTGTATACTATACAATCACCACTTGATAATAATGACTTTTATGATTTGATATATCATAGTTAGATTTTTTAAATCTTAATTATAATTGCACATTAACTTAATATTTATATTTCTATATAGTATAGAAACGTAATTGTTTACTATACAATCACAACTTGATAATAATGACTTTTATGATTTGATATATCATAGTTAGATTTTCTAAATCTTAATTATAATTACATATTAACTTAATATTTATATTTCTATATAGGATAGAAACGTAATTGTATACTATACAATCACAACTTGATAATAATGACTTTTATGATTTGATATATCATAGTTAGATTTTTTAAATCTTAATTATAATTGCACATTAACTTACATATTTATATTTATATATATGGTAGAAAATGATTACGAATTTGGTTAAATTTACTTATATATTTAAATATAATTCTATATACGGTTACAAATATTCCATAATTGGTTATATTTATTTCCATAATTATTTATACTTCTATATATACAATTAAAAATATTTTTGTATTCGATTAAATTTGTTTCCATATTTATTTAAACTTCTAAATATGGTTAAAAATGCTTCTATATTCGATTAGATTTACTTGCATGTTTACTTATAATTCTATATCCGGTTAAAAATGATTCCATATTTATATATAATTCTATATACGAAATAATGTCATAGTTACATCACCTCTTAGTATGAGTGGTTGTTCACGTCCCTTCTACGTTTTTTTTTTTTTTTTTTTTTTTTTTGAAATTGGAAAATCATATAACCACAACTAAGGAAGAGAGTCTTCCAGTAAAACAACACTAATGCAGGGAGGGAAGTCATCCTCCCAAGTAAAGCTTCTAACAGCTAACAAGGCAAGCTTAGCCAGATTATGGGCTGCCTTGTTTGCCTTCCTAGAAACGAAAGAAACAGAGATATCAAACTCTGTCATAATCTCAACAATATCCCTAAAAATTATACCAATGTCAGCACAAGAAGGACTACTATCGTTGATCGCATCCACCACCCATTTCGCATCACTTTCCAGCACAGCCGAAAGAATATTCGCATCCACAGCCGCCTGTAAACCTCTCAAAATGGCAAAAGCTTCAGCAGCCTGGGGAGAAAGACACGCCGAGAAGCCCTGCACCAAGGAGATCAACACCTGCGAACATGAGTTTCTGATAAACAAACCCAAACCAATTCTTTGATTCAACTCATTTATCGCTGCATCAGTATTAACCTTATAAACCCCAAAAGCTGGCCTACACTATTTAATCACAGCAGAAATGTTGCAAAGAGGATGAGAGGGCTTCTTAACCTGGGCACCCCGAAAATCCTCCAAGAAACTCTTAGCCCAAGAAATAACATTCTCATCGGTCAAGCTAGTAGGGCAATGCATAGCCTAGTTTCTCCAAAACCAAACACGCCAAAACACAACACAAATGAGTTCCAATTCATCAGTTTTGAGGGACCGAAAAAGAAACAGCATAAGGTCAAGAAAATGAATATTATCACCAAAACTAGGACTCATGAACAAAGACCTGACAGAATGCACACTTTTACACCCCCATAAAGCATGAGTAGTAGATTCAGGATACCTACAGCAAATGGGACAGATAAAATCACCTGGAACACCTCTTGTTGCCAGATTAAGTTTCATAGGAATCCAATGGAAACAACACTTCCAAATGAAGATTTGAATCTTTGGGGGAATCCCAAGCTTCCACCACAAACCATTATGATCAGCCACCGAAGCAGCATTCCTACCAAGAAGAGACTTACCCAATTTGTAGCCACTTTTGACTGAATAAGCACCATTCTTCTCAAAATGCCAAAGACACGAGTCCTCCAAAGTAGCGGAACCACGAGGGATGCTCAGAATAGCTTCCGATTCCTCACACGGGAAGGAGGCTTTGATAAGAGGAACATTCCACCCCCCAGAAGGCAAAAAAAGACAGCTAACCAAAGAGGCAGCCCTAAGGATCGACTGAGACTGAACGGAGAAAGAATGAGGACGCGGAATCCATTTATCCCCATATAAACTGATTGAAGAACGAGAGCCAACCCTCCATCTCAACCCACCAGCCAACAAATCACGGCCCTAGAGGAGGCTTCTCCAGACAAATGATCCTAGCCAGTGGAATAATATCTACCTTTAATAACTCTGGCAGCCAAAGAAGAGGGATTCGAAACTAGCCGCCAGCCTTGTTTTGCAAGCATTGCTTGATTGAAGATTTCGAGGTCCCGAAAACCAAAACCCCTCAAACCCTTCTCAACGCATAGCTTAGCCCAAGAACCCCAGTGCATCTTATTCCCTGAAACCGACTTGCCCCACCAGAAATTAGCACACAAGCTGTTGATCTCAGAAATTAGACCTTTAGGAAGTCTAAATAAGGACATGGTATAAATGGGAATGGCTTGAACAACTGTTTTTAACAAAATTTCTTTTCCACCAGGAGAAAAGAGACGACTTTGCCACCCTTTAAGCTTGAGCCAAATCCTATCTCTAATATTAGAGAAAATCTGCTTCTTATTTCTCCCAGAGAAACCTGGAAGACCCAAGTATCTTTCATGACATCTCACAAATTTTAAACCCACAATCTGAGCTAGCTCACGACCAGCAGCAGAGGACACTGATCGGCTAACACTCAGAGCAGACTTCTTGAAATTAACAACTTGGTTGGAAGCTCTAGCATACAAATCAAGAGTTTAACGGATCAAAAGACACTCCTCTCTCGAAGCTTTAGCAAAGATCATACTATCATCCGTAAAAAATAAATGGGAAATAGCCGGACCTGTTTTTCCACACCTATACCCTGACCACAATCGATCATTAACCGCTTTATTAATCAAACTGGATAGCCCTTCCGCACAAATTAAAAAGAGATAGGGAGACAAGGGATCCCCTTGTCTTAATCCCCTAGAAGGCTTCAACTTACCACACACTGACCCATTGATCAAGAAGGAGAAGTTTACTGATTCAATACACCTCCTAATTATGTCAACCCAAGCCTTCGAAAAACCCAATTTTAACATCATTTCGAAAATAAAGAACCATTCAGCACTATTTTATTTCTTTCTGCACCCGAGTTTTGAGAGATCGGGTATCCATCCAGGAAAAACCTGGATGTTGTAATCCGGGTACCCGACCCAGAAAGACCTGGTCGGATATTTAGATATCCATACCCGGATTTTACCCGGTTTTTTATTTTTATTTTATTTTATTTTACCTGGATTTGATTAGTAACCGTTACTAATCACCAAGAAACTAAACTTGTCAACCAAAATAAGGGAGATTTGCAAACACCCTCCTCCCAAATGTTTGATTATTATTATTATTATTATTTTTATAAATAACTCTCTATTTCGAATTTATATAAAAACCCTCTTATTGATTTATTTATTCTTAATTTTATATTTTTTTTATTGTCATCTCAATTTTTTTTTCCTTTCGATTACTAATATTAGTAATATCTCAATTTTTTTTTTTTTTTTGAAGAGTTAATATCTCAACTTACAAAGGATGATCTAGCTTTTGTTTTAATATAATGGGGGATCGATTTTATTGCACACATGTAACAATAACAATATTGGACCCACGAGGAACTCAATATACATTTTGGCTATATGATTATTATGTTCATCGGTTTACAAGCTTTATGGTATGTACACAATTGATTCTAATTATTGTTTACATATTTTTAGTTTTACTAGGTAAACTTTCATTTAGGAAATGAGTGAAGCACACGTGGAGGGAAATAGGCCGGGTCCAAGTATACCTGACTCGGACCCAAATTTTTTCCATCCATATAGTAACCTAATGAAGAAATCTAATATAGTGTTGAACCAAATGTCTAGTGTGACCTTCACTTTTAGTGTGTTTTACTAATTTTTATTTTATTTTTTTCAGTAATGCTACAAATCCCACCTAAAATCCCATATTTTTTTTATCCTAAAACATTTTTTTTTTTAACAGCAGAACTTTATGCCTAGGGCCGAAAACGGCAAGAGCCTACACAACAAGGTGGGAGGCGTAAGGCAACACCCACCAGGACAAAAGCAGAACCTGAACAAAAGCAGACAACACCAAACAAAGCCAACAAAACACAAACACCAGACAAAGCCCAAGACCAGGCCAAAACAACAACAAAGCACACAAAAAGACCAGACCAGACCCAAGAACAACCCCAAGCCTCCCCTGCGAGCTCACGAAACACTCCAGACAAGCTTTTCCTTTCCCATATTCAACTCCATTTTAGCAAGCTCATCAGCAAAGGAATTGGAAGATCTCGAGTTGTGAATGATCACTGCCCCAACAGATGGTAAGTGGATACTGGTACTTGAAATGTCAAATGGTGAGTGAATACTGAAAATAAATCAGTAGAATCTGCTATTGTCAAAGAAACAAACAAGAACAACATAACATTGTGATGAAAACATCTCTCTGTATTTAGAAGTTGTCAAATGTTTTGTACAACAGAAAAGAACAGCAGCTGCTGTCTTTATAAGACAAAGAAACCCTAAAAAGTCTAATAACTAACAAAAAGACTAAACTACCCTTAATGAGAAAATACAGATATGTACATATATATTAACACCCTTCGTCAAACTCAAGATGGGTGAATCATCGAGAGTTTGCTCAAAAGATGACGAAATCGAGTAATGGTAAGAAATTTGGTGAAGAAATCCGCAAGTTGTGAGGAAGAAGAGGTATGAGGAGGAGAAATAGAGCCTCCCAATTAGTGATGACGTACAAAGTGACAATCAATCTCAATATGTTTAGTTCATTCATGAAAAACCGGATTCTTGGCAATTTGTATAGCACTTTGATTGTCGCAATACATCGGAGTGGAACCAGTTTGAGGGACACCAAGCTCATCTAGAAGTCGGCGAAACCAAATAATTTCAGCAGCAGTAGTAGCCATAGCTCGATATTCAGCCTCAGCCGATGATCTAGAAACAACCGACTGTTTCTTACTCTTCCACGAAAGCAAAGAATCACCCAAAAAAAATACAATAACCAATGGTAGACTTTCTATCTGAAGGATCCCCAGCCCAATCAAAATCAGAATATGCACGAAGAGAAAGATTAGATGTAAAAGACAACAACAAACCATGATGGACTGTGCTTTGCAAGTATCTCAATACACGTATAACAGTAGTCTAATGAGTTGTTCGAGGAGCTGATGCAAAATGACTTACAATTTGAACTGCATAAGCGATGTCAGGTCTTGTAGCAGTAAGATAGACAAGAGAACCAACCACCTCTCTATATCGTGTAGAATCCGTTAAAAGTTCACCATCATCAGGACAAAGTTTATGATTGAACTCAATAGGAGTATCAATTGGACGAGAATCTAATAAACCTACTCGAGCAATGACATCAACAACATATTTTGACTGAGAAAGAATATAACCTTGAGGAGAGTAAGCAACTTCAATACCCAGAAAATAACGCAAATACCCTAAATTTTTCATCTCAAAGTTTGTGTGAAGTTGTTGCTTAAGATCACAAATACCCTGCTCATCATCACCGGTGATTATCATACCATCAACATACAACAATAAAATAATACAACCATTGGCACTACAACTCAAAAACATGGTAGAATCATTATCAGAGCAATAAAATCCAAGACGAAGTAAAGCAAATCTAAATTTCTCAAACCAAGCTCTTGGTACCTGCTTTAACCCATAAAGGGCACATCGTAACTTACAAACCTGACCAGGTTGGTGGGGTAACCCAGGTGGAGAACGCATATTAACCTCTTCAACCAAATTACCATTCAAAAAGGCATTTTTGACATCCATCTGATACAGATGCCACTTTCGAACAGAAGCAATGGAAATCAGAGTACGCATAGTTTTCATCTAGGCTACAGGGGTAAAAGTCTCATCATAATCTATTTTGTGTTCTTGTGGGTATCCTTTAACGACCAAACGTGCCTTGTATCTCTCTAAACTGCCATCAGAATGAGTTTTTACTTTGAAAACCCATTTACAACCAATCACATGCTTACCTACAGGCAATGATATTAGCTCCCAAGCGTCTATCTTTTGCAGAGCAGTAAGCTCTTCTTCTATGGCCAATCTCCAATTTGGATCAAAAATATCATTTTTATATGACTTAGGCTCCACCAAAGAATGAATGTTAGTCAAAAAGGTAACATAATGTTAGTACAATTTGAAGGAAGATTGTACCTATTAGGTGCTTGCCTAATACGAGTGGGATATTGAGGAGTGGTTGGCACCGGATCTGCAACATCCAAAGAATCAGTTGAGATTGAGCCATCAAAAGGTGGAGCATCAGATGTTGATTTCTACAAAGTCCTACGAGAATATTGATGGTGAAAGTATACAAACGTAGTTAAATTGCTTAAGGCATACCTAGAGGGGAGGGGGGTGAATAGGTTTTTATGCCTTTTTCAATCCCTTGAACAAACTTTCGTTTGTCCCTCAAGGTTGCCTTACATACAACAAATATACTAAGAAAAGACAACATACATAGACAATATGAATAGGTAATCATATAAGCATGGTCTACATACATCATCAAGTTGTATGAGGTAAACAAACAAATAAGTATAACAACAAAGAATACTTGTATTTCACTATATGTTCAATGAGTTACAAGAGTGATCAAATATCATTGTACACAAATACAATATACAAAAGAATCATAGAAATAAAATTGATCAATAAAATGAATTCACTAATCACACTATACAAAGTCTTGTTTCACAATACATCATAAGTGAATACTATGAAACAAGATAATAAAAATATACAATTAAAATATAAGAGATAGAGATAAGAAGAACTAACACAAGAGATTTTTTAACGTGGTAAAACCTCCAAGGAGGAAACATCCACTGGTTGAACTACAACCATTGGGTACTATATTATTGGAAAGTAAACATAGAACATTCACAAAGTGACCAATCTTTAGCTCATCCAACCTAGTGAAGTCTAAGCCTACCCAACCCTATTGGAAAGAGTGAAATCCCTCAATGATGCGAAACCACCATATATTGGACACCACACAAAACCAACATCGATGGTAGATTAGAAATTCCTCAAGAGTGCATACACCTCCCGTGTACCCCGCTCTATCGGAGTCTATGTCTAACCATACGCCTAGGCCTACCAATACAATAGCCAACTCCCTATCGAAGGCACTCTTGCCTCTAGGGAGCCTCCCATGCATGACTATCCGAGTCCTCCAAACTCTAGCCATGACTTCTTGCTTACCTATCCGAGTCATCCCGACTCTAGGCAAGTCTTCTTGCTTGGCTATCTGAGTCATCCCGACTCTAACCAAGACTTTATGCCTTTTACAAGGACTTCCTAGTGTGATCATGTGAATGCAAATGATGCAAACAATCAAAACAACATAGAACATGTGATCAATACATTCTATGGTACAAATAGACCTAAACATGTGATATCACAAGTAATAAAGTCTAGATGCAAAATACAAGAATAAAACTTAAAGCATGTGAAACACCAAACACATAAGCTCAAAGTCTCATTCACATATACAACACTTGAATCAAAATATATTCATGAAGTACAAGTTCAAGATGCAATCAACATACAATAAAATGCTAGATATATGAGATTTAATCAATCAATATTCTAGACAAAATTATAGAGCAAAGATTCAAGATATAAATCAATCAAATCTTAGATTGCTCTAAAACACAAACAAATACACAAATCCTAGATTTCATCAATCAAAGGATCAAATCAAATCTCAAAGTCATTTATCACAAAATTGATTTAATCAAGTCACAAATAACCTAAGATGCCATTCTAATCACAATACAACTCACAAACATGTGAAAAACCTAGAATCATAGAAACTAGTCCACATTTGTCTATAAATTGACTTTCAATAAGAATGATTATCAAGCTACCTTTCTCAATAGCTTTTACCAAACATAAACATAGATATAGAAGAAGAAACCCCAAGCAAATTGAAGGTTGAAAAGAAAGAAATCCCAAAGATTAGTCCAATACTTTTGATTCAACAGCTGGTTCGGATTTCAGTGTGTAACCACCAGAAAACTCGATCAATCAGTTACCAAACCACTCAGAAATGATAGAGGACTCAATTTCGAATGTTCTCCAATTCGAATCACTCAAATCCGACTCCGGATGAGAGAGATATGATGTTTGGAAGATGAGAAAATTCAGAGGAGAGGACTGACGGGAATTTACAACTTTTTCTTCTTAAAAAATCAAATGGAGAGAGATGGAGGGAAGATATAAGGAGGAGAGAGAAGAGATTCCGGGCCAATGAGGTGAGGCCACGTCACCCCAGGCCGTGGGGGGCGCGTGGGCCTCACGGGGGTAGAGAGCCCCCTTGGCCGTGGGGCCCACGGCCTCCCTCACGGCTGGGCCAAGTGGCCTCACGGCCTGCTGCCTCTCTCGCGTGCTCCCTTGGTTCTTCAGCCCGTATCTTGGGCATCCGAACTCCAATTTCGAATCTGTTTTTGGATTACGAACCGTGACTCTCTTATGCATGACGAAAACTATACAACTTTGAAAAATGGTTGAGAAATCATCTCGGAAAACGATGATGAAGTCAACTCAACGAATGAGAACGAAAAATAGCGTAACTACATCGCTTGGACTCGAAACTACATGAATGAGTAACCGAAACGACCGGAACTCAATAAGACATCAAATAAGAATATGTTCAAGTCCACGTACAAAAAAACGAAAACATACAAGCACAAATACACACACATATGCTAATTTCCAGACATAGTCCTAGAAAATGCAATAAACAAAATATTACCAATATAGTATGAATGCATGAGCATATTTTGTCAAGTGTGTGAAAGTGATACATAAGTGATGTTTAATCATGAAGGAACACACAAGAATGTTATGTGTGAGTGTGTGCCTAGCCTTGTAAGAGATATGAGGTCTTTTATTACCTTTGTTGAACAATGATGCACAAATCTCTTAAATGCCGGCTTCTTGAATGAATTGTGGTTGAGACATCCTTCGTCTTCTTAATTCTTCAATATACGAACCACTAAACATTACAAGAGAAACATATTTTGATATGGAATTTATGCCAACATAAACTATAAACCTTACAGATGGATAATAGGAGGACGAGAATTAAAATCACTAGTGTTTGAGGAAACATCATCATCGGGTTCATCAGTTGTAAACGGGTCAATATAGATCAATTTTGTTTTATCATACATGGGTGAGGATTTGGGAATCTGATAGTATGGTATATGTTCTAAAAAAACTACATGACGAGAAACAAACAACCGACCTGTGTCTGGATGATAACAACGATACCCCTTTTACCCAATATCATACCCTATAAAAACACATAACGAAGATCTAGCAGACAATTTTGTGCACTCTGTCTTAGGTAACAAAACAAAACAGGCACATCCAAAAACACGAAGAAAATCATAATTTGGAAAAAGACCATATAATCGCTCATAAGGTGATACACCACTCGAAACAATAGAAGGAATGCGATTAATCAAATATTCAGCCGTGTGAATAGCCTTTCCCCAAAATGTTGAAGGGATAGATGCAGAAAAAAGTAGTAAACGAGCAGTCTCAAGTAGATAACGATGCTTGTGTTCAGCTACCCCATTCTGCTGTGGTGTGTGTGGACAAGATAGCTGATGAATTGTTCCCTCAGAATCAAGAAGTTTTCGAAAAATATTTGATAAATATTTACCACCAGAATCACATCGAAAAGTTTTAATCGTGGTAGAAAATTGAGTTTTTACCATAGTAAGAAAACTAACATAAATATCATGAAATTCAGATCTTTTTCGCATAAGATATATCCAATAATAACGAGAAAAATCATCCACAAACACAACATAATATTGGGCACCACCTTTTGTGGAAACTGGTGTCTTTCCCCAAACATCAGAGTGAATAAGTTGAAAAGGAGCAGAAGTAAGAGAATCACTAACATTAAAAGGCAAAATACATTGTTTTCCTAAACGACAACCAACACAATCAGAAATATCATTAACCTTTATTGACGAGTTCAACAATTTCTTACGAATCATAAATTGGAGATGAGAACTAGAAACATGACCCAAACGAGAATGTCATAAATGAAATAAACTAAACTTAGACATCAAATTTTGTAAAGATGACTCATATGATAATGTTGCAGTAGATTGAGCTGCAGGTAAATGCAATGAATCAAGTAAATAAAGTCCACCCTCTCTATGGCCTATCCCAATCTGCTTCTTGGATGAGCGATCATGTACAAAACAATGATCAAAAGAAAATGTAACAGTAAGACCAATATCGGTTAATTTTCCAATAGACAAAAGGTTCACAGAAAGATTTGGTACATGATAAACATCAGATATTGTCCATGTAGGTTGTGAAACAGTACCTATGCACTTAAGTGGTGCATAAGAACCGTTTGCAACTTGAATATTAGTAGGCGACGATAGTGGAAAAGTATTGTGCGAGAGTGATATATGTGGAGTCATATGATGTGAAGCACCAGAATCAAGAATCCATTTGGTGAGAGTATCAGAACTAGTCATAAGAGACAAACCTGTACTAGAAACAAGTGACGCACTAGGTGTTGAAGAGATGCCTAAAATTCTAGAAACCTCTGCTGCAACAAGAGACGACAAGTTAGAAGAGCTATCATTACCAGAGGGAGCAGAAGGCATAGCTGCATGTTTAGATTCTGAAGAAGTATTGGCTGTTGGTGGTCGTGGTACACGAGGCTGAGAATGTGAGAAGCGATTAGAATATTGTGACTGCCCGCCTTGAGAATGTCCCCTTTGTGCCTGCTTTTTATTAAAATCTTGTGCTTTGTGCGGTAGAGAAGGACAATCCTTTTTCTAGTGGCCTTTACTATGACAGTAAGAACATTCATCTATAAGTGTGCAAAATTTTGATTTTTCAGTAAACAAATTCCCTCCTTTATTATTAGTTGCAGCAAACACTTGTGTAGGAACAATTTTCTTCCCTGATTCTGAAATTTCAGTCATTGTCCTGAAACGAGTTTCCTCAGCAAGTAACTCAGATATAGCTGAAGAAAGATTTGGCAAAGAATTTCGATGAATCATAAAACCTCTAACAGCTTCAAAATCATCTCTAAGGGTCATAAGAAACTCCACCACTTTTCGTTCTTCACATAACTTCTGATAGGCAGGGAGACTTGTACATTCTATAGGATCCATCAAAGTAAGTTGATCCCATATCTCAGTCATATAAGAAAAAAATTCTTGAATTGAGCGTTCACCTTGCTTGGCAGCCCTAATATCCATCTCAAGTTGGTATCTACGAACAAAATTTGATTGTTTAAACAATCCTCCCAAATAATCCCAAGCATCTTTTGCCAAATCAAACTTCATAAGTTGCACACCAATAGAATTTTCCACAGAATTATTTATCCATGTCAGTGTTTTGGCATTACCCAAAAGCCATATTTTATTGAGTTTTAGGTAATAAGTCGCTTTCGAATCAGGTTTCGTAGTTGTTCCGTCTACGATATCCCACCAATCTTTTCCAATAAAAAAATTCTTCATCGCAAATTTCCAATATGAGTAATTGGCACCATTAAGACGAACAGTAATTGCTTTCATATCATCTGACGAATCCATGTCAAAAACAATCAGACGTTCAAGATAGCAAGGCAAAAAGCAATCTCTGAAATCAAAGTAAAACAAACACAGCAACCAGTGTGCATCAATAAAACGAAAACAATCTCACCAATCAGAGTCAAACGCAGCAGCTTATCGAACTTGGCTCTAATTCCATGAAAATAAATCAGTAGAATTTGCTATTGTCAACGAAACAAACAAGAACATCATAACCTTGTGATGAAAACATCTCTCTGTATTTAGAAGTTGTCAAATGTTTTGTACAACAGAAAAGAACAGCAGCTGCTGTCTTTATAAGACAAAGAAACCCTAAAAAGTCTAATAACTAACAAAAAGACTAAACTACCCTTAATGAGAAAATACAGATATGTACATATATATTAACAAATACATGTGGTAGGTGAGATCCTCTCACAATCTGACACCTCACATGCTACATGTGTTAGGTTGAAAAGTTGGGATTTTAGGTAGGATGTTTAGCATTTTTTTTTTATTATTTTTTTTCCACTCTTTTAAAATTAATTGGGCATATTGCAGATCTTCTCCATATATTTTGGTTATTTCATTTGAAATTCCACACCAATTAATTAATCACACCACTAACACATTATAATTTATAAACCTCAATAGCCAAGTCAAAACCAATTTAACATGAGAGAGTGAAATAACACTTGGAAATTCCATTAAAAATAGAAGAAGAAGCAAAAAAAAAAAAAAAAAAAAAAAAAAAAAAAAAAAAAAAAAATCCGATATCCTATACGGGCTATACCAATCCTTACCCTCAGAAAATTACCAACAAAAAAAAAAAAAAAAAAACCCGTAAAATTAATCTTATTAACATTCCACTTTGGTCTTTTAGACTGATTTTCTCATCGATATCTATCACCATTACTATCATCTATATCAGTCAAAATCCATTTTGATGACGATACTAAGGTACAATAAATAAATAAATATATATTCACTTAAAATTTTGTTTATGGGATAAAAAAAAAAAAAAAAAAACATAAAAGTGTGATGGTTATTATATATATATATATATATATATAACTCAATATCAGCATTGTCCATGATATATTATGATTTTTTTACAATATATATATATAGATTTTCTATTATTAGTTCGTCCTGACAATAAATATATCAGGACGAAGAATATGTACTACTAGATTTACATACTTTGACTCAAAGTGTATGCACTTGTCAAAACTTCTCCATAATCTATGGTCCACATTCTTCGTCCTGATATATTTATTGTCAGTGTTCTATCCTTAGAGTTCCCTTATTTTAACTTAGTGACATCCAATATATTTTAACTTAGTGACATCCAATAAATTTTAATCTCAATTTTGCCCCTTATTTATTTATTTATTTATTTATATATAAGTAGACTTAATTGAATTTTCCATAAAAATAAAAATAAAAAAATTCATTAAAACTGTTTGGATTTTATATCTCCAAATAATTACCGTTTTTAATAACCATATCTTGATATAATTTTTTTTATTTTAAGGAATGAAATGAAAACTTGTTCGATGCTAATTATTTTCTAGACAAGTATATGTAAAGATAATTTTCTACAATTTTCAAATGGTTTTGTTTATGATATATAATATTTTCTTCAATTATTTCTTGATTAACACTTAAAAGGATTTAAAAGATATTTTTCTTAATGTAAAAAAATAAATAAATAAATAAAAAGATTTGTTTTTTCTTACCACCACCGCAATGTAGTTTGGTAGTAATTAATAAAGGAAAATCATTTAGTCTTACCCTATCTCAAATAACAATTTTTGAAAATGATAAAGGACTTCTTAATTGTTAGCTTTTTAAATATAGTTTGTTTTCTTCAAATCAATAAAAGACAATTGTGAATTTACAGTGCAGATGTGGAGTCATTGAAGAAACCATCACTGAATTGTAATCGTTTTTGTAACTATTAATTAATTAATTATTAATTTCAATCAAACAATCAGTCATGTTGTTGGTACTTATAATTAGCATAGCTAGTAAAAATTTTTTTTTTTTTTTTTTTTTTTTTGGAAGAGATTTTACGTTCAAATCACCTCACAACGAAGTGGGGAGGGATTTGATTTACGTTTATAATAATAATAATAATAATAATAATGATGATGATGATAAATACAAGATAATAACAATATGGGTGGCTCTATATATTGCAACCCAAAATTTTACTCACCACATCCATAATTTATTAAATTATTTATTTCTTAAATAATTTGAATCAAAATTATCTTAAAGCCCTCTTTTTCTTTCTAGTCTTCCTTGCAGTCCCCGACTCCTATGGTCAAAGCATTTTCCAGATTTGTTCCCGGCATCAATCATCTTATCCCCCGATTTTTGGCAACGATTGCTTAAACTCATGTCCAACTATTTCATATAAATAGTTACTCCTTTTAGTAGTTTTTTCTTTTTTCCTATCTAATAATTTTATAACAAAATGATGGATCATTTTGGGACTTGATCACCTTCTCGATCTGTGTGGTAATCTAAAATAGCACAACAAATATTAAGACCCAATTTTAGAAATCCAAATAGGGAGCCAAGGCGCCAAGTGATCTGCTGATATCAAAATAAAAGCATGGTCACGCCCAACGAAAAATAGGCCCAACATGGGTCCAAAAAGGATTCAAGCCCTGACCAAGTCTGTGAAAGACTAAGTGCTTGTGTGATTAAACTTTCTACTGCCTCAAAAGCTCTCTACAAACCTCTATTTGAGTTTTTTTTTAGAGTTGATTGAGTGTTTTTAGAGTTCTTTGATTGAGTTTTTGAGTTCTTTGATTGAGTTTTTGAGATTGTCTATTTTAAATTCAGTAGAGGTTAGTAGAGTTTTAACCTCTACTTAGCAAAAGCTCATGGGAAGGAGCTTCTCCAAATAGACCTTAAAAAGTAAAAAAAATAAAAAATAAAATAAAATAAAATAATAAAAAATAAAAATAAAATAAAATAAAATAAAATTCTACCAACCAAATAACTTATTTTTTTTTATAAAAAAAAAACTCTATTTCTAATAGATCTATTACAAGCTCTAATAGATATACTACAAATAGATCTTTTACAAATGGAGGTTTTTCAAAAGCCTAACCAAACAAGCTCTTAGTCAGGTGTGTAACTTAAGGAACTGACCAAGTCAACAAATTTAAAATATTGAGATCCCTAAGATCTTAGAGGATAAAATCACAATCTCAACCCATGATCTTAGGTAAAGATAATAGGGATAATATTAGTAATTCACTTGAGGAACACCTCTCATTGGCTATAAATAGCAACAGCTTTTTCATTTTAAAAGGACTTGATTCTAATTCCCACTCACGCAAAAGCAGAGATGGGAGCCTTTAAGTTCATTCTCAAAATCCTCATAACTCATTCAAGTCAACTTATTTCATTCAATACATTATATCAGCATTGCCATCTCTACCAAACAAGCATCCATTCGACCATGGCTAAATTCATCCGACACATTCGACTAGCAGTCGTCAATCCTAACTCTACGCTCAGCCCAAGCAAAATAATGCCAAAAGAACCACACAACCCATGACTCGTCTAACTAGAGCATTGGAGAGTACCCCACGGGACACCCCCTCTCGTTTCTTTTTATCTTTTTATCTTTTTATCGTTACAGGATCTCAGAGATTACTCTACTGTTGTCAGTGCCCACCGTCCTACAAAATTCAACGGTAGATTTTCGGGCTCTACACTCTATAAGACTCTGTAGAATGGTTCTTAATCTTATCTGCTCAAACAAAGACTGATTTATGAGTTATTTCAATTTTAAATCTATTTTATTTCACTATAACCATGTTGGAAATTTTCAATGAAATAGAAGAAGAAAAGCGTTATAAAAAAATAATAATGCTACTTTACCCAAATTTGGTATCCAAATCTAGTGCCCAAATGACGTGGCAACACTCTTGTCCATTCATTTAGATTGTATGGTATCCAAATCTGGTGTCCAACTGACATGGCAACACTCTTATCTATTCATTTAAATCAAACAAAATCTAATATAATCTAAATGAATGAACGAAAGTGTTACCACGTCATTGGGGTACTAGATTTGGACACCAAATTTGTGTAAAGTAGCATTACTCTAAAAAAAAAATGATGGTATAGAGAGAATAATGATGAATAACTAAGTAATCAATTGGGGTTATATTTGGAATTTTAATGAGTGTACAGATAAAAAATGTTATTTTAAATTTTGGTGTCGGATGTTTAAAGTAAATGGGTGTAGCAATAATTTTTTTTTTTTTTTTTTATGGCAATAGTCTCACCCTAACAATAATGTTGGGCATATTTTATCATACTGAGAAAATTCTTTATATAGTCACGGAGCTTGCAAGCACACTGGAACAAGAAGATGAGTATTTAAAAGAATCAGATATAATTATCCCAAAAATCCCTACTTTGTTGGTGAGTGTTGATAATATCTATAATTTTTTTTTTTTTCATAGTTCTACGTGGACATGTAAAATGGGTTGTGGTGGACCGATATGACCCATTTATATAACTTGACCTTAACGAATATGTTTAGAGTTTCTCAAACGGCTAGGGGTATGTTTTTTAAACCATTACAAATCATTCGGAATTGAGGGAGTGGGGATACAATTCAAACCCACAACCTTCATAGTGTAGTTGTGAAGATCCTACAATTAGACCAACTTTTTTATTATTATTATTTTAACTTTTATTTTTACAACACACTATAGGAAAAGGAGAAATATTTAAGAGTACATCTCATCCGAGCAATAGAAGAGTCAAGAGAAAGTTAAGGTCATTATAACCAATAAACTTTGTACGATCAAAATCAAATCGAAGATATAATGTTTATTTTGTAAAGAGAAATATTAGAATTACAAGATTCAAAAATTTGAAACCATGCATGCTTTAATTATTAATTACCGGTATGTCAACTCGTGTGATACACAGACTTGTTACAAACATTATTATAAAGTATAGTTAAATAATTGATAAAAGATTTCACGACTATAAAAATCCTTATGTTTACACTTGTATTCATAGGTCTCTCATGTTAGCGAACAAAGCTTTTCACTAATATGTGCGGAAGCGTTGCCAGATAGAACACAAACAAACACAATGATAAAGAAGAGATAAGATGAAGAGAAATAAAATCCAATCACACACAACACAAGAATTTACGTGGAAACCCAAATCAGGGAAAAAACCACGGCCGTCAGGACGACAAGAGAAAGTTCCACTATATGATAAATTGTTACAACGACACACTCAGGTTCTCTCTCTAATACCCCAAACCCAATTATACCCAATGCTCACTTTGAGATCTCTCTAGTATTTGCTATTTTGCTCCACACATTACAACCTAGTTATTAGGGTCTATTTATAGGAATTATAGGGAGTTTAAGCTAAAAGAAAATCCTACTCCTATACATTGTCACTATGTTAAGGCAACGAAACTTTATGTTAAGGCAAAATATGAATAGTTTAAAACTATGTTAAGGCAACGAAACTTTATTGTCACTATGAATAGTTTTTACAATGATATATATTGTCGCAAAAAGATAGGTTTTAGCGACACAATAAATATCGTTACAATAGGTCGAGCTATTGCAACAAAATTTGGTTTCGTTACAACAGATATATTTTTACCCACAAAATTTTATTGTTGCCAGGAATATGTTTTTATAACGATATATATTGTCACAAAAAGATAGGTTTTAGCCACATAATAAATATCGTTACAATAGGTCGAGCTATTGCAACAAAATTTATTTTCGTTACAACAGGTGGATGCCGGCCAGTCGCCAGTCGACCGATCACCTCCGACCGGGCCACCGCCTATCACCTCCGACCGGCCACCTCCGGTGGGCCACCCCACCCCACACTTGATAATAATGACAATTATTTGTCATTATGAGGAATTGAACTTGCAACCTCAAAGTCAAAGTGGAAAGTCTTTACCACCTGACTACAAGATTGGATGTGTTAACAATTGCGTAATATTTATATATAACCTACATAAATGTGTTATAGCAACGATATTTTTTGTCACTAAAATGATATATAATAACGAAATGTATATATTGTCACAAGAACTTATATCTATTGTAACGAAGTTTTCGTTTTGTCACTACAAGTGCTCTCTAGCGACAAATATCTAATTGTTGTTAAAGATCTGGTGTTTGTTCTTGCACAAAACAAATCTCTACCAAATTAGCTGGAGTATCTCATGAACAAGATCTCCACTGTTTTTTTTTTTTTTTTTTTCATTAAATTTTAAAATTGTTTAAATATTTTTTATTAAATAGAAAGGATAAAATAGTATTTTAATGAAAATGCTAACAAATGTTAACAAATGATGGAAAATGGCCAATACTGAAACAAGAGGGTGCAAAATGACCAATAACCTCAAAAGTTATGGGAGAAATAATAATACCCCTAAATCTTTTTGTCCCTGTATCTCAATTTACTTGTAGTTTTAATTTTACAATTATTATTAAAACTTAGGTAACGAATTATATTTGTCTCTGGAATATATCTTTAACGACAAATCTTGTTTTTGTGGCTAAAACACATTTTGTGGCAACGAATAATTTAACGTCACCATAAATATATTATAGCAACGATATTTTTTATCGCTAAAATGATATATGGTAACGAAATTTATATATTGTCACAAGAACTTATATTTATTTTAACGAAATTTACGTTTTGCCACTATAAGTACTCTCTAGCGACAAATATTTGATTGTTGTTAAAGATTTGGTGTTTGTTCTTGCACATAACAAATCTCTACCAAATTAACTGGAGTATCCTATGAACAAGATCTCCACTTTTTTTTTCATTAAATTTTAAAATTTTTTAATTGTTTTCTATTAAATAGAAAGGGTAAAATAGTATTTAATGAAAATGCTAACAGATGTTAACAAAGGGTGGAAAGAGAGCTTTTTCTTATAATCCACAAATTATCTATTCACACTCCAATTTTTATTTTATTTTTTTTATTAATGACAATTTGAACCTAAATTAAAATTACTAAACAAGACAAAAAAAATTAAAGACATTCCAAGCTAATTAAATTATTAAAAAAAAAATTCTCTCTCACAAATCATTAGATTAAATATTACATATTAAACTCTCCCACCTAAATATGTTATTACAATTTTAAACACTCTCTCCTAATTAATCTCTCTCCATTAAAAAAAAAAAAAATCATATTTCCATACTTTCTCTATCAATCTCTGATTAATAATTAAAGAAAAAAAAAACTTAAGAATATTTTAGTTTTTTACTAACATAATATATATATATATATATATATATTAAAAAGCCAATTTTAAAAAAAAAAAAACAAAAAATATATATGAAAGCTTGAATTGTTTCAACTAGATTCGATTAAACTCAGAATTTCTAAGACTAATAAAAGAATTAAAGTTCTTTAGATAATCACATACCTACGAGAGTAACAAAAATCATTTTCATATTTCAATTTTTTTTTAAAGGTATTTTTTTTTTAAATATATACGTACATATGGTTCCTAAAAATCAAGCTTATTAATAAGTTTTTTTTTCTTAACTGTTTGTCTTATTGAGAATGAATGGAGATAGAAAATTAGAGATATGTATTAGAGGAGAGAGTTTAATATGGTAATTAAAAATTTAGGAGAGAGTATTTAATATGTAATAATTAATTTAATGATTTATGAGAGATAATTTCTTTTTTTAATAATTTAATTCAAAAAAGATAAAAAAGATAATTTTGTAACAAAATGAAGTGTCTTTAGAATTTTTTAAAATTTAAATTTTGAGAATAAAGTGTTTTAGAAAAGAAGTGTAAAAAGAAAAAATCAGATTGTCAAAAGAAGCTCTCGAGTGGAAAATGGCCAATACTAAAACAAGAGGCAGCAAAAATGACCGATAATCTCAAAAGTTATGGGGGAAATAATAATACCCCTAAATCTTTTTGTCCATGTATCTCAATTTTCTTATAGTGTTAATTTTAAAATTATTATTAAAACCTTAAATAACGAATTATATTTGTCTATAGAATACATCTTTAACGACAAATCTTGTTTTCGTGGCTAGAACACATGTTGTGGCAACAAATAATTTAACGTCACCATAAATATGTTATAGCAACAATATTTTTTGTCACTAAAATGATATATAGTAACGAAATGTATATTGTCACAAGAACTTATATCTATTGTAACGAAATTTATGTTTTGTCACTACAAGTGCTTTCCAGCGACAAATATTTGATTGTTGGTAAAGATATTGTTGCTGAAATTCTTTAGCAACGAAATTTAATTTTCCTCACTAAAAATGATCTTTGGCGACAGAAATTAAATTGTTGTTAAAGAATTTGTTGCTATTGCCCATTTTTCTTGTAGTGTAATAGGCACGACGTTTCCGCGTTCATCGGTTCGAAATTATCCCCCAAATTCTGTTTCAAATGATGTGGCACGTGAGGTGTCAACTTCACATTAGTCACCACATAATCTCATGATTTATAAAATGCTGACACCTCACATACCACATCATTTGGGACAGAATTTGGGAAAAAAAAATTGGGACGTCTAGCATTACTCATAAACTATATGATATATTTTTATTAAAAGCATCATACAGTATTATAATATAGGGATATTATTGTTTTCACCCCTAACTTTTAAGGTATTGGTCACTCTTGTTTCAATATTGACTATTTTACACCATGTAATTAAAATCAATTGTTATTATACCCCATGTCATTATTTTCCATTAATAAAATGGAATATTCTATTATGTAAGTAAGGGTATACTTGTAACTCAACATGGTATAGTTAATAGGGGTTTTCTAGTCTCAATTTAATTAGGAAATATCACTTTTTTACTCCTTAATTCAAATTTCATCAATTTGATCTTTATATAATTGAAAATCAATCAAATTAGTCATATCATTAGTCAAAGTGACGGTTTTAACTAACGGTAGGACTGATTTGATTGATTTTCAATTATATAAGGACCAAATTGATGAAATTTGAATTATTATGTTGGGACCAAATTGTAAAAACCCCTAGTTAATAATTATTAAAAGGTATTAATTTAAAAAAAAAATTAAAAACAATTCAACTCAAACCCTAATTATCTTTCTTTCTATTTCCTCTCGCCACCCCTCTCTTCTCTTTTGATTATGATATATGAATATTAGAACATCTCAAATGTAAATATGCATTTGGAGAAAATTGAGTGCAACGTATTTGCATTGGAGATTCTTTTATTATAAGTTATTCTATTTAATATGTGATATGATTTTTGTAAGCATTAATGGGGGACACATGACAGATTTAGGTTGAAAGAAGCTATTTTTATATTATATATATAGTTATGTGATATAATGATATGCAATTTTTCTATTATCAGTTCGAACTAACAAAAAATATATCAGTTCCTTGTATGTAGACCATTGGATTTAAATACTTTTGACTTGACTGTATGCACTTGTCAAAGCATCTTTTAAATCCAATGGTCCACATGTAAGAACCTGATATATTTTATATTAGTTCGAACCGATAATAGAAAGACTGTAATGATATGAATAGGATGAGTACATGTAATATATGATAAGCTATTTTCATAATATGATGAATTATTATTATAAGCTATTTTATATAATATGTAATATGATTTTTGTAAGCATTAACGAGGGGACTTATTGTGGCTTCCAGTAGAAAGAAGTTATTTTATATCATACCGGTTGAAAAAAGCTACTTTTATATTATTATAATATATATATATATATATATATATATATATATATATATATAATCATAGGCTATTTTGGGACTATTATTATAAGCTATTTTATATAATATTTGATGATTTTTGTAAGTATTAATGAAGAGACATATGACACCATGATGGCTTATTTTTGAGAGAAGCAATATAATTATATGAATATGATATATGACATGATTTAAATTACGATAAATGAATATATTATAAGTTATTTTCATAATATGATAAATGATTTTTTATATGATATTAATGAGGGAACACATGACAGTTTTTTTTTTTTTTTAAGAAACTATATTACAATATGGATATGTTATTTGATATGATTAAAATTATGATATATAAATAAATGATAAGCTATTTCATAATATGATATACTATTTTATTTAATATATGATATAATTTTTGTAAGTATTAATGAGTTGACACATGGCAGCATCTAGTTGAATACATATATACACTTGTATATAATAATAAAATAAAAATGTACATATTTACAAAGAAATTTGACCTCAAAATGATAGAAAGATTTATTAAGGATAAAAAAGCAGCGCATTTAGTGTTATTGAACATGAAGTACAAAATGAATTAATATAAATAAATATCGATAATTATTATTAATAATTTTGTTAAATATATAGTATTTGTAAGTTACATTGGCATATACTCCTTTAAAAATTCGTCTCCAAAATCACATATCTTTAGTCAAGTGTAGCTTTGACATAATTTGAAAATTTTAGAGATCGAAAATTAATATCCGAACAACTTTAATTAAAAAAATAAATAACTAAAGCTAGATCTCATATATAGCAATTTATTGTCAATAACACAAAAACATAAGCACACACTTTTACTATTTCTTTGAATCAAATCTCTATAATTGCTGTTAATTATTTCTTTTAGACCGCGCGATAATGAAAATAAAATTAAAACTCATATGCAATCAAAGTTATATAAACATAAAATTTATATTGGAGAATGAAAGAGGAATAGAGAATTACTTGTGATAAATATGGTAAGTACTGAACCGTATGTATGTTGCTTGTTCTATTAAAAGGCTTATTTGAGAAAGATGAGCTTTCTCTGACAATCATTTTATCTTTTTCCTATTGGCATGAAAAGAATTAACAAAAAAAAAAAAAAAAAAGTTCACAGGAAAACTATTTGCTTTTTGAGTTGAAATGAGTGAAATTAACAATGAATTTATACTACCAATGGGAGTTAATATCATTTATTAATAAGTATGTTAATGTTATTTTTTCAAGGAAATGATCCAGCGGTGATGGTCCGCTGTTAAGTATAACAATCGATCATATAGTAGTGATTTAAGCCAATGTCTTTTTTATTTTTAAATAATTATTTTTCATGTTAAGAATCCAACAACTTAAATAAGTTTACAGTGGGAAATGTTTTGCACTTATTAATTAAGTATACATAATGATTTGTTAATGTACTATTCATTTTTATTTACTAATGCAAACGTTTTTGATTGGTTTATTTCGTACAACTTGTTGCTCTAGTATATAGTGCACCATAAGCATGATTGTATACAATCACAACTCTGTAATAATAACTTTTATGATTTGATATATCACATTTAGATTTTTTAAAATCTTAATTATAATTGCACATTAACTTAGATATTTATATTTCTATACACGATAGAAACGTGATTGTATACAATCACAACATTGTAATAATAACTTATATGATTGATATATCATAGTTAGACTTTTTAAATCCTAATTATAATTGTACATTAACTTAAATATTTATATTTCTATATACAGTAGAAATGTGATCGTATATACTATACAATCACAACTTTATAATAATGACTTGTATGATTTGATATATCATAGTTAGATTTTTTTTAAAGTGGCTTGATAGTAAATGATATTCGTTCAGCTTGATAACGTCTCAGGTTCGACCGTAGGTGGTATACAACAAAAAAATCTTTATACTTAATTTAGCCCACCCGAAAAAAAGGTCTTGTTGTCCTGCTTCGCCACCGGTACATACCATATAATTTTTACCATTGAATTTAATCAACAAGCTTGTAAACTAATGTACGTAATAATCATATAGCCAAAATGTATATTGAGTTCTTCGTGGGTCCAATATGATTATTGATATATGTGTGTAATAAAATCGATCTCCCATTATACTAAAATAAAAAACTAGATCATTCTTTGTAAATTGAGATATTGGTAATTGAAAGAAGAAAAAAAGTTAAAATTGAGATGATAATAAGAAAATATAAAATTAATAATTAAGAATATCAGTTAAAAAAAACCAAAAAAAATCAATAAGGTTTTTTTTTTTTTACATAAATTTGAAATTAGAGAGTTATTTTTAAAAATAATCAAACATTAGGGAGGATGGTGTGTGCAAATCTCCCTTATTTTGGTTGATAAGTTTTTTTTTTTTTTTTTATAATTTTTTTAAATTTATTTATTTTTACGTTATCTATCTAAACCAGGTTTTTTTTTTTTTTTTTTTTTTGAAGCTGTTGTCATTGATAGGATTTGAACATCTGATTTGGAAGTTTAGGGGGGTGTATTCAATTAGGATTAATTAGGATTCTTGAAGACATTTAAAGACATTTTTTAAGTGACAGATTTTCATGGATTTCTACAGACTTTTATAAATCCGCATGGACTTTCATTGATTTGTTTAGACATCCATCTCAGACTTTTATAGATTTGTTTAGACATCTATCTCAGACTTTTATGGATTTGTTTAGACATCCAATGATTTTCATGGATTTGTTATCTCTAACTTATATATCAATAGTAAGCTAATTATAGCTAATTATCAAAAAAAAACCTTTGAAGTTGGAATGAGCAAAATTTGATACACCAGTCAATCTATATTTACGTATATATATATTTTGAGGTTGTTGCTGATGAAAACAAAGCGATTGAATTGAATCCAAAATTGGCTAAGACTTTCATGAATTTGTTATCTCTGACTTATCAATAGTAAGCTAATTATAGCTAATTATCAAAAAAACCTTTGAAGTTAGAATGAGTAAAATTTGATACACCAGTCAATCTATATTTGTGTATATATATAGTCTGAGGTTGTTGCTGATGCAAACAAAGCGATTGAATTGAACCAAAAATTGGCTAAGGCTTATCTGCGTAAAGGCACTGCTTGCATGAAGTGTAGATGAATTATTTTTCTTTAAAATAAAATGCTAATAAAGAGTTTTTCAAAAAAAAAAAAAAAAAAGCTAATAAAGAGTGAGCATTTTGGTGTTTGATTGAAGGCTCTACAGATTAATTTGGTGTTGTTTTGTGCAATTCTGGCACGTAGTGAGTTTTGTACTTGTTATACTGTATATAATTATGTGACTGCAACATATTCTCACATATATAATTATGTGCAGTTTTTTTTTTTTTTTTTAATTCACAGAACATACTGGGGATGGAAGCTTATTATTCTCACATGCATCGGTTTTTTTTAATTTTTACATATTAGTGCTTTTCGTTTCTGATTTGAGAGAGAGAGAGGGAAAGCAAAATCCACCAAAATCTTTGAGGAGAAGGCTGGACATGTTATGACATTTGATATTTATATCTTTCACCATCAAGTCCACCAAAATCCATCAAAATCCATGACTTAAGAAAATCCTTTAAAATCCAGTCCTAATTGAATACACCTTGATTCTTGTAGACATTTTTAAAGTCCCAATTCAATACACCTGGATTTGGAAGGATTCTTTAATACCACTTGATTCATATGGACTCTTTTAAAGTCTTTAAATGTCCAAATTGAATACACCAGGATTTATAATGTCTTTAAATGTCCTCAAGAATCCTAATTGAATACACCCCCCTTAGTTTACTCTTATCTACTACCCAAGTCCCAAGTTCATCCATTTGCCAGCTAAGCTACACTCATGATGGTTGATAAGTTTAGTTTCTTGGTGATTAGTAATCTAATGAAAAAATCTAATATAGTTGAACCAAATGCCTAATGTGACCTTCACTTTTAATTTAGTGTGCTTTACTAATTTTTTATATTTTTTTTCACTCTTTGAAAAATAATTGGGCGTTTTCATATTGCAGATCTTCTCCATTTTGGTCACTTATTTCATTTGAAATTTGACACCAGTTAATTAATCACAATATCACACCACTAACATATTATAATTTATAAACCTCAATAACCAAGTCAAAACCAATTTAACATGAGAGAGTAAAATAACACTTGGAAATTCCATTGAAAAAAAAAAAAAAAAAAACACTTGATCTTCTATACCAATCCCCACCCCCAGAAAATTACCAAAAAAAAAAAAAAAAACCAGTAAAATTAATCTTATTAACATTCCACTGTGGTTTTTTGGACCGATATATCATTCTTCTCATCGATATCTATCACCACATCACCAACACCACTGCCACCATTGATTATACTTCCGGGCAATTTCCTCTTCGGCTTAGCTTCTTGAAGCATCAGCACAACGTCTCTCATAGAGGGTCGGTCGGCCGGGTTCCGACTAGTGCACAGCAATGCAATTCTAAGCATTTGCATCATTTCCTCCCTAACAGATGCACAGGATGCCCCAGCATTCTTGTCCAAAATGTCACCAACACCATCTTTATTCTTGATCTTAGACCTCACCCAATCCACAATGCTGTTTCCGTCCCCAAATTCCGAATCCACCGACCGCTTACCGCAAATAATCTCCATCAACACCACCCCAAAGCTGTAAATATCACTCTTCTCGTCAACTTGCAATGTATAAGCATATTCTGGAAAGAAAAAAACAAAAAAAAAAGTTAATTAATCAGTGATTCAATACAACCAGGAACACCATAAATAAAGTCAATGGACATAATCATGGTCAATGTCGAAACATATACTTAATAGGGGTCCATTATATCATACGGTGGACCATGCAAAAACAAAAATCACTTGAATAAAGAAAAAGCTTAAAGGAAAAGGGACTCCAATCACGCGCAATAGTCCACCACCACACCACCATGAACTCTCAAACTGTTACAAAAATAGCACAACACAAAAGGAAAACAAAGTGTTTTTTATTTTTATTTTTTATTATAAATAATTCGTGATTTGGGGAAAATTACACAAATGAATCTACAAATTTTATAGGGTTATTGGCATCAGTTCCCCATGAACTTTACACGAGTTTGTATTTACCCCTTGAACTTTTTTTTAGACATTAAACTCCATGAACTTTCATTTATTAACAAAACATGACTGTAAATACCTCTCAAACAGGCGTTTAAGGGATAATAAACCAAACTGTTTGCTAATAAATGAGAGTTCAGGAAATTTAATACCTAAACAATATTTCAAAGGATAAAATACAAACTTGCGTAAAATTTAGGAGGAACGGTGCCAATAACCCTTACTGAAATGTCAACAAAGAAAAAGAGAGATATGGTATGCTTTTGAAGCCGAAATGAGCCGCCCAAATACGATAAATGTGTGTCGTTATAAATTTTTTAATTAGTTAATTAAATTTTATTATGGATAAGAATAAGAATAAATTAAATAAAAAATCAGGTTAAATCGAATGTCAAATCTAGTACTGTGATGATCATATAAAGAATGACATCGATACGATTGATAGTCCAATTTAAACTAAACGACAAGTGGATAGCTAATAATAACGATCCACTAACTAAGATGAAAACTATTAGTTAATGCACAAACAAACAAGCACATTTCTCAATTCAGTTATTGAAATATCGCTAAAGTACGCCAGGTGGTGCAATATAGCAAGTATTGCGTCAGCCAAAAGAATGAACTAAACTAAAAAAATAAAAAATTCTTGTTCGTAAATCGTACGTACGTACGTACCTGGTGCAATGTAGCCGTAGGATCCGGCAATGACAGACATGGACTCATCGCTCTGGATCAGCTTAGCAACCCCGAAATCTGCCACTCTGGCCTCCATCTCACCGTCCAAAAGTATATTACTAGGCTTCAGATCACGGTGAACGATGACAGGGTCACAGTCATGGTGAAGATAGCAAATCCCTTGAGCTACCCCGAGTGCTATCTTGTACCTCGTCACCCAATCGGCGATCAAGTTGTCTCCTTTGTTCTTGCCATGCAATAAATCGTCGAGGTTTCCGTTTGGCATGTACTCGTAGAGCAGCATTGTACACTCTCTGTTGCTGCAGCAACCTAACAATCTCACAATGTTTCGGTGCCTCACGTTTCCTAAAACATCCACCTCAGCAAGAACCCCTCTCCTCCGTCGGATATTCTCCTTGTGCTTTCCCCAGAGCTTCTTAACCGCTATGATCTCGCCACCTGGCATTTCCGCTTTGTACACTGTCCCTGTGGACCCCATCCCTAGTATCTTATCAGTCATAGACAGGCACTCCAACACGTCATCTGCCGTGAAATTCAACCTCTGGAACGCCGTTAGTTTCCACGGCCCGATTTCCCGGTCTCTGTCGAAGTTACGGCTGTAATTCGCGTGGAAGCACCGTGTCCCGGCGACGAGAACGAACAAGCCGATGCCGAAGGCGGCGGCCATGATCCAGACAATTGCTCCGGCCGTCTTCTTCGGCTGCTGCTGGCGGTTGCGCAACTCGACGTCGCCGGAGGCGAGACCGTCAGCAGGACAAGCCTTCGTCAAGATCCTCCCACAGAGGCCTTCGTTGCCGGAAAATGAGGACGGATGAAGATTCGGAAATATCGTACCGGAAGCCGGAATCGGTCCCGTTAACAAGTTATAAGACACGTTAAAGCTCTCTAACGTTCTACAGTTTTCGAAACTTGAAGGGATTGTACCGGTGAGAAAATTGTGAGAGAGATCGACATCTGTAATCGACGGTAACGCCGAAATCTCCCAAGGAATAATTCCGGTGAGCGAATTCCGGCTCAAGTTCAATAGAAGAAGCTTTTCACAGTGACCGATATCCCAAGGAATGCTACCACTAAGCAAGTTATCATGCAATTCGATCTTGTAAATACTTTTGCATCCGATAAAATCCGGAATTTCGCCGATAAGTTTGCTCGAATATGCCGATAGAATCTTCAAATTAGGCGCGCTCCAGATATTACTCGGCAAAGCAGTCCTAAACGAGTTTCCAGAGATGTTCAAGTACTCGAGCCTCGGTGCATTGCCGAGATCGCGAGGAATTTCACCGCTGAAGTTGTTGCTTCCCATCTCCATGTACGATAAGTTTCGTAGAAGACCGAAACCGTAAGGAATGGATCCGTTGAGTTGGTTGTTTTGGATTCTCAGTCTCGATAGAGAGGTGCAATTTGTTAGACTTCTCGGAAGCTCGTTCGTGAAATTGTTGGAGAAGAGAATGAGTTTGAACAATCTGTTACCGTTACAAAGAGTTGGCGGGATTGGACCCGTGAGCGAGTTTGAAGACACGTCAACGTGTAATAACTTGCCGTTAGATCCGAGATTTTGTGGAAGAATTCCGGTAAGTGCATTGTTCCACAAAAGTAAAGTGTTCAATTCCGGTAAATCGGCGATTTCGGCCGGTACATCTCCGGTAATTTCATTTTTCATCAGACTCAATCTCGTCAGCCATTTCAAGGAACCTATACCTTTCGGGATTGATCCGGAGAGTTGATTATCGGACAAATCGAGTGCCGTTACGGCTTCCAAGTTTGTGAAAGTCACCGGGATTTCGCCGGTGAAACGGTTCTTGAACAGCAACATAGTCTCGAGTTTCGTCAGATTACCGAGTTCCGGTGTGAGACTACCGGAGAGATTGCAGTTGGAGATGTCCAAGTACTTGAGATTCGAAAGCGAACCATATTCAACTGGCACTCTGCCTTGGAAATTGTTGTAACCAATTTCGATTCGCTCGATATGAGTCAACAATCCTAATTGTGGTGGTAGTGGTCCTTGAAATGAATTTCCTGCCAAGTCCAGAAACCTGAGTCTCGGAAAACTTCCATATTCCACCGGAATTTCACCGTCGAAGTAGCTTCCACCGAGGTTGAGCTCCTCCAGAAACCGTAGCTTGACAAATTCTTGCGGTGGAGAACCCGTGAAGCTGTTACTATACGCATTGAAGACTCTCAAGAACTTGAGGTTTGAAATACCAGGTGGGAAAGTTGAGTTGAACGAGTTGTGGTTGATATCGACGATTCTCAGCTCTGTTAGCTCGAAAATGGCTGGTTGGAGAGGTCCATCGAGTGCATTTTCACTCAAATTCAAGTGGGTTAAGCTCGACAAGTAGCTGATCTCAGCTGGAATGGGACCTGAGAGACTCATCCGAGAGAGATCAAGCGAAGTTACCTGAGCTGTTTTGGAGTCACATTTGATTCCTGACCAAGAACACCAAACAGGGTCTTGAAAATCAGGCTTTGAAAGTGAAGGTGTTGGGTCCCAGTCATGGAATGTATCAGGAGGACCTTTGAGAGAAGATTTAATGGAGAGAAGAGAGATTAGTTGGAGAGGAAGCTGAGAGTTTTTGGTCACATCAGAAGAGTAAACCAGAGGAGCTTTGAACAAGAACAAGAACAACAACAAAAGAGAGAATGAGAAAAGAAAAGAAGAAGAAGAAGAAGAAGAAGAAGAATGAGGTTTTTTCATGGTTTAATTTTTGAGGAAGATTATGGTTGAGAATGAGAGTTGTGTGGTGGTGTTAACAGAGGTAAATTTAAGGGAATGGAGGTTTTGATTATTATGGAGAGAATTGCTTTTTTGGAGTGCTGGTTTCTCAGGGTGTTTCATCATGATCATCATTGATTTCTTTCTTCTTTTTTTCTCTCTTTTGAATATTTGCAATTCATCAGTGGATTTTCTTGGTGGGCAGCAGCATGAAGATGGAAAAAAAAAAAAAAAAAAAAGGTAGAGTAAATACTACCACTTCTTTCACTTCTAGTTCTTCATTTTTCTTTCACTTGTTTGTATAATAATATATGGCTTCAACTCATACTGCTACTGTTCTTTTTCTTTTTTTGGATTTTCTTTCTTTTTCTCTCTCATCTGAGTATTTTACCTTTGTCTGCTCTCCATCTAATACTTTTGGGTTTCTTGGATTTCTTTTTTCCTTTTCTTTTTTTTTTTTCCTTCCACTTTTCATCATTCCTTGTTTCCTTTATCTTTGGCTAACAAATTGATTAAATATGGGAAACAGTGGAAATGTCCCTCACAGGATCCAAGAAAGTCATTTCAATTTCCCACCATATTCCAAAATTCTTGTTTAAATATTCTGTTTTCTTCTCCTTTATTTATTTTTTTAGACTCAAGTTCTTAATTTTGGAAAATGTTATTTATATGTCATTCTAGGTTTTTTTTAAGTACTAATTCGGTTATAAGCCTTATAATTTGTATATTAAATGTCTTTTTAGATTATTAGCTAGTGAGTTCTATGGCTTGTATATAAGTCTAGGTCTATCCTAATTAAATAGACACGTTTTGGATCATGGGTAAATAGTATTTGTGTGGTGCTCATGACGATCCAAAATAAATCCGTTAGAGTGAAAGACGTGTGCGTAAAGTATAAAACAGACAATATCTACTTGGTAGGTCTGGACTGTTACAAATTGCATATCAAAGATTAAAAGGTTATTTATTTTTTAAGAGACGTGCATTGATGTTCAAAGATTATATATGAATCATTTTATTTAAGTTTTAGATTCTTAATATGGGATTTCGAGAATGAAACACGAATCAAATCCGAATATGCCATCAAGCCAACTTCACCTTGCTTTCACAATTATTGTTATATTTCTATGTTTGTATCAATTTGTTCATTAGTTCTATTGTGTTAAAACCCTTAACTTAATCCACTAAAACAGGGTGTCTATGTGGTGTAAAATTTTTCTTATCAACCCAAATGTGATTCATTTCATTAATTGTGTAAAAGACTTACAATTTTATTCAATTTATATCGCTTCGTATATTAATACAATAATTTTTATATAATCCAAAAAATTAACTCAAAAGCTATTCCAAATGATACAATAATTATTTTTAGCCACAAGGTGCTTGCCTTGGTGATCCAAGGCTTGGGGATAAAAACCGAAGTCCTTGGTTCTACTCTTGGCAATCACATTGTGGCCAGCCTTCAAGACGCTTAGCTCTGCTAGTGGAAGGACGGACATGGGGTTAACGTCAGCGGTTCGAATCCTATCCAGACGGGGGTGGGTCCTGGTTTACCCGCTTGCATCGTTGTGGGGCCAGTGGTGCGGGCCGAAGTTTCTTATCTGTCCTACACCGCGTCCAACATATAGGCCAAAGTGGGCCACGCAGTTGGGGGTCACGCTCCCAACATACAGGTCAGGCGAGTATCACGCAGTTGAGGGAGGACAGGCGGATATGTGCCCGGACAAAGTCCGGAATCCTCGATACTAAAATATATATATATACGGCAATCGATTTGTTATTGATGTGTCATTCGTCACATCATATATCGATACGGTAATCTAAGTCATTTGCAACATTATTTGAATTAATTTTTAAAATTGTATAGTGTTATTCAAATTAAATAATGACAAACATTCCACCCCTATTTATTTCCAATTTAGAGGGTCGAGTGAAGCGATATTGATTGTATGGACCACAAATCCATTCATGGGGCATTACCATGTGTGTTTACTAGATAGAGATCTAAATAAACAAAACATTCGTCTATTTTCTCTACAAAATCATTGATGAAGAAATAAGAATACTATAATAGGAAGATCTTGGGGCCATTTATTTATTTAAAGGAAAAAACAAACAGTTTGATTGGCGATCATCACCATTTGATTCGATGACATTTTCATCTTGTTTCACACATTTCCCTCTCCCCAGTCAATCATTATACCAAAAATTCGAAGATCAGATGGCTCGCAATCCCGATAAATTATAATACACATGTATGGACCGTATAGCTTTCTTAATTAAATGAGAATAAATTAATAATATAAAACACTCTATTTAATAATCTAGAAATCTTCCATCAAAATAATAATAATCTAGAAATCTGTGCACATTCCCACTTAGGGGGTATTTTTTTTTGTCTGAAGTGTTAAAAGACTATAGTTTGTTTTCTTTTCAAATCTTAAATTTTGCTCCACATATTTTTATTTTCTTACTTTATTTTAATTTTATATTTTGATAGTAACTTCATTAAGTTTATTTTAAATACAAATATATCAAATTAATAATCGTTAAGGGTATTAGTGTCTTTTGATTAGTTTTCAAGATCATCAGACCTCGTAAATAAAAAACAAACACGTTACCCAAATTCAGATTTCAGACACTTTTCAAAAGTTCAGATTTAAGACCAAAAAACAAATACCGCCTTAGTTCATGAGGTGCAGCAGCCGTTCAACATTAGTACTACGGGGTTCGAGTTCCACGGTATATATTTTACAAATATATGTGAGGAGTTTTCTCCCCACTTGTTTGGTATCAAATTTAAAATAATAATAATCTAGAAATCTTATTTTAAAAAACTATCATCCTATGATGCTTTTTTTATAAGTATTACAAGAATCATGAGTTTGTCGGGACTTGCCAAAATCAAACGCTACATGTATGATCCGAAAATCTATTTTCATAACGAGAGATATCTATTCCCATAAAACTGGGGCCTATTGAAATCAAACTTTACATGTGCGACTCGAAAATCTACTTCTATAATGGGGGATATGTACTACAACAACATAAGAAAGAAAACTCCACGCATATACTTATAAAATACGGATAATGGGATTCCTACCCCAACTTGGATTGAAGGGTGTGCTAAGAGGTGATATGTTTATCCCATAATTCTATTATGTTATATCAACGAATATATATATAATAAATAATATAAAAAAAGTCTTCAAAAAGTTGGCGCGGGTGTTTTGAAGTTGACAGGAAAAGACCAAATTATCCCTTAATTTATTGGTGAGGTTGACAGATATTTATTTGAAATTCCTGCGACAAGTACTGAGTAATCTGGTCATTATTGTCAATTCACCAGGAAGAATATACTAAATTTCTAGTTTGTTCTTTTCTGTCTAGTTTGACTTGAGTAAAGGTATGACTCCATGATGACCATTTATTTACTTTGCATCATTAATGCTATTAAGAATATTTCTCTAGATAAACTTTAAATCTTCAAACACAATCATCTAATTTTATTATTTAATTCTGCATACTTCCATCTAACATCTTTTTCCATCTACTATTCATCCTTTTTTTAAAAAAAAAATTTTAAGTGAGTAATATTAAAGAGGGGAGGGTGTAAATGTGTAATTGGCTTTGTGTTAGTTTTTTAAAAAAATATTACAATTAGGAACCCAAAATCTATAAGTTTAAAGGTGAGAGGTATAACACTAGGTCAATTTCATTTCGACTGAGTATGGCTATTGGCTAGGGATGTCAACGGATTGAATCGGGGTTAGATTGACATTCCTTATACCCGAAATTCGGTTAAGGTGATGTGCTCTATACTTGATCCGAATTTTGATTTCTGTCCTATACTCAAATTTGTTTGAGGGCGAGATGATCCATACTGACCCGAACTGACTCGTTATATATATATTAAAAATGCTCAAATTGCTAAATATTTAAATTTACCATATAATTGAATTTTAGGAAATTAACTTAAATTTACCATATAATTGAATTTTAGGAAATTAACTTAAATTTTAACATTTATTAAATTTTTAAAAAATACACTTCAAATTAATAAATATACTTAAATTCAAACATATAATTAAATTTAAGTATAAACTAAAAATAAAGATTGAAACTTAAAGTTTAACGTGCGTAAAAAATCATACATAAATTTAAATTTAATATATTACAACATTTAAGTTCATTAAACCTTAAATTTAAATATAAAATACAATTATGCAAACAGATTGAGAGATTAAGGTTTTGTTTTTTCTTTTATATTTTAATATTTTTAAAAATAATTATATAAACACCAGGTCAAACGAGGAGGATAGGGATATAATGATTTGATTCATCCTCCTGACTCGATTACCTGATCAGGTCAAAAAATTTGATCATGACCTGACTCGTTATCAGTTTGAATCACTCCAAACTCGCCCCAAATGGAGCGGAAATCCGCAAGTTAGGTAGCATGTTGGGAATTGCTGTCATCCCTTAGTAAGCCTCTCACATCTAGGAATGACAATGGGTCGGGTTCGGGCGGGGTTGGGAAAAACCAAACCCAAACCCACGAAAGAAAATGACATCCAGACCCACCCACGAACCCACGAAATGTAGCGGGTTTGGGTTTCACTTGTAGATTTTAGCAACATCCAGACTCGCCCACGAACCCGCGAACTCCTAAGGATTTGTTGTTCCAAAGCGACTCACTCATGTGTGCATAACTCGGTCCGAGTCAAATCCAGTTACCGACAGTCATGTACGTTAGTTTTCTTCAATCATACTTTAGAGAAAAAGAAAAAAATAAGAACAAAAAAAGGCTTAAAAAATGTATGAGAAGAAGAATATATGAAGAAGATGAGTTTTAATTTTGAAGAGAAAATGAAAAAAATAAAATAAGTTGCAAATAAAATAAACGAAGAAGATGATTTTTAATTTTGAAGAGAGACTGTGTGTGGGATAAGAGAAGAAGATGAAAAGACTGAAGATAAAAAGAAAAAGAAAAAAAAATAATGGAAAATATTTTAAAATCTGAAAAGATAATGGGTTCAACTGTCTATGATGTGTTGTGATGTGCCCAATAAAACACAAAAACAAAATTTAAAAGTAATTATTATAATATTGTTTGTTAAATAATTATTAAATCAAACGGGTTCACGGGTTTGGATTTAGTATTTTTTCCACACCTGAACCCGTGACGGGTTGAAATTTCAAACCCAAATCCACCCACGGGTTCTGTTATCACATACCAAACCCTCTCCATACGGGTTGGGTTTTGGGCGGATCCCACGGGTTCGGGTTTAATTGTCATCCCTACTCACATCCACATTAATAAAGTTGTAACTTCGAATTATGTTGTATCCCCTATTCATGATCATTAAATCTATCATCATAAAGATACAAATGGGCTTTAGTGTCTAATCCAACTCTAGTCTGGCTGAGTACTCCAATAATTACTACACCTAAATGTATTGCTGAGTAACCATTTTTATTTATTTCGTTAGCACTTTGAGGGTTTATCAATGTAATTTCTTCTCTTTTGTTAACTACTCCAATTGTAAATTCATCTTTGTATACATACAAACTACTTTTAAAGCTATATAATATTCCTTCTTGATATAGATTCTTTTTCCTAACTTGTCTAAATCCTACTTCAAGCATTTTATTAACATCTTCCTCTTGGATTAAATCTTCTGTTTTTTCTATTATTTCTTTCCCTTTATTACTATAATTTAGGATATTTCCAATTCTACTGGCGACTGGTACTCTTATACTAGATGTTCTTGCTAGTTCCATTTTTGCTAAATTGGTAATAGTCTTTTTAAAAAATAATAATAATAGACTACAATAAAAATCCGAAATTGGAATCCTAGAAAATGTTACTATAAATATAATATAGTTTTAATGGACTAATACTTGTTTATGTTTTAATCATTGGACTGTTTTGATTATTTATTTTTAATATAAGAGAACAAAGTCTAATTTTGTCTCTTTGATGAACCGAATAAAACTAGCCACCTGATCACAATCTTACGGTTGTGCAGAAGCCACGTATAAGAATAAGACAACAGGTCAGTCTGTTATTACTATGAAGATAATCCTTAAAAAAAAGTAATAATAAATAATCAAATAAATTTTAAATCGAAAAAGACAGTTTCGTAGATCGAGAACTACATGCAAAATCTTTCTTTACATTTTCTGTAGTGTGTAGTCTGTATTCGACAGATAGAAGAATCGTTTCAATTTCAATTTTCAACAGAATGTAAAACATTTTGAAAAAAAAATAAATTAATTTTTGAGTTAATTATAAATTTAATTATATAAAGAGAGCAGAGAATAAAAAACAAAAACAAAAAGTTGGATTTGAAAATAAATAAATAAATAATATAGAAAACAGAATTAAAGTGTTTTTCAGTCTTATGAAAGAAATGTACGTATATGTCTTGTTGATTCTTGAGGGCCTTTTGGGAATTGTGTTGATCTTCTGTAGACTGAGTGACTGACTGCTTTTTCATGCATGTTTCTCTACAGCGCATGCTTGATGAAGTTTGAACTTGAAAGCATGGGCAGTGTAGGTCCACTGCTATTCCATTTCTTTTTCTTTGAAATTTTATTGTTTATTGTTTAATTAATAAAATTAAATTTCTATTTTTTTTTAAGAAATTAAATTTCCCATACTTAATTCATTTATTTATTTTGACACTATCTATACATCCATCTAGAGCAAGTATTTTTTTGAAACTTTTTACTATCGGTAGGATTTGAGCCACTGACTGAGAGTTATTTACCCAAGCTACAAGCCCGTCCATCTACCAATTAAACTACACCCCTGGGGACCATACTCAAGTCATCTATGATAAGCAATATTGGTAGGGATAAAATTGACGTATTATGTGAAGTTTAATTCAATTTTTATAACTTATTATGATTAATTCGATGTTCGAGTAAAGATGATACAATTGGAACTTGCATATATAACACTGTACCAACCTCACATCATGTGATAATTTTATTAGGGTTAACAGCACTAGACCCCCCTGAACTATAAGCGAATTTGCAAGTTACCCCCTAAACTTTTTTTCTGGACAATTTACCCCCTGAACTCCCATTAATTGGCAACAACTGAAGGAATAGTGACGGACGTCAGAGGCAAATTACATTTACATACCCTGATTATATGTATAATTGCATTAAAACTGAAAAAATATAATAATATCACACAAACACCCTTTGACTTGTTTGACTAATGTCAAAAAAATAAAAATAAAAATATTAATAATTTAAAATAATAATAATAATAATAATAATAATAATAACAACAACAATTAGGGGAGTGTATTTTATATATTTAGCATATATTTAATTTATCTCCAAATTCTTTATATCATCAACACCATCAAACCAAATCAAAAAAAAAAAAAAATCAAAAAATTCATCAACAAAAAATGAAAAAAAAAACTGATATTAAATTTATAATTAATTAAATTTAAAAATAAAACTAAATAAATTTATAATTAGTGAACTAGTTAACCTTAAATTTAAAGGATTTTTTTTTTATTAGGTGGAGATCCAATCCAGATTGGATCCCAACCGTCTATCGCATAGATGGATGGTGGAGATTAAGAATTGAATCAAAAAGGAAAAAAAGAAAAAAAGAAATTTTGATATTAAATATTTATGGTTAAAAAAATTAAAAAGAAAAAATCTTATGAAAAAGACAAAATATTAAAAACAAAAAACAAAAAACCAATAATAATAATAATAATAATCTTTATTCATATTAATTTCTCTTCCGATTATTGGTCCTCAATCTTGGTTTTTGGTTTTTTGTTTTTAATATTTTATCTTTTTCATAAGATTTTTTCTTTTTAATTTTTTTAATCTTAAATATTTAATATCAAAATTTCTTTTTTTCTTTTTTTCCTTTTTGATTCAATTCTTAATCTCCACCATCCATCTATGCTATGGACGGTTGGGATCCAATCTGGATTGGATCTCCACCTAATAAAAAAAAAAACCTTTAAATTTAAGGTTAACTAGTTCACTAATTATAAATTTATTTAGTTTTATTTTTAAATTTAATTAATTATAAATTTAATATCAGTTTTTTTTTTCATTTTTTGTTGATGAATTTTTTAATTTTTTAATTTTTTTTTTATTTGGTTTGATGGTGTTGATGATATAAAGAATTTGGAGATAAATTAAATATATGCTAAATATATAAAATACACTCCCCTAATTGTTGTTGTTGTTGTTGTTGTTATTATTATTATT
The DNA here is from genome assembly GCA_008009225.1 of Acer yangbiense. Lineage (NCBI taxonomy): Eukaryota > Viridiplantae > Streptophyta > Magnoliopsida > Sapindales > Sapindaceae > Acer > Acer yangbiense. The sequence continues at coordinate 59,074,534 of CM017762.1, read as the reverse complement.
ATTATTATTATTTTAAATTATTAATATTTTTTTTTTTATTTTTTTTTTGACATTAGTCAAACAAGTCAAAGGGTGTTTGTGTGATATTATTATATATTTTTTTTCAGTTTTAATGCAATTATACATATAATCAGGGTATGTAAATGTAATTTGCCTCTGACGTCCGTCACTATTCCGTCAGTTGTTGCCAATTAATGGGAGTTCAGGGGGTAACTTGCAAATTCGCTTATAGTTCAGGGGGATCTGGTGCTGTTAACCCATTTTATTATTACAAACTTTTTTTTTCACGGTTGAAATTAAATGTATCAATTCAATAATGTAAATTAATCAACTTTAGTGGTTTAAATTTGTCTTAAAACGTATATTTTTAGTGTTCATTACTTATTTTAAAGACTGTATTTTGAAAATTCACCATCAAATTTAAGTTTATACACTACTTTATAGATCAATAAATCTTATTAGATGACTAACATGTCAAATATTTAAAGAAGTTATAACTTTAAAAAATAATATATATATATTTTAAGAAAACAATAAAATTTGTAAAAAGTAATGAATAAACTTGTTATTGCTATATATAAAATACTTAGGGGTTGTTTGTTTTTTTCACTTAAAACTTAATGAGTCTGAATTGAACTCAATAAGTTGTTTTGTTTGTTTTTTTAAGTTGTCAAACACTTAAAAATATCAAAAAACAACTTAAAATTAAAAAGTAAGATATCCTGACTTTTAACTTAATTCCAAATCACTATATTAAAATTAAAATATTCTCTTCCAAGTCTATCATCCCAAAGAAGATATATTTCCAAAATTATCTTAATTTGATATGGTATAGAATTTTTTCTTTTAACATATTTCTTATTTTAAATGGGTTTTAGAAAAGAAAAAAAAAACCCTAATTAATTATCATACTGAAATTTGTCAAGGATTGAACAATTGAATTTCTCTCCTACCAAATCTCAGTAAGAACTTTTATTTTTATTTTTTATTTATTTATTTATTTATTTTTTTTATCTAACTATTCGTATAGTGCTCGATTATATTTTGTGGCTTGAAGATGTTATATAATAATTGTATATAAAAAATTCAAGAACCTTTTTTATTTTATTTTTTATTTATTTGGTTTCCGGTGCATATGATCTAGGATACTAAAAAAATAAAAATGGTTTCATGAATTGTATACACCAGAAACGTGAACAACATACAAAATTGAACTTAAACTTGAACTTTTATTTTTGACAATAAATTGAATTTAAACTTTGTTTGCAGAACATGCAAAATTATATTCTTTGATGAATTTTTTATTTTGTTAAATTGAACTTTGTTTTTAGAAAAACATACAAAATGTTATAAAGAATTGTGCATGTTAAATTACTTCTTTTAATTAGTATGGGTATAAATATAAAATTACTTATTATCAGTCAATTTTATTTTTAAAAAACAAATATATTGACAGTACATTCAGATGTGAGAACAAAAAATGTCAAAAATTCAGGGCTGTTCAGTCTTCAAACAAACAAACAAACGACCCCTCATATTCAAATGTAAAACCTACTGAAAATTTACAATCATGATTTTAATATGCACAAATAACTCATTCAGATTTACCTCGCAAAATAAAAGAACATTTTAGATTTCTTTGATTTGATATTTATTTATTTATTATTATTATTATAGAAAATTATGATAAATGTCCGTTTAGGCACGTGAGTGATATATTGGAATAATGGAATGATAAGCGACACACGGATTTGGATCATCTCATCACTTTAATTGTTCTCAACCCCATGACTCTATAATCTACTGATAAGTATCTAATATAGCAAGTTAATGGTTTAAATTATTTATATTAATTTTTATGTTTCCGGTCTACAAAAAATAGAATTAATCAAGATATTGATTAAGTTGAGGACAATGTGAGGACAAGATAAAGTGATTTGATGATCCAAATCCAACGTATGAACATCGAGTGCAGTCAATAAGTAGTCAAAAGTACGGAAATACCCTACACAAAAAAGAAAAGAATACTGTATTACCGATTTACTGTTACTGTACATTGACCCATTTACATGTCTACATGAGCGACAAGGTACACAAAATCTGATGATAGCTGATGGAGGCACCGGAAACATTAAAAAAAAAAAATGGTGGTGGGTGCGGGACCCACTTCTCAGCTTGGGTCCACTCCGCTTTTGTCTCCCTCAAGGCTCAAACCCGAAACATTTTTTTAAAAAACAAAACAGCCCAAGTCTAGTATTGTTATTGTACAATACAAAACATATACGGTACGTACACAGCCAACACTATACCTTGAATTGGTCTCTGGTCAGGCACGTGTCAGGCCACGTGCACCAATGCCTACGACGAGAGTGACCAGCCCCACCAAAGCATTTTGGATTTGGTTGATGATCATGATGACGATGATGATGATGATGAGAATTGACGGTGACGATGATGGACATTGATGGTGGTGGTATATGGCATGGGGATGGAGGTAATGGATGTGTCCCCCACGCCACGCGTGACCGTGGATTTTTGTCTCAATTTCCGCTCTAAACTGTTGCTATCTTATAGCGCCCTATCTATGTGCCTTTGTCCCTTCGCTTTCAGCCTAAAGATATCTGTATATAGATTTTGAATGCCAGATCTTCTCACATTTTCAAGTGCGGGATCGGATCGATTCGATTCTGTAACAGTTTAGATTAGTTATGTAACGTCGGTTCGAGTGTTATAGAGTGATTTGCATGCTCTTCCAAAAATAATCTTGTCACTTTATAATACCATAGACTATAAAGTACATCCCGAATAAAAAATATGCGGAATTCCCCGCACCTGGCACTTGAAACCTCCTATATATGTCATTTGTTTTTCTTTCTCATTTTTACTTCCATCACTTTTTGTGCATGTTTTTAATTTCAGGAGACTCGTATAAGGATTGCGATTTGGTGTGTCACCTAGTAAAATCTAGAATTGGGTTCGAAAACTTAATAGCACTCTTTAAAGAGTGAGTTTTAAGACTATCACCAACTTAATAACTTAAATTTTAATAGTACATAAAGTGTGGATCTGACAAAAATACCCTTAAAACACACTAACAAAAATAAGTTTCGTGTTTTTTTTTTGTTTTTTTGTTTCGGAGACTTATTTAGTTGTTTCCGATATTTATTAGGTAGTTTTTGAGACTTATCAGGTATATTTACAAATTTCGAGACTTAATGGGCAAAAATGAAAATTTATTTATTTATTTTTTGGTCATCGTCTTCATCGAGATCTCCATTCCGACCTCCAAGGAAGGTCTTTTATCTCCGTTGATGCAGGACTAATGGAGGTTTTTGAAAAAAAAAAAAAAAAAACCTAAAAATGACATAAACGTAATAAAAGAAATAGATGAGGGTATTTTAGTTCATTGATGCCATTTAAACTTAACTTATTAAACTAGTGACATTATCAAAATTCAACGTAAAAAAAGTGATATTTCCCACCATTTCCACCTTTTTAGAATTTGCAAAGTTTGTTGTTTTTATTGAGATTAGGAGTAACTACAAACACACACTACTTATTTTCAAAAAAAATTCACAAGTTTTCCTAGAAAATGTTACAAGACTTTTCTAAAATATTATAAAATATAGAATAATTGGCACCAATGTCACCTGGAGTGTACGTGAATTCGCATGTTGCCCCTTAAACTTTTTTTTTTGGTATTAAACCCCTCGAACTATCGTTTATTGGCAAACAGTTGGGTTTATTTCTCCCTGAGAGTGGGTATCTATAGTCGGGTTTTGCCAATAAACGATAGTTCGGAGGGTTTAATATCTAAAAAAATAAGTTTAGGGGGCAACATGCGAATTCACGTACACTCCAGGGGCATTGGTGCCGATTACTCTAAAAAATATATATATAATAAATCTCTCTTAGGAGAAGGGTCTCTTTTTATTACCATAATTAGATCAATTTTTTTTTAAAAAAAAATTTTTTATTACAACATCTATTAATTCGGGATCAACTAATTTTTTTAAAATCTTTCACCATTGATAGGATACGAGCCTCTGACCTAGAAGTAATTTGCCCAAGCCTCAAATTTCAAAAGATGTGAACGGAATTTACTGGTGTAAATAGTTGTTAGTTACAGTATTTTAGAACAATTGCACCGAAGTGTAGGAACTGAAATATCTTTAATTATTGTCTAGTAACTAGATTAGCTTCTGTCTATGCTTTTTATTGTTCATAGAAACCTAGCTAGCTAGCTAGCTACTAGCTAGAATTGAAATGTTATAGTTTTCTTTAATAAAATATAAGATATCTTTTTGACTATATGTATATATAAGTATGTCACTGGATAGAGATGTTGGTGCCTTTCTGGTCGGTGTTGGATGTAATTTCCTTGTCCGCTGGATGGTGCAATGTCACTGTAATAATTTCCTTGTCTTTCTCTGGTCGGTGTTTTTTTTGAATTATTACCATGAATTCGAGATTTACTAATGGATAGATATAATAACTCAGGAAATGTAAAGAGAAGCTATTCATTCATGTCTTAGGGGGGCCAGTTTGGTATTACTTTTGAAAAGTTAAAATCAGCTTATTTTATAATTTTAACATAAAATGATGTTTGGTAAAACTTCCAAAAGTGATTAATTGATAATCTGACAAATTTTGACAGTGATTTTGAGAAGTAGGTTAGAGATTACTTCTTGAAAGTGATTATGGAATAATCTATTTTAACATTTAATGAATCTTTTAAAATATCATTATTATCCTTATGAAATCAAATTAATATCATTTATATACCTTGTTTCATCTAAAAATCAAAGATTCTAATTAAATATTGATTTAATTTATAAAATCTTTTAAAAATCTTTTTATTGTTTTTATGAATTTTTTTTTCCAATTTAAATATTCTACTTAAATATTGATTTAATATAATATAATTAATGAAAAAAATGAAATAAGATTCTAAAATCATGTCTATTTTAGTAATTGTAACTAATTTCAGCACTTTTAAAATAGAATCATCAAACATATATATACTGCTTTCGAGCTATACAGTAGTTTTAAAAGTATAATTAACCAAACATCTGCTGATTAACTTCACAGCTAATTATTCATTCAGCACAGCTAACAGTGATTATTATAAAAGTTACAGCAATACCAAACTGGCCCTTAGATTATGAAATTATCTGCTTCCGTATAGTCAACACAATCTTATTTCCTAATTTAACTTTATATAACCAGGGTGGCTCAACATATTTTAAGACCCTAAAGGGAGAAAAAAAAAGACTCTATATATATTAAAAATAAAAACAATTTTTTTAAAATAATTAACTTTTCATGCTTTTTAAGATGTAAATTTTTTAATTAAACTTTTGTTTTCAAGATTTTCTAAACTTTTTTTCAATTGATAAAAGAGATAAAATATTTATGATCTTAAATAAGTTTTTATTAATTTTAATATTGAAAAACTTCTTTTAGTTGAAGCAACTGTTTTATAGGTATTTTTAATAATATTCTATAGGCTATACATTTATTTGGAAAAGAATAGTTTGTATTTAATTTCTCTTAAGATTTTTAACTCAGAAAATAAATCAATACTATCTGTATCGGAACAACTATCATGTTTTAAAATAAATTCAAGATTAAGACAATACTTTTTAAAATTATCATCATCTAATCATTTTAATTTTTTAATATCAAATAAAAAACCAAAAATCTTTCTAAATTGTTGAAATTGCTCAAATCTAATATGAATAGAGAGCCAGTCAAATAACAACAATTAGTAAGTAGTATCCATATCAAAATTAACCACTTGATTCATCAAACAATTAGGAAAAAAATAATCTAAATTCTTAAATTTAAATTTACATACCTCAATCTCTTCTTAAGGATAATATAAATAATAAATTTAAAGAATATTGTAGACCAGAACAAAAAATTATAACAAAAGAGAGTTGTAGACATGTATTGTTGTAGATAAAAAAGAAAATAACTTTTTGTTATATAGATAATTGTTAAACGGTAAAATAGAAGTAGAAGTTTAAGAGTTTTTTTTAATGATAACGATTCTTAAAAAGTGGATACTTTTTCAAAAATTGAAAAGTGGATAATCAATAATTATTTAATATTATTAATATAATCCTATTTTCTAGGCATGATGCCTTATAATAAAGAAACAAAAAAATAAAAAAAAAACCTTCGGCATATTTTTATGATTAAGACAATAATTTTTTTTAATAATATCTTTAAAGTTTATAAATAAATGAGCCCCTATTTTATTGTCCTTTTTTGAGACCCTAACTCGTATGCTTTGTTTGCTTTGCCTTATAGCCGGCACTGTATATAACACAGTCATAAAAATATTAATTGCCTTATCAATTCAATCAAATGTACAACAACTACATACAATTATGGATAATTATATTGCTTTTGTTTTGTGCGTTTAGGTCACATGCATATATGTTGAGATAGTCCTAAGTATTTTATCGTGTTCATGATGGATGACCTAACGTGCAGAGAGTTGTCACATTAATGTGTCGGTCCATAATACAACTGTTGTAATTTTATCCCCAAAAAACAACATACATACAAAACTAGAAAAGTGAGCTTATATGCCCATGCATTCTCTGACCCATAATAATATTTAAGAGTCAATTGTGATTTTGTTTGCATATATATACAAATCGGAGCTATCATATCTCAATGTGGAAGAACTCTGGTAACATAAATATATCATAAGCAGTGAAATACCATAAATCAACATAAAGTGTGTTTTGTCACCTGTGTAACTGTGAATTCTTGTCGAAATGTACATATGAATAAGATTGTGTGTTTCAACATTTCAACTTGTCTTTTATATATGGTTCTAGCTATTTATGGAAAATATATATATTCTAAATGATTCATTGATTAAGCTTGCAACAGAATGAAAGATCGGTTGATATTTTTGAGTTCTTCCGCGTACAATAAACAAAAGCTTTGCGATGAAATTGAAGAAATCCAAATCTTCGTAAAAATTTGAAGATTTAAACAATGAAATTAGATCAAAACCGTGTTTGTTACACAATCATTTGTAATCCATGAAGTTACAAAGGTTGTGCCTGTGAACCAACCCCCTAAAGCGGAATAGGCACAAGGAAAGCGCAATAGACCGGACCAACCTACAAAAATGAAACGGTCTCTCCATAACCAGTCATCCATAATATCAAATAAGTCATTTTCATCTTTGGTAACTTTACCAAGGGCTATAGTCCTAACGGTCTTCCTATTCAACTACTTCAACCATTTCCGAACACCTTATGTTATGGCACTTTCGGGGCGTTAGAGGATTCGATCATTTCGATAGAATTTGATTTCTCATACACCATCCCTGCGAATTGGTTTCGAAGATAAAACCCTTTAGTGGTCCATAGTCTGACCCTGACCTAGCTAAATCCATGAACTCAATTCGTGTATTCCTTCCTATTCTTAATAATCGTCTCAACCTGAACCATGAATTGTCTTATAACTTATCAATCAGATAGATTAATCTTTTGAAAGAACTCTTCAATTCAAGGAAAAAGTGATCCCTTCTCTCGTTACTGGTTGATCCCCATACTGACTTCTACTCAATCTCGTTCTACCAACTAATCTTATTCTTGGCTCTTGTCCGTGAGATTGAGAAAAATCAATATTTTTATGTACTCTTTTGCTTTCTATGTATATTATTTATTCCGAAGACTTCGAATGCTCTCTTGATCGATCAGTTTCGCCCGATTGCTCTTGGTAACTTCCTGTTTAAGGTTATTACTAAAATTATTGCTGACCGCTTGGCATAAATTTACTCCCATATCATCTCTCCTAATCAATTTGGTTTCATTAGGGGTCGTCAAATTGGAGACTGTATTGCTGATGCTTCTGAATGTTTTAACATGTTGAATAATGGTAGTCGTGGTGGGCACTTTGCTTTAAAAATAGACATTCGTAAGGCTTTTGATTCCATTAGTTGGCCTTTTCTCTTCGAAGTCCTTCGGTGTTTTGGCTCCCCTCAGGGCTATTTCCCTTGTTCGCGTGGTGTGTGGCAAGGTGATCCTCTCTCCCCCATAGTTTTTTGTCTGGCGGAAGATTTTTTGAGCAGATACCTTATGCATTTAGTAGACTCGGGCTCTATGAATTCTATCTATTCTCTGGTTGGGATGCGTGCCCCTTCGCATTTTCTTTATGCTGATGATGTTATCCTCTTTTGCCGGGCTTCTCCTCAGAATTTACGAGTGATTTTAGATGCTTTTGCTCTCTATGGCTCTTTCTCGGGTCAGCGAGTTAATTGGGAAAAATCTTTCATATTTTTTGGCAAAGACATCTCTGAGCCTCGAATTACTAATTTTCTCTCAATGTCTAGGATGCGCAAGGGTGGTGATTCAATGACTTATCTAGGGGTCCCTCTTTTCATTGGTGCGCATAAATGTCGATGGTTGATCCCATGGGCTAATAAAATTAAAAGTAAATTGGAATCATGGAAGAGTTTCTCTCTTTCAATGGCAGGTAGATTATGTCTTATTAATTCAGTGATTACGGGTTCCTTCTTGCATTCATTTCAAGTTTATCGTTGGCCTTCATCTCTTTTGAAAGATTTAAATGCTGCTATTTGAAATTTTTTTTGGACTGGTTCGACCGATGGTCGTAAATCTGTCCAAGTTGCTTGGAAATCTTGCTGCAGGTCTAAGGATGGTGGTGGTATTGGTGTTAAAGACCTTGGTATTCTTAACAAAGCCATGCTTAAGAAGTTCACTTAGAGGTTGTTGACTGATGAGTCCTTCGTATTCACATATCTTCGGGCTCGGTTTTTCACTCAGGACCACAGACCTAGAACATGGTATGTTGTTTCTTCTGTTTAGCCTGGCCTAAAATTGCATTATACTCCCATGATGATTGAGTCTAGGTGGCTGGTTGGTCGTCACTCTAAGGTTCGTTTTTGGACGGATAACTGGTTGGGAGATCCGTTGATTGACCTGGTTGAAGATAGGTTTTCGTTACAGCCTCCGCTGGATTCTGTTGTGGGTGATATTTACTCAGATGCTATGGGTTGGGCTATTCCTACTTCTTTTAAAGCTTCTCATCCAGTTGTTGCTTTTGAGATTGAGAAGGTGGTGGTAAGCACTGACCCAGATTCGTTAGTTTGGACATGTTCCTTGGATGGTATTGTTTCTTGTAAATCTGTTAATGATTCTCTTTCTGAGGTTAGGAGTCCTGTTTTTTAGGTTAAGCAAATTTGGGCATATTTTATTCTTCCTTCTCGCTTTGTTTTTATTTGGCGATTGTTTCATGGTAAGATTCCTACGGTTGCCAGAGGCTTTATTTCTCCTTCTCGTTATCGATTTTGCTGTGCTGTAGAGGAAGACTTAAGACATCTATTTCTTGACTGTTCTTTTGTTCGTGGGTTGTGGGAAGCTGTTTCCTTTACTTTTGGTCATAAGCTTAAGTTGGATGGTACTTGTTTAGACCTTTGGCAAGAGGCTATGAGGGTTGTCTTTAGCACTCAAATGAAAGCTTTCTGGCGGGTTTCTATCATCACGGTTTTCTGGGTGGTGTGGTTCCTCCGGAATCAAGCTACTTTAGAGGGTGGCAAGCCTGTTTTTGCCGATGCTCTTTCCTTGATTTGGCATTCCGTTCGCGAGGCAGACTCCCTTCAGTCTGGCACTATGAAGAATTCAGTGGATGAGCTTCAGAGTCTTCATCGGCTTCATGTCTCTGGTTATCCTCCCAAAGCTCCTCGCATTTTAGAGGTTAATTGGCGCCCTCCCCCGCCGGGTTGTCTTAAGGTTAACACGGACGGGGCTGTTTTTGGTAGTCCTGGTCTTGCTGGTTATACAGGTGTTTTCCGCACATGCAAGGGTTTCATTAAAGGTTGTTTTGCTATTCCTCTTGGTGTCTGTTTTGCTTTTGAAGCTAAATTGGCTGTTCACGCTATTGATTAGGTTTGGACTTTTGGCTGGCGTCGGTTATGGTTGGAGAGCGATTCAACTTTTGTAGTGAATATTCTTCGTTCTAGGTCTCGTAAGGTTCCTTGGCGTTTGCACCCGCTTGGGATAGGTGTTTGAGCTTAATCTCTCAAATGGACTTTGCTGTCACTCATATTTATCGGGAAGGTAACCAAGTTGCAGATAGTTTAGCTTCCAGGAGCCCCACTATCGTCTCTCCTACATGGTGGTGGACCGCTACGAGTTTTTGTAGCCCTTTTATTTTCAATAATTTTTGTTGCAGACCATCTTTTAGGTTTTGTTAATCTGTTTTCTTTTTTTGTTTTCCGTTCTCTTTTGTTCTCTTTCTTTTCTATTTAACAAAATGTTGGGTTGGTCCCCAACCACCTTATCAAAATATATATATATATATATATTTATTTATTTATTTATTGCTTTCCTTTTTCATTTTTTTTAGTCTTCTTTATTATATTTCCTTTACTTTCAGATGAATAGAAAACTCCAGAGTAGCTTTTTCGCAGGTCGAAGCAAGAAATACACTTGGAATATCTTTTTATTTACTTTTCTATGTCAGATATATGTCAGAGACAAAAGAGAATTTCCCATTTTTAAATTCAATATAATATTAAATGAAATAATAAGAGACTGTAAATGAAAGTTTCTTTCTCACATCCACTTTCCTCACATTGTTGGAACAAAAAGATTGTATGCATTGATATTAAAATATTTGATACATGAAGCCATGATCTGATTTCTATCTATATAAATCTTATATAGATAGAAATCAAAATGGATCTTCTTGTGTTCTAGAATCAAAATATATTGGAAATCTCTCTTGTGTTGTAACTTGGAATAAACCTTTTTTCTGTAGAGGAACGTAATATCAAGCTATTCCTATAGAACGTTTAGGAACAAGAAGATTGAATCGGAAATATCGACAGATTCTTGTAGAGTCAAAAGAAATATGAAATAAAAAAAAGATTTACGGTTCCAATTTCATATCTATCGAATTTTAAATTTTAATATCAACATAGTGGATATAGCCATGATTCAATGGGTTAGACCATCTCCAATGCCAATGCCAATGCCAAATATGGCACAAAAAAGAGTAAAATGCTATATTTGACATATCAATTTAGCATTGTGCTCTAATGCACAACTCTATTTAAAATGCTATTTTTATTATTTTATTAATTAAAATTATAAAAGTAAACACTTATTATTAATATATTCATTATTTCTTTTAATGGTCCAATGCAAAGTTCCATTAATGCATTTATTATTTCATTTAAAATATATATAATGGTATTTTTGTAATTAAAAAAGAAGTATTTGTGGTTGTGCCAAATTTGGCATATGCTATATTGTGTGCCAAATTTATGCCAAATTTGGCACATAATATAGCATATGTCAAATTTGGCACATCATTTGGCATTGCATTAGAGGATGGTTTTTGCACCCTGTGCTAAATTTTAACATTGACACAATAATTTGGCACAACATTGGAGATGCTCTTAGGTCCACTTACTTTTTCTTTTGTTGATTTCTAATCTTTACAATGGATTTGACTGGAATAATGGAAAAGAAAAATATTGGGCGATTGAAGAAACGACTTAGCATTATCATTACTCATTATAATAAACAAATGTGAAACTTTCTTTTCGAACTAGAATTACTAGTCTAATTAGTATACTAGAACTCATTATAAGGGTAACTTTTTATCATTAAATTATATAGTTTAGAATTACATTATTATACAGTTGGTTACCTTTTTTTTTTTTTTTTTTTTTTTGTTTTTATTACAAAAAAAATAAATAATAATATCTTTATTCTTCGTTTAAATATTAATATTACAGCTTGAGGTTTTTTTTTATCAAAACGGCCAAAAAGCCCCTTATCGGATTTGAACCAATGACTTACACCTTACCATGGCGTTACTCTACCATTGAGTTAAAAGGGCTATTTTATTCAATTACTGAATGAGTCAGTAGGCGCATAAGAAAGATCTATGTATGTATATATATATATATATATATATATATATATATATATATATATATATATATGTATGTATAAGTATACACAGTAGACTCATATTAGTTAGTGTCCCCTTCGGGAACAATAATTTGGATTTATTTAAGGAGTATTTGAATTTACTTAAGGAGTATAGGTAAAAGGTAATTTTGGTTTATTGATATTGGATTTGATAAATATCAACAAAATGAATTGTTTCAAGGCCAACCCAAATGAAATTGATTTGAATTGACCTGACCCCTATCAGAACGAAACAAAATTCATTTGATGGATACATGTACCTACCAATTCGACGTAGATTCAAGATATTTTATTGAAGCATGTGCTGAAGAGATTTTGGTTGTGCTCTGAACCCAATTTTTAGAGAAAAAACAAATTTCGATAACTTGTTTATCCCCCAGATCTTCAGATTTGGATTTCTCATCTGTTAATTTCCTGGCTTAGTGTGATATGGAGATATGCCTCTCTGATCTTAACAAGAAGTTAATCAATGAATGAAAGTGGAAGAAATGAAGCTACACCTTTTTTTTTTTTTTTTAATATTAATTTTCTAGAATCTTCATAATAAAGATTCGAATGAGTGATTCATGAATATAAATGATGAAAACAAATCAAAAAATGCTATGGTATGGGATCAGAAAAGACGTAAAGATCCTTTGGATCTAGTCATACCATTCCATTATATTAACAATTTAAAAAAACTGCTCATACTATGAGCATAGTATGATGGCGGTCGGGCAATTATGCCCCCATCGTCTAGTGGTTCAAGACATCTCTCTTTCAAGGAGGCAGCGGGGATTCGACTTCATTTGGGGGTAGGTTACTACGAAAGGAAGTTGATCATGGATTATCAATAAGACTCGAATAGACTCTTTCTGGGTCGATGCCCGAGCGGTTAATGGGGACGGACTATAAATTCATTGGCAATATGTCTACGCTGGTTCAAATCCAGCTTGACCCAATAATTAATAATTTGTTGATTCATCATTAAATGATATAACCCCTTTAGTTTTCTAGAAATGGAATATATGATAGAATCAAAAAAGTCAAATTTTTTGATATATCCCCACCACTATTTTTTTATTTGTTCCATTTGTTTGGTCTCATAAATTCTGATTCTGATCTTGCTAGTGATCTAGATTTATATTAGGATTATTAAGTATAAAGTCTAATGAAAAGAAGAAAGCAAAGACAAAAAGACGTTTTTTTCGATGAAAAATGGATTCTCAATCGATTTAGCAATAATGAAAGGATTACTAATAATCAATAATCCGTGCTGCTTTCTTCTTTCACTAAAGTGTATATTCATGTGGATATCACTCACATCTCTGTTACACCGGGGCCCTATTAATTGAAATCGAAATGGTTTGAATCAAATCATAAGAATACGGATGCTGTACGTTTTATTTCTCCGGGATTGTAGTTCAATTGGTCAGAGCACCGCCCTGTCAAGGCGGAAGCTGCGGGTTCGAGCCCCGTCAGTCCCGACGGATCCAAATCCAATAAAAAAATACATAAATATCTCTCTCCATTTTCTGTTAAACTGGGTACAAATGGTATAGTTTCATTCCCCGAGGTATCCTTCTTTTTCTTTGTTTTCCAAGAAAATTAGATCATTAAAAAAAAGGAGTTTCGAACTAAACTCCTTCCTTTTTTCTATTTTCTGTTTGTTTGGGTTTATTTGTAAACCGTTTGGAAACAATGGAAGTGGAAAGCGGGTAGATGATTGTACAAGAAAGGCGGTAGGTTATCGAAAAGACAGAATGGAAAAGAATGATAAATCAAAATAAAGTCTTAAAATATAAAGGAAAGGAACTCTTTTGAGTGAATCAGGAATCTAAGTTTGTATTGGTATGTGGATAAAAGATCCGCCTATGTTATACTATTCAATTCTCGACGATAAATCGACTTGATAGCTCAGATATTGTTATTCATGATATTGATCCGATTCAATATCATTGAAATCGAATCGATCCCATTGAATTGACAGAATTGACAAACGAAAGATTTATCATCTCTATGGGATTAAATCCCGAGTTATTGCGAAGTAAAAAAAAAAAAAACGAAACGATGAGATTATGGAAGTAAATATTCTCGCATTTATTGCTACTGCACTGTTCATTCTAGTTCCTACTGCTTTTTTGCTTATAATATATGTAAAAACGGTCAGTCAAAGTAATTAAAGTGATTAATTTGAATTCCACTTGCTTTCTTAGTTCTTATCGATGATTTAAGAACTCAAAAAAAAAATCAATTTCCTAAATGCAATGAACGGACTAGAATCCGCAGTAGCCTCTAAGATCCGATAGTAATAGTATGGTCGAACGATTCATTTTTGAATCGTTCGACCATACTATCCATTTTTATTATTGTAATCTAGAAAGATACAAACTGAAACGAGATCAATCTACAATATGTATATGGATCTTCATAAATGTTAATATCAATTAAATATATAGAATGTACATAGTATCTCAATTTTATCTTTGCTTCATCTATTTGTTTCCTTTATCTATTTGATTTTTGTTGATTCCAATCAATCTGAAATAATCGCGAAGCAACTCTTATTATTTTCTAATTTATAGAAAATTAGAAAGTAATCTTTGTTTTTAGCATTTCAAAGAAGTAATTGATTGCGCGGTTTATAGATAATCCAAGGAGTTCTATGGTAACTTCTTCGGATTTCGAAATTCGAAAAGGGTTATCCTATCGATTTTGAATCCTTCAGCCATGATAGCAAACGTGTCAACAAAGCACAACAGAAATAAAAGCCAATACAATTTCGAAATGAAGAAATTTTTATTAATTCAATTTTTTAATTCGAAATTGAATTAAATTAATGAATTCAATATATTAAATAATTAATAAAGATTATTATTCTTTGCAAAATGATCTATAAAAAATCTATAAAAAAGTGATACAATTTGATTCCCCAACTCAATTCGTAGTATCTCTAGAGTCCACTCCTTCCCCGTATTAAAAGTGAAAGGGAAAATGTAAAGACTACCATTAACGCAGCCCAAGCGAGACTTACTATATCCATGTGAATTATGTCCCCTATCTCTCTGAATATGAAGGAATTATTCCATTAGTGTTTATTAATAATAGTGGAATCATTGGTATACAGAGTCAAAAGGGGACATATATTCTAAATGATTCATTGATTAAACTGGCAAGAGAATAAAAGATAGGTTGATATTTTTGAGTTTTTCCACTTACAATAAACAAAAACTGTGACAAAATTGAAGAAATAGCTAGAAAGTGAAGAAATCCAAATCTTTGTAAAAATCTGAAGATTTAAACAATGAAATTCAATCGAAACCATGTCTGTTATGATAGCAGCAGAGTTTCACACAACCTCAAATAGCTTAGTTTAACTTATGTACATCAGCTTCTCGCCTATTACCTTATGTAACTAGGTTAATACTTTCCTGTTACGTGTATTGTAATGTGAATATATATTACCATTAATCAATGAAAACGTAAGATCAATTCTTCACAAATATCAAAATATATTATGGTATCAGAGCGAACTGTGAAATAAGCTTTAAGATCCTAAAACCCTAGCTGAAACCCTAGCCGCTCGATTTCTTTTTCCTTACGTCAATTCTCATTCCTCGTCTTCTACTTCTTCCTCAAGTCGTTCCTCTACCTCAAAATGATGACTTCTTCTACAACATCTGCGACCTCTTTTGCCTCTTCTCCTTCAATCATTCTTATGGGAACAAACAGTTCCAGTCAACTACAATCACTGATTGCCATCAACTCCACCCAAATTCCAACCAAACTATCCAAATGAGGAAACTATGCCGCTTGAAGATCATAGTTTGAAAATCTCCTCTTTGGCTATGGTCTTATGGGATATCTGGATGGTACCAAAATATGTCCTCCAGAGGTTATTTCTAATCCTTCAAGCAACCCTGTCGAACCATCAACTCATGGAACCACATCTGGCTTCGTCAGGATCGACTACTCTTACATGCAATCCAAGTAACATGTACCGGTGCTGCACAATCTATTATCACTCGTTCCACAACCTCTACTCAAGCCTGGGATAAACTTGAAGCCACTTACGCCAACTGCTATAATACTCGCAAACTTGGACTCCTCGACTCACTTACGAATGTCAGTTTGGCAGACAAATCAATTGCGGGACTATATGCTGGGAATCAAGAACATACTAGACAACCTTGAATTAATCGATCACTCAGTTGATGATGGTGCAGCTATTATACACACTCTGAATGGTTTGGGTCCAAATTACTTACCACTTGCTTCCGCTATTCGAGCTCAAGACTCCCCGATATCTTTCGAAGAACTATATGACAAATTGCTTAACTATGAGGCTTTTCTCAAACGAGGGGATACGAAAAAAGGTGTACCGCAGATAATGGCACAGTTCAACCAACGAACATCTAACCATGAGGGACATGGCTACCAAGGTAACTCATCTCTACATATGGGACACAATCAATCGGCTGGCAGCAACAACAACAATTGGAGTCACCAGTAGAATTTCGGTATAGCACCAACAGGAGGTGGCCATAATTTTTCTGGCCAAGGTGGCTCATACTGGCCAAATCACTTCACTCAACAATGGCACCCACTTGCCTCTAACAACCAATCCCGATCGGTATGCCAGTTATGTGACAAAGTGGGGCACACAGCCCGTGTATGTTGATTTTGCCCAACTCTTGGACCTCAAGCATGGCTTCAGGCACATCACATGAATGCAGAACAACCAAGCTCTCGTAACAACTGGGTACTTGACACCGATGCTTCTCACCACATGACATCATACCTTCAGAACCTATCTCTCCATTCAGAATATGACGGCACAGAGGATATCATGGTTAGGGATGGTAAAACAATTCTTATAACTCATATTGGCTCCACTTCCTTAACTACTCCCACTAACACTTTTCGTTTTAATCATGTCTTATGTTCACCACACATCTTACAAAATTTGGTATCTGTGTCACAATTTTGCTCTCATAATAATACGTCTGTTGAGTTTTTCCTTGACTCTTTTCTTGTTAAGGATCTAACTACGGGGGCATCCTTGGTCCGTGGCCGGAAAAAAAGGAATCTCTACGTGTGGCCATCGTTGAGTCTTCCGAGTCACTCCACCATAAGCCCTCACCAGTTTTTTCGCATCATCTCAACACAACGTCTCCTCTCAATCATGGCACTGTCGTCTAGGTCATCCTTCCCTACCAGTATTACAAAGGCTTATTTCGTATCATAGTCTTCCAGTCACCAAGTCAGACACTAACGTGTCTCATTGCTCAACATATCTATGTAATAAAAGTCACAAATTACCATTTGGGATATCAACATTGACAAGCAATAAACCTTTTAAAATTTTATTTACAGATGTTTGGGGCCCTGCTCACATACAATCTTTTGACAATTTCAATATTATGTTATTTTTGTGGACTATTTTTCAAAATATACATGGTTATATCCACTCAAAAATAAGTCTGATGCCCCCATTGTCTTTCGAAGGTTCAAATTGCTCGTTGAGAATTTTTTCAATACCCGAATCAAAACAGTGTATTCGGATGGTAGTGGGGAGGCCTAATCCCTTACTCATGTCCTACACAACTTAGGCATCCAACACCTCAAATCTCCCCCTCACACATCTGAACATGTCGGTACTGCTGAACGCAAACATCTCTATGTAGTCGAAACAACATTAACTCTCCTTCACCATGCTTTTGTGCCATTAAAATACTGGTCACTGGCATTCCACACCGCAGTTTACTAGATAAATTACATGCCAACTAAAGTCCTGGGTCACCAAAGTTGATACTCTCTTCTCTTTAATAAAGAATCGAACTACCGGAAACTTCATGTGTTCGGATGCTTGTGCTGTCCGTGGTTACGTCCGTACACGTCTCATAAATTGCAACCTCATTCTGGACCATGTGTATTTGTCGGTTACTCCAATGAACACAATACGTATCTATGTCTAGATCGGTCCACATGTGGAGTCTATGTCTCTCGTCATGTCATGTTTGTCGAGACCAATTTTTCATTCTCAAGCATCACCGGTCATGCACCTCAGTCCTCTCCCACCCAAATCGATCACTGGTCTGAGTCCTTTCACCTCACTGAGAGTTCACAACAAGGTAATACATCTTCCCCTATCTTAGACATCTCTTCCCAACCCGACTCTACACTCCCAGACATCATACCCATTTAAAGAAATTCCACACCAAACCAAACCCCACACAGTAGTCCACTGAACGAAACCTCACATAACAGTCAGCTACTTCCAACTGGTCTCACCATCCCACCAGCTGAACCAAACCCCACACAGCAGTCCACTGTTGTCCGCGACCATCCGGAGTCTACACCACTATCAAATTCTCCACAACCTATCCCTACTCCAAACCTGATACAAACCCGCTCTAAAAACCAAATCTTCAAACCAAAACCAATTTTCAACCTGCATGTCACAACACACCCCACTTTGCAAATAGAACCATCCACCTTGATACAAGCCCGTAAATTCTTGGAGTGGCGAAATGCCATGAGTGCGGAATATGATGCACTGGTTAAGAATGGTACCTGGACGTTGGTCCATCTTACCACACCCCCCCCCAAAAAAAAAAAAAAAAAAAAAAAACTGTGGTTGGTTGTAAATGGATTTTTCAAATTAAACGCCACGCTGATGGCTCAGTGGCTAGATGTAAGGCTTGCCTTGTAGCGAAAAGATTTCATCAACACCCTGATATTGACTTTACCGAGACTTTCAGTCCTGTTGTGAAACCGGTCACAGTCCGATTAATCCTAACTCTTGCTGTCACTAATGGTTGGCCTTTGCACAAACTCGATGTTAATAATGCCTTTTTGCAAGGATAACTGACTAACAATGTCTACATGGAACAACCACTTGGATTTATTGATCCCGCCCTACCACACCACGTGTGCAAGCTGTGGAAAGCAATTTATGGTCTTCGTCAGACACCTTGCGCTTGGTATAATGAGTTGCGTTCATTTCTCCTGGAAATTAAATTTATTAACTCTCAGTGTGACGCCTCTCTCTTTGTTCAACGAGGCTCCGGCCAAACCTTGTACCTTTTAGTGTATGTTGACGACATCAGCGTCACTAGTTCATCAAATTCACAAGCACGTGACTTCATTATGGTTCTCGCTCATCGATTCTCCCTGAAGGATCTCGGCCAGTTGTCCTTCTTTTTTGGTGTCGAAGCACTTCACTCCTCGAGTGGGCTATTTCTTTCACAACAAAAGTACATTCGTGATCTCCTGGCTCGGACAAAAATGCTTAAGGCGAACACTGTCTCCACACCCCTCTCACTCACAGATACCTTGAAGTTGGATGATGGCAACGCGCCTACGGATGCAACCCAATACCGCCAGATTGTGGGCTCTCTTCAATACCTGTCGTTGACCCATCTGGACATCTCCTTCGCAGTAAACAAGTTGTCGCAATTCATGCACCGTCCAACGACAAACCACTGGAATGTAGTAAAAAGAGTTCTTCGATATTTTAAAGGATCGAAGAACCATGGACTGCTTATTCGTCGCAATTCTCCTTCCACTCTTCATGCCTTCGTTGACGCCAATTGGGCAGGTGATCCTGATGATAGACGGTCCACCACAGCCTATGTCATTTTCCTTGGCTCTACACCCATTAGCTGGAGCTCCACGAAACAACACATTGTTGCACGATCGACCACAGAAGCGGAATTTCGAGCTATTGCTTCATCCGCTGCAGAACTTAATTGGATCGGTCAGTTACTCTTTGAGATTCTGATTCAAGTCACCAATACACCTGTTATCTATTGTGATAATGTTTGTGCCACCTACGTTTACGCCAACACCATTTTTCATAGTTGCATGAAGCACGTGGCCATCGATTTCTTCTTTGTTCGGGATCAGGTGGCTCGTCGATAGCTGTGTATCTCCCATGTTCACACAAACGATCAACTGGCGGACTTTCTTACCAAGCCTCTCTCCCGCAGACAATTCCTTGATCATCGCTCCAAGATAAGCATCATCGACGGTAGCTCTATCTTGCGGGGGCATGATAGCAGCAGAGTTTCATACAACCTCAAATAGCTTAATTCAATTTATGTACATCAGCTTCTCACCTATTACCTTATGTAACTAGGTTAATACTTTCCTGTTATGTGTATTGTAATGTGTATATATACAGGGGCGGATCTTGTGGAGGGTTGTTCCGGGCTGTAGCCCGGGTCAGCTTTTTGAAAATATATATATATATAATTAATATAATATTATGTTAAATTAATTTTAGTGTTATTTCAATTGTACATCACTTATTATATTAGTAGTTTAGTATAAATCTTTTCCCAATATTATCTTTTCCCGGTACAATTCTTTTCCCAATTAAAATCCTTATCATATTAGTAGTTTAGTATAAATCTTTTCCCAATATTATCTCTTCCCGGTACAATTCTTTTCCCAATTAAAATCCTTATCAGACAAGGTCATATCACTCATGTCAAATACTAAAAAAATCAACATCCATCCTATAACCTATATATATATATATCTCTCTCTCACACACACAAACACACGTGACTTTCCAATTGTCGCTCTCCCACTAAATTTCGAATCCAGTTCTCTCTCTCCTGTACCAATTATATCTCTCTTCCTGGTTAATTGGTTAGTAATTAGCTCGGTTCCTCGAAATTCTCAATTACAAAATTGAAAGTAAGAAAATATTCGTTCTTCGATTCAAGTAATTTTTTTAGTTTTTTTTTTTTTTTTTGATTAACAAGTTAGGATTGTATGGTCATATATATTGAGAGAGATTACTGAAAATCATTGACTTAGATTCCATAATAGATAAGTTTGATGGTATAAAACCTCTTAAGACAAAGTTTAAATAGTGTGTATTTGTATTTAATTTTTTTTTCGAAGGGATAAAAAACTTTTTTTTTTTTAAATAGTGCCGAAGTTTAGTAATTTATTTTATTTTATATATAAAGAGTTTTATTTTAGCCCACCTTAGTAAAAAATCCTGGGTACACCCTTATATATATATATATATATATATATATATATATATATATTACCATCAATCAATGAAAACGTAAGATCAATTCTTCACAAATATCAAAATATATTATGTTACGCAATAATTTGATTATTCGTTTATTAAGTCAATCTTTCTTTTCAAATTAGGTTTTTTTTTTGTTTTTTGGGTACAATTTTAATTAAATGGGTAAAGTAATTTAATTTTTAGTTATGCAGAGAGAGCTGATCATGTTCAAACTTTTGTGGTAATTACAAAACCTTTGGTTCCCCATCACTAGTGGTGGCCACGGTTCGGTTTCGGTTTGGTGGCCACCCAAAACCGAAACCGAAAATTCGGTTTGGTACACGGTTTAAAACCAGCGGTTTTATGGTTTCAGTTTATAAACCGTCGGTTTTGGGAACGGTTTCGGTTTCGGTTTCGGGCAGTTTTTCAATTATTTTTTTCAAAAAAAGTGCCACGTGACAGCTTATGATTCATCGATTTTATTATTATTATTATTATTATTTTAAAACCGGCTGTTTAACCGCGGACAAAACTGTCGGTTAAACTGCCGGTTTTGGCCGGTTTTTTAACTCCCCAAATCGAAACCGAAACCGAAACCGTACGGATTGGTTTCCAACCGGTTTTCAAACCGGCGGTTTCGGTTTCCGGTTTTGGAACCGGTTTGGTCCGTACGGTTCCGGTTAAACCGCGGACAAAACCGACGGTTCAACCGGAACCGTGGCCACCACTACCCATCACCCATGCTTGCTTGAGACTTGAGAGTACTACAGGCCAGCTACACGAGCAGATTTTTCAGTGAGTAGTTTTGCTGTTGTAGTCAGTTGGAGCACCTGCATGCATATCAATTTGTTATACACAAATTGTACATCACATAAATATTTTGAAAAAAATATTCTTAGAAATGTCTCCATTGATGAGGCAAGAAAAATGGTTTGGTGGCACAGTTGAAGCATTGTTTTTTCATAGGTATAACTAGTAATGACATTGATAGGGACAAAAATGGACAATATGATATATCCAATTAATGGAGAGAGAGAGAGAGAGAGAGAGAGAGAGAGAGAGAGAGAGAGAGAGAGAGAGAGAGAGAGAGAGAGAGAGAGAGAGAGAGAGAGAGAGGGGGGAATATTTTGAAATAAAGCTAATTAAAGGAACATATACTAGTATTTGGTAGTTATTTATTTATTTATTTTGTTAGAGAGAGAGATACCTGATGATCATGTAAAAAATACTTACAATATTTTGAAATAAAGATAATTAAAGGAACATTTACTAGTATTTGGAAGCTATTTATTTATTTATTTTGTTTGAGTTTGGGGTACTTTGACAAGAAAACTAGTGAAAATCATTTAAAAACTTATAGTTTTCCCTTTCATAAGCAAAATTTCTAATTATACGCAAGTTATTTTCGTGGTGAGCAAAAACCTTATAGAATGTAATATCTCAATTCTCAAGTTGATGGATTTGAACAAAATTTGAACCTACGTACAATCAGTTTAATTAGAATTTTTTAATATTTTATGTAAGAGTTATACCTAGAACAATATTCTTCAAGGGGAAATATCTCTCAACAATTGAATTTTTAGAGCCCCCCAGCCAATCAAATTTCAAGAAATTTTCTTTGTTAGCATATTATAATATTATATTATATATAGAGATGATAATTGTAACCTGGTCCCTCATGTTATTAATAATATAAATTTCTTTCATATTTTTGTTTTGCCAAGACAAAATCAACCCCTTTTAGTATTTTTTATTTATTTTTTATTTTTATGATTTCATACATTATTTCCTAATTTAGTCTATATATGGGTTTTCAACTACTACACAATTACCGGATAGTTACATTGTTAATTTTCAATAATTGGATTTCAGTCCAATGGTCTACAAAAATAATTTTTTTTAAAGAAATTAAAACTAAAAGGAAATAACCTCGTCTCGTAATTACACCCGCAACTATATATGAAATATATTGCAGCTAAACCCGTCTATATATGTATGTAATTTTTTTATTTATTAGGTATTCACTAGAACAAATTAAGACTTTCTTTAGACGAGATGAGGTTGGTTTAGTGGTAAACCTCCCATACCTAGTTACACCACGAGGTTGTGGGTTCGAGTCCTCCCCCTCTCCAAAAGACCCGAATTTATGTAATATTTCAAAAGAAAAAAATTAGACTTTCTTTACTATTTTATTATGTAATATTTATCTTTTTTGAGGTGGTTCTTATAGTTTACTTTACATAGTTTGTATCATTAACGACATTACATTTGGATATATAAACATATTTTTCTTGCGTGATATTTAATATTAGTTTGTCTTAGTCACTCCAAAGCTAAAATCTTGGCTCCGCCCCTGAACGTCGGTAGTTTGGATCAGCATTAATATCTTCAACAAGCTTCTACCGAACTGTAAATCATATAATTATACACAGTTACTCTAAATGTAATGCATGATTCAAGGATTAATTAATGGTAATTAAAAAACATATATAATTGAGAGGTTGCAAAGCAAACAAGATTAGCTAGTAAGTAATAATAATAATGCCAAACGAGACCCCAAAATTGGTGCAATTGAAAAAAAAAAAAAAAAAAAAAAAAAAAAAAAAAAAAAAAAGAGAGAGTAAGTAGGGGGTTCCACAAGAGAAATGATGAAAGAATTGAACATACTGGAAAAACAAGATTGGCTTACATCAAAAGATGGTGGTACCAACTTCATTTTTTCTTCAAAAAATAAAATAAAATAAAATAAATCACTATGCAATTTGTCTTTGGCTCTCAAAGTGTTTGACTTCGCAGTCACTCTCTATCTCTCTATCTCTCTATCTCATATTCATGAAAAGGCTTTTTTTCTTTGCTTTTTAACATAACTAGCAATTTTCATGTGTTAGTGGAGAACAGAATTATTAGGGTTTTGAAAGTGGGCATGTGAGTGTGAGTGAGACACTGAGACCTCCCCTCCCTCTTAAGTCAAGCTTTGGACTTCATAATATCTCAACTACAATAATTGATGATGATCTTCTCCACGCGCTTTTAGGTTCGTGAGGACACGCTACAACTCCATGTCCCTTGATTAAAAATTCGGTGCAATGTAATTGGGAGTGCAATTCTCACATGCTTTTTAACGAGTTTGAGAAAAGTATTCTACTTGAATAAAATCAAACCAAGTTCAACTTCTTTGTTCTTAGTAAAAATCATGATCTTCTGTGTCATTTAAAAGGGAAAAAAAAAATCTTCACATAGACTATTAAAGATAATACATTACTTTTTAAAATTAATGTAAGTGAAAAAAAATATATAAATAAATAAATCTTGGTCTTGTTGATTCATTTACATGACAGATGTAATTAATAAATCTGTTAAGGTTAGCACAAAACATCAGCACAGAAGGATCTCAATTCCTTAATAAAATCATGCAATGAATTGTGAGTGCATTTTCCACGATGTTAAAGATAATGTCGTGGATTACAAAATGAAGTTGACTTAGTGGTAAACTCATCACGGCCTCACATTTATGAGGTTGTGAGTTCAAGTCATACCACTTTCCTTATTTCCGAAATATTATAATAGTTATAAAAAAAATAAATAAAAAAAAACCAGGAAGATGATGTCGTGGATAGTTTCTCCACCGTTTGATGAGTTGATCTTTTCTTTTTATTTATGATATGGCTCTACCATACTTTCAATATTACAGCAGTCATCTTGATGATCTAATTTTTGCTAAACTTTAAGTTAAATTATTTGTAGATCTTTTTATTTTTTATTTTTTTAGCTTCTGTCCTTGTAAGGAAGTAGAGATTCTTGTTATGGATACTATTTTGAAGTCACAATCACAATAGGCTTTGGATCATTTTCATTCTAGGCTGTAGCATTCTCTTTATTCCTCTGTTGTCTTCAATAAGTGAAGTCATTTTACTCTTTTTACTACTATATAATTAGCATACATTTATTGTATAAATTATTGAAGTTTCATTTCAAGCAAATGAACTATAAATTTGGATATATTTACATATATATATTATATAAATAATATTGTTAGTTTTAACCTTATATGTTATCAAAGTCACAATGTCTTTGATCACAATGAAGACTAATGACCAACAAAAGAACAAAAGTTACACGACTATAATTTTGTTGTTTATAATGATCAATTTTTTTTTATATATATATTTTTTAAATATATCATAGCTTTTTAAGAGATAATCCAAGTGATTACCCTCCAAAACTATTACAATAATCACATATTTGAAACCTTTAATTCTTGGTAGATAGATATCTCTGAGAGATTTTCAACAAGATAACAAGAGATCAAGATTTTTTTTTTCTTAAAATGGGGTCCCAGATGATCATCATTACAAGCATGTTCTATCATTTGTGTTTGTTAAAGAAAAAAAGATGCTTTAATATAAATGAACATGTATGATCAGAAGTTGCAGCCACTTGTTTTAGAGAGTTATATGATGAAAAATGAATAGACAGCCAAATGATTTAGACCTTCCAAAGCCAAAAAAGATTTTTAAAAAGTAGAAGAGAATAGAGGGTTGGTTTTGGGAACTTGCCCTATAATTACAGTTTTTAGGCAAAAGAAAAAAGAGATTTAAAAAACTCACTAATCACTATCTTCCTCTTTCTTGATTGTATATTTGGCAAAATATGTCTATATTAGAACTCTCTCTCTCTCTCTCTCTCTCTCTCTCTCTCTCTCTCTCTCTCTCTCTCTCTATATATATATATATATATATATATATATATATATATATATATATATATATATATATATATCTTCTTTGTTTTTTTTGTTTTTTTTTTTTGTTTAAACATATATAGATGCTAATTAATTATTGGTTTCAACTTCTTAATGAACTATATATGTTTGTGCTGTAATTGGAGGACAACTTTAAGATTGATATTTGTTTAAAGAATATGTTCAAATTAACATGGCTCCATTTGTTTTATTATTTACTGAAAAAAGAAGAAAAAGTTAGATACACTTTGAGTAACAAGATTTTGTTATATGAAAATGAATTTAAACAAAAATGAATTTATTTTCTTGTTAACAATCAATCAAAAACAGACGTTAAATATATATGTTTATTTATTATTATTATTTTTGGTATCCGCGGGTGTCTGAGCCAGCTTGTGCGCACCTCGACTAATCCCACGAGGCCCTGAAGTTAACAACTAGGTAAACCTTCAGTGGCCCCAAGAGAAACGTGGTTGTCAGAGATCGAACCCAGGATGTAAATATATATGTTAAAGTAAATACTCATATTAATAAAGTAAATTATCAAAGATCACTTTAGCCATATGATTATAGTTTAGGTGGAACAAACAAATAAATTATTTGATTTAATAGTAATTAAAATTTTGACAAGATCAAGTTCATTATTGTTTTTGATTTAATTATCTGACAGACTTGTATAATTTTGGGATGCTTTGTACAAAAGCTCTTCCCAAAAATTTAAACCTGCAATTGTTAATTTTCTGACAAGTGCTTCTTTAAGACGCGGTTTATATTATTGTGACATCAGTTTCTTGAACATATATATTTAAAATACTTTTGAATGTTTAAAAGTTCAATTAATAAAATCAAAAATGGACCCTAAGTTTTATCCTATTTGAATAAACTTTCTTCATTTCTTTAATTTTTGACATTCAATGATTAATTTCTCTCTCACGAATTAGGATTCTCTCATATTCTTGTTTTTCTTAACCTTATCGGTTATCATAACCCAGTGACACCTAAACATATAAAAAATATTAGATGGTCAAGTTTTTTTTCTTTCTATTTCGTATAGACAAATGTTTGATTCAAAATCTAAAGAGTATTCTAGGTCATCACGAACACATACACACAACCTTAACATGTGCTCGTGGCTGTTAAAGCTTTGCTGTGCTATGAAGCAAAAGACAGATATTTCTATGCATGTAAAATCCATTAGGAATCTAACCTCTTAAGCAAAACTCAAAACTATCATCATTTTGTTTTAGAAAATGGAAGCCACTTTACACTCATTGTTTTTAGTTGGATGCCTATCTAAAATCTTAAAAGAAAGAAAGAAAAAAAAAAACCCTAGTCTACATCTTAATCATCATCACAAGTTTGCATTTTCTTTCTGTCTTTTTTTACCCTTGAAAACTTTTTGTTTCTCAAGCTTTCAAAGCTTATAATTACCAAGTACTGTTATTGTTGGTTGGTGGTTTTGTGGAGTGACATTTTGCAGGACAACCCACACACAACACAACAGCCGTGGCCTTCCTATGAATCATCACATTCTTCCCTTTCTGGCCCTCCTTTGCTTTCCGTGGCTGGTTTTCTTTTGTCATTTCCTCCTTATTTCAACCACCGTTTGCTGTCCAATTACAAAATTTACCTCCTTTTTTCTTTAGTTACCGCAATTCTTTCGGGATTTGGATGAGGGGGATACGAATTGAACTCACAATCTCAATGTATGAGTGCAAGAGATATACGGATATACTATTAAGCCAACACTCTTATCAAATTTATCTACATTTTGGCATTTTAACGATAATTTGAATGCGATTTGTTTCTAAGCAAGCATACTCATGTTTAGTGAATTGAAAGATTGTAATTGTTAGTTATTATGGCTGTTTAAATAATAAAGGCACTTTTAGTCATGCCAGTGGGACCGGTGGCTCGTGCCGTTATAATTGTTATTATGGCTGTTTAAACGTTTACCACCTTTTCTTGGTATTTAATGATACTTGCAATATTTTAAGTTATTCAATGACAAAAAATAATAGAAGTTTTGAAATCAGACAAGACGAGGTTTGGTCCAGACCATCTAGTGTTTAAGCCCCTCACACATACATCATAAGGTTGTGGGTTCGAGAACACAAAAAAAAAAAAAGTTTTGAATTTTTTTTGCTTGATAACTCTAGGTTATGTCTTGAGATAAACTTTCTTTGTATGATTTTCATAGAATACGACCATCAACCATGTCAATTGTCTGTGTACATAACATGCCATATGACATGGGTGTAGAGTGATCAAATGGTCATATGATGCCATATGATGTGATGTGAATAGACGAGTGCACCAATGACACAATGTGCATGTCCCACCTATGTTTTTCTCCTAACTTTTTTATGAAAGTTTTTCTCCTAACTTGATAATATCAAATAGATGATCTCAAATTGAATTATTACATCAATTGTGATGAGAAATTAGTATTTTAGGAAGTATATCGAAAAGCAGAAGAGACAACAAGTTTCATGGTTTGGGCTTTCATGTTCCAGCCCACTCAACAATGTACTGGTACTGCTAATCAAACTGTGAAGAACTGAAGATAAATTCATGATCACGAGAGAGCATTTACATACATTTGGTAAAAAAAAATTATGTTTAAAATGCACACACGACATAATTCTATTGAATAGATGTACATATAAATGGCAAAAATAGAGCATTTCCCTCGAAAAAGAAAAGAAATTTTAAAGGATTGTCTAAAATCAGAATACAAATTCCTAGTCAGTTACTTACCGACCTCTAGAGAGCATATAAATAAGAAAATAACTCTCTTGTACCGACCTCTAGAGAGCATATAAATAAGAAAATAACTCTCTGTTGGAATGAAACGGATTGTCGTACACTGATATATCAATATGCTATTAATTCCATTTCAAAAAACAATGCTGTTAATTACCTGGTTTCTAGTTTAACCATCGTTGAACGAAAGTTTCGAAAGCTCAGTTTGATGTGTTCCCAGCACAAACAAATGGCTCTCAACTTTCCTCATCCTCTAGTGTCTGGTTGCTTCACAAGTCATTCTGTTACAATCATATCTAAGTATAAAGTGTGGAGGTAAAATCTGAGAATTGTTACAGCTAAAAGGCAGTGTTGCTGATATTGATTCGTCAGTCCAAATGGTCACGGAAACGGATAATTTTGCGGATGAAAGGCTTCTCACGATGATAGCTATTCATGAAATACAAAGGTTGTGACAGTGTGAGTATATTATTGCATAAGAATAACAGAATCAATAGTACTCGAGAAGCAATAATAAATTTACAAAGGATTGTGAGAACAAGAATATACTTACATTACAATAGAAGAGATGCAGAAGCAAATGAACCCAATGGAAAAATGAATCAAGAAGGTTGGCCAGAAATTTTCCCGGTCCAAAAAAATTCTCTCGGAAACGAGAGTGATTACCCCTGAAAACAGCAGAATTGTCCAACCTGAAGGCAAGCAGCTGTGAAAAGAAAACGCGAAAGGATCCTGTGGAAAGAACAAGTAGACATATCCAGAATCAAGTTGGTATCAGTAGCCAAAACATGCACGATTTACATAAATTAAAACATACCTTGAAATAGTTCCTGATAAATACTCCAGAGTAGATGATCCTCAAAATCATATCTTTACAACAGTCATGAAAACAGATAGCAATAACTTCAAAGTGAACATCCAAACTCTCTAATGAAAATTACTGGATTTTGAAATCAAAATTCCTTCCAAGATCTAAAAATTGTTGTGTCACGATCATGACATTAGCTATGAAGTGTTCACTACTTGAGAGAGAGACTGTCAGCCAGTTGCAGGTCTAGGTTCACAATACAAATGGTAATCCTAAGTATTTTTGTAACATAATACAAATGGTTGAATACTTCACTTTGTTGAACCACTAATGTAACAAACTAGCAGTTAAAAAATAAAGAACTTTTAACATACAGCCAAAGTATTCATCTTTTTTCAGTCCCTGCACCAACTATATTAAATTCAAGCATATCTCTTGAATAAGTAACAGTAGCTTTGATCATAAAGTATTATCAATTATTTGTCTCAAAATAGTTTTTGAAGTTAAAATGATCAAATGTTGGTCTGAAAATGTTTTGTATAATGTCCATGCATGGAAAGATTGGAGGACTTTGGTTCTCACTTAAAAATTGCTCCTCAAATGCACATATTGATCTACCAAAAAGACGACATAAATAAAATAAAGCTAAGACAAAAACGAAAACGATGATGATGTATAAGGATACTTAAAGAATTTGCCAAAATTAACCCAACTGCACCAGCTGACTGTATTAGCAGAATATTCATAACAACGGATATCAATGAAAATATAAGCAATGAATCATTTGAACGTTTGATTTGGTCCTCTGTGGCAACTGCATGTAGAAATGCTTCAGAAGTTCCTAATGCAAAATAAAATAATAATACTAACAATCAGATGTTCTGGCACCAGTATCTGAAGTCATAATTATAAGATAAGATACCCAATTGATATCTATTGTTGACAATTTGATATTATTGATGCATAATCATGATGATCACTAGAAGACATAAGCTACGTTTTTGCTACTGTTATCTAAAGGTCAGATATCTGTGTTACCAAGGAATGATAATTTTTGAAGTAGAAACAATGATAAAACATACTGATATACTACTAACAAGAAATGATCATGGATTATCACTTCACCATTCTGATTTATATTATAGCATTATTTTCTAGAGTCTAATGAATGCTAACAAAATCACTAAATAATACAGAATGAAACAAAAATGTGGGCAGCATAACATCTAGTCTTTATTTCTGTTCTGAAATCAAACATCTGTATAGCTAAGGTGGCAGTTATTGATAAGGATAACAACAAAAAATTACTAACCGTTCATTGCCAAAACAATCACATAAACACAATAATAACGGAGGGCCGTTGATGCTTCTCCATCACTCCATTTCTGACCATACAACAGTCTAATGAGAGAGTAAGAGTAACTCGGACCAAATGCCATAAATACAAGCCCTACAGGATGTGAAAATATAGCTTCAGATCATGACATAAAAAGAAACAATAATAATAATAATAATTTCCTTTTTTATTTATTTAAAAGGTTAAGTACATAATACATTATTACATACCCTCCCTAAGGCTTCTTACAAGATGAAATTGGTAATATCCGGTCATGATTTTTCACGATTAGGAGATCTCTAGATCATAAAGTTGGAATAAAGTGAAGTGTGCATTAACATTATTAGTGTATAAGGTTTAATAAACATGCAGGTCTCACCAAGAGGAGTATTTTTATCCATTTTGTAGTGTGTTTTCCCCATTTATAAGCCTCCGTGGCATTCAGTAGAAGCATAAAACTAATTCACGCATTTTCTGTCTTAAAAAACATGAGAAATGCTGAGCAATAAACGATCATGCAAACTGTTGATTCAAATATGAGACAGGAACACCATGGGTACAATGAACAGAAAAAGGAAAACTGAACCAAAGACAGCATCTCTAATAAAACACAAAAATGAAAAATCTAAAGCATCTCTGAATGGAGAGTGGGAAGAGAGATGAAGAAAGGTTAATGAAGAGTTCACGTGCCATACGCTCCTTCGTTTACATAACAAGTTAACAAGAACCTAGTTAAGGCTTTTAAGCCATATCCCCTCCCCACATAAATGGATTAAGAAATGAATTAACAAAATTCAGAGCTAAATGAAAGAACATACCAATTAACAGAACAAGCTTCAGGGCCTCTGTAAGGCTACTTCCTAGTTTCTTGCTTTTATCAGGGTGTTGTCCTGTAAAGAGAGAAAATACTTGTGAAAAACAGCAATTGCTTCATTAATGAAGTTCTGCAGGTGCACACTTCCAAGGAAATAAATGGATGAAAAAGAAATTGTCCATTCAGCAGGCGGATAATTAAATTTATATTAAGAATTTAAGAAAGAATAGGCTTAATGAAAAAATGCAAAGCTTCTTAAAAAAAAGACTAATCAGTGTGCATACAGGATGCCAAGATATCAACAATAATAACTACAGAAATTGACCACACTCCTTGTCACCTTGATGAAAAAGATCATCCAATAGAGTAAAGTAAATCACTATTGTATACAAATTAACTCAGACCTTCAAAACAGTACACATCTCATGTACATAAAGTTTGGTAGATCACCGGGTCACAATAAAGATCCGGAATCAACCTTCTGAAGCTCGACACACATTGTACACGAAGACTTGCTATTAAACTCAGGACATCAGGGTGCATGGTAGAAATGAAAAAGCAAGATATTGCATACTTTGTAAACAGAAGGATATTCTTTTTTGTTTTTAACAGCTATTCATATAGTTAGTTACAGCACAGCAGAAAAATAAATCAATCTATTCTCTTCTATAAAAGCAACTACTTCAGAAAACATGGAGCATTTGGGAGCAAGACCCGTGGTTTGGGTGGGGCATATTCCAAACTTGATATGCTTTGAATCACAAAGTTGCATACAAGGAGCAGCAGCAGCATCCACGTTACAACTAGTCAAAACTAAGGTAGTGCCAGTTAAAATAATTTAAAAATAAATTGGCTTTGGTAACCTAATTCATCTACTACCTAACTGAAAATGTATTTCAATGTGCACTTGTGCAGTAATAACATGGAAACTAAATATACACACACAAACATGTCCATATAAGATCAAGAAAACCACAAAGAATAATGAATAAGGAGAGAAATAAACCTGATGCAGACCTGGCAAATGTAGCATATGAACTTTCTTCGAAAGGAAGAAACACCATTCTAACCACTAAGCTTCCTGGAAAGCAACAAACAAACCCTTAAAAATGCCCTAAAGGGTAAAACAAAATTGCAAGAATGATCAGATTTTCTCAACTAAAGTAGCAAATGATCAAAATCATCTTCATTTGATTCAAGTAAATAACCTATCATTGTCAGAAAGCTATTAAATGTAACTCAAAAAGAACAGGATGATTGGACCAGCCACTTACCTAATTTGTCTACAAGTCCATATACAGCCTGGTTATACGGTGTGTCGAACCATACAAGGACCATCTTTTCACCTTCTTGAAGTAGCAACTTTCGGATGGATTGAAGGGTAAACAGCGTACACATGTTTGTCAGCTTCCGGTCATAACTCATCATATTTCCTAGTCTATCAGAGTTTGTCATTTTACTAATATATTTAGTATAATGATTAAATAACAAAGCCAATAGCTACAGAACAATTAATAAAGTAGTAAATCTAAAATAACATCTAAAAATAGGATAGGATGAAGCCAATACTTAAATAAGCTTCGCAATGCAAAGAGGTGCTAAGTAAAGGGGTTGTATGAATTGAAGACTATCAGATAATATTAGGATAACACTTTCTGAATTAATTAGCCACGAGACTTGACAGTCTGAGAGGTAATTGAATCCAGAAATGTTATGCTCACTACGGTGACCAAGATGCAAACTAAAAATATTATGATTCCTTTATGTGCGAGGACTTGAATCTCTCAAGCACAGTTTGCAACAGTTCACTAAACCAACTGATAGACTCCATATTCTTGATGTATTCATAATTGAAAAGAATGTGGTGTCCAACACCAAAAAAAGTAAAGAAACAAAAAGGATCTGTACCTGAAAGGGAAAAGAATAGAACTTCTAAATACATGAAAAAGAAGAAAATAGCCCCAGTAGCCTAGGAACAGGGAAGCTCCATATGCAACTTGAGACAATGCAAAGGCAATCCCCTTCTCCTGTAAGAATTATATAAATTTCAATTAATGAACGTTTTTATTACATGTTCAAGTAAATCATCGAACTTAGCAAAGAAAACCCAGCTGCACTCTTACACAAATTACAATATATACAGACATAATTCTCTGCGTCCATATACCAGTGGATGTCTCCAAAGAGACCATGCTCATGAAATAAAATTTAAAAAAATTACAGGAATCAGGCTGTTTTCTTTTTTCTTTGTCAGATAAAAAGGATACATAACCAATCATGAATATTGCAAACCAACAAAATTGATATCCACATTCTTTGCCAGTAAGAGAAATAAAATAGGAAAAACAAAACAAGAAATATAACATCCATACCGCCTGCATATCTTGTGAAATAACATTATTTCATGCAAGGCACTACACTGGTAAAACTTAGAAAGTGGCAGCAAACTAGACTACTAGTACAAGTGACATGCTTATACAAGATCTATAACTATATAGATTGATACCTCTATTAGATTTCAATCAAATAGTTCAATAAGTGAGAAGCTTTAAAAAAAAAAATTGAAAATAGATAGTGGACTCTCTATTAACTACCCTATAAGTATACAATCTCTATATTACAAAAAAAATAAAAATAAAAATAAAAACCCTAGAACAACAATACCAAGTGCACCTCAAAAAAGGGAAAGTCATGTCACACAGCATTAAATAAATAGCTTAAAATTGGACGATAACCAACCAAAGAAAACATCAAAGAGATATCAAGATGTCAAGTCTGGCCGTTGCCATTAGGCAGATTGATGACATGTAAGCATCTTGAAGAAGTAGTCTAATTAAATCCTTTACCATGTCAGTCTGTTTGACAATGAGAATGTACATTGTTACACAACGTGAAAGTGTCGCCACAGTTTCAACCATCAACCGGAGTTTGAGAAGAAGCAAGTTCTGAGAAATGATATACAAGGGTTCTGCCAATAGCTCCAATATACATGCAAAACCTGCCATATAAAATCAATTGATCTCCTGAATAAAATTTAACTGAGAACAAAGAACATTTAACTGAGCAAGTAATTCAGTCTAGATCCATGGGACATATTTACTGAGGTAATCACATTTTGTCTCTGGATTCTCAGATTCATCTTGTTAGGTATTACCATTACCAATATTTTCCAAAATCCCTAATCATATCTAATTTTCTGCTTTCCATGAGAAATTAATGGACTGGTCTTTATCTAGGTCAATAAAGCTGAAAAACAGGGCTACAATACTATAATGCACCATGGGGGCAGACAAAGCAGACCAGAGGGCTGAAAGAAGGAAGATACATTCCAAATATACAAAATTCAAGGCACCATCAAGTTCATGCTATAAAGATTTTGCATCTATGTTCAGCGGAACTTCAAAGTTAAAGTAGATTGAGGAGGAACTAGACGAGATAATAAAGGAGGCTAACACATATGATATAACAGTAAGTTAGGTGCAGAATGACAGAGAGACTAAGGGCTGGGTAAGCAAAATAGGGGTGAAGAAAAAGTAAGCGTGTTCAACACTCTTACTTTCGATCAAGGTGAGGATGTGGACCACATTTTAGTGCAACACAGATGAACATCATAGCTCTAATGAATGAGATCAGACTAATGGCAACCAGGTACGTGACTACAAAACTGGACAAGGATCCTCTCCTCATCTAAGTTTTACCTAAGTTTTTCAAAGCTTATGATTGGTTGTTAATAAAACCAAGAATGGAAAGATAATAAATCCTAACCACCCATTATCAATCTTGTTGACGTGTCACACAAGATCTTTGACTTAGGTAAAGCTTAGATGAGGGGAGGATCATTGTCCAACCAAATAAATGTACAGAAATATAGTAGCTTAATCTCAATATTATATAAGATTAGCCTTGCTGTCAGCCATTAAGTCACCAATTCATATTCTTAAGTAAAGTACTTACAGATCATGCCAAAATAAAGCCATGCAGCCAACTGAACTTTCTTCTTGAGCTAATCAACTCATCCCAAAAGTGACCTTAAATACTTTCTTCTTTATAGTTTAATTGCAAACTTATCAACTAAGAATTTAATCTCAATGCAATCTATAGTGCACATGTGACTGGCCAAGTGAGGGCATTATGTTTTTTGTGTTCCCAATCAATAGAATTATCATTCTCTTTCATTGATCCATCCAGTGGATCTTCACATGCTACTCCTGGCCATCTTAAATTTTAGCATTTCACCTCCATTATTAACCAACTATACCGCTATTTTAATTTTTATATAATATTCTCATATATATGTTACATATTCAGTACTTCTTTTACGTTCTCTGAATTCTATTGACATGAATTAGTTCCACATCCAAAAATATCAAGGGGGTGAGCAGTTAATCTATGCAAAACACTCCAGCAGGATATCATATTCGGAAAAATATCAGAATCGTGTACATATTTTGAGCTCACCACTCACAACCAAGTGAACACCAGATAAAACAACAGGATACTAGAAGGGCTGGAAGCATTAACAATACAATACCGTTAATCAAGATAGCTCGCACATATGGATTAGAATGATTTAGCCCTTGCCACCAGTAGATCAAAAAAGTCGCTCCAGCTGTGATAACTATTCCAAGCGGAAATGTCAACCATGCCACTTTCAATAGCTTTTCAGCATTTTTTTCTGTTGAAGAACCATTGCTGCAGCATAAGACATGACATCTAGGAGTAAAACTATGGCCAGAATATAATAAAACAGAATTTCTCAATTGCAACTAAAAACAAAACAAAGCAAAATCATGCAACCATATTATAAAATCATGATTCTATCATTTGACTAGATCGAATTCCCTACATTTGTTCCTAATTAAAGAGTTTTGACATTCATTAAATCAGCACACAACAACTAGAATATGAAACCGAATAAAATGAATTTTTTCGTATTTCTTACCTCTAGAGCGAAATATTGTTAAAAAACTCAATAAACCTTTAATAAGTGGAAATTAGATTTAAGGAAAATGAAACCAAACTTTGAATTTTATTTTTGAAACTGGAAGTGAAATTACTTCAACCACTATGAGCTAAACAAAAACAAGCAAGGACTTTATAACCAAGCCAGAAATGCAAAAGAATAAAAAGCAAATCAATATAAGCATGAAGAAGCACACCATTTAATGTCAGCTCTCATGCAAGCTCGCCGGAATCCCTCTCGACTGAGAAACAGAACGCACGTGACAAAGAGATGGAAATGAACTGCGTAAAGCTTCATTTTATAAGAAAGACAAATTAGAAAATTGAGAAATCAACACCAAAAATTAGAGAGAGAGAAAGAGAGTTGTTTGGTACCGCGTAGTCGTCTGTGGTAAGGTGCCTCACGATCCATGAATTGAATATAAAAGGAATTCCTCTTGATAATAACTGTGTAGCTAATAACCGTCAAATTAAAAACGAAAATGATCAGTAAAAATTGAGAAGAAGAAGAAGAAGGAAGAACATAGGCGGCGGAAGAGTTACCTAACAAGTACTTGAAAGTGTGAGAGAGACTGGCGGCGTCTCCATCTTCCACAGCTTGAGACTTAACCACCGAAGCCTTCGACATCCTTCGAATTTTAGATGCAACGTTTCGCTGGTGTTGGTGGAAGCGCGGCTGCCAATGGTGGTGGGTTGTGGCGGCGCGCGATCAAGTTTGAGGAAGAGCTTGGCAGATCCAAACTTCGTTATTTTTAAACGAAATCTGCCACGTGTCAGAAACTGATTGACTCACATGCTGTCATGCTGACATGGCACTAAAGTATTTCTAATTTCTCGAAGCAGTTCCGATAAAGATCAATTAATAAAAAACTAAAAATAGTAAATAAGTCCCTGTTGTTTTCATAATTCAAAGTAGTTTGTGACTTTTTTTTTATTGACCAAGTTAATCCTGATATTTTGAATAAGTACCAAATCGATTCCTCTTTACTAGCTTCCATTAATCAATTTTAATTATTATAGGAGTAAATTGTAATTTAATTCAAATCCATTATAAAATTGACATGTGTACAATGTTTAAAGAGGAAAAAATAAAAATAAATAAATAATGAGAGCTTCTTTTGACAATCCAATTTTTTCTTTTTACACTTCTTTTCTAAAAGCACTTCATTCTCAAAATTTAAATTTTAAAAAATTCTAAAGACACTTCATTTTATTACAAGATTATCCTTTTTATATTTTTTGAATTAAATTATTAAAAAAATAAATTATCTCTCCTAAATCATTCGATTAATTATTACATATTAAATACTCTCTCTTAAATTTTTAATTACCATATTAAACTCTCTCCTCTCCAATACATATCTCTAATTTTCTATCTCTATTATTTCTCAAGCAAGACTAACAGTTAAGAAAAAAAAAACTTATTAATAAGCTTGATTTTTAGGAACTATATGTATGTATATACTAAAAAAATAAATAAATAAAAAATTAATTGAAATATAAAAATACTTTTTGTTACTCTTGTAGGTACGTGATTGCCTAGAGAACTTTAATTCTTTCAATAATCTTAAAAATTATAAGTTTAATCGAATCTAGTTGAAACAATTCAAGCTTTCAGATGTTTTTTTTTTTAATTGACTTTTTAGTATATATATTACTGTTAGTAAAAAACTAAAATATTCATAAGTTATTTTTTCTTTAACAATTAATCAGAGATTGATAGAAAGTATGGAAATATGATTTTTTTTTTTTTTTTTTTTTTTTTGAAATATGGAGAGAGATTAATTAGGAAAGGGTGTTTAATATGGTAATAACATATTTAGGAAAGCGAGTTTAATACGTACTATTTAATCTAATGATTTAGGAGAGAGATTTTTTTTTTTTTTTTAATAATTTAATTAGTTTGCAGTGTCTTTAATTTTTTTTTTTTTTTTGTCTTGTTTAGTAATTTTAATTTAGGTTAAAATTGTCATTAATAAAAAAAATTAAATTGGAGTGTGAATAGATAATTTGTGGATTGTAAGGAGAAACTCTCATAAATAATAGGTGGAGGTGGTTTACCCTTTTTTTATTTTTTTATATAATTTAATGTTTTCAGTTATTTTAAAATTTTTATTAAAATTTTTAAAATTATTTTAGATTAACTTATTATAAATTTATATTTATATTTTTTGTAACTTTAAATTATGTTTTATTTTTAAATAATAAAATATTATTTTATCTTTTGTTTTAAATAAGTTTTTTTATATTTATTTTAATCAATTTTATTCAAATAAGACAAATCATGAGTATCGATGTAGTTTCAATAATTACGTTGAAGTCAAATGTTAAGTTTGACTGTGAGAGCCCCTATGGGCGTAACTCAGTTGGTGAATGGATGAACTTGGAGTTTAGGTAAATGACTCCCAAGCAGAGGCGTAGCTGGAAAAAAAATTCAGTTTTTCCTATTTAAAAATCCTAAAATTTTGGACTAACTACTAAACAAAATTTTTCTTTATAATAATCAAATTAAAACGATACAAGAGAAATTTCATTAAGAAATTTTTTTTAATGATATACCTAGTAAGAGATAATGGTAACACACAATAAAAATTTTTAATGTATATTTTTATTTTCAAATCCCCAAAAGTAAAAATAAACCTTAGCTTTCCTAAGAATTTTCTTCTCTTTTCTAACTTTGCTATCCCATAAGAAGACACATTAAAATACAAAACCTAAATCTCAATAATAAAATACAATACTTAAATAACACTTATAAAATACAAAACCTAAAATCAAATTCATTCTAAGCAAATAAATAAAAAAGATTAAAGTTAAGGGAATTTACTTTCAAATTGAGAGATTTAAGAGAAGAGAGAAGTTGTTTGAGATTTGAGAAAGTGGAAAAGAAAGAAAAGTGAGGGGTTTGGGAATCCGTTGAATGAAGATTGTTGAAATAAGAAGAGGAGTTTTTTTTTTTTTTTTTTTTTCATTCCTTTTGGTTGATCTATTTTAACATGGTTTTAAAGTTTTGTTTATTGGGCTAGTTGGATATATTTTATTAAGTTTTTTTTATTGGGTTTTAGTACGTTTAGTTTAAAGTTAAAATTAAACTGTTATGGGCCAAGCAAGAATTTGGTATAACTACTTGTTCATTTAATTAACTAAAACTTAAAATATTTTCCGCCCCTGCTCTCAAGTCAGCGAATCAAATCCTACCAATGTTAAAAGTTTCAAAAAAATAAAATAAAAAATACTTGGTCTAGATAGGTGGTTAGATAGTGTCACCAAATAAAAAAAGGTTTAATCAGA
The DNA here is from genome assembly GCA_008009225.1 of Acer yangbiense. NCBI lineage: Eukaryota > Viridiplantae > Streptophyta > Magnoliopsida > Sapindales > Sapindaceae > Acer > Acer yangbiense. Next base: position 59,034,798 of record CM017762.1, on the reverse strand, counting down.
GAGACCAATTCAGTCGCATAACCAATTGGGGACTTTATAAGGTATTTGTGAAAAACAATGAAATTAGTTTGATCAAAAATGAAAAAAAATAAAATAAAATAATAAACTACTTGAAATTAAGAAAAACTTCGGTGGACGTATTTAGTAATTTTCATTCGATTAATGAGCTATGTTATCAAAATACTATTATAGAAATCTTAGGGCGCGTTTGATATCGTTTTTAAAATGGTGTTTTTAAAAACTTGTTTTAAAAATGGAAATCATGTTTTAAAAATGATGTTTTTAAAAATGTAATGTATTTGGTAGTGTTTTTTAAAAGTGGTTTTTTGAAACGGAAAACGATGTAAAAGTGTTTGGTTGTTGTTTTTAAAATGAGTGAAATAGTTGTTTGGAGGGAAAAGTTAAGGTTTATTTTGAAAACCTGTTTTGAAAACAATTGAAAACAATAAAAAGTTGTTTTTAACTTTTTAGTTATAACTTTTAAAAAGTTGTTTTTTATTTTAAAAACAGTTTTGTAAAACGTAAGCCCCCGTCCTGCAGGCTGTTTTCAGCTGTTTTTGTTTTTGTTTTCCAAAAATGATTTCGAATTCGTGTCCTGTAAACCGTTTTTCATTTTATTTTCAGAAATCAAAAACAAAAACAAAAACAAAGTCAAGTGTTAAAAGTGGAAATTTTGAAATACAAAAAAAAACTGTTTTTGTTTTTGTTTTTGTTTTTGGTTTCCAAATGCTGTGGGTCCCATATCATTAATATATATTTTATTTTAATAATTTATTTTTTTTTACTGATTTCGTTTCTTCCTTCTTCTTCTTCTTCCCTCTTCTTCTTCTCCCTCTTCTTCCTTCCCGCCGCCGACGAGCTTCCCCTTCCCGATCTCCGGCCGAGATCTCTTCTTCCTCTTCTTCCCTTCTTCTTCTTCTTCTTCTTCTTCTTCTTCCTTCTTCTTCTTCTCCCTCTTCTTCCTCTCCCTCTTCTTCCTCTTCCCGCCGACGAGCAACCTCTTCCCGCCGATGAGCAGTCTTCTTCCGGCCGACGAGATCTCCTCCGCCGATCGCTGCCTTCTTCCTCTTCTTCTTCTTCTTCTTCTTCTTCCTCCGCTTGCGATCGGCGACCGATCTCTTCTTCTTCTTCCTCTTCCTCCTTCGCCTCTCGCCGATCGCCGATTGCCGCCGATCCCTCTTGCCGTCGCCGATCTGGTCTTCTTCCTCCTCCTCCTCCTCTTCCTCTTCCTCCTCCTCCTCCTCTTCTTCTTCTTCTTCTTCTTCTTCTTCTTGATCCTCTTCCACTGATAAGGGTTTTGTGTTAATTTATTAATTATATTTAAAAAATGGTTAATTATTTTAATTAATTTGTTTATATTAATTTCGATTTTTGAAAGTTTTCGATTTATCCTACCGGACGCGTTCTTTCCCTTTTTATTTTCAAAATACGGATTCCAGTAAATGCTACCAGACGCGTATTCGGAATCCAAAAACGAAACCGAAAACACTGTTTTCATTTTCATTTTTCTTTTCGAAAAACAAAAACAAAAAACAGCTTGCAGGATGGGCCCAACCAAACAGCATCCTAGTTGTTTTTTGTTTTTAAAAACAAAAAACTGTTTTCAAAAACAGAACCAAACACCACCTTAATATCCAGAAGTTACTTAATAGACTCAGTAGTTGCGAAGAGCATATCACCGGCCAATCTCGATATTACATATGTTCAAGATTTTAACTTTTAAAAGGAGAAAATAAAATACATAAAAGCTTCAATCAATCGTTTCTCCAAATTTCATGGCCACACCTAGCCACATCATATGTTTATATGAAGAAAAAAAATCTAGATAAATTTTTCGACAAGATTAAACTACTCAAAACTTGGGATTGATTGGGATGAATTTCACTACCTTATTTTTAAAACTGACAAATAGCTTGAAGCTAATAGAATTCTTTTTTTCCTGGACCTTTTTAGTTTGGAATGAGATCTCGTAGACTCGCAAACACATCCTACGATTGTCTAACAATTAAGGAACAAACAACCATTGTAAATGGCAACTGACGATCAATGTATACCACTGGAGAAAATAAATCCATGCAAGACCAAAATCATAAATCAGGATTGCCTGAATTTGCTCTTTGACTTGCATGATCGATGACGATTAATCTCAAGTTCTCAACAAAGGCAAGTATTTCCAAAAATTTAATCAACAGGCAATCCACCATCACCATGCATGAAAAAATAAAGAAGTTCGAGTAAAAAAATCCAACAAAACTGTGCTTTAAAGAGATGAAACATCCCAAAACAAGTTTCAACCAACACAAAACTCAATTGCCTGATTGTAAACAAAATTAACAACGTTGTTCAACAACGATATTAAAACAGAACACTTAAATCAGAGTTCAAACTCCTACAACAGCTAGTAGACTAAAAGACGGTAATAGAAACACAAGAAAAGACCACAAAAATCAACGGTAACGCCTGAGAGATAGTGTGTTGTTCCTCTTCCAGGTTGCCCTTCTTGAAGGTCGTGCCTTGTGGTGAGAGTGTCCCTTTCCGCGGAGACCTCTGTACTTCTTACCAGCAGAAGTGAGCCCGCGAAGCTCCCTGTGCTTGTGAACAGGGTTGCAGATCCAGTTGATTCGTGGGTCGTTACGGATAGCGTTGTGGGCAGCATCAACCAAGATGACCTCAAAGTACTTGTAAGTTGAGTCCTGCATTGATGGAATTATATATCATTAAACCATTAACTTATAAATAATTTTGCCAAACAGAAATGAATGGAGAGAGAGATTCAAATGTGTAAAAAAAAAAAACACCAGCTCTCACCACTTGACATAAACAAAAAAGGAAGACACTTAAGAAATATCGACCCACCCAAGTATTTTACCGGTTTACAAAAAAAACCAAGGCAAAACCTATTATATAGAACCAACCAATCATACATGTAATATAAAATTATGCTTAAAAAAATACTTTTACATTCCCAATTCTCATATTCAAATCCTTTAAAAATATTAATATGTTGAGTACTAAAACCCTTGTTTGGGTATTTAAAGTTCAATAAATTTTATACATACCTCGTTGAGCCAGTAAGAGTTGAGAACCTTAAGGCCACCGAGCTTCCTACCAGCTCGTTCCTCTGCAACAGAGCGCTTGCTACGTTGGAATTTCAGCTGGGTGACACCCTGATTTGTGGGTTTACCATACACAATACCCTTGGGAACTGGTCTCTTGCGTCCACCACGTCTTACACGCACACGATAAACCACATAACCCTGTAAAAAGTAATAACCATGGTCACCAATTGTAAAAGACCAGCAGGCAAAAGCTATAATGAAACCTTTACGTACCTATGTGATCCAAGTGAATGAAATATGAGGCGGGGTGATATAGGAATATACCTACCCAATTACTTCAACAGGAGCATTTAAGAGAAAATGGACACTTTGACAATCAATAAATGATACAAATAAAATTTGTCGATTTTCAATGTACTGTAACAACCAAACATTAGCAGAACTAAAAATGATAGAATGAAAATTTTGTTAGTTATCAACTACTACAGCTACTTAAATTTCATTACCAAAATAAAATTAGAGAATCAAATATAACCTCTTAATAGTTGCTAACAATTTCTAAAACAAATCATAATTGTTGAACTAGGACTTAAAATATGGAATGTTTGTATGTGTTCTCACAGTACCATACTCGCGATATAGAAAATCAAACATCACTACGTAAAAATTAAAGCAAAACAAATATAGGGGGGGCATTTATCTAATTCACCATTGTTTCACATGACAATAAATCATAAAGATTATGAGGTTAGTTTGAAATATCACTATACCTGCTTGGCCTTGTAACCTAGGATGCGAGCTCTGTCAGGGCGAGTGGGGTGAGTGACACGCACAATTGAAGGGTGCTGACGGTACTCCCAGCACCTCACCCTCTGCAAGAACCTCATCACATCCGACTGTTTCTTCCTCCATAGCTCCGACACGTACTTGTAAGCACCTAATTTCATTCCACATGATCCCAACCACAAAATCAAAACAACTAATACTCTTAAAATCAAACCTAACCATGTCAAACACATCATCATTCCACATAATCCCAACCACGAAATCACTACAAGTAATACTCTTAACATTAAAGCCAATCATGTTAAACACACCACTATGCTATTCTTTCATCATCTAGGTCCCAAAACAACAGCAAAAAAAAAAAAAAAATCCACACCACGTTTTTCTCATTAACCAAACGGACATTTTAGGACCCAAAAAAAAAAAACCCAGAAATAAAAATACATAAATCAATCAAATATGTTAAAAAAGAACACGATATAAAAACTAGAAACAGAAAGCTGATGTTTAGATCTTGTATACAACGTTTTCAAATAAATAACAAACAAAGATTTAATCGTTAATTTTTACATGTGTAGTTAAGATAATGAAATCTAGGAAATGGAAGATAAGAGAAGAGAAATGCGTGCGCACCCATGGTTCGTCGAGCTCCTGTACTCTTTCTTCAAGTTTCGGCTGAGGAGGAACTGGCTGCGAGTGTGGAGATGATATATGAATGAGTCTTCAAAAACTAGGGTTTTAGAGCATGTGAAGAAAATTTTGTTGATGAAATTACTAGTTTGCCCTCGTGTTGATTATGCACTTGTCTTTGACGAATGGGCTTAATGGGCCTTTTGTATATTGGGCTAGTCTCTTCCATGGATGTTAAACACTTAAACGGGCCGAGCCAAACTGTAATTTTTTAGGTTTAATTGGGCTTGAGGGATTGGTACTGGTCAGGCTTTCAATGTTTTTGTTTAGCTCGACCCTTCTTGTAAATCCTGTCTAGGGATGGCAATGGACCGGATCGGGGTTAAGTCGTCCGACTCATTTGACACTTCTAACAACTCTCGTCCACTCTATTTTCTCACCTTTTTTTTTTTGTAATAAAAATATAGTATTGTAATAAATAATAAAAACTAAAAAAATTAGATTAAAAACATTAGGCACGATGATTTTGAATTTAAATTTCGAAATAATAATACTAAACAGTCCAAATTATATGGTATATGAATTGTTATCACCGTGTTAGTCATGAGATGATATAGTGAATATTGTGTCATGAATTTCAACAAATAATTTGGATAATCTAGCAATACCCTTATCAATGGGCTTCATTGGTAAACAGAGGTACATTATCAGGTTGGATCCAACAATAACGGGTCTATATAATCTGGGCTCAAGCCTAAGTTTTGTTCTCCTGAGCCAATAATCAAACTTGGATCTTAAGCTTCCGGTTTATAGCTATTATCAGTTCGAACTCAATATATCAGGACGAAGAATGTGGACCACAGATTATGGAGAAGTTTTGACAAGTGCATACACTTTGAGTCAAAGTATGTAAATCTAGTGGTCCACATGATATATATATATATATATATATATATATATATATATGAGTGACGATATTTGCACCCCCGAAAAGCTGTATGTGCACCCCTTTTTGTATGTACACACCGTTAAATTTTATTAAAATGTTATATCTTGTAAACACACACTATACATTACAAAATATGTCCTTTCTTTTTATTTTGGAAAAAAAAAAACAATAAAAAATATGGGAGGACCCACACCAGTTACATGCCTTGATTTGATCAGTTTATAGTGATTTCACTAATTTGTCTTTTACGATCTCCTGCACCTTTTCTTCCGGCAGCTGTTTCCTCCTCTCTCATATAACAAGCTCTTGGCAAGTCACCAATTTGTAATCCTGAACAAGTTTTAATAGAATTTGTAGAGGCTTATCGGTTATCCCATTTCATATGCACTCAACTCTGATTCTGCTCTTGTTTGGATATTTTGTAATTTGTTGCTTTGATATTTTAATCTTTTGTGAAAACATTGTAATTTGTTGTTGTGATACAAGTTCTGTTTAGAGTTGAACAATATCGTGGAAATCAATACTGTCACTGCACTGCAAGCAAACGATTTGGAGGAGGAAGAGGAAGAAATTTGCTTTGCTTCTCCGTTCTTTCGTGAAATAAACAATAAAAAAAATAAAGTGTAGATTTCAAAATAAAAAACAATATTATAATTTAACTTTAAAAAGGATAATTTTGGAATTTTAAAAATATATAAATTTAGGGTGTACATACGGTTTTTGAGGGGCATAAATATCGCTACTCTATATATATATATATATATATATACATAAATTCTATTATCACTTCGAACTGACAAAAGTTATATCAGTTCATTGCGTGTGGGCCACTGGATTTAAATACTTTGACTTGGCTGTATGCACTTGTCAGTCAAAGTATTTAAATCCAGTGGTCCACATACAAGGAACTGATATAATTTTTGTCAGTTCGAACTGATAATAGAAAGACTATATATATATATATATATATATATATATTTAGGCTTGTGTGCTGTGTTATTACTGTTACAATAAATACAAGGTTTAGGGTATATGGATACGACTCGAACCTATAACTTCAATAATGTAGGCGTGAAGGATATATTATTGAGCAAACTTCAACTCACCACCATGCCTAATAAATGTTGAACAGCAATGTTAGATAAAATGGGTGTCAATAATGGATTTGGATCCTCTACGAATCTAATCTTTTTCCTGGTCTAAAATACTTAAAAAAAATAATACAATACATTTAAAGATATTAGTCATTGATTAGACATGTCACCGGATCTATTTAGGTCAGGACAATGATCAGGTCAGTAGAGGATCTAAATTCATCAATAATAAAATTGGTGGAGTGCCAGTAGTTTATTATTATTATTATTATTATTATTATCATTATTATTATTTTTAATAAAAACAAAAATTAGCACAAGTATATTTTGGTTAATTACAAAAATTGTAGGAAAGTTGAAATGAAGTATAACGGTGAAGAGAACAAAGCAGGTCAAGGATGGGTTGAGGTTGCTTGGCAGCAATGAAACGTTTTGTAAAAGAAATTGTAATAAATAAGATTATGATGTTATTCTTAATATTTTTATTCCTTTCACTATCTTGTCAAATCTTCTTATACCACACTTTTGTCTTCTCTCATTCCCTAATTGACCCAACACGATCATGACAAGATTATTAATCATGTCATATCCTCTAACTAAATTTTGATCAGTACGATCATGATGGAGCTAATATGCATATTATGTCTAGCGGTAAATCCATTATACCTGTATTACGAGTTTACGGGTTCAAATCATCTTCCCTATGCTTCTCATTATGTCCGGTAGTAAACCCATCATACTGTACAACGAGATTACGGGTTCAAATCATCTTCCCTCTGCTCCCCAAAAAGGATTTGGATATTTTGCTATCGACGTTGGTGTCAATCTGTCATATCGACGTGTCATGACTCACCCATGCTACAATACATAATAACACTTACAAATATTTTTGTTATTTTATTTATTTATTTTAAAACATTTATTTATCCACTCATAACCATTAGATTTCATCGTTACTATCTTTGCATTCATTTTTAAATTCTTTATTTATCCACTTTGAACGATAAGATTTCATTCTTGTGGATATTAACTATACTAGACTTGTAATATAGCATGACTTTTAAATTTAATATTTCACATTGTACTGAACACTGTACATCTCCTTGTGATAATAAGGGTATCTTAATCCATCTGATCCGAGTTGCGTATATAGTATTTGATCTCGATAGACCCTCAACCTGTTTAGTCTTAAATTTCATTAAAAAAAAAAAAAAAAAAAGTTATTACCGGATTTTACTCAAAATATGTTAAGAACCTACGATCACGTTTTTAAGAAAATAAAATAGTTTGTTTTTAGTTTAAATTTAATATTTCATATTGTACTAACCACTGTATATCTCCTTGTGATAATAAGGGTATCTTAATCCATCCGATCCGAGTTGCATATATAGTATTTGATCTCGATAGATTTCGATTGACCCTTAACCTGTTTGGTCTCAAATTTCATTTAAAAAAAAAAAAAAAAAGTCAGTCATTTCCGGATTTTACCAAAAATGATTACTATTGTTTTCTCTTACAAATTACAACATAATGGGTGGTAAATTCATTGTATGAGTGGCAATTAAGCAATTAAGCTGTAAAAATAATACTGTAGATTGTATTAGTCCACAAGTAAAAAACTCATTATCTCAAAAGTAATTGCAATACGTGTACCTTTCAACAACATAACAATTAACAAAAGCCAACAATATTGGACTCGAAAAATATATTTTAAAAAATCCAAATAAAATCAGAGATTGCTTGCAAGAGTTGTAGCCAATAATGGGTCAACATTTGCCAAACTTGTCCTCCCACCCTATACGAAAGTGGGGTCATGTTTTAATTGTTAATTAATATACAAGAGATTGAAAATTTTAAGTGAAAACGAAAGAAATAATTAAAAAAGTTGGGTGTTGCCGTGTTGTCGATTGTGAAATGTGAAAGACAAAAGTCAGCAATCCACTAATCTTCAAGAAATATATCCCCAAAAGGAGGAAATAGAATATAAAGTCTCTTTAAATTATATAATAAAAACAAGATCTAACATTTTTCACAAATTTAGTATTTTATTTATTTATTTATAATTATTACAATGAAAATTTGGAGAGGGGAAACCGACTCAACAACGTAGTATTATGTGAGTGTGAAAAACATTTAACTATACTAACATCATATCGTCTCCTCATATTTAGAGTTAAATACAATATTGTACAAAATTTATAGAGAATTTCAAGTTAAATTTTAAATAAATAAACTCAAAGGGTATGGATATTGACACCCATAAATATGATAAGCGCACCCATATTTATAAGTGCACCCATGTCTAAAATTTAAAATTAAAATATTACTATAAACACCCATCTTAATACTAATAATACCCTTATTTGAATGAATGTTTTCATTTTAATACAATATATTTATAAACCCTCATAAGTTATTAACACACCCAATTTTACAAATGATAAATTTTTAAATTCTCTAGACTCGAAAACATGGTCTCAGAAATTCTTAAATTCTTAAATTCTTAAATTTCAAGAATATTTACTTTAGGCCAATTTCAGGCTGCGTTTTTACCTAAGACATGCTTATTATGTTTATTATACGAACAAGAGTGCTTAAGCGTGCATCTATGAAAAATACTAGCATCTCATTAAAAAAAGGAGTAAGGTAAGGACTGGAACATATGTCTTGCAGAGATCCATGAAATTCACAAACACCGTTTTCTTTGACCTTTACAGGTGCAGAACTGTGGATGAATCTAATAATACCTAAGAACCTATGAAAGATGTGCTCGTTATGTTGTAGCATTGTGCTTCTGTGTCCTTTAATGACCTTAAGTTATGTCTTCTTTCACTGGTTTTGTTATTTGTAAATAGGATTCGATAACTACCAAGCATTTAATTCTGTGCGAGAAATGGCTGCTTGGACAATGCCTAACTTTGTTGAAATCGCAGTTCTTACATAGTAACTTGATTAACGAAGTAGTGCTGTGGTTGCATTGGTTACGGAGGATGATGTAGAGTGAAAGTAACTTAGCCTGAGTTTGCTCAATCTGAGTGTTGATGAAACTTACGTGGGTTACATGGCCGTATAAAATAAAGTAGATAATTTATAGTATCAATACGTACCTCTGTATGATCGGAGTCCTCTGAAAATTATTATTCTATTACTTTGTTATATGATAATGGGAGATTTTGGCTCCGTTGGGTTTTTGTTCTTTTCGTTCTTTTTTGTTTTTAAAAAGGAAATGGAATTAAGGTTTTAATTAGGGTTTGGTTTTTATTTTTTTTTATTTTTAATAAAGTGATATAGTTGAAGATATGAGTGTAATTAATGGGTGTAAATAGTATTTTGTTTATTTTTAATTAAACCAATTTGTCCTTATTGGTAAACTCCTATTGGGATATTTTTGTAATTAAATTTTTTATTAAAATATGGGTGTGTTTATCATATTTATGGGTGTCAATATCGGTTCCCAAACTCAAAACCTCCAAAAGTTTATTTATTTATTTTGAAAACCTCCATTTTCAAAGAAGAGTGCATCCATAATTAACTTAAAAACTTAAAATTGGTATATATATATAAATAGAGTAATGCTAGAGGTTCCAAATGATGTGACACATGAGGTGTCAGCATCTTATAAATCATGAGATTATATGGTGACTGATGTGATGTTGACACCTCACGTGCTACATCATTTGGGATAGAATTTAGAAAAAAAAAATTGGGACATCTAGCATTACTCATATAAATATATATATATATATATATATACTTTTTTTTTTTTGATTGGAAGTAACAACGAGTTACAACAACTGGATAATTGATCCAGACAGATACTATAACTGGGACCATCGAGATCAGACATCGAGGCATAGCCCAGATTACAGCTCCCACACCGGGGAGAGAACACCCAAACTCAAAAACCCTCACAAGAGGGACTGAAACAAACCAGAAAACCTCACAAAGAGGACTGAAATTAAACTAAAAAACTAACAAAACCTCACAAAGAGGACTGAATCTAACTGACTAAACCTAACACCGATCAGAGGAGGAGGAGTCCCTTGGCTGCCGGCGAGTGTTCCGGCGGAGAGGATCGGGCCGGACGAACTCCAAGGCTGCCGATCTGACAGCTCACACTGATAACACTCTAGATCTGGCCGGATCCTAGAGTATCGGCTGATCTAACAGCTGTCGGCATTGGCTGGAAAAAAAGACCCGCCCGGTGGCGCGAGAGGGTCGGCCGGATGAACACCAGGGCCGTCGTAGCAGCCGCAGAAGGCACCCATCTGATCGGGAAGGCCCAGCATGAGGAGGAAGACCGCCCGAAGGGGCGACATCGCCGCCGACTCCCGCTGCCACAGCAAGAAGCCGACGACGGACTGAGGCATCAAAAACTGAGAAGAGGCTGGAGGCGGTGTTGGTTTAGAGAGAAGGCAGAGAATTGCTAAGATATGATCTATATATATATATATATATATACACACACACAAGTATAATATATACATGTTACTGTTAATACTTGTTAACTTAATTGGTAATATTCATTTAAAAAAAAAATTACCTTAATTGGTAATATTTTGTAGCAGAATCTTTTTCACATCAAATATTGTGGAATTTGAACTGTATTATCATATACTCATATAGTTAAAAATAAATGATATACTTTAAATAATAATAAATCTTTCCATCCTATCCACATATCCAGAAATCGCCTCGAAAGCATAAGAGCAAGCCCAAAACAAAGGAATATAGGATAGGTTGAAAAAAAGAGTTAATTGCAAAAACATCCTTAGACGTTCATATAATTACATATATATGCAACTTATCCGTTTATTTCAATTACTCGAACTATCTCTTAAAACCTTCGACTCCCGTTAAAATGACATATCCAATCATAACTTGTCAAGTAATCACCCTAAATGTTTAATTAAAAAAAAAAAAAAAAACGCAAAACATATATTGTGATGGAGGTTTCTCCATGATAGAAGAACGATCTTCAATGCATCATAAGAGATCAACAATCTCCTCAAGCGAGCGGTCGATGGGAGGAGATCAGCAACCACTGCCAACCAGTGAGGATCCAACGAGGTTTTACAAAATCCTGATCGAAATGAAGACATCTCTATTAGCTTTGTTCTTAATTTTAAAAAAAAAAAAAATATTTAATTTAAAATCTGGACAATTCATTCTTAAACATTAAATCTACATCATTCATTTTTAACTTCCTGTTTATGCTGTTTTTCAATAGAGATCGATAAATCATAATAGAAGTCAATTGTAGTTCATGTAATAAAGATAAGTTTTATATATGTGCAATTATGTGAAAGTCTAAGGATTGTTTGTGCAATATAATCTTGAAAAAATAAAAAGGAGTTATGCTATATACCGCTATAGCCTGTAGTATGGATAGAGAGAGATAAAAACTCATAAAGAAGAAACAAACAAAGAATCTCTACAACTACAAGATAAAGTCATCATCATCAAGAAAAGATAGATAACAGAAAGCAGCTGAATTGTAGTCTGTGATATGTTTGGTGGAGGCAAAAGCATGGGAGGTGGTGGAGGAGGAATGTTGAGGACTGTTGGTAGAGTAGTTACTGCTAGGGCTGGTCATGTCACCAATCTTCAAGAACCCATCTCTTCTTCTTCTTCTTCTTCCAACACAAACACACCCACTTCACCAACTTCAAATTCTAGGCATACCCACAAGCAGAATTTGGCTAATCATCTGTCTCTTTCTGCTCCTTTGTGTTATCATAATGTTCCTGTCTCTCCAACTTCTGGGGTCCCAATCTGGCCTTATTTTGGTACTGCTACTTCTAATGGCTCTGATGACTGGGTTTATGTGGATGAGATTAGTGATGATGATAAGTCACATGGGTTTGTTGTTGATGAATCGGTTCTTGGTCCTGTTCCTTCTCTTGATGAAGTTAATAACGCTGTCTCTGCAATTCAACAGTAAGAATTTTTGTTGTTGCTTTTGTTGTTCAATGGATTTTTTTTTGGAAAATTTGGTAATTATTATCATATTGTGTTGTAATGGTTCTAGTTTTTGAATTAGTCTTGTGAGATTACTGATACAAAATTGTTAGTGTTACTGTTGTGAATTTGTGATGTTGATTTTCTGAAACCGCTATAGTTAATGTTGGTTCCCTAGTTGTGAATTGTATATGATTGATTGCTGCTTTTGGTTCTGAATTAGGAGTGGGATTCGATATTATTTTTTATCAAGTCTTGTCGATTAAGCATACGTATCTCAAGTTTAATCTCACAATCAATTGATAATGATGATGATTTTGATGGCAGCTAAATTAATGATTGATTATAGATGAGGTTAATACTTCGAAGTTTTGAGGAGAGCTTCCTTAGATGCTGCAACCATGTTATTATGGAAAGATTAAATAGAGAAATGGTTTTATTAGTAGATATCGGACAGATATTGATTGGCTTTTCTGGCTATCGGAGGCAGCAATTTTGACTAGTTAATTTTAATAACCGGGACAAGTTGCTTATTATGCTTCGTATCTGTTCCACATGAGAGAAGATGGTCATGGTATAGTGTCACAAGAATTGGAGACCAATAAGATATATATATATATAACGTAGAAATGAAAGCAGAATTCTAGTACCAAGTCCAAGTATATGAAGGTTGTGGTGTAGTTTCCCAATTTCACATTGATTTCAAGATACCAGGAAGTAGGAGGTTCAGTTAACACGTGAACTTCCTTGGTCAATGCAGAGACTTCAACTGAAAAAACTGAAATAAAGTCGTGAAAGATTAAGCTCTCTTGCTATAGAACAGTTCATTTTCATAATGATGTCCCTGAACCCAATTTGTGAATATTTGTGCTGTAGAATGATGATTGTGTTGAATCTTTATAAGTTGCAGAAATCGGTACCCTATTTTGGTTTCTCAATGAATCTTGTTTGATACTTATAGGGTGTTTGATCCTGTTTCATACTCCCATCTTGTGAGGGATAAGTTTGGCTCTAATCTGGAAAAGGATGTAGTAGATCAAATATCAAGTTCATCTGGTCTGGGACACCATGTTGCCTCAATTGGATCAGAGTTGGATTGGATGGAGCCAGCTCCGTATCCAAGTTATACAAGAATGTTGCAGCCTTATGGATATGATCGAGTTTACGATGCTTTTCATCTATTACAGACAGAGCCATCAATTCAGGTGCCTTCTACTATTTGATTGTATTTAAAAAAGAATCGCAAGTTTGGGAATTTGCTGTCTTTTTATTTTTAAATGTTAATTGAATGTATTTTCTTAGAGCAGAGCTCAGTAGAACTGCACAGTGCTAGTATATCACTGCATTACAGCAGGAATAACATACACGTATAAGTAACCAGAACTGTATTTTGCCCTTTCGTTTTCTAAAATGGAAGAGAGCATGAACTTGCTACCTTTTAAATTTTGTGTGCATAATTCTAAGGGTTGTTGATTTTCCTACAGAGAATGGTAATTTCATTATCTTCAGACAGAGATGTCTGGAATGCTGTTTTGAACAATAAGGTTGTACGGGAACTCAAGGAATCATTCGAAGCAGGTTGGTATCAAGCTAGTAAAGATATGTAATAAATTTTTTATTTTTTGTTTAAATACCATGAAAAAGGTATCTCCTCTAAGGCTCTAACATAATTGCTTATAGAAAGGGTTTTGTTGGTGTTCATCGACTCTGTGATATTCCATAATTATGCAGCTGAAAGCAATGGATCCGAGATCGAGAGTTCAGATGAGACTTGTGACAACTCCAACCCAGCTATGGATATCGTCAAGTGGATTTTCAACAACACTAAGGCAAAAGTTGTGGAAGTAATTGAGAAGATCACAAACATTGTGAACGAGTTGTTCAAGCCTCCGGGTGATGAGAAGGCAACAAACGGTGCTGCAACCGCTGGAGCCACAGACCCATTTGAGGAAAAGCTGAGAACTTCATTCCTTCTATCCATCGTGGTCCTGTTGGTTGTGTTTGTGACTCGAGCCAGCAAGGCTTAATCTAATTTGACGACATGACAGTATGACAAGCAGCAGTGTTCCCCAGTCAAGTGACTTGTACTGGAGGAAGTTTCCTGCTATATATTACATCGCTAGAGTTGTTTAGCTATAGTAATGCTTGTAAAAAGACCTGTAAGTTAACACATTCTTGTGCACTGTAATGTTTTGAATATTGGGATGTTTTTATTTTGTAAAGCAACTCTGTGATTCTTAATTAGTTGATTATGACTTATGTGTAACCTTTGTGGATGTTTTCAAATTTAAGCTATTTTGTTTGTCCACAATATTGTGCTTGGATTGCTTTTTCTTCGGTTTCAAAGCTGGATATTTGAGTAGCAGCTCTCTCTCTCTTTCCTCGAAAAATTGCTATAAATTCCAATGCTTGAAACTCATGGCAGGGTTACTCTGCTTGCAGGAAGCAAATTTTCTTACAGGCAATGTTCATTTTCTTTGTAGTAACTCACGATACTCACCTGTGGTTTCTGTTCAATTTCAGATGTTTAACAGTTCTTGGTTGCATGCATATTCAGGGGTGTTCAATATCCTGCATTCCTGCTATCATCACATTGAAAGACAAAAGGTCGATGAACAAGTTCGAGTGTAATGCATGACATGGTAGATGAAGTTTTCCAGCAAAAGCTATTCAGAAATTTGGGAATTTTTATCCTTTCAAATTGTCAAGCAAAAAATATAGGTCAAGAATGACATCCTAGGCCATCCCCTAAAGCAGTTTTACATGCTATTCAATTAAAATTCCTCTAATTCTAGTTACAAATATACGACTAAGTCGCGGTCACCAACCACGTACATCCCCCCTCCTGGCTTCATCATATGCTAAGATTTCTACCACCATGACTAAATGTGTACTTGAAACTGTCTCATTTAGGCATAGTAAGGGAAGAGGGAATCAATATCCGGGGCTACAACAGCTCGTTTGCCAAGTTCTCCGAGAACACAGCAGTTTTTCTCTTCAGTGTTGATTGCCACAATGTCTTGAGCAAATGAACCATCCGAACCTGGGGAAACCTGCACACGTTTGACGTTGTAACCAAAATTCATATATCTTAACCTCAAAAAGTCCTAGCAAAATTTTATTAATTACAGAAGAGAAAGGAACATCCAGTTTGACAATTAGTGATATTTGCCGTAGCAGATTATAGAGGGTTTACCTTCTATTGTGAGGACAAAAAAGAGGTAAGTATACATAAATTCCTTTGGTTTAGAAGCTTATTTTACTAAAGGCCTCTTTTAACTTGTCCTTCTTGTCATTTGTTAGCGAAACCATGCTCATGTAAGATTATTGTATGTTCCATGTGTTATCGCGCGTGTGTGTGTATTTTTTTTAATTTATTAAAGAAGACTCGCGGTGTACTTACATCATAAAGGGTATCTCCTAGCTTCAACTTGATTGCTCCACTCTGGTAAACGAGCAATTTGCCCATGTATCCCCCAGACAACCCATTCAAACCGGCCTTCATTGGAGCACCTACTCTTCCCGATGATGTCGAGCTGCTTTCAACTTTTTCTTTCCCCTTAATGCTAGCTGGCCGCTTGTATAGTGGCAGATTAGCAGGAAACTGAAAGAGCATCATCTTCTTTTCTTCACTATCATCCTGAAACAACATATTCTGTTAAATGAATCGAACTTTAAGATCTCGCCTCATATTATTAATTTAATTATCTAATTACTAACCAGCAGACTAAGATCTGAAGCAGCATTAATAGCATTCTCAACATACTCCAAGTCTCTTGTTGCCTCCCCAAATTCTGCCTCATCAAGAAGTTCTGAGAAACAACAAAAGGAATTCATCATTACGAGCTTAACGATGAGAAATACAAATATGATTGATGTGTTATACTAGTAAAAAACTTGTGGAGTGGACTCGTAAGAAAACTAAATAAACATTTAACCCAATACCAATTCGTGTTATCAAGCTTTCGGAACAAAAGTTACCATCCTCTAACATTCAGCATTTTAAAGGACGATAATGAACATCTAATCCTACCGACTAAAGGTATAGTTTCACAGCACGACTAAAGTTGTGGTGGGGTTGCACAACTATACTCATGTGCAACCCCACCACTCCTCCCCCCTAATTGAGAGAGGCTCCTTAGTCAATCAATGGATGAGAATCTTAATAATCGCCTATAGAAGACAAGGATACCCAATCGGTTTCTATTCAAGGAGATAAGTACTAGACAGACATCTCTCTTATACAGAGTGACAGAATTTAGACGCATCCAAAACCATACCTGGGTCACCAGAGTAAGGCGGCCTCCAAGGAAGGGCAGTTGGATAATAAGTATGAGCATAATCCTGCAAGGTAATCAGGAAACCTAATCTTAGTACCAGAGTGTGAGAGAGAGAGAGAGAGAGATGCATGGTGAAAAATTCTCACCCAAGGTTCTCTGTAGTCTTTATTGGCTTTTAGAGCAATTGCATTTGAAGAACGTGCTCCGGATCCTTCTTCTTTGGCAGTTGATGAAGAAGAAATAGCAATTTGCCTATCATCAGAAGTAGAATGTTTTAGCCCTGAGCCAGTACCCTTTGCACTATTTCCATCCTTGCGAACGCCAAATGTCCTTATAGAAGATGACGATGATGAGGAACCCGGACCAAAAGCAACTTGCACTGAAGCTGCAGGTTTCAACTCTGAACATGAGAACATAGATAATAATAATAATAATACTGTAACCATTATAGTAGTAGATCACACTCTCTATCATCCTAATCATCTACTCTGGTCGTTCTATAACTTTTAACCCCATTGAGAACAGCCATAGTTTTAGAAATTATCGGTATCTATAAGTGAAATTTAGCTTTCTAAACCGATATCACCAAACTAATTATGATGATCGATGACTGCCAAAATATCCAGTCAAAAATAAAAATGAACAAGCTAAAGGGAAATTACATGTCTTTTCAACTTTAGGCCCCCCTTGTCGTGCTTTTGCTTCCTGTAAATGCAGTGACAGAACAACAAATCAATGATCGGATAAAACGCATAGCAAAATAACTAATTAAAATGCAAGCATAATTTCACAATTCAGCCGCAATCACATTTTGACACTGCAATGCCATCGCAGGATATGCAAAGAAGGCATAGAACATGATACATCAAACGTAAACATATTTTCTTTTTCTAGCATCTCTTTAAGAAGATTCAAAGGACAAGTAGCTAAAGAGTAAATGTCTTTGGATTCGATTTCACTTTCATGGCGTATTAGGCTTCCTAAAAAAATGGAGGTAGGAAAATGTATAACAAACAGACACAGACCCTCTAAAAGAGACAAGGCCGCCCTCAAAAATCGATTTAAACAGTATAGAATCAATTAGGCACGTAACAATTCACCACGTCACGCTCCACACTATAGCTAGTAGCAATACTCCCTAGGCTATAATGTCGTCTACAACAAATCAACTCGCAAAGAACTTATACATCCACGACTAATCCAATATTTAATCATTGTGGAACTCAATTACTAACATAACGCATTTTTTATTTATTTATAACTATTACAATTAATTCTGAATTTGAAGAAAGAGACAAGCCTCGAACTCACAACTTCAATACTACAGGTGTGACCAACCCCATCTAATCTCGTAACACTCTTTTAATGATCCAAAAGTTGTATGAATGAACCAATGACCTTTTTACACTACACAAATGAGTCATCAATGCCTCAAGAAAATTGAGTTAAAAGCTTTTTCAATTTTTCATTTCAATTTTGTACTTCTTTTTATTATTATTTTGTCTGGATAAATAAAAAATCTAAAGAACATTGGGTCGTGGTCCCTTGTCTCCTTCACGAAATAATAATAACAAAAAAAAAAAAAAACTTTAGATATATCGTTAACTTAAACTAAATAAAACCAGGACCCAAACAGGTCCAAACTGACAGTATCAAAATAATATTACTATCTATTTCAAGAAAATAATAATAATAATAATAATAATACAAGCATAGATTTATGAGAAACAAAAAATATATATATATATAGTCTTTCTACCGTCAGTTCGTCTTGATACGATAAATTTTATATTAGGAGATATATATATATATTTTTTAAAGGCAACACTATTTAAAGCGTATTTAAATTGCAAAAAATTAAAATAAAATAAAAATCCAAAGCGATAAAATGGAAATAAAAAAGGAGGGGAAAATTTTCTACTGTAAGTTCGTCTTGATACGATAAATTTTATATTAGGAGATATATATATATATTTTTCAAAGGCAACACTATTTAAAGCGTATTTAAATTGCAAAAAAATAAAATAAAATAAAAATCCAAAACGATAAAATGGAAATAAAAAAGGAGGGGAAAATGAATCCGTACGTTAAATTGGCGCAAGAGTCGCCGCCGAGCTTGCACTTCTGCGTCGTCTTCTTTTTTCGGTTCACTGCGTTTTCATTTTCGACAGCAAAGCAATTAAACATTGAATATTTCACTAAACATTAAATTAACAGAAAAAATTAAAAAAAAAAGACACAAAATTTGAAGCAAAAATAGTACGGCGAGAAACATAATCAGAGAGAGAGAGAGAGAGAGATACGGTGTGGGAACGGTGGGTTGAGGATCTGAAGAAGGCTGTGGAATTTTGGGACGGAATCTGCGTGGCTGCAAATTTTGGAGAGAATTCCGATGTGAATTTCAAAATAGTGATAAAACTGAAAAGGGCGTGAAATTAAATTTAAAGAAAATTATACCTTTCTTGATAATGAGGAGGATGCTTTTTCTTGATCTTGATCCATGGTGTGTTGTGTTGAAGAAGAAGATTAAAAGAAAAAATAAAAAAAAAAAAAAGGAAGAGCTCAGGAATCGAACCAGTAACATGGAAGATGAAAATGGAGGCGTTCACCATCAAGTTATAACGATTGTTTGGTTAGGGTTTACATATTGTTTTATTTAAAGACTTAATAATTATTGTATTAATATAAATCCTATTATCCAATTAAATTAAATTAATAGATTATTATTATCATTTTAAACCTACATCAATTGATTGGGTTCAGCTACTGTATAGTTAATAGGTTGTTTCTAGTTAAGGGTCCATAAAACAAAGATTTTTTTCTTAAAAAAACACTAAAATAAAATCTCTTTTATTTGTCCATTTCCTTATTATATTTTTTGGTTAGATGAGACGAAATATGTCAAACTGAACCAAGTTTAATTTTGTTCTTTTCATTTTTATAAATTTTTAATGATATGGAATAGTCAATTGCATATAAGGTTAGTGATCACAGTCCAATGTGGTTTGGTGGTAAAAAAAAAAACGCTAATTCAATTTGGCAATGCCTCATGTTCAAGTCTTTGCCACCGTATGTAGTATTTCAAAAAAAAAAAAGAAAAAAAAAAGACAAGGTTAGTGAATGGAAAAAGAAATGGTTGTTACTTTAGGTTAGCACAAAACTATATTGATTGGATACAAGCAAAGTCCATTGTGGGGATTTAATTGAATTTGAACCCATATTCATCAATTTGGTTGATTGACTGAATTCAATTATTTTTAATTTTGATAAAACATATCCCATTAATTCAATCCAATCCACTTCATTTTTTTTTAAAAATAAATTAGATCACAATAAAAAAAAAAATATCAACGAAAATAGACATATTGACATACTTTATTTTCAAGTGTCAATGGATATTTGTTCACAAAAGAAAAAAAATATAATTGCAAAAATCTTATAATTAATTTCCAAGTACATTTCACTCCTGTTGAATTCAATACAATACAAGTTACAAAGGCTTTTAACCACTATGACAATTAGTTGTTGCCCATGTAATGTTTTTTTTTTTTTTTTTTCCTTCTTTTTTTTCAGCTTATATATATATGTATTGTATATATATGACACTAATCGGGTCAGGGGTCTACACAATCGGAATGCAATTCCCACTAAAAGGAAATGGTCTCCTCTCACTTTATGAATCAAATATATGTTCACTAATGTGTAATTTATGTTTGTAAAGCTTTTTGTGAGACTATAAATAACAGCAGTCATCTTATGATTCTTGAGAATACTTGATGCCATCAAACTTGAGGAATAAAAGAATATAATTCTCTCTTGGAATACTTGATCAACTTTTTTAAGTTTTATGTTATCGTGTTCTTGTTTACTTTAACATTTATCAACACCCACTAACTAAATTAAAAAATGGATTAATGCAACCGAAAGGAAGGAGTTGAGAGAAATTAGTAAAGTGAATATTAAGGTGGAAATTTTTACTTCATAAACTTGCAATTTAGGTAAGTTGGGCACAAAATATTGAAGATTCCAAGCACATGGATCTAAGAATAAAGGCATGTTAGTATGACTTTTCTGGTAAAGCTTTTGGAGTAAATTTTGTACTAATAGAATTTTTACCAAGTGATATTCAATTTAAAAAGACGCATTAATTTAATTGATTGTATTACAATATATTTTTACAAGAGCTTTTGACTATAAATTACAAAAAAAAATGGTGTTGACCCCAATGTATTTAATTATTTATAATGTATATAGTGAAATATCTAAAATTTATTAAGGATAATCGAGATAACTCTCAAAAAGAGATTCTTAAGAAAGATAAGAAAGACAAAATTTTGAACCTCTAGTAGACATAAAATAACTTTTATAAATAGTTAAGACAGTTCATATAGTTAAAAAAACTCTAACAAAAAAAACCTTCAAAAGAGCTTCTAACGTTTAAAAAAACGCTATTTTGGACAAATAGAAAAGCCATACCTAAGAGACTTCCACCGATTCCAACCATACAATACAAGATTTCGTTCTACAAAAATTCATTTTGTACCCCAAATCAAGGAGTATGCCATTAAACACCTCATTGACTAGGCTAGAGCCTCATGCCACTGCCGGCTGTGAGCCAGCTGAAGGAGGAAATATATCATTTTTTTAATCTTAAATCTCGAGCAATCCATAACCAAACACTGTACACTACTAAAATTTATCCCATACTTTCCAATACAATACTATACAAACCTGGATATACTACTAGGATACATAATTTATATAGTTACTGAACAGTTAATATCAGTATTTATAATTATTTATTAACTAATCCACACGACTAATTACCAAATTACTCTAACTACATCTTATATCTTTAAAATTATGTCTTCTTTGAACCACTCGATTTCAATCCGATGACATTAATTATACAACATTCTTACTACATCTATACGGTCACTTGACCCCAAAAATTAAACTAAAACTGATGGGAAGAAAAATCTACCACAAACATCATCAAGGCCATCAAGTAGGCCACACACACGCGCATGCACACACATAGCAGAAGGAAGGAATCACTAAGTGATACAAGAATCAGGCAACAATCTTTTGAGCACAAACAAGAAACAGTCCAACATCAAGATGAAATACATTGCACGTAACAAACCCAAACCCAGTCAATGGGGAGAACCTCTGTTTTCATGTTTAAATCCCTAAAAGACACTATACTAATAGCTGAGAAGCCAAATATCTTCTTTGACGTGAGTCCACAACTTGTGATGACTATGGAAACCTTGCAGACCTATCATCACAAAGAAATAAGGCTCGACCACCTTCTACACAATAGGGTTAGCACATTGTTGATAATAAGTTACGGAAAAAAAAACAAACAAACTGTTATTTTTTGACATTCTATGAACATGCTATAAGACATAATTATTTCAATTGAAAAAGTGCTAGGAAAGGAGAGATTCTTCAATAATCTGAATGAAGAACACTGTAATAAAACTATACCATATAATGAAAGTAAAAGGAAACTGGCAACTCTACTGTTAGCAACAATAGATATAAGATCAAATGGAAACAAAAAAAATCATTAAAGGTGAAACATCTCAAACCGATACTAAGAACCAAACTTTTTCAGTTGCATTAAAAGCCAAAAGCATAATTGAACAGGAAAAACATCCAAAATGTAGATACAGCTCAGCGGCGCTCATGCAGTAGACGAATAAATTATGTGCATTTGTGACGGTAACTACTATGCATGAGACCACCAAAATTTTAGTAAGGAGTTCCAAAGCATAAAATGGAGAAAAATAATAATAATAATAAATTGAGTCTTTCCAAAAAAAAAAAAAAAAATGAGAGAAAATATGTAAGATATTGTACATGCCTAAAAGTCTAATTTAAAACATGAAGTGGACCACTCTAGTTCAGCCTCCAACGATCTGACAAAGAACTGAAGAGTATGAGCAACATCTAAGCTTTATATGTAAAACTATCAAGAATATATATAATATACTTATATGTAAAACTATAATGACAAATCTTCCTTTCATTCTTCTTCCGATGTGTACTGAACCATTAAATAAAATTAAAAAGGATGCAACTTTAACATCAGAATAGCTGGAAATCATCCTACCTTTTGTAGCATTATACTATTTCTGCCTAGTACATATTTTGGCAACATTCATATTGCAAATCATCCCTAATACCAAAGTAACTAGTTTTCCAAACATTTAAATGAAAAAAATAACATTCAGTATATCATTAAAAGTTAAAACACTATTATTCTTATGTCACGAAATCTTATTCTAGCATTTTTTTTTCCAAATTAAGAAAATTTGAACTTCAGGGTGGGTCCAGTCATCTCAAAACCACTTGCACAAAGAAAGATTATTTATTAGTCAATTAAAATAGCAATTAGGTCAAATAAATGTGGTAAAGGCTCCCGACACTTCACTCCATCACTCTCTTTTTTCTCTTTTTTTATTTAATACAAAGAAATTCTGGGGCCTTTCTTGTTCATTGGGCTCTAAAATACAACATCACTACTCACCATCTCTGGTATCTGCACCTCCAAAGCCTTATAAACCAAAGAGCATCTCAGCTACATGGAACAATTTTCCTGCTCTTACATAATGGGGCCATCCATCCTATGATAAGCTAAGACAATGTGTCTTCTCTTAGAGACATGTCCAATCTAATCTCCCCTAAACAACTTTCATCCTTAGGTAATGCATATCACTGCTCATAATGAACAAACTTTTTTCTTAGACTAACATACAAATATTTCAAATGCATAAGTCGGATCTCTCTTTATAGTCAGGACTCGGTTTCTAAAAAATGTCCAGCAGGTAATAATTGTTTGCAACTTAACTGTTATTAAGACAACACATTCAACAGCTACCCAAAACAAGTATTCAAAAGTCAAAACCCACGTTTACCACTTTACCAGTATTACGAGTTCTTCTACCTGCCATATAAACACTGGGAAGAGAAATCAAAATAGCTTCGTAAACATTGAAGCACAAGTATAAAACAAAGGCATTAGTAAGAGGCTTCTTCCACATACCCAAATGCCCTTCTGTTTTCAATGCATGCTTACCTTCTGAACGAGAAAATTAGAAAAGCATGCAACCAGGAGCGAATATCCTCACAATAAGATCAGCATTACCACCAAAGTAAAAGTGAACAAGGGCAATTGAAAAAAGTAATTAAATGACTTAAGAAAAATAAAATTTGACAACAGAAGATGTCAGTAATCAGTTACTCAGTAAAGTTCACAGATACTAATAAAAGGAAACATTAGCACCCAAACATTATAAAGAAACATTAAGCATCCAAAGGAAACTAAAATTAAGTCCAAAAAAAGAGCACTGAATATTAATAATATAAATGGGCTTTAAAAATGGCTTCTCCAAAATGTGCCAATATGATCTGAACTTCTCGTCAATTTCTGCAAATGTCACAACAGTACAGCAAGGTTAAAGATGTGAGTCCCAAACTTCCAACAAAGCATGGCAAGAGGTAAGAAATCAGGTTCACAAGTGCTCCAAGAAACATCAGGCCTGTAAAATTATCCAATAATAACAAAGAGAATGGGTTAAGAGACGCAAACACAAGATCATACAAATTAAGGTGAACACTGTTCTTCATGGTATTCTCAGCAGATTATATTTATGACAAGAGCATGGAGGAAAACAAGAGACGGGATATTCGAACCACAAAGAAAATATGAAAACCATAAAGTTTATCCGGGGGTCATTATATCAACAGAACTTATGATCCAATTCAATGAAGGAATAAAATCAACCATTTGGGAGTAAGATCTAAAAATACTAATGTTAGAAAAAAAGAGATCCAATGATATGAAACCATCACACATCACGAAGTACTTTTGACTTTAGTGATGAGTCAAATATCCACTATTATGTTGGGGAGGGCAGGTTCAAATACTTACAATGCGACAACACTCCCCTCCATACGAAACCTTCAATTTCTCAAAAAGCCATGTGAGAATCTCAATATAATACACGAAAATACAAATGCGAGACAATGGTAAAAGTAGTCAAAGTTTATGGTCATAATAATCATTGGTATTGTTGGCATTGCTACTACCACTGATCGTGTAACAAACAATGTTAGTACTAAAATTAAGAATCGGAGAAGACTAGTGAAGGTGAACGATAATAGCCCTTCAAGGTGAAACAAAGACTTCAAAATAATATAAGTCTTTTGGAGCACCTTCACTTATCGTCATTGACAATATTATACTCTGCGGAACACCTTCAAGAGTAATGGAGAAACTAATCATCAATTGCTAAAATAGCACATGTAATAAGCTTTAGGTGCGTAACTTAAGTGACAGGTGACACTTGTAAATTCACTAATGGCTATGTCTTATACACATAAGTTTTGATATACAGAGTTCATTCTAAATGCAAGAATTAGAGAGCCCTAACAGATAATAGGACAGCTCTTCTAACTTCTAAGAGGGGATGCCCGGAAAAAATTTGGTAAAAATTTAACATAAGAAAACAATAAATCATTAAAGTTGTAAAAAAACCTTATCACCGGGGTACTATAGCCTGAGCCATACATAGAATGTTCAGAGATCACTGGCTAGTCGGAAAGGAAGTCAGTAAATCAACCAAATGCAATATTTATAAAAAACGTGTAAATGAACAAAGGAAAATTTAATAGGTCTAATTTACCTCGCATTAAGGAAGCAATACTGCAAAGGACCCACATTATTTCATCTCTGCCATAAACTTTTCATATTCAGCATCGGCACCATAGGTTGTCTTCTCTCCTGAAGTAACTGGAGGCGGCACCGGAGGATTTTGTGCCCAAGGCACATTAGCCATGTTCTGTGAATGGTCCCCAGAGACAGGAGCAGGTGGAGGGGGAGGAGGAACTGCACTGTAATAAGATGAATAACCTAATGAAGCAGTTGCATAGGCAGGTTGAGCATTTGGTGGCATTGGAGCCATAGAGTTCCCATACATATTTGCTGATGAGACTGGAGCAGATGTGCTGCTTTCAGATTGCACTCCTGGAGGGAAACTTTGCTGTTGGGCTTCACTTGAAGTCGCAGTCTGCGATGAGGCACCAGGGGGGGCTGTGTGCACTGGTGGAGGATATTGTACTCCATAAGGTGGCATCGGTTGACCTGGAACCGGAGGGTACATGGTTGACCCAGGAGGGGGAGGAGCATAAGGAGCATAATGAGGAGGAACTGGTGGTCCCCATGGAACTGGAGTCCCCGAATAGCTTGGTGGCGGTGGATTTGGAAGAGGACCACCGGGTGTAAACTGCTGAGATGGATAACCACCAATTGGCTGAGTGGAAACTGGGTAAGTGGGCATTGTTGATGCTGGAGGGCCTGGAGGCACAGTAGGCTGTGGAGGCTTACCAGCAACTCTCACAGCAATAGTTCGCCCCTCAAGACGATAACCATTCATGCTTGTAATAGCATTATTAGCCATCTGAACATCAGAATACTTAACAAAACCATAACCTTTGCTCAATCCAGTAATACGGTCCTTAATAACCTTAGCCATCACAATATCACCAAAAGACGAAAACAACCTAATCAAGCCATCATCTTCAAGTGTGGGTGGCAAATACCCAATGTACAAATTTGTATCATCATATTCCTTACTGGGCTTAACTCCATTTGACCCTAGTCCAGGGTGTGAGGTACCACCAGCGCCGGTATTATTATTAGTCCAAGGAGGATTGCTTCCAGAATTGCCTGGGCCCAGAGCCAATGTGGGGGTTTGCTTAGTAGCTGATTCAGGAAGAGTCCCTCCTAACTCTGCCAAGAAATTCTGATATTCATCATCCATTTTTTTCCCCGTTGTTCCCTTCACTGGACAATCAATAGTTGGATGGCCGCCATCACCACAAATCTTACAAAGAACATCACTCTTAAAAGTCGAAGTTCGTGAAGGACATGCATATTGTCGATGTCCTGGCTCACCACATAACCTACAATACTCCTCATCCCTTATAGTCCCATTCAAGGCTGCAAGCTCCCTCAATTGCTGCCTCTTATGCTCATTCAACACCTCATCCACTGGCTGCAGTAACTTCTCTACCATCGCAGCTGCAGCCTCAAGTGAATCCGGCGTCTCTGCCTCTACCAACACATGCAAATCCTCATTTTCGGAGGGATCAGGCTTCAAATCCCTCTTTTGTTGTAACCTCCCCTCTTTCACTGACCCTTTACCTCGAATGACAATCTTCGCACCCGTCTCTCTTTCCATTCTCTTCTGTGTGTTCCCTCTCGGCCCAATAATCAGCCCAATAAAATTATAACCAGGGTACTCTTTCATTGGTATATAAAGCTTCTTTTGAAGCTTTGGCGGCCTATAATCGGCTGGTGGCTTAAATGCTGGATTCCTTTTAATAATTTGAGATATAATTTCCTGTCTCTCTTTATTCAATCTCTCTCTAGCACGATACTCTCTAGTATTAATCCTGATTCCCATATTATCGTAAATGGGTTCGGGTGAAGGACTGCGTTGTCCTTCAGGTCTATCATCTAAAGGCAAACCAGATTGCAACATCCTAGAAATTTCTAGTAACCTACTATTCAAAGCTTGAATTTCGGGGTCAAACTCAATACCTCCAGTGAAGTCCTTCATGAAATCCGGTAATTGAATAACCGGCTTCGGCTCATCATCCGCCCACCGCGACTTCCGCTTCCTGGTCCCATTCCCTGAGTCGCTGTTGTTGTTCTGGTCGCCCGAATCGCTCGGCGGAGGGTCCCACCTGCTACGGCGTCGTCTCCTGCTCGTGGTCTCCTCTTCGCCGCCCGATTGGTCCTTATCGGTCCCAGAGTGAGTGTTGGCCAGGCCGTTCTCCGACAACAACGGCTTCGGCTTAAGTTTTTCGGTGTTGGGATCATTATCGCTGATGTTGTGACCATTCTCGATGGTGTTCAGCGAATCGACAGTTAGGGTTTTGGGCGGGTTTTGTGAATCGGGATCTAGGGTTTCTGGAATTGACGGGTTTTGATTGTAATCTAGGGTTTGGTATTGGGGGTTTGATTCAACAGAATCCATCAAATCGAAACAATCGAATCGAGAGAGAGACAAACGCGTGTGTTGGTGAGTTCTCTGTAAAATCTTTTATTAAGAAACTGAAGTTATTGATGAGCTCTCGTGCTCAAGTATATGGTGTTCGAAATAAACTTTATCCGTACGTATACTGTGTATCTATATTATGTATATCCTTCTTGGATTCGGATCTAAGAAAGCCGATTTCCTTTTAGATCCGACCAATGCGAGTCGGGTTCCGATTTGGTGGCATTAATATATAAAGTTGTGATAAGCGTAGCGATGAAAATTTCAACCGAAGTGGGTCGGGTAAAATGAAAAAAAAAAAAAAAAAAAAAACTGAATCCAAATCTTTTCAAAAAGGAGTATTATCAATAAAGTCCCTACTTTTTCATGGATTGTTACTTATTTAAACGTCTTTGTCATATTAATCACTTTAATCCCTTGTTTTTTCAAAATACATCACTTTAGTCCATTTGACAAAAAAACTAACGGTTAACTATAACAGAATGTGTAAAAGTATAATTTTACCCTTTATTGTTATTTTTTAATTTTTTTCTTTTAGTCCCTCTAGTTTTAATAATAGCTGGCCAACCCCTGAAAAAAATTAAAACGCTTCTGTCCGGGATTGAACTTTCAACCTTAAGGTTAAAAGCCATAAGTTTAACGAACTGAACTACTCTAGCTCATTGTTGAAGGTTTGTTGATTTAAATGTGTGCATATATATATATATATATATATATATTTAACACACCAGTTGTAAAGCCTAGCCCAAAGATCACTCTAGATCGGACCCAATTGGATCGGATCAGATCTGGGCTTTAACGGGCCTTAGGCGCAAATGAATTTACTATTTCATCTCTCATAAAAGAGGATATATGGGGTTGTCACTCTTTTAAAGTAGATTTGTAAGGCTATCACTACTTTAATAATTTGAGTTTAAATAACACCTATTATGTTGGATGGACAAAAATGCCCCTACATTTTTTTTTACACTTTTAAGTTTTCCATTTTTTTTTTGTTCTTCTTTGTCTTCTTCATTGGACCTCCATTGGAGGTCGAAGTTGTTTGACCTCCGATGGAGGTTGATGAAGAAGAAGATTAAAGAATAAAAAACAAAAAATTGAAAATTTTCATTTTTGTCCAATAAATCTCAGAAATTACAAAAATATCCATAAAATCTCGGGAATTACAACATAAGTCTCGGAAATACCTAATCCAAGACTTATTTTTGTAGTTCTAAGACTTATTTGGATATTTTTGAGACTTATTTTGATATTTTCCGAGACTTATTTTATACTTTCCGAGACTTATTAGGTATTTTTATAATTTCTGAGACTTATTGGACAAAAATAAAATTTTCTAAATTTTTTATTTTTTCATCTTCCTCATTGACCTCCAATGGAGGTCCAACGAAAAAAGAACATTAAAAAAAAAAAATGGAAAACTGAAAAGGTTAAAAAAAAATAATAATAAATAAATAAAAAAAACTATAGGGGTATTTTTGTCTGTTCACCATAATTGGTGCCATTTAATTTAAGTTATTAAATAAATGATATTCTTAAAATTCACCCTTAAAAAAGAGCTAATAAATTTTTGAACCCCTCATAAAATCTAATTAATATTTCCTCTTCCTCTCTCTAACCTTTTTTTTCTTGGTAATTTTCTATTCTTTTTTGTCTTCACGTCTTTATCTTCTCTATATGGTGCACATAATGAATTTACATGGCACATCTCTATATGTTTTTTACTCTTTGTATTGCCAACTTTTTTTTTTTTTTTTTTCCTTTCAATTCTTATACTTTCATGCCATGTTTATTACGTGTGTGTTTGGCATGGCTTTTGAAAGGACCAAAAACGTTTTTTTAATGCTAGAAGCTATTTTGATTTTTTTTTTAGTTGTTTGACAAAACTCAAAACAGTTTTTTTTTTAAGGGGTGAAAATAGAAACTAGCCAAAAATTAAGGAGGTTTATTGTTTTTAGCCTGAATTAGTATTTTGATTGTTTCTGTCAAAAAATCCACTTTTCGGACAAAAATGCCCTTCATTCAGAAATTTTGCCTGGTGTGTTTAGTCATTTTTGCCTAGTGTGTTTAGTCGTTTTTGCCTGGTGTGTTTAGTCGTTTTTGCCTAGTGTGTTTAATTCCTTTTTGTCTGGTGTGTTTAGTCATTTTAGCCTGGTGTGTTTAGTCGTTTTTGCCTGGTGTGTTTAGTCGTTTTTCTCTAGTGTATTTAGTCAAATCCAAACATTCACAATTACAACCACCCTTAAAATCAACTACATTCACAACCACAACCACAACCACATTCACAATTTCAAATGCAAACCTTTTTTAAATCTGAAAATTTTTCAAAAAAAAAAAAAAAACTCAATTTTTTAAAATAATCTGGAAAATTTTTTTTTTTTTTTAAAAATTTGGAAATTTTTTTTAACAAACATAATCTGAAATTTTTTGAAAAAATATGGAATTTTTTCAAAATAAAAAAACCTGAATTTTTTTTTAAAAATTTGGAAATAATTTTAAAGAAAAACAAAATCTGAAAAAAAATTCAAAATAAAAAAAAAACTGAAATTAAAAAAAAAAAAATCTGGAAAAAACATCAAAGAGAAAGAGAAGAGAGGAGAGAAAGAGAAGAAGAAGGAGGGAAGATCGGACGACCGGTCGTCCGATCTAAAATTTTTTGCTTTTAATAAATCTGATTTTTTTTAAAAATCTGGAAAAAAAAAAGAGAAAGAGAAAGAGGAGAAGAAGAAGAAGAAGAAGAAGAAAAAAAAGAAGGCGTGAAAGAAGAAGGAAAGAGGAGGAGAGAGGAGGAGAGAAAGAGAGAAGAAAGAGAGAAAGAAGAAGGAGGCGTGAGATCAGAGAAAGGAGAGAGAGAGAAAGAGAAAAAAAAATCTGGTGAAAATGAGAGAGAAAAGGAGAGAAAAGAGGTTTTGAAAAAAAAATAGGGACAATTATGTCTCTACAATGGATTTTTTGACAAATACAATCACTTTACTATTTCAGGCAAAAAACAATCAAGGCCCTTAATTTTTGGTTAAAAAAGCCTATTTTTTTTTTTTTTTTAATATATGAATTGTCTAAATTACCCTTTATAACAGCCATTTTATGTCTACTTGGAAAAACCTAAAATTTGGGCTTTTTAAAAAAGTTTTTTTTTTTAGCTTTTTTAAAACATATGAATTGTCTCAACTACCCTTTATAAATTTTAGATATTCTACCATAACTTTTTCATTATAAATACATTGTTAACACCTTTTTTGTAATTCACTCAACCAAAAACTATTTCTAAAATTACATTGTCAACATCTTTTTTGTAATTTACACAACCAAAAGCCTTTTTTGTTAGAAGCTCTACTCATTAGAAACTCTATTACAAAAAGATTTACTCTATAAGCTCTACTTGAAAAGCCATACCAAACACACACATGGGATATGACTAATTTTAGTCCTATATCCTATGTTTGTTGTTTGTATGGGATGAGATTATTTAATCTCGTACAAGCAACTTATCCCATCAATGTGGGACTAATTAGCATCCCACTCCCACCATAAATGATGGGACTAAAATTAGTCCCACCACTTTATACCTATATTTTTTATTTTATTTTTCTCTTTTCAATTTTTTTATTTATGATTAAAATAATTAATAAAATATTTTATTTTAAACATTTTAAAAATAATAATTTTCAATTTTAACAAATAAAAATAAATATTATTTTGTTTAAAGTCTATTTTAAATATTTAAATTATTTTTAAATATTTCAAAATTTAATTAAAAAAATTATTTTAACCGATCCAATTCTATGCAACCATTTTATCTAGATAATGTGAAGCTATTTAGTCCCATATTTTTAAAAAAATTCTTCTCCTCTTATTTTTTTTTATTCAATTATAAAATTTTATATTTATTTAATATATCTTATTATAATGTTAAACAAATATTTTTTAATATTAAATATTAATTAAAAAATGTTATTTTCTTTAATATTAATTTTTAATATATTTATTTATTTATTTAAAAATAATTTAATTTAATTTAATATTAATCAATTTCACACTATTAATTATATTATTAAATTATTTTTCTATCCAATCTCTTAAGTCATACCACACCAAACGAGATATGACTATTTTAATTTAATTCCGTACATCACCAAACAGATCACAACTCTAATTTTAGTGCCCTGTATTGTGTGTAAAACAAAATTCTGACACTTATAATACATAGGAATTAGTCACATAGTAATTAATGCCAAAATATAACTTGATCAGCTGCAAGTTTTTTAATTTTTTTAATTTGTTCATAAAAAATTAATCTAAAAAGTGCACTAAAGAAACTCATATGGTGAACTCAAACTGCAAGAAGTATTAATTCACAAGTGCTAAGGGATAAAAAAATATATAGAGAGGATATTTTTCATTTTAAGAGTGAAAATTGGTAATTTTGGATTTATCTTCTTCCAATTGCAATGGCATTGTAAAGTAATTTCTGATGACTGATTAGCTGAGTAAAGATCTGACTTGTTAATCATGTAAAGATCTGAAAGATCATTAACAAAGCACTGTAAAGAAAATAAAAATTAATAGGGAGGAGGAAAAAAAAAGTAAGAGAGAGGAAGAAAAATATTAATTAGAATTTAAGTAGGAAATTGAATCTATGAAAGAGGAGAGGGAAAAGAAAATAAATTAATGAGTGGGTAAAGGTGAAGGAAATAAAAATGATTTGCCATTCATATATATCTCATAAATCCAATGACTGAAAAATCACGTCAAATCTTATATCAAAAATTATGTCCCAAATCCCTCCCTATATATACATATATCAGTTATTATCTTAAATAACAATAGTTAAATGTGAATAATTTACGGTTTTCTTTTTCAAAATGAGTTATAAAAATGTTCATTAAGTCTAATTTATCAACTTTTTTATTAATTTTTTTTTGACCTTTTATTATTGTTGGCAGAAATTGAATAGTTCGATTGTCGTGTTAAAATGATGAATTTGCCTCTGCAAAGACTTAATAAATTAACAATTCTCCCGTTGTTCAACATGGCTAAGTGGTAAAAAACATTCATTCAGCCTAACAATATCTTATATTCGAGTCACCATACCCATAAGTGGTATATCAAAACAAAAAAAATACAAAAAAACTAAATAAAAAATTAAATAGTTAGTATTTATAATATTTATTGAAAAATGAGATATATATTTTGCAAAATTATGAGTCATTTAATTGTAAAGTGATATGCTCTCGAAATTAAAAATTAAATATCTTTTGTACATTTGTAACCGGTGATTAGCAAGATAATGGTCAATGAAATCAGAAAGGTTTAATTTAGTTTTATTAAAAATAATTTATTATCTTCAAATATAATGTGGAATGTTTAATTAAAAAAAAGAAAAGAATTTCAATGACAGTAATTCATATTATACTCTAATAAATTTTATGGTTTTAGTCTTTTAGACAAGATGCAAATAATATTCTTCCATAAAAATATGATTAAAAAAATGGAATCAAGCAATTTTATTTACTCAAATATTTATTTGTGACCTATTTCTCTCTCTCTCTCTCTCTCTCTCTATATATATATATATATATATATATTTGTGAATTGTGACCCATAATTTTGTTAGAGGTAATTAAGTAGTTTAAAATGCTGTTGAACTTACTGAAACATCTACATCCAAGGTCAGGTAAATGGTTTGGACACTTCCCTTTCACTAGTGTGATAGGGGTTCAAAAGCAGCAGTTAATTAGAGTGGTAATGTTTGCACCCCTTAAAAACTGTATCTATACCACATTTAATTAGTTCATCCCATTAAATAATATTTAAAATTAAAAATTTATAAATACCAATTTAATACCAAAAATACCCTTTGATTGTATTTTTATAAATAAATCCATCGATTAATAAACTTTTATTGTTTTTTTTAAAGAAGTTAAAACTTTGGGATTGCGTATAAAACTTAATTGTATATTCAAGTAAAGGTATTAAAAAAAAAAAAAGTTTATATATATATATATATACATACATATTTTCTATTATCGGTTCGAACTGATAATAAATATATTATGACGAAAAATGTGGACCACTAGATTTACATATTTTGACTCAAAGTGTATGCACTTGTCAAAATTTCTCCATAATCTGTGATCCACATTCTTCGTCCTGATATATTTATTGTCAGTTCGAACTGATAATAGAAAGACTATATATATATATATATAAAAGGTTTTTTTAATAAGTAAGAAAAAAAATGAGAAAATTGGAGTTTAAACTCTACCTAGTAGTCTCCATGGCCAGATCTACTTTGTTTGGAATTGGAAGAAAAAAAATGAGAAAATTGGAGTTTAAACTCTACCTAGTAGTCTCCATGGCCAGATCTACTTTGTTTGGAATTGGAAATTCCATTTCAAAATTTGAAGAACTAGCCTTTCATTAAAATCCAGACAACCATCTACACTCTCCATTCTTCACAAAATTGATTTTTCCATTATTCAAAGATGTCCAATCAAAACAAACTACCGCAATTCTCACGCAAAATCTCAAACCCAATCAAACAACAACATAATCATATCAATGGAGTGGAAATGAATTATGAAAAAAGCTGATGCATTTTAAAATTTTCAACTATTTGGATTCCTATATTTATTTTTTGTTATGATTCACAGTGAATTTTCAAATGTGTAAAAGACAATATAGGGGAAGGCATATGCAGAGTATGAGCACCTAGATTGGCGCCTCCTTTCCATCTTTATTTATTTAATTTCTAGTTTTCATTTTTATTTTTGATTAAATTAATTTATATTGCAAATATTTTCATGACTATAAGAGTAATTTTATTTGAGGGCATTATAGAAATTTAAAACTAATAAGAATGTGGGGTGACAAACAAGTTTTGAGGAGTGCAAATATCACCACTTTAAATTTAAATATCATTTTTAAGTTTAAAAATAAATGAGTTGTGGACAGTGGACTTTAAGTAGAGCATATATAAGAGCATCTCCAATGTAAAAGTGGCTTGCATACCAATAATTGTTGACATGACAACAATGTCAAGAGACTTGCTTCCTATGTGGCATAAAAATAGACTTGATAGACAATCAATTTAAAATTTGGTCTCCAATGCTTCTGTTTAAAACACAATATTTTTTAATAACGTGTCCATCTTTTTTTCCTATTTTATTTTTTATTTTATTTCCTTACCAAAAATATATGAAAAATTAATGTCGGCTTTAAATATTTGCTGAGTCAACCTAAAAAATAGTTGTGCAACAAACCGTCTGAAAGTGGACGGTCATATTGACAATGTCTAACATTTTTTTTGCCAAGTCAGCTTGAGGTTGAATATGCACGGTTGCATTGGAGACACAATTATTAACATAATGTCTATTTATCCTACGTGGCATCTCTTTTTTTCACAAGCCACCCTTGCATTGGAGATGCTCTAAATCATTTGAACTATTCTATTGATGGGCTTAATTTATAAACTTTTAGAATTACTATATTTGCACCCATGAAAAGTTGTATCAATGTGCACCCTCTTTTTGTATTTAAACCCATTAAATTTTTTATAATGTTATATTTTGTATATTCTCCAACACGCCTCCTTGTTTATTAATTTAATATAATCCATTTATTTTCCATTAATTTAAATCATGCAAATCTAATACAATTTAATCATTTGGACACCAGATTTGGGTAAAGTAGCATTATTGATCTAGAAAACAACTGCTCCAAAACATATGAAATTCGAATCGTGTACTCCAACCCTTCCAAACCTCGAATTATTTATAATTATTCATAAACAAAATAAAAGAAACACATAATATTAATTGCGACCTTAATTCAAAACCTTATTGATCGCACAATATTTTGAGATTTTTTTTTCTTTTCACAGAAAGAAAAACAAAAAAACACATACATAAATTCATGCCCAAGTAACGTGTCTGTCATTGTGGTCTGGACTTGGATCCAACCAATATAATGCATCTTTTCTTACACTCCAGTTACAATCACCACCACCCCTACAAGCTGCTTCATCTGTTCTCTGAGAATCGTATATATCAAATGAATGAGATTCCCTTCCCCACGAAAATCTGCATGAGAATAATGTAGTTCCAAAGAAATTTGGTCGAAAACGGAACGAATATTTACCTAGATAAGGGACCAAATGTACTCCAAGATCATCGTTTTTAGATTTACAATTAATGGTGAGATCGGTACGCCAACCAAGATCATTTTTAATATTGAGAACCACCGTGTCTTTTCGAAACCATGCTGCTTCACATGCCATTATAAGAGGCATCAGAAGAAAAATCATTTGCAAGAAATTATATTTGTTGAAAGGATGCATATTGTAAACTTGATAGGAATTTTCAGTCTATATAGGTGTAGGGAGAATTGATTTTCGATGCTTACTCAATAAACCTCTCTATATATGTATATATATATAGAGGTGTAAGGAGAATTGATTTTGAATGTTTACGCAATAAACCTATATATATATTTATAGGCATATGAAATAAGAAATAAGATCAAAAAAAGGTAATTGCTAATTATTCTATGGCTGGTGAAAAGTCAAACTGCTAATTATTCTATGGTGGTGAAAAGTCAGTTATATCAAACATATATATATCCATCTGGTTCAGGGTATACAATACCCGGATTTTTCTTTCTTTCTTTTTATTTATAATCTTTTTGGTTTTTTAAATGTATTAAATATGCATTAAATACACTATGATTATTACCAAAAATAAATGTTTTTGAATTTTAATTATTTTTATAAATGGTAATAAATAAATATTTTCAAAACAAATTAAAATATTAATTATTTCGTGTGGAAAGCTTGTCATGACTGGTTCCCTACGCGTGTCAACCTTGCTGCTCATGGTATGTCCCTTGATACTTTGTGTCCGATCTGTCATCAAAAGGAAGAGACGTCTCTACATGCTTTATGGCATTGCTCTGCGCTGAAGGTTATTCGGTCTTACTTTGGTGCTGGTCAGTTTGATCGTGGTCTGGACCGCTCTTTTTTCTTTGATTTTTGTTGGCTGTGCAGAGAGTCCAAGGTTGTGGATTTTGAGTTACTATGTGTCGTTTGGTGGAGATTGTGGTACAGACGTAATCAGTTTTTGTTTTCAAGTGAGATGCTGGCTGTGGAGGGGATCATGGAGTGGGCTGTGAATTATATGGCGGATGTTCGGGGTGATAGTGGTGGCGTTCAAAAGCTGAAGGATGGTTCTGTGAAGGTGGTTTCTTGGAGGCCGCCTGATGCTGGTTTGGTGAAAATTAATTCAGATGCTGCTTTGGATGAGGCTCGTTCGGTGACTGGTGTTGGGGTGGTTATTCGGGACTGGAAAGGGAAAGTTTTGGCTGCGTGTTGTCATCGTTTTGAAGCCTGTTATCCTCCTCAAATTGCTGAAGCCTTAGCTATCTTGACTGGTATGCGTTTTGCGGTGGGTTTGGGTCTTGTTCCAGCTTTGGTGGAGTCCGATGCTCTTTCGGTGGTGGATTTGATTTCGGCTAAAGTGGTTCCGTCTTCGGATGTGGGGATTATCATCCATGATATTTTAAATTTAGTTAGTTCTTGGTTTGTCTTTCAATTTTGCTCCTAGACTTGCTAATAGAGTGGCTCATAGTTTGGCCAAGTTAGCCCTTGATTATGAGGGTCAGTCTGTCTAGATTGGTGACTGTCCGCTTGTGGTGGAAAGTCTGGTTTTGGGCGATTGCCCTGTTTCGGTGTAACCTTTTCTATCTACCGATTTCTTTTCAAAAAAAAAAAAAAAATGGTAATCCGTTTTTTTATAGAATTAATAGTAAATTTAAAAAACATATCAATAATAATATATTAATGATAACATAACAAAAAATTAAAATAATATATATAATATAGTAAAATGGAACCTCACATTGACACGTGTCGTCATGTAGTTGCTTTATCATTAAATTTATACTAATTATTAATAATAAATTATAATATAATATATAGAATTAATTGTATAGATATATAGTTATATAATATATAAAATTTACACAACCATTTTGAGGTCATTAAATGATAAGCCAAATTCTAGGGGATGGATCCAATGTATGGTTATTGGAGTACTTTACGGTTTTTAATTTCATAATATAATAATAATAGATTATTTTTTTATACTTATGATGTGGTTGCAACGCGTGGCAATCATATATCATATATTATAATATATATATATATATATATATATATATATATATATAAAACAGAGTTTCACAGCACCACATGTCGCCGTATGAGAGTTTTGAAATTAAATGTAATCAATCAAATATGATTGTTCCTAAAATCTTCTGTTATTAAATGTTTTTTTTTTTCCTTTCTTCAAAATAATAAAGAAATAAATGCTACAATTAAATCAATTTAGTAAAAAATAATAATAAAAGCAAATAAATAATAACCCTTTCCTATTCAACCTTAACGTAATTCAAGGAATTAAAACAATGATTTTTATTTTATTAATGATAATGGTGGTTTTGTAGACTCAATTATTTAAAGAGTAGTGCTACATTGCCCAAATTTGGTGCCCAAATGATGTGGCAACACTCTGGACCATTCATTTAAATTGTATTTATCACTTAGCAATATTGAGGGATGATATATTTTCCAGCTTTTAGATAGTTGGGAATGTCCCTAGGGGCATAGCTCAGCTGGTAGATGGATGAGCTTGGAATTTAAGTAAATGACTTTCAAATTAGCGGTTTGAATCCTACCAATGATAAAAAGATTCAAAAAAAAAAAAAAAAATACCTAATGATAGATGGATAGATAAATACCGTAAGAAAAAAAAAAATAGATAGTTGAGAATCTATTAAATATATATCTAAATTTTGGTTGAAATAAGATTTTTTCTGTCATTTATTTAAATAATGCTGCTTATTTAATTAGAGAATAATGTGATTGGAATTGGACTTATTGTTATTTAAATCATCCCCTCTCTCTCTCTCTCTAAACCATTTATGCCTTCTCATCTCCCTCAATTTTCTCTATAAAAATCATCCAAAATCTCATATTTTTTTCCATCTCATTCCATTGACTTTCTCAGCAAACTCAAAACAAGCGGTGAAGAATTGGATGCCATTGGGTCGTAAGAGGAATTTCTATAGATTTTTTTTTTATTTTTAATATTTGGTTGAATAATTTTAATCCTTTAGTTTTATTTATTTATTTATTTTTTAATTTTTAATCTCACGTTTTTTCCATCTCATCCTATTGACTCTCCCTCACGAGCAAACTTAAAACAAGCGGTGGGGAATCTGATGGCGTTAGGTGGTGAGAGTAATTTCTACAGATTTTGTTTTAATATTTGATTGAATAATTTTTAATTTTATTTTTTTTTGTAGGAAACGCTTTAGTAATTAAAAAGGTAATTTTGGATTGATCATGGAATTTTAACTTTGGCGATCTTGGATTTTTAATTAACTGTCAACTGAAGTGTTTGTTATGGAACCATCTGGTAAGACTAGCATCCTGTTCATAATCACCAATGCAGAAAATCAATGAACCGGTTGAGACTTATGATGTGCTTTGAACTTATGAACGATGGATTCGATAGACATTAATTAGGGTTATATTCTTGGTTCTAACTGTAATACTATATAGTCTCGTAAAAAAAAATATTGTATCTACTTCGGCTTTTGGATATCAAATATCCGATATTTCCCCAAATTTTTTTAAAGGTAATTTATACATTTTTTTGGCGGTTTTTTTCTTTATATATATTTTTAACCTTTTTGTTCTCTTTTCTTTTTGGTTTTTTAGAATGTATTAATTATGCATTGGATACAAGATTATTATTTCAAAAATAACTGTTTTTAAATTTTAATTATCCATATAAATGATAAATTTTTTTTTTTTTTCAAAACATCAATTGTAATACCAAATTAATAGTAATCAGTTTTTTTTTTTAAGAATTAATGATAAATTCTGAAAACTTATTAATTGTAAGATATTAAAGATATTATGATAACATAACAAATAATTAAAATAATGGTTTCAATAAAAAAATTAAAATAATAGTTTTTGATCAATTATTAATGGAAACACATTATAAACATTAATTATTACATTCAATTCAATAGATTCAATTTCTAAATATATGAAATTCACTCTTAATTATATATATATATATATGGTAATAATTAACAAATAACTCCTACTACTCTTTGCATCTCTATAAAATTCTTCACCTTTTTTTTTATTTTATTGAATCATCTATGAGACGGAAGCTTAAAAAAAATCTAATAAAGAATTTATTAAAAAATAGAATGTTTTTAGAAAAAAAGTGTGGAAAAATAAATTAATTTAACACTTGGTTTGACAATATCCTCCTTGGAGTTTTTTTTTTTATTTTTATTTTTTTATTTATTTTTTTATTTTTTATTTTTTTTATAAAAAAAAAAAAATACTTCTACAAGTATTTCTAGAATGAGTGTTTTTTATAATATATATATATACGGATTTTCTATTATCAGTTTGAACTGACAATAAATATATTAGGATGAAGAATGTAAACCACTAGATTTACATACTTTGACTCAAAGTGTATGCACTTATCAAAACTTCTCCATAATCTGTGGTCCACATTCTTCGTTCTGATATATTTATTGTCAGTCCGAACCGATAATAGAAAGACTGTATATATATATATATATATATATATTTATTGTCAGTCCGAACCGATAATAGAAAGACTATATATATATTAGTATTTTTGAGTAAATTGGGGTGTATTTAGAGGTTTCAAAATTTTAATTTATTAAAATGAAATGTCTTAAGAAAATAAATGTGAAAAAAAAGGATTGTAAATAGCTAATCTCAATAGTTATTTAACTCTATATAATTATAAATATTTATAATTCTTTTTATATTTTTTACCTTTTTGTTTTCTTTTCTTTTAGATTGTTTAGAATGTATTAACTATGCATTAAATACAATATGATTATTTCTAAAAATAAAAGTTTTTGAATTTTAATTATTCTTATAAATAGCAATAAATAAATATTTTACAAAGAAAATTAAAATAGTAATTGTATTACCAAATCAATGGTAATATGTTTTTTTTTTATGGAATTAATGGTAAATTTTAAAAGCATATCAACGGAAATATATTAATGATAACATAACAAAAATTAATAATTTGTCATTATATATATATATATATATATATATATTGCTAAAGAGATAGAGAGCTTTTCAATTAATACAAAAAAATAAATTTTAATTAACCTATATAATAAATTAAATAATCCTTAAGGAATCTGTTCATGTAAACTGGAATAAGAGTGTTATAGAAATGGAGAGTCTCTGTTTATTAATGATATTGGAGACCTAAGAGTTTTCTTAACGGATTATTAGAGACAATAACAATCATTATAATTGACAATGATTTAATTAAAATCAGATTTATTAACTACTTAATAATCGGTTCATCTTACTTTATTGTTTTATAATTAGTTTTTTTTTTATCATAATATAATTAGTTATTTATTAATGATATCAATAATTCAATCATTAATGAATTTAACATTACAATTCAATGAACATTATTTGTTGAGGAAGTCAACAGACATGTCAACTTTCTCTGATAAACAAATAAAATCTTTTAACATTTCTCCTTAATTTGAGGATCTATGTATATCATCGATGTTGGTGTGTTTTATTTTTTCCTACTATCTTATGACTAATGCTTTATTGAAAGGAAAAACTATATGTCCATTAGGTTTAAACATGTTTGCATCAAAAATTTCGGTATAAACAATACAATGTTTTACAAACAATTTTTTTATACAAAGCCCGTGCAACGCTCGGGTTGGAAAACTAGTAATAATAATACTAGACTTTCACAGCGT
Organism: Acer yangbiense; assembly: GCA_008009225.1. Taxonomy (NCBI): domain Eukaryota; kingdom Viridiplantae; phylum Streptophyta; class Magnoliopsida; order Sapindales; family Sapindaceae; genus Acer; species Acer yangbiense. The sequence goes on along the minus strand of CM017762.1, from coordinate 58,993,095 downwards.
CATGTCGCCGTAAGGAAGTTTTGGATTTAAATACTATAAATTCATTTCCATATATATGATTTTTGATTCATTTGATTTTCTAGCTTTAAATTATAATTATATTGATCATTAAAACACTATCTTAAAAGACACAAATAATACATGGAAAATGAAAAGTATGAAAGTTTCAAAACATAATACATGGAAAATGAAAAGCATGGAAGTTTCAAAACTCAAATTGGAATCTAAATCAATGCCATATTCCACTCAAATTTTATCTTAAAAGAGCTTTAGATTTAAATACATTAATTTCTATATATATTAACAAATTAGGTTAATAGGCACATGTTAAATAGGCACTCATGATTACAATTAATAAATACAATAAATCAATTATTTAAACCGTTGGTATATCCTCTCTCTCTCACTCTCTCTCTCTTAACCATTTATGCCCTCTCATCTCTCTCAATTTTCTCTATAAAAAACTATCCAAAATCTCATATATTTTTCCATCTCATTCAATTGACTTTCTCGGTAAACTCAAAATATATGAAATTCACTCTTAATTTATATATATATGGTAATAAATAATATTTTTTTGGTAAGATATTAAACCAATAACTCCTACTACTATTTGCATCTCCATAAAATTCTTTACCTTTTTTTTTATTGAATCATCTATGAGACGGACATTTAAAAAAAAAAAATCTAATAAAGAATTTATTAAAAAATAGAATGTTTTTACAAAATAAGTGTAGAAAAATAAATTAATTTATCACTTGGATTGTAAAATGAAATGAATGTGAATATTAAAATGAAATGTCTTAAGAAAATAAATGTGAAAAAAATGGATTGTAAATAGTTAATCTCAATAGTTATTTATCTTTATATAATTATAAATATTTATAATTCTTTTTCTATTTTTTACCTTTTTTTTTTCTTTTCTTTTAGATTGTTTAGAATGTATTGACTGTACATTATATACAATATGATTATTTCTAAAAATAAAAGTTTTTGAATTTTAATTATTCTTATAAATGGCAATAAATAAATATTTTACAAAGCAAATTAAAATATTAATTGTATTACCAAATCAATGGTAATTTGTTATATATATATATATTGCTAAAGAGATAGAGAGCTTTTCAATTAATACAAAAAAATAAATTTTAATTAACCTATATAATAAATTAAATAATCCTTAAGGAATCTGTTCATGTAAACTGGAATAAAAGTGTTATAAAAATGGAGAGTCTCTATTTATTAATGATATTGGAGACCTAAGAGTTTCCTTAGCGGATTATTATAGACAATAACCATCATTATAATTGACAATGATTTAATTAAAATCAGATTAATTAACTATTTAAGAACCGGTTCATCTTGCTTTATTGTTTTATAATTAGTTTTTTTTAATCAAAATATAATTAGTTATTTATTAATAATATCAATAACTCAATCATTAATGAATTTATCATTTATTGGATAGAAAAAGTTTTTTTTTTTATCTTTTTTTTTAATCAAAATGTAATTAGTAATCTTAATTTATTGATTATTATTAATATTCGTAAATAATGAATTTAACATTTACTATTGGATAGGAAAGGGTTTTTTTAGTCTTTTTTTTAATCAGAATATAATAGTACCCCTTATTTGACGTTTGTTTAATAAGATATTTATATCCCTTACCAAAATTATTTTCAGAGACATCCAATGCAATATTAACTGTTATACAAAGAGAACTCTAATCAAACCCCACATCCACAAACAATATCTTCACTTGAAAAGATTTTATTTAAAAAAAAATATATATAAACCATAAAATTAATATATTTTTTTACATACAACTTTTATTGCGGAAAAATTAAGAAATACACCATGCATTGAGAAACAGTTATTTGTTATTCAAAAGTGAGTTGAAACCATTTCTTCAAAACATAGGTTGAAGCATTAAAGAGAGAGAGAGGGTGTGTTTTTACTGTGTGTTTGAAATTACCTTGAGTTCCTTATATTGATACAGTGAATTTGAATTAGTTGATTTGATATACTTTCCTAAACTTTTATAAATAAGAGTGGTGATTAGTTTTTGTTCAGTCATGGAAATTTTGATTTTATATATAAAAAATATGAAAATATGACATATTAAAATTGTGAATCAAGATCATGCCAACTTATATGATTTTTCAATTTTTAATTTACAATGCCCGCACGATGTGCGGGCTGCATACTAGTAATATAGTATAATGGAGTCTCACAACACCACGTGTCGGCGTGGGAAAACTTTGACTATTAAATATTATTAATTGTACTTTTATGCTACTACATTATAATTTTTTTTCTTGGTTTTTTGATACGCATAATTAGAACACACAAATCGATTTTAGCTTTTGAAGTATCTTAAAAATAATTAGAAATTGGTTTAGAATGTTGAAAATCTTGGAAAATTGAACCTAAAAATTTAAATTATATTCAAGATTTGCACTTACATTTTTTTTTTAAAATACATATTTTCTTCTTTTATTATAATTGTATTAAAATTAAATAGGTAGTCCAAAAATTAAATAGAATTTTGAAGTAATTAGTTGAATCTTATAAATTGAATTTTTGTAAATTTGTATTGTAATTCTTTTTTCTGCTGCTTTTTTTTTTATATAAAAAAATCTTTTTGTAATTAGGGACTATGTTTTATATATCCAGTGAATAAAGATTAGAATAATTATATTATTTCCTATAATTATATGAGTCTATTTTGGATCAATTAATGATTCATGAAAAAAAAATAGGAAGAGAATTGATAAATATTGAATTCCTAGCAAAAATGTTGACTTTATCGAAATTTAATCTTTTTTTTCATAGAAGATACTCTAGGTTGAATTTTTATATTTAGGTTTCGCCTTCTTCTACTGTGGAAATTGTTTCTCAATATTTTAGGGAATGATTTGTTTTAACATGAGGGGAAAAAAGTAGTCTGAAGAAAATTATTCTTGGATCACAAATTGAATATCTTTTTGAATTTTTAAACTAATAAGTGAGTTATAATTATAAAGATCATAACTTTACAATATTAATACTAATGTTAATAAATTTATATTAATTAACTGTTTCAAACAAAAGACGAGCAATAAATGTCAACACTAACTTCATAATTTTAATATTAATAAATTCATATTAACTAAAGTAACTAACCATTTCAAACAAGAGATGAGAGGCGAGTGTTAAATGGGGATAAGGATCCTCTTCTCACCTCACCTCACCTTATCCTCACCTCACTTAATCTTATAACACATAAGTATTGCAATAAATGAATGGTTAAGATGTGATTGACACTTTATTAACAACCAATCACATGTTTTGAAAAAGTGAGGATGAGGTAAGGTGAGGAGAGAATTCAGGTCCGTTAAATGGATGTTACAAGATGCCAACTTAAATATATGATTTAAAATTTTGATTTCTACATCTTAACCATCAATGTGATCTTAATCTAAAAGGACATGAGTGGACTAAAAGCATACGGAGTGGTTAAGACGTTAAAATTAAAATTTTAAGTTGATTTAGTTTAACCCAATAATTTGATATGAGTAATGCTAGACGTTCTAATTTTTTTTCCCAAATTCTGTCTTAAATGATGTGGCACGTGAGGTGTCAGCATCTTATAAATCATGTGATTATATAGTAACTGATATGATGTTAACACCTCATGTGCCATATCATTTGGGGAAAAAAATTGGAACGTCTAGCATTACTCAATTTAATATTATTTGCTTGTAAATTTCACTCTAGGCAACCCAAAATATTAACCCAAAAATCAACCCAAGTGATTTGTCCTTATCACTAATTAATGCTACAGTTCACAAGAGTATAATTTTATATACCACCAACGAGTACGACGACTTGAACTGAGACATTGTTAGACTGTATATGATCTCTCTCATAAATTACTGGTCAATCATACAGAGGTTTTACCCTTTGCACAGTCAATTACTTTTCAGCTATAATAATTTTCTTTTGAAATATCAATATATCATTTATATGCTTTTTTCACCTAAGCTTAATCTTTAAAATAGAGAATAAATATGAGGCATAAAATAATTCCAGTATCATAATTCACATTGCATATGATATGCTAGATTTACCTAATATGCAATATTATATAAATGGTTAATAAAGTTACTATAAAAAAAAAGATGATAAAATTGAAATTTGTGACAAGATGAGGTTGGTTCAGTGGTATACTCCTCACACCTACATTACGAGGTTGTAGATTCGACTCCTCATCTTCCTAAAAAAAACCTAGAATTTATGTAATACTTGAAAAAAAAATGTTGAAATTCCTTGATAACAGATTTTTGCAATTTATTTTTTATAGAAAAGATCTGACAAGTGACAAGTGACAACCTTCTCATCTAGAATGAAACTTTATGGAGTTCTATTTTATTTATTTATTAAACAGCAAGCTTTATTAGGGAAAAAGTGGAAAGCACACCAAAACCAAGCACACACTACAACAAAACAGAGGCAGCTAACAGAAAGCACCAGCAAAGGGCAGCGCCACATACCCAGTGGTATATTGGTGGTAGAAATTTGAATAGTTCAATTATCGAGTTAAAATGATGAATTTGCATTGCAAGAACTTAATAAATTAATAATTCTACCACAGCCCAGCATGACTGAGTGGTAAAATGTACTTATTCAGTCGGACACTCGGACAATATCTCGGCCTCAGGTTTCAATCGTCATATCCAGTGGTATATATATATATATATATAATTCTTATAATATACTATTTATAGTATTTATTGAAAAATGAGTAATATATTTTGCAATTTCCTTTTTTTTTTTTTTTTTTTTTTTGAAAAGAGATATATATTTTGCAAACTTATAAATCGTTTAATTGTGAAGTGATATACTCTCGATTCAACAATCTAAAAATTAAATATATTTTGTAAATTTTATGAGTTGTAACCGGCAATTAGCATATATATAAATATTTAAAAAAAAATTTATATTCAATTTCAAAATTTCAAAATTTGTATGTTTTTTTTATTTTTTTTATTTTTCGAAAATGGAACAAATATTTACCTAGATAAGGGACCTAATGTACTCCAAGATCATTGTCTTTAGATTTACAATGAACAGTGAGATCGGCATAAAAACCAAGATCATTTTTAATATTGACAACCACCGTTTTTTTTTTTAAAATTTTTTTTTTTTTTTTTTTTTAATATTGATGCTTCACATGCCATTATAAGAGACACCAGAAGAAAAATCATTTGCAAGAAATTATATTTGTTGAAAGGATGCATATTGTATACTCGATAGGAATTTTCAGCCTATATAGGTATAGGGAGAATTGATTTAATTTTGAATGCTTACGCAATAAGTCTCTCTCTCTCTCTCTCTCTCTCTCTCTCTCTCTCTCTCTCTATATATATATATATATATATATATAAAGAAATAACAAATAAGATCAAAAGAGGTAATTATTAATTATTCTATGGGTGGGGAAAAGTCAAATTGCTAATTATTCTATGGGTGGTGAAAAGTCAATTATGAGCTAATTTTGTATTACTGTAACTTTTATAATAATCACCGTTAGTTTTGCTGAAGAAATAATCAGTTGTGAAGTTAATCAGCAAATGTTTGGTTAATTATACTTTTAAAATTACTGTATAGCTCAAAAGAAGTACATGTATGTTTGGTAATTTTATTTTAAAAGTGTTGAAATTAGTTACAATGACTAAAATAGACATGATTTTAGAATCTTATTTTTTTTTCATTAAGTATATATATTAAAGGGATAATTACCCCGGTGGCCATCGAATTGATGACACACTATCAAAATGGCTACTAGATTGGAAAGTTGTTCCAAAATGGCTATTATTGGTAAACTTTGTGACATTAATGGTCATTCCATCCAATTTCATCTAATTTCATCCAATTAGTGGCATTTTGGTAAATAAATGGATACCATTAATTTATTTTATATGTTTTTTGGAAATCAATTTTTTTAGTGAGTGACATTTTGGTAAATAAGTTGATGACATTAATTTATTTTAGATTTTTTTGGGAAATCATTTCTTTTATTTTTTGAAAAGATTAATTATATTTAGTGTGTAAATATATATATATTGCTATATATTAAAAATAATTATAACCGCAGCAAAAAAAAAAAAAAAAAAAAAAAAAAAAAAAAAACCATATAAATCATCTCAATAATAACAGTTTGGCTTCTCCATCTCTTAAACAAACTTGTTTTCTCGAACTTCACAATATCTCTTTAGATTTGGTGTGTGTATATATATATATATTTCTTTTTAAAAAAGATTAATGTTATAAAATATAAAAAATTTAAAAAACAAATAAGAGATATGTATATTGATCTAAATCATTTCTTTTGTTTTTTGAAAATAATAATTATATTTAGCATGTGTAAATATATAAATATATATATATATATATACATACAGTAGAACCCTTGTAAATTAATCTCCTATAAATTAATATTCTCTTTAAATTAATAAAAAATCTCGGTCCCGACTCGGGCCAGTGTAAAAAGTTAATAAACCCCTCTATCGTAATAATTAATAATTTTTTTTTGAAACCCAGTGTAAAATTTCGGTCCCAACTGTCGCATAAATTAATAATTCCATAAAATTACAAAATATATTACATAACAATCAATAACTAGAACAGTACTTCAAGATCACAAGGCTACCATGCTTGATATTTTTGACTTTATCCTTCATATTTTGAATTGTCGTCTTGTTATAAGTTATAATAAAGAAGATAGAAACTAGAGAATTTGTAAGAGCTGATAGGAATAGAATTTTTAGTTATATCATGAGATCTCTCTTGTTATATACAACCAAAAAATAAGCCTCACTATTTTTAGGGAGAGTATCCTGGTCACTAAGTAATCACAATCCTAAAAGGAATTGGAAATTTTCTTAATAAATATTTCCTAAACAAGGAATCTTGAAGGAAAAAAAAAATTCTTTGAAGAAGAAAACCGACTAAACAAGGAATCCCAAAAAGAGACCTTTCCTAAGTAAGAAAACCGACTTCCATACATTCCCAAAAAGAAACCTTCCCTAAGTAAGAAAACCGACTTCCACACATTTTCTAAGATAAAATAACACTTTACAATGTAACACTCTTCAAATTAATAACCCCTCTAAATTAATACATGAGGATGGGTCCCAAGAATATTAGTTTAGAGGGGTTCTACTGTATATATATATTTATACACACTAAATATAATTATTCTTTTCAAAAAAAGAAAAAATTGATTTCCTAAAACCATCTAAAATAAATTAATGTCATCCACTTTTTTACCAAAATATCACTCATTGTAAAAATTGATTTCCAAAAAAAATCTAAAATAAATTAATGGCATCCCTTTATTTACCAAAATGCTACTAATTGGATGTAATTTGATGGAATTGGATGGAATAGTCATTAATGTCACAAAGTTTGCCAATAATGGCCATTTTGGAACAACTTTCCAATCCAGTGGCCATTTTGATAGTGTGTCATCAATTTGATGGCCACCGGGGTAATTATCCCTATATTAAATCAATATTTAAGTAGAATATTTAAATTAGAAAAAAAGAATCCATAAGAATAATAAAAATATTTTTAAAAGATTTTATAAATTAAATCAATATTTAATTAGAATCTTTAATTTTAAGATGAAATAAGTAATAATGATATTTTAAAATATTCATTAAATGCTGAAATATATTATTTCATAATCACTTTAAAAAAGTAACCCTCCATCTACTTCTCAAAATCATTGTCAAAACTTTTCAGATTCTCAATTAATCACTTTTGAAAGTTTTACCAAACATCATTTTATGTTAAAATTATGAAATAAGTTGATTTTAACTTTTCAAAAACAATACCAAATTGGCCCTATATCAAACATATGTATCCATCCCGTTTCTAGGGTATCCAATACCCAGATTTTTATCAAAGGAAGTTTACATATTTTTTTGCAGATTTTTTTTTCTTTCTATTTATAATATTTTTGTTGTCTTTTCTTTTTGGTTTTTTAGAATGTATTAAATATGCATTAAATACACTATGATTATTTCCAAAACATAAATGTTTTTGAATTTTAATTATTCTTATGAATGATAATAAATAAGAATTAGTGGCAAATTTTAAAAACAATATAAAAAAAATTAAAATAATAGTATAGTACAATGGAGTCTCACATCGCTGTGCGGTAAAACTTTAACTATTAAGTAGTTATTAATTGTAATTTTATGCTACTATTATAATTTTTTTCTTGGTTTACTGATATGCGTCTAGACTACAAAAATCGATATTAGCTTTTGGAGTATCTTAAAAATAATTAGAAATTGGTTTGGAATGTTGAGAATCTTGGAAAATTAAACCTAAATAATGCTAAAATTTAAATTATATATAAGATTTGCACTTACATTTTTTTAAAATACATATTTTCTTCTTTTAGTATAATTGTATTAAAAATAAATGGCCGGTCCAAAAAATTAAATAGAACTTTGAAGTAATTGGTTGAATCTTATAAATTGAATTTTTATAAATTTGTATTGTAATTCTTTTTTCTGCTGTTTTTTTAATAAAAAAAAAAATTGTGTTGTAATTAGGGACTATATTTTATATATTTAATGAATAAAGATTAGAATAATTGTATTATTTCCTATAATTATATGAGTTTATTTTGGATGAATTATGATTTATAAAAAGCTTAGGAAGAGAATCGATAAATATTGAATTTATTTTTTGTTATGATTCACAGTGAATTTTCAAATGTGTAAAAGACAATATAGGAGAAGGCATAGGCAGAGTATGAGCACCGAGATTGGCGCCTCCTTTCCATTTTATTTATTTAATTTCTAGTTTTCATTTTTATTTTTGATTAAATTAATTTATATTGCAAATATTTTCATGATTATAAGATTAATTTTATTAGAGGGCATTATAGAAATTTAAAACTAATAACAATGTGGGGTGTAAAAACAAGTTTTGAGGGGTGTAAATATCGTCACTTTAAGTTTAATAATCATTTTAAAGTTTAAAAATAAATGAGTTGTGTACAGTGGACTTTAAGTTGAGCATATATAAATCATTTGAACTATTCTATTGATGGGCTTAATTTATAAACTTTTAGAATTACTATATTTGCACCCATGAAAAGTTGTATCAATGTGCACCCTCTTTTTGTATTTAAACCCATTAAATTTTTTATAATGTTATATTTTGTATATTCTCCAACACGCCTCCTTGTTTACTAATTTAATATAATCCATTTATTTTCCATTAATTTAAATCATGCAAATCTAATACAATTTAATCATTTGGACACCAGATTTGGGTAAAGTAGCATTATTGATCTAGAAAACAACTGCTCCAAAACATATGAAGTTCGAATCGTGTACTCCAACCCTTCCAAACCTCGAATTATTTATAATTATTCATAAACAAAATAAAAGAAACACATAATATTAATTGCGACCTTAATTCAAAACCTTATTGATCGCACAATATTTTGAGATTTTTTTTTCTTTTCACAGAAAGAAAAACAAAAAAACACATACATAAATTCATGCCCAAGTAACGTGTCTGTCATTGTGGTCTGGACTTGGATCCAACCAATATAATGCATCTTTTCTTACACTCCAGTTACAATCACCACCACCCCTACAAGCTGCTTCATCTGTTCTCTGAGAATCGTATATATCAAATGAATGAGATTCCCTTCCCCACGAAAATCTGCATGAGAATAATGTAGTTCCAAAGAAATTTGGTCGAAAACGGAACGAATATTTACCTAGATAAGGGACCAAATGTACTCCAAGATCATCGTTTTTAGATTTACAATTAATGGTGAGATCGGTACGCCAACCAAGATCATTTTTAATATTGAGAACCACCATGTCTTTTCGAAACCATGCTGCTTCACATGCCATTATAAGAGGCATCAGAAGAAAAATCATTTGCAAGAAATTATATTTGTTGAAAGGATGCATATTGTAAACTTGATAGGAATTTTCAGTCTATATAGGTGTAGGGAGAATTGATTTTCGATGCTTACTCAATAAACCTCTCTATATATGTATATATATATAGAGGTGTAAGGAGAATTGATTTTGAATGTTTACGCAATAAACCTATATATATATTTATAGGCATATGAAATAAGAAATAAGATCAAAAAAAGGTAATTGCTAATTATTCTATGGCCGGTGAAAAGTCAAACTGCTAATTATTCTATGGTGGTGAAAAGTCAGTTATATCAAACATATATGTATCCATATGGTTCAGGGTATCCAATACCCGGATTTTTCTTTCTTTCTATTTATAATCTTTTTGGTTTTTTTAAATGTATTAAATATGCATTAAATACACTATGATTATTACCAAAAATAAATGTTTTTGAATTTTAATTATTTTTATAAATGGTAATAAATAAATATTTTCAAAACAAATTAAAATATTAATTGTAATACGAAATCAATGGTAATCCGTTTTTTTTATAGAATTAATAGTAAATTTAAAAAACATATCAATAATAATATATTAATGATAACATAACAAAAAATTAAAATAATCTATATAATATAGTAAAATGGAACCTCACATTGACACGTGTCGTCATGTAGTTGCTTTATCATTAAATTTATATTAATTATTAATAATAAATTATAATCTATTTAATAATATAATATATAGAATTAATTGTATAGATATATAATTATATAATATATAAAATTTACACAACCATTTTGAGGTCATTAAATGATAAGCCAAATTCTAGGGGATGGATCCAATGTATGGTTATTGAAGTACTTTACGGTTTTTAATTTCATAATATAATAATAATAGATTATTTTTTTATACTTATGATGTGGTTGCGACGCGTGGCAATCATATATCATATATTATCATATATATATATATATATATATATATATATATATATATATAATAGAGTTTCACAACACCTTATGTCGCCGTATGAGAGCTTTGAAATTAAATGTAATCAATCAAATATGATTGTTCCTAAAATCTTCTATTATTAAATGTTTTTTTTTTCCTTTCTTCAAAATAATAAAGAAATAAATGCTACAATTAAATCAATTTAGTAAAAAATAATAATAAAAGCAAATAAATAATAACCCTTTCCTATTCAACCTTAACGTAATTCAAGGAATTAAAACAATGATTTTTTATTTTATTAATGATAATGGTGGTTTTGTAGACTCAATTATTTAAAGAGTAATGCTACATTGTCCAAATTTAGTGCTCAAATATGGTGTCCAAATGATATGGCAACACTCTGGACCATTCATTTAATTCATGCAAATTTAATACAATTTAAATGAATGGCTCAGAGTGTTGCCACATCATTTGGGCACCAAATTTGGGTAATGTAGCATTATTGTTATTTAAATCATCCTCTCTCTCTCTCTCTCTAAACCATTTATGCCTTCTCATCTCCCTCAATTTTCTCTATAAAAATCATCCAAAATCTCATATTTTTTTCCATCTCATTCCATTGACTTTCTCAGCAAACTCAAAACAAGCGGTGAAGAATTGGATGCCATTGGGTGGTAAGAGGAATTTCTATAGATTTTTTTTTTTTTTAATATTTGGTTGAATAATTTTAATCCCTTAGTTTTATTTATTTACTTAAATTTATTTTTTTTAATTTTTAATCTCACGTTTTTTCCATCTCATCCTATTGACTCTCCCTCACGAGCAAACTCAAAACAAGCGGTGGGGAATCTGATGGCGTTAGGTGGTGAGAGTAATTTCTACAGATTTTGTTTTAATATTTGATTGAATAATTTTAATTTTAATTTTTTTTTGTAGGAAACGCTTTAGTAATTAAAAAAGTAATTTTGGATTGATCATGGAATTTTAACTTTGGCGATCTTGGATTTTCAATTAACTGTCAACTGAAGTGTTTGTTATGGAACCATCCGGTAAGACTAGCATCCTGTTCATAACCACCAATGCAGAAAATCAATGAACCGGTCGAGACTTATGATGTGCTTTGTACTTATGAACGATGGATTCGATAGACATTAATTAGGGTTATATTCTTGGTTCTAACTGTAATACTATATAGTCTCTTAAAAAAAATATTGTATCTACTTCGGTTTTTGGATATCAAATATCTGATATTTTCCCGAATTTTTTTAAGGTAATTTATACATTTTTTTGGCATTTTTTTTTTTTATATATATTTTTAACCTTTTTGTTCTCTTTTCTTTTTGGTTTTTTAGAATGTATTAATTATGCATTGGATACAAGATTATTATTTCAAAAATAACTGTTTTTAAATTTTAATTATCCATATAAATGATAAATTTTTTTTTTCAAAACATCAATTGCAGTACCAAATTAATAGTAATCCGTTTTTTTTTTTAAGAATTAATGATAAATTTTGAAAACTTATTAATTGTAAGATATTAAAGATATTATGATAACATAACAAATAATTAAAATAATGGTTTCAAAAAAATAAATTAAAATAATAGTTTTTTGATCAATTATTAATGGAAACACATTATAAACATTAATTATTACATTCAATTCAATAGATTCAATTTCTAAATATATGAAATTCACTCTTAATTATATATATATATATATGGTAATAATTAACAAATAACTCCTACTACTCTTTGCATCTCTATAAAATTCTTCACCTTTTTTTTTTTATTGAATCATCTATGAGACGGAAGCTTAAAAAAAATCTAATAAAGAATTTATTTAAAAATAGAATGTTTTTAGAAAAAAAGTGTGGAAAAATAAATTAATTTAACACTTGGTTTGACAATATCCTCCATGGAGTTTTTATTTTTTATTTTTATAAAAAACAAATAATACTTCTACAAGTATTTCTAGAATGAGTGTTTTTATAATATATATATATACGGATTTTCTATTATCAGTTCGAACTGACAATAAATATATCAGGACGAAGAATGTAAACCACTAGATTTACATACTTTGACTCAAAGTGTATGCACTTGTCAAAACTTCTCCATAATCTGTGGTCCACATTCTTCGTTCTGATATATTTATTGTCAGTTTGAACTGATAATATAAAGACTGTATATATATATATATATATATTAGTATTTTTGAGTAAATTGGGGTGTATTTAGAGGTTTCAAAATTTTAATTTATTAAAATGAAATGTCTTAAGAAAATAAATGTAAAAAAAAAGGATTGTAAATAGCTAATCTCAATAGTTATTTAACTCTATATAATTATAAATATTTATAATTCTTTTTATATTTTTTACCTTTTTGTTTTCTTTTCTTTTAGATTGTTTAGAATGTATTAACTATGCATTAAATACAATATGATTATTTCTAAAAATAAAAGTTTTTGAATTTTAATTATTCTTATAAATAGCAATAAATAAATATTTTACAAAGAAAATTAAAATAGTAATTGTATTACCAAATCAATGGTAATATGTTTTTTTTATGGAATTAATGGTAAATTTTAAGAGCATATCAATGGAAATATATTAATGATAACCGAACAAAAGTTAATAATTTGTCATAATATATATATATATATATATATATATATATATATATATATATATGCGAAAGAGATAGAGAGCTTTTCAATTAATACAAAAAAATAAATTTTAATTAACCTATATAATAAATTAAATAATCCTTAAGGAATCTGTTCATGTAAACTGGAATAAGAGTGTTATAGAAATGGAGAGTCTCTATTTATTAATGATATTGGAGACCTAAGAGTTTCCTTAGCGGATTATTATAGACAATAACCATCATTATAATTGACAATGATTTAATTAAAATCAGATTAATTAACTATTTAAGAACCGGTTCATCTTGCTTTATTGTTTTATAATTAGTTTTTTTTAATCAAAATATAATTAGTTATTTATTAATAATATCAATAACTCAATCATTAATGAATTTATCATTTATTGGATAGAAAAAGTTTTTTTTTTTATCTTTTTTTTTAATCAAAATGTAATTAGTAATCTTAATTTATTGATTATTATTAATATTCGTAAATAATGAATTTAACATTTACTATTGGATAGGAAAGGGTTTTTTTAGTCTTTTTTTTAATCAGAATATAATAGTACCCCATATTTGACGTTTGTTTAATAAGATATTTATATCCCTTACCAAAATTATTTTAAGAGACATCCAATGCAATAATAACTGTTATACAAAGAGAACTCTAATCAAACCCCACATCCACAAACAATATCTTCACTTGAAAAGATTTTATTTAAAAAATAAAAAAAAACTTATAAACCATAAAATTAATATATTTTTTTACATACAACTTTTATTGTGGAAAAATTAAGAAATACACCATGCATTTAGAAACAGTTATTTGTTATTCAAAAGTGAGTTGAAACCATTTCTTCAAAATATAGGTTGAAGCATTAAAGAGAGAGAGAGGGTGTGTTTTTACTGTGTGTTTGAAATTACCTTGAGTTCCTTATATTGATACAGTGAATTTGAATTAGTTGATTTGATATACTTTCCTGAACTTTTATAAATAAGGGTGGTGATTAGTTTTTGTTCAGTCATGGAAATTTTGATTTTATATATAAAAAATATGAAAATATGACATTAAAATTGTGAATCAAGATCATGCCAACTTATATGATTTTTCAATTTTTATTTTACAATGCCTGCACATCGTGCGGGCTGCATACTAGTAATATAGTATAATGGAGTCTCACAACACCACGTGTCGGCGTGGGAAAACTTTGACTATTAAATATTATTAATTGTACTTTTATGCTACTACATTATAATTTTTTTTCTTGGTTTTTTGATACGCGTAATTAGAATACACAAATCGATTTTAGCTTTTGAAGTATCTTAAAAATAATTAGAAATTGGTTTAGAATGTTGAAAATCTTGGAAAATTGAACCTAAAAATTTAAATTATATTCAAGATTTGCACTTACATTTTTTTTAAAATACATATTTTCTTCTTTTATTATAATTGTATTAAAATTAAATAGGTAGTCCAAAAATTAAATAGAATTTTGAAGTAATTAGTTGAATCTTATAAATTGAATTTTTGTAAATTTGTATTGCAATTCTTTTTTCTGCTGCTTTTTTTTTTTTTTATATAAAAAAATCTTTTTGTAATTAGGGACTATGTTTTATATATCCAGTGAATAAAGATTAGAACAATTATATTATTTCCTATAATTATATGAGTCTATTTTGGATCAATTAATGATTCATGAAAAAAAAAAAAAGGAAGAGAATTGATAAATATAGAATTCCTAGCAAAAATGTTGACTTTATCGAAATTTAATCTTTTTTTTCATAGAAGATACTCTAGGTTGAATTTTTATATTTAGGTTTCGCCTTCTTCTACTGTGGAAATTGTTTCTCAATATTTTAGGGAATGATTTGTTTTAACATGAGGGGAAAAAAGTAGTCTGAAGAAAATTATTCTTGGATCACAAATTGAATATCTTTTTGAATTTTTAAACTAATAAGTGAGTTATAATTATAAAGATCATAACTTTACAATATTAATATTAATGTTAATAAATTTATATTAATTAACTGTTTTAAACAAAAGACGAGCAATAAATGTCAACACTAACTTCATAATTTTAATATTAATAAATTCATATTAACTAAAGTAACTAACCATTTCAAACAAGAGATGAGAGGCGAGTGTTAAATGGGGATAAGGATCCTCTTCTCACCTCACCTCACCTTATCCCCACCTCACTTAATCTTATAACACATAAGTATTGCAATAAATGAATGGTTAAGATGTGATTGACACTTTATTAACAACCAATCACATGTTTTGAAAAAGTGAGGATGAGGTAAGGTGAGGAGAGAATTCAGGTCCGTTAAATGGATGTTACAAGATGCCAACTTAAATTTATGATTTAAAATTTTGATTTCTACATCTTAACCATCAATGTGATCTTAATCTAAAAGGACATGAGTGGATTAAAGCATACGGAGTGGTTAAGACGTTAAAATTAAAATTTTAAGTTGATTTAGTTTAACCCAATAATTTGATATGAGTAATGCTAGACGTTCTAATTTTTTTTCCCAAATTCTGTCTTAAATGATGTGGCACGTGAGGTGTCAGCATCTTATAAATCATGTGATTATATAGTAACTGATATGATGTTAACACCTCATGTGCCATATCATTTGGGGAAAAAAATTGGAACGTCTAGCATTACTCAATTTAATATTATTTGCTTGTAAATTTCACTCTAGGCAACCCAAAATATTAACCAAAAATCAACCCAAGTGATTTGTCCTTATCACTAATTAATGCTACAGTTCACAAGAGTATAATTTTATATACCACCAACGAGTACGACGACTTGAACTGAGACATTGTTAGACTGTATATGATCTCTCTCATAAATTACTGGTCAATCATACAGAGGTTTTACCCTTTGCACAGTCAATTACTTTTCAGCTATAATAATTTTCTTTTGAAATATCAATATATCATTTATATGCTTTTTTCACCTAAGCTTAATCTTTAAAATAGAGAATAAATATGAGGCATAAAATAATTCCAGTATCATAATTCACATTGCATATGATATGCTAGATTTACCTAATATGCAATATTATATAAATGGTTAATAAAGTTACTATAAAAAAAAAGATGATAAAATTGAAATTTGTGACAAGATGAGGTTGGTTCAGTGGTATACTCCTCACACCTACATTACGAGGTTGTAGATTCGACTCCTCATCCTCCTAAAAAAAAACCTAGAATTTATGTAATACTTGAAAAAAAAATGTTGAAATTCCTTGATAACAGATTTTTGCAATTTATTTTTTATAGAAAAGATCTGACAAGTGACAAGTGACAACCTTCTCATCTAGAATGAAACTTTATGGAGTTCTATTTTATTTATTTATTAAACAGCAAGCTTTATTAGGGAAAAAGTGGAAAGCACACCAAAACCAAGCACACACTACAACAAAACAGAGGCAGCTAACAGAAAGCACCAGCAAAGGGCAGCGCCACATACCCAGTGGTATATTGGTGGTAGAAATTTGAATAGTTCAATTATCGAGTTAAAATGATGAATTTGCATTGCAAGAACTTAATAAATTAATAATTCTACCACAGCCCAGCATGACTGAGTGGTAAAATGTACTTATTCAGTCGGACACTCGGACAATATCTCGGCCTCAGGTTTCAATCGTCATATCCAGTGGTATATATATATATATATATATATAATTCTTATAATATACTATTTATAGTATTTATTGAAAAATGAGTAATATATTTCGCAATTTCCTTTTTTTTTTTTTTTTTTTTTTTTGAAAAGAGATATATATTTTGCAAACTTATAAATCGTTTAATTGTGAAGTGATATACTCTCGATTCAACAATCTAAAAATTAAATATATTTTGTAAATTTTATGAGTTGTAACCGGCAATTAGCATATATATAAACATTTAAAAAAAAATTTATATTCAATTTCAAAATTTCAAAATTTGTATGTTTTTTTATTTTTATTTTTTTTATTTTTCGAAAATGGAACAAATATTTACCTAGATAAGGGACCAAATGTACTCCAAGATCATTGTCTTTAGATTTACAATGAACGGTGAGATCGGCATAAAAACCAAGATCATTTTTAATATTGACAACCACCGTTTTTTTTTTTTTAAATTTATTTATTTATTTATTTTTTTAATATTGATGCTTCACATGCCATTATAAGAGACACCAGAAGAAAAATCATTTGCAAGAAATTATATTTGTTGAAAGGATGCATATTGTATACTTGATAGGAATTTTCAGCCTATTTAGGTATAGGGAGAATTGATTTAATTTTGAATGCTTACGCAATAAGCCTCTCTCTCTCTCTCTCTCTCTCTCTCTCTCTCTCTATATATATATATATAAAGAAATAACAAATAAGATCAAAAGAGGTAATTATTAATTATTCTATGGGTGGGGAAAAGTCAAATTGCTAATTATTCTATGGGTGGCGAAAAGTCAATTATGAGCTAATTTTGTATTACTGTAACTTTTATAATAATCACCATTAGTTTTGCTAAAGAAATAATCAGTTGTGAAGTTAATCAGCAAATGTTTGGTTAATTATACTTTTAAAACTACTGTATAGCTCAAAAGCAGTATATATATGTTTGGTAATTTTATTTTAAAAGTGTTGAAATTAGTTACAATGACTAAAATAGACATGATTTTAGAACCTTATTTTTTTTTTCATTAAGTATATATATTAAAGGGATAATTACCACGGTGGCCATCGAATTGATTACACACTATCAAAATGGCAACTGGATTGGAAAGTTGTTCCAAAATGGCCATTATTGGTAAACTTTGTGACATTAATGGTCATTCCATCCAATTTCATCTAATTTCATCCAATTACTGGTATTTTGGTAAATAAATGGATACCATTAATTTATTTTATATGTTTTTTGGAAATCAATTTTTTCAGTGAGTGACATTTTGGTAAATAAGTTGATGACATTAATTTATTTTAGATTTTTTTGGGAAATCATTTCTTTTATTTTTTGAAAAGATTAATTATATTTAGTGTGTAAATATATATATATTGCTATATATTAAAAATAATTATAACCGCTGCAAAAAAAAATAATAAAAAATAATCATCTCAATAATAACAGTTTGGCTTCTCTGTCTCTTAAATAAACTTGTTTTCTCGAACTTCACAATATCTCTTTAGATTTGGTGTGTGTGTATATATATATATATATTTCTTTTTTAAAAAGATTAATGTTATAAAATATAAAAAATTTAAAAAACAAAGAAGAGATATGTATATTGATCTAAACCATTTCTTTTGTTTTTTGAAAATAATAATTATATTTAGCATGTGTAAATATATAAATATAGATATATATAATATATAATATATATATATATATATATATATATATATATATATATATATTTATTTATTTATTTATTTATACACACTAAATATAATTATTCTTTTCAAAAAAAGAAAAAATTGATTTCCTAAAACCATCTAAAATAAATTAATGTCATCCACTTTTTTACCAAAATATCACTCAATGTAAAAATTGATTTCCAAAAAAAATCTAAAATAAATTAATGGCATCCCTTTATTTACTAAAATGCTACTCATTAGATGTAATTTGATGGAATTAGATGGAATAGTCATTAGTGTCACAAAGTTTGCCAATAATGGCCATTTTGGAACAACTTTCCAATCCAGTGGCCATTTTGATAGTGTGTCATCAATTTGATGGCCACCGGGGTAATTATCTCTATATTAAATCAATATTTAAGTAGAATATTTAAATTAGAAAAAAAGAATCCATAAGAATAATAAAAATATTTTTAAAAGATTTTATAAATCAAATCAATATTTAATTAGAATCTTTAATTTTAAGATGAAATAAGTAATAATGATATTTTAAAATATTCATTAAATGCTGAAATATATTATTTCATAATCACTTTAAAAAAGTAACCCTCCATTTACTTCTCAAAATCATTGTCAAAACTTGTCAGATTCTCAATTAATCACTTTTGAAAGTTTTACCAAACATCATTTTATGTTAAAATTATGAAATAAGCTGATTTTAACTTCTCAAAAACAATACTAAACTGGTCCTATATCAAACATATGTATCCATCCCGTTTCTAGGGTATCCAATACCCAGATTTTTATCAAAGGAAGTTTACATATTTTTTTACAGATTTTTTTTTCTTTCTATTTATAATATTTTTGTTGTCTTTTCTTTTTGGTTTTTTAGAATGTATTAAATATGCATTAAATACACTATGATTATTTCCAAACATAAATGTTTTTGAATTTTAATTATTCTTATGAATGATAATAAATAAGAATTAGTGGCAAATTTTAAAAACAATATAAAAAAAATTAAAATAATAGTATGGTACAATGGAGTCTCACATCGCTGTGCGGTAAAACTTTAACTATTAAGTAGTTATTAATTGTAATTTTATGCTACTATTATAATTTTTTTCTTGGTTTACTGATATGTGTCAAGACTACAAAAATCGATATTAGCTTTTGGAGTATCTTAAAAATAATTAGAAATTGGTTTGGAATGTTGAGAATCTTGGAAAATTAAACCTAAATAATGCTAAAATTTAAATTATATATAAGATTTTCACTTACATTTTTTTAAAATACATATTTTCTTCTTTTAGTATAATTGTATTAAAAATAAATAGCCGGTCCAAAAAATTAAATAAAACTTTGAAGTAATTGGTTGAATCTTATAAATTGAATTTTTGTAAATTTGTATTGTAATTCTTTTTTCTGCCGTTTTTTTAATAAAAAAAAAAATTGTGTTGTAATTAGGGACTATATTTTATATATTTAATGAATAAAGATTAGAATAATTGTATTATTTCCTATAATTATATGAGTTTATTTTGGATGAATTATGATTTATAAAAAGCTTAGGAAGAGAATCGATAAATATTGAATTTATTTTTTGTTATGATTCACAGTGAATTTTCAAATGTGTAAAAGACAATATAGGAGAAGGCATAGGCAGAGTATGAGCACCAAGATTGGCGCCTCCTTTCCATTTTTATTTATTTAATTTCTTGTTTTCATTTTTATTTTTGATTAAATTAATTTATATTGCAAATATTTTCATGATTATAAGAGTAATTTTATTAGAGGGCATTATAGAAATTTAAAACTAATAACAATGTGGGGTGACAAACAAGTTTTGAGGGGTGTAAATATCGTCACTTTAAGTTTAATAATCATTTTTAAGTTTAAAAATAAATGAGTTGTGGGCAGTGGACTTTAAGTTGAGCATATATAAATCATTTGAACTATTCTATTGATGGGCTTAATTTATAAACTTTTAGAATTACTATATTTGCACCCATGAAAAGTTGTATCAATGTGCACCCTCTTTTTGTATTTAAACCCATTAAATTTTTTATAATGTTATATTTTGTATATTCTCCAACACGCCTCCTTGTTTACTAATTTAATATAATCCATTTATTTTCCATTAATTTAAATCATGCAAATCTAATACAATTTAATCATTTGGACACCAGATTTGGGTAAAGTAGCATTATTGATCTAGAAAACAACTGCTTCAAAACATATGAAGTTCGAATCGTGTACTCCAACCCTTCCAAACCTCGTATTATTTATAATTATTCATAAACAAAATAAAAGAAACACATAATATTAATTGCGACCTTAATTCAAAACCTTATTGATCGCACAATATTTTGAGATTTTTTTTTCTTTTCACAGAAAGAAAAACAAAAAAACACATACATAAATTCATGCCCAAGTAACGTGTCTGTCATTGTGGTCTGGACTTGGATCCAACCAATATAATGCATCTTTTCTTACACTCCAGTTACAATCACCACCACCCCTACAAGCTGCTTCATCTGTTCTCTGAGAATCGTATATATCAAATGAATGAGATTCCCTTCCCCACGAAAATCTGCATGAGAATAATGTAGTTCCAAAGAAATTTGGTCGAAAACGGAATGAATATTTACCTAGATAAGGGACCAAATGTACTCCAAGATCATCGTTTTTAGATTTACAATTAATGGTGAGATCGGTACGCCAACCAAGATCATTTTTAATATTGAGAACCACCGTGTCTTTTCGAAACCATGCTGCTTCACATGCCATTATAAGAGGCATCAGAAGAAAAATCATTTGCAAGAAATTATATTTGTTGAAAGGATGCATATTGTAAACTTGATAGGAATTTTCAGTCTATATAGGTGTAGGGAGAATTGATTTTCGATGCTTACTCAATAAACCTCTCTATATATGTATATATATATATATAGAGGTTTAGGGAGAATTGATTTTGAATGTTTACGCAATAAACCTATATATATATTTATAGGCATATGAAATAAGAAATAAGATCAAAAAAAGGTAATTGCTAATTATTCTATGGCCGGTGAAAAGTCAAACTGCTAATTATTCTATGGTGGTGAAAAGTCAGTTATATCAAACATATATGTATCCATCTGGTTCAGGGTATCCAATACCCGGATTTTTCTTTCTTTCTATTTATAATCTTTTTGGTTTTTTTAAATGTATTAAATATGCATTAAATACACTATGATTATTACCAAAAATAAATGTTTTTGAATTTTAATTATTTTTATAAATGGTAATAAATAAATATTTTCAAAACAAATTAAAATATTAATTGTAATACGAAATCAATGGTAATCCGTTAATAATCTATATAATATAGTAAAATGGAACCTTACATTGACACGTGTCGTCATGTAGTTGCTTTATCATTAAATTTATATTAATTATTAATAATAAATTATAATCTATTTAATAATATAATATATAGAATTAATTGTATAGATATATAATTATATAATATATAAAATTTACACAACCAGTTTGAGGTCATTAAATGATAAGCCAAATTCTAGGGGATGGATCCAATGTATGGTTATTGGAGTACTTTACAGTTTTTAATTTCATAATATAATAATAATAGATTATTTTTTTTTACTTATGATGTGGTTGCGACGCGTGGCAATCATATATCATATATTATCATATATATATGTATAATAGAGTTTCACAGCACCACATGTCGCCGTATGAGAGCTTTGAAATTAAATGTAATCAATCAAATATGATTGTTCCTAAAATCTTATATTATTAAATGTTTTTTTTTTCCTTTCTTCAAAATAATAAAGAAATCAATGCTACAATTAAATCAATTTAGTAAAAAATAATAATAAAAGCAAATAAATAATAACCCTTTCCTATTCAACCTTAACGTAATTCAAGGAATTAAAACAATGATTTTTTATTTTATTAATGATAATGGTGGTTTTGTAGACTCAATTATTTAAAGAGTAATGCTACATTGTCCAAATTTGGTGCTCAAATCTGGTGTCCAAATGATGTGGCAACACTCTGGACCATTTATTTAATTCATGCAAATTTAATACAATTTAAATGAATGACTCAGAGTGTTGCCACATCATTTGGGCACCAAATTTGGGCAATATAGCATTATTGTTATTTAAATCATCATCTCTCTCTCTCTCTCTCTCTCTCTAAACCATTTATGCCTTCTCATCTCCCTCAATTTTCTCTATAAAAACCATCCAAAATCTCATATTTTTTTCCATCTCATTCCATTGACTTTCTCAGCAAACTCAAAACAAGCGGTGAAGAATTGTATGCCATTGGGTAGTAAGAGGAATTTCTATAGATTAATTTTAATCCTTTAGTTTTATTTATTTATTTATTTTAATTTTTTTTTTAATTTTTAATCTCACGTTTTTTCCATCTCATCCTATTGACTCTCCCTCACGAGCAAACTCAAAACAAGCGGTGGGGAATCTGATGGCGTTAGGTGGGTGAGAGTAATTTCTACAGATTTTGTTTTAATATTTGATTGAATAATTTTTAAATTTTTTTTTTTTTTTGTAGGAAACGCTTTAGTAATTAAAAAGGTAATTTTGGATTGATCATGGAATTTTAACTTTGGCGATCTTGGATTTTCAATTAACTGTCAACTGAAGTGTTTGTTATGGAACCATCCGGTAAGACTAGCATCCTGTTCATAACCACCAATGCAGAAAATCAATGAACCGGTCAAGACTTATGATGTGCTTTGTACTTATGAACGATGGATTCGATAGACATTAATTAGGGTTATATTCTTGGTTCTAACTGTAATACTATATAGTCTCTTAAAAAAAATATTGTATCTACTTCGGTTTTTGGATATCAAATATCCGATATTTTCCCGAATTGTTTAAAGGTAATTTATACATTTTTTTGGCAGTTTTTTTCTTTATATATATTTTTAACCTTTTTGTTCTCTTTTCTTTTTGGTTTTTTAGAATGTATTAATTATGCATTGGATACAAGATTATTATTTCAAAAATAACTGTTTTTAAATTTTAATTATCCTTATAAATGATAAATTTTTTTTTTTCAAAACATCAATTGTAATACCAAATTAATAGTAATCCGTTTTTTTTTTTTTTTAAGAATTAATGATAAATTCTGAAAACTTATTAATTGTAAGATATTAAAGATAGTATGATAACATAACAAATAATTAAAATAATGGTTTAAAAAAAAAATTAAAATAATAGTTTTTTGATCAATTATTAATGGAAATGTTTTAAATTAAATAAAAGAATAGATGAAGAATATATGAACTAATAAATAATAAAGCAAAATAAGAGAAACAAGAGAGAGAGAGAGACGAGAGATGAAAGAATAGATTATGTAGTGATATCTGATCATCATCTTTATTAACAATACAAAAGGCCATATATATAGGCAAACAAAATGAGGGGTGCTTATTGCAATTTTCTTTCTAACATTGCCACCTAGCATGAAGTAAGTGGAGACCATGCATCCACGTGGGTGGTTGATAACCAAGAAAACAAAGATAGTGGAGGTTGGTGGAAAGCCACCGTTTATAACACTCCCCCTTGGATTTTCATCATTTGTATTTTAGTTTGCTAGGAAAAACCCAATGGGATAAAAACCTTAGCAAAAATATATACAATGATCTTCTGGATCAAGTGGTGTAAATGTGTTTAGAACTGCCTCATTAAAACCGCCTCATTAAAACCTTTCCGGTAAAACCCAGTGGGACAAAATCCGGTAGAAGGAAAAAGAGTACAGTACACATATGTCCATTCAAAATTTTGCTCCCCCTGATTGAATGCTCCCCCTGAACAAAACTTTAACATCAATCATGTAATTTATAAAGCCGACGCATGCCAATTCCATATACCAGTTTTTCAAAAGTTGATGTAGGCAATGCTTTGGTAAATAGATCTGTCAGATTATCTGTAGACCGTATTTGTTTAACAACAATTTGACGGCCTTGTTGAAGTTCATGAGTATAGAAGAATTTAGAAGAAATTAGAAGAAATATGTTTGGTCCTATCTCCTTTGATATAGCCTCCTCTAATTTGAGCGATACAAGCCGCATTATCTTCAAATATCGGTGTAGGCATTTCTGTAGATAATGGAAATTCACAAGTATTTTGAATATGATAAATAACTAACCTTAGCCACACGCATTCTCGGCTTGTTTCATGAAGTGCAAGGATCTCAGAATGATTAGAGGATGTAGCAACAAGAGTTTGCTTTGTGGAGCGCCAAGAGATTGTTGTGCCATTATATGTAAAAACATATCCCGTTTGTGAACGGGCTTTATGGGGATCAGATAAATACCCGGCATCAGTATAACCAATTAAACCTGGAAAGTTGCTGGATTTTGAATAATATAATCCTAAATCTTTCGTCCCACAAAGATAGCGAAAAAGATGTTTAATCCCATTCCAATGTCTCCGAGTTGGTGCTGAACTGAATCAAGCAAGCAAATTTACTGAAAATGCGATATATGGTCTAGTACATTGAGCCAGATATAATAAAGCACCAATTGCATTAAGATATGGTACTTCAGGACCAAGTATCTTTTCACCATCTTCAAGTGGTCGGAATGGATCTTTCTTAGAATCAAGAATTCTAATAAGCATATGAGTATTTAATTGATAAGCATTATCCATATGGAATCTTTCCAGAATCTTTCCAACATATGCTGATTGATGGATAAGTATTCCGTTTGATTTATGCTCAATTTCCAGGCTGAGACAATATCTTATCTTTCTCATTTCTTTATGAAGACAGATGGGTGTATAATATAATTATTATACCCTTATTTTATCAGATATTTACTGAGACGGTTATGCCACATCCGTCCAGATTGTTTTTGATCCATATAAGGATTTTTGTAGGTTCATCAAATACAGATTACGAAATCTCGGTTTACATGCTTCTAGTATTTTAAATCCTTCTGGGATTATGAATATCTGCACTGATTGAACCACATTGATAAATGATTACTACGTCTAGAGGACGTATTTCAAGCCTTTCAAAAGCAGCCAAATTTATCAAAAATTCAGAACGTAATCGTATTCATCAGTAATGAATACCAAGTTTCTATAAGAAACCTTGTACTACAAGTCGTGTCTCATATCTCATGATCTCCTTTTTCTCATTACGTTTTTGTATAAAGACCCATTAGTATCCAACTAGTTTGACATCTCCAGGTGTCTGGAGTACTATTGGTCTAAATACTTTATATAAAGTCAATTCTTTTAGAATTGCTCCTTTTCACTTAAGCCAATCATGCCTTTTGTATACAATCATTGATATTATGAATATCATAATTATCATTTATAATTTCAGTAGCGCTACTGTGTATAAAAATACATCATCAATGATTGTTTCTTTATGATTCCACATTTCTCTATATGATTTATAGAAAATTATTAATTCTTATATTCTTGTATCTCTGTAGAGATTTCTTCAATTTCAATAGATTTAGTCATTTCATAGACTTAGTCATTTCATAGACTCGTGTCTCTTTAGATATATCAAATTCTTATTGAGTTGATTTAGAGAAAGTGGATTTATTTATAACTCGAGCTTTGTTTACATTAGGATCCTAATAACAATACCTTTCAAAGGTTCATAAGCTTATGATATGCATCAGATGATTTATTTGTTGCATTTTACTCAGATCGTTCTTCAGGAACAATCACCCGGCCGGGGTTTATGAGATAGCAACTTATAAAATTTTGTCACTTTTAATATATCAAGTAACCGATTAATAATTATCTGATGATCAATTATCTTTCGTATTTGAGTGATACGAAGACTGAAAATGAGACACTTTTATTAAATATATAGAGAATTGAATTGGTATCTCTATTTTGTGTAAGAGTAACTTTTCATTTACTCATTTCTTCTAGAGAAAATTCCCTTTCTTATAATGATATGAAAATTAATCAATATAATAATACGCAGGTCGTGCGTAAAAAGATAAACTATCAAAAGCATAGATGATCTGATAAAAGATTAATCAAAATCATCATAAATCTTAGAATGGTAGAGAAATGATAAGCAGTGGGTCAAAGATGAATAGAATGTCTTCATATAGAAATTGGTAATTGTATCGAAATAATAAAGTTCTCGCAATTACCTGGAGACGCTTGATAAGTGACTCTGCTAATCCATTATGAGTATGAACATGTGGAATGGGATGTTCAACATCAATCCCAACTGATCTGAAATATTCATCAACTAGGACCATAAAATAGCAGAACAGTCCACTTGGTGGATGAATAGGTCCACAAATGTCCCCTTAAATCCTTTGTTGAAATGACGGGGATTCAAAGTCAACCTTAGAATGGGATGGTTTTATTACTAATTTCCCTTGTGAACATGTAGTACATAAATTTTCATGGGATAAAAGAATCTTCTAGTTCTTTAATGGATGTCCATGAGAATTTTCAATGATTCTACGCATCATTGTAGATCCCGGGTGACCAAGACGGTTATGTCAAAGCATAAATATTTTTTAGATCTGAGAACTTCTGGTTCATAACTGCATAAACTTTTACACCTCTTATAAGAGTATAATATAATCCAGATGATAAAGCACGTAGCTTTTCCACAACGAGTTTCTGGCCTGAGTTATGAGAAGTAATGCACAGATACTCAATATTCCCATCATTTATACTTTCTAGGTGATATCCATTACATCGTATATCTTTGAAACTGAGTAGATTTCTTCTGGATCTGCTTGAATATAAAGCATCATTGATACATATTTTAGTATTATTTGTTAACAATATCATGGCTCTACTGGAGCCTTCTATCAGATCTGCTGGACCTGATATTGTATTAACATTTGCTTTAAGCAAGGTTAAATTCAGAAAGTATTTCTGATTTCGTAGAATCGTATGTGTCGTCGCACTATTGGCTAGACATATATCTCATGTACCTTGCTTTTCAATATCACTTAATTTATCGTTTAAAGACATATCTATTCACAATGAAAAATAAAGTGCATATTAGACAAAGTGATTAAAAGTGTAAACATATAGATATGAAAATATTTCACTTCATAAAACAAAATCATGAATCATATTGATTTTTCGAACTTCCAGTTCGACCATGAACTGTAGGTTCATAAAATTCAGAAAACTTCAGGTCTTAAATAGAAATTACAAATTGACTTTCTAGATAAAAGAAACGTAACTTGATCCAATTCAGAATTTCTGGTTCTAATAAACTTTAATATAAAAGTTTTAATATCACAATTTAAATTGAATTTAGAGCTTCAAGTCTGATTAGAACTTCATGTTCAAAACTTAAGAACTTCAAATTCAGATTCAATATTTCGTATTCGAAATTAGAACTTCAGGTTCTATATAAAATTCGAATCTTGGAATTTCAGGTCCCAAATATGACATTCATGCACATAGTAACGAATCCAGAACTCCATATTTTTATTGAAATTTAAAATTTAGAACTACAGATTTTGATTGGTTTGTAAAACCGCGCTAACTTAAATATTATAATGATAAATCCAGAAACTTTAGATTCTGGTTAGTCGGTCAAGCCGAGCTTGGCTTAAATTCCAGAAACTTAACGATTGACCTAGTTAGGCTCAACACATAATTTATACAAATCCAGAAACTTTAGGTTCTGGTTAGTTCGCATACTCAGATACATAAATTGCATAAAATTAAATAGATGCATAAAATTAAAATAACAGATAATACAACAGATAATATAGCAAAAATAAGATGAAGAAGAAGAACGAGAGAATAACAGTATGAGATAAAGTGAAGAAGGAGAAAATTTACTGTTTGCTTTTATTGATGATTTCGGATTACATCCTAATCACACAATTTCAGCTGTGTAGTGATTTTGAATAAAACAGTATTATACTTAGAGACTGATATAAAGTCTTGAAAGCCTAAATGTTTCCATTGATACCTGTCATTTGGTAATGCAATATCGGGTTGGTTATCAAATCGATATTTTAGTTCTTGCCATAGAACTTCTGGTTCTGTGACAGTTAGGTATTGGGCTTTCAGATCCTCATGCAGATGGTGACGGGTAATAACCATGGCAGTAAATTTGTCTTGTTCATATGCCTCGGCTCCATTTTCAATAGCGTAATACAGGCCTTCTGATTTTAGGAGTAATCTGGCATCAATAACCTAGGACATGTAATTGTCCTCAGACACTTCTAGTGCAGCAAATTTCAAACTTACAAGCTTTGACATTATTACAGCTTCTGGTTATCCGAAAATCACAATCGGAGTCAGAACTTCTGGTCTGACTAAAATCTGAGGAATTTAAACCTTCAGATATATAAAGGAATATTTGTAAGTAAATAAATCCAGAAGCTTCAGGTTCCGGTAATGATAAATAAATCCATAAACTTCAGGTTCTGGATGGGTAACCAAATTGTTTAAATAAAAATTTCAAAATAAAATGCGTAATAATAAATGCGAAAAAAGTAAATCTAGACAATCTCATAAATTACGGATAAATAAATAAATACAGATAAATAAAGTGCATAATAAATAAATCCAGAACTGTAGGTTCTGATAAGTTGGCCTAGCCAATCTCATAACAGCGTATAAATAAATAAATGGGAGAAAATAAATCACGTAAAAGTAAATAAAATACGAGAAAATAAATTGCGTAAAAATAAAATACAGGAAAGTAAATTCAGAACTGCAGGTCCTGGTATTAATAAATAAAGGTCTAGAAACTTTAGGTTCTAGTAATAATAAATTCAGAACTTCAGGTTCTGGTAATAGATCTAGGAACTTCAGGTTCCAGTGGTAATAAATTCATAAGCTTCAGGCTTTAGTAATAATAAATTCAGAACTTTTAGGTTCTGGAAATAAACTAGGAACTTCAGGTTCTAGTGATAATAAATTCAGAGGCTTCAGGCTCTGGAAATAACAGCAGTGCTGATAACGTGTTGTAAATTAAATAAAAGAATAGATGAAGAATATATGAACTAATAAATAATAAAGCAAAATAAGAGAAACAAGAGAGAGAGATGAGAGATGAAAGAATAGATTATGTAGTGATATCTGATCATCATCTTTATTAACAATACAAAAGGCCATATATATAGGCAAACAAAATGAGGGGTGCTTATTGCAATTTTGTTTCTAACATTGCCACCTAGCATGAAGTAAGTGGAGACTATGCATCCACGTGGGTGGTTGATAACCAAGAAAACAAAGATAGTGGAGGTTGGTGGAAAGCCACCGTTTATAACAAGAAACACATTATAAACATTAATTATTACATTCAATTCAATAGATTCAATTTTTAAATATATGAAATTCACTCTTAATTATATATATATATATATATGGTAATAATTAACAGATAACTCCTACTACTCTTTGCATCTCTATAAAATTCTTCACCTTTTTTTTTTATTGAATCATCTATGAGACGGAAGCTTAAAAAAAATCTAATAAAGAATTTATTTAAAAATAGAATGTTTTTAGAAAAAAAGTGTGGAAAAATAAATTAATTTAACACTTGGTTTGAAAATATCCTCCATGGAGTTTTTTTATTTTATTTTTATTTTTTATTTATAAAAAAATAATAATACTTCTACAAGTATTTCTAGAATGAGTGTTTTTATAATATATATATATATACGGATTTTCTATTATTAGTTCGAACTGACAATAAATATATCAGGATGAAGAATGTAAACCACTAGATTTACATACTTTGACTCAAAGTGTATGCACTTGTCAAAACTTCTCTATAATCTGTGGTCCACATTCTTCGTTCTGATATATTTATTGTCAGTTTGAACTGATAATAGAAAGACTGTATATATATATATTAGTATTTTTGAGTAAATTGGGGTGTATTTAGAGGTTTCAAAATTTTAATTTATTAAAATGAAATGTCTTAAGAAAATAAATGTGAAAAAAAAGGATTGTAAATAGCTAATCTCAATAGTTATTTAACTCTATATAATTATAAATATTTATAATTCTTTTTATATTTTTTACCTTTTTGTTTTCTTTTCTTTTAGATTGTTTAGAATGTATTAACTATGCATTAAATACAATATGATTATTTCTAAAAATAAAAGTTTTTGAATTTTAATTATTCTTATAAATAGCAATAAATAAATATTTAACAAAGAAAATTAAAATAGTAATTGTATTACCAAATCAATGGTAATATGTTTTTTTTTTATGGAATTAATGGTAAATTTTAAAAGCATATCAATGGAAATATATTAATGATAACCTAACAAAAATTAATAATTTGTCATAATATATATATATATTGCTAAAGAGATAGAGAGCTTTTCAATTAATACAAAAAAATAAATTTTAATTAACCTATATAATAAATTAAATAATCCTTAAGGAATCTGTTCATGTAAACTGGAATAAGAGTGTTATAGAAATGGAGAGTCTCTGTTTATTAATGATATTGGAGACCTAAGAGTTTTCTTAACGGATTATTAGAGACAATAACCATCATTATAATTGACAATGATTTAATTAAAATCAGATTTATTAACTACTATATAATTGGTTCATCTTACTTTATTGTTTTATAATTAGTTTTTTTTTTTATCATAATATAATTAGTTATTTATTAATGATATCAATAATTCAATCATTAATGAATTTAACATTACAATTCAATGAACATTATTTGTTGAGGAAGTCAACAGACATGTCAACTTTCTCTGATAAACAAATAAAATCTTTTAACATTTCTCCTTAATTTGAGGATCTATGTATATCATCGATGTTGGTGTGTTTTATTTTTTCCTACTATCTTATGACTGATGCTTTATTGAAAGAAAAAACTACATGTCCATTAGGTTTAAACATGTTTGTATCAAAAATTTTGGTATAAACAATACAATGTTTTACAAACAATTTTTTTATACAAAGCCCGTGCAACGCTCGGGTTGGAAAACTAGTAATAATAATACTAGACTTTCACAGCGTCATGTCGCCGTAAGGAAGCTTTGAATTTAAATACTATAAATTCATTTCCATATATATGATTTTTGATTCATTTGATTTTCTAGCTTTAAATTATAATTATATTGATAATTCAAACACTATCTTAAAAGACACAAATAATACATGGAAAATGAAAAGTATGAAAGTTTCAAAACATAATACATGGAAAATGAAAAGCATGGAAGTTTCAAAACTCAAATTGGAATCTAAATCAATGCCATATTCCACTCAAATTTTATCTTAAAAGAGCTTTAGATTTAAATACATTAATTTCTATATATATTAACAAATCAGGTTAATAGGCACTCTGTATTAATACACATGTTAAATAGGCACTCATGATTACAATTAATAAATACAATAAATCAATTATTTAAACCGTTGGTATATCCTCTCTCTCTCACTCTCTCTCTCTTAACCATTTATGCCCTCTCATCTCTCTCAATTTTCTCTATAAAAACTATCCAAAATCTCATATTTTTTTCCATCTCATTCCATTGACTTTCACGGTAAACTCAAAATAAACGGTGGAGAATTGGATGCAATTGGGTGGTAAGAGGAATTTCTATAATTTGTTTTTTTTAATATTTTGAATAATTTTAATCATTTAGTTTTAGTTTTAGTGTTTTTTTTTTAATCTCACTTTTTTTCCATCTCATCCTATTTGTGGGTTTTGTTAGTCCATCTAATTTTGCCTTGGCCCAAATTCTAGAAGCCCAATGATGAAAAGGGTTGAAGCTCGTAGAAGCCCAACAACCGTGCTCCCACTTGCCTAATCCAACCGACCTAGTGATACGGTGCGTTTTGACTTATCAGTTTGAATTGATAAGGCTGAGTCAGGATTCTCATGGTGATTTGGCAACAGGTGATTGGTTCACTTTGGCCAGCTGGACCTTATCTTCTGATGGCTATATAAAGTGAAACGATGGAGAGAGAATTATTATCTGATTTCTAGGGTTTTCTGTGTATTCTCAGACTCTCTCTTTTCTCTGTAATTGTTCTTAGTGTTCTTGAGATTCTTTGTGGATTTCTGTCTTCTCTTCTTTGAATTTGTAAGAGTGGTAAGAGAGAAAAAGAGAGATCGGTGAGTGCTGATTCTGTTGATGTAATCTTTGAGTGATTCTGGGTTTGTGATATCTGTTGAGGGTTGGGTTTACTGGCGTGTGTGGTTGAGTATTGTTGTACTGGGTTTCTGGGCTCCCTTTGAGGATTTATCAGGCTGAGTCCTGTGTAGTCTAGATCTGTAAATCTATCTCTATAGTGAAGTGAGCCTCTCGGTTTGGCTCAAAGTGGATGTAGGCTTGTTATCAAGCTGAACCACTATAAAATCTTTGTCTCTTATCTCTTTTACTTTTCTTGTTCATTTAGTTTTATTTCTTGGTACTCTTTTTCTATATATTACTATTTGTTAAGTGAATCTTGACAGGAACTTAGTAATATCACAGTGGATCTAGGTTCTAGTCGTAGACCTAGATTCCTAACAGTGGTATCAGAGCCTTTGACGTACCAACGGCGAACATTGAGCAAGAAGATCCTCCAGTTGATCAGCCTTCAATCTCTGAAGACTCAACTGGAGTGGAAAAGGAAAGCAGTGAAACTGCTAGCAGTGCAAAGGAGGTAATCGTTAATAACTTTGGTAATTTTAATACACCTTGCATGTCTATGAAGTTTGACATTGATAAATTCGATGGCACTGGGGATTTCGGCATCTGGAGACGAAAGGTGAAAGCCCTTCTGTCTCAGCAGAAAATCCTCAAGGCCATTGAAGGACCTGATAAATTGCCTGGAACTTTATCTCCTGAACAGAAAGATGATATGTTAGAAATGGCTCTAGGAACTATAATCTTGAATTTATCTGATAATGTTCTTAGGGAAGTTAACGATGAAACTACTGCCTGTAATATTTGGAATAAACTAGAAAGCCTGTATCTTACTAAATCGCTTCTGAATAAAATTTATCTTAAAGAAAGGCTTTTCGGTTATAAAATGAATCCTAATAAGAACCTGGATCAGAATCTTGATGAGTTTAAAAAGATGACAATTGAACTTGCTAATGCTGGAGAAAAATGAAAAACTCAGTAGTGAAAATGAAGCTATTATTTTACTGAATGCTTTGCCTGATTCCTTTAGAGATGTAAAAGCTGCTATCAAATATGGTAGAACCTCTCTGTCTCTTGAAGAATGTATTTCTGCTCTTAAATCTAAAGATTTAGAACTAAAAATTGAGAATAAAAACAGTGGTGAGAATCTGTTTGTGAGAGGGAGACAACCTAATAGGAATGGCAATAATAATAACAATAATTATAATAAAGGCAAAGGAAGAAGTAAGACACCTAACCACTATAGGTCTTAGTCTAGGAATAGAAACGGCACTAGAAAGTGCTATTTCTGTGGTAAAGAAGGTCACATCAGAAAATACTATTATGAATTTAAAAAGAAAAATCAAGAAAAGACTCATAATGATGGTGATGCTGCTGTAGCATCTAGGTCCTATGAACATAGTGAAGTGCTGGCTGCGAGCACTGAGGATGTTAAGTTTGAGTGGATCCTAGACTCAGGCTGTTCCTTTCACATGACACCTAGGAAAGATTGGTTCACAGAGTTCAGAGAACTCAGTGGAGGTAGTGTGCTGATGGGGAATAATCAGCAGTGTCAGGTGGAAGGTGTTGGATCTGTGGCCATTAAAATGTATGATGGCATGATTAGAGTCTTTAAGAATGTGAGATATGTGCCTAATCTAAAAAGAAATCTAATTTCTTTAGGAGTCCTTGATGAGGAGGGCTGCTGTTATAAGGCTGAGAAGGGTGTCTTAAAAGTGTCTAGGGGTTCCCTTGTGATTCTAAAGGGTGACAAGAAAAATAGTCTATATGTCCTAAAAGGTATGACTGTTACTAATCAGGCAGCTTGTGTAGCTACCAAGAATAGTGACATCTCATCTTTATGGCATAAGAGACTAGGCCACATGAGTGAGAAAGGTTTAAGTGAATTAAGCAAACAAAATTTGCTTAATGGGGATAGTATTAATAAACTGGAATTTTGTGAAAACTGTGTCTTAGGAAAACACCATAGGCTAAGTTTTAGTACAGCTCAACACAACACAAAAGAGATCCTTCAATATGTACATTCAGACCTTTGGGGACCTTCAAAGGTCCCAACACATGGTGGAAACCATTATTTTCTATCTTTAATAGATGATTATACTAGAAAGGTATGGGTGTACTTATTGAAGTCTAAAGATCTAGCTTTTGAAAGCTTTAAAGCTTGGAAACAGTTGGTTGAGAATCAGACTTCCAAGAAAGTCAAAGTACTAAGAACTGATAATGGCCTAAAGTTTTGTAAGGAAGAATTCAATAAATTTTGTTGTGACCATGGCATAGAAAGACACAGAACTGTTAGGTATACACCTCAGCAGAATGGTGTAGTTGAGAGGATGAAGATGACCATTCTTGATAAGGTCAGATGTCTCCTAATCAGTTCTAGTTTAAGTCAAAAATTCTGGGGTGAAGCAGTTGTTACTGCTACATACCTAATAAATAGATCCCCATCCACTGCCATAAACCTTTTAACACCTGAAGAAAAATGGACTGGTAGGCCTCCTTCTCTGAAACACTTGAGAGTGTTTGGTTGTGCAGCTTATGCACATCAGTCAGAAGGTAAGCTGGAACCAAGGTCCTTAAGAGGTGTTTTCTTAGGCTACCCTTTAGGAGTCAAAGGATATAGAGTATGGCTGAGAGACCAAAAAGGTTTCAAAGTCATTGTGAGTAGAGATGTCATCTTTGATGAGGCTAGAATGCCTTGTAAGGATAATGACCCTAATTCTGAACCTAAAACAGATCCTTCTAAGGATGCTGATAATCAGGTTGAGGTGGAAATTAGTAGTCATTCTTTTGGTCTTGACTCGGTTCAGCCTAATCCAAATGAGGATGATCTGGCTACTTCTTCTGATTCTGATCAGGTGGAAGAGAGTCAAAGTCAGCCTGAGATCAATATGGAATCTCTAGCTGATTATGAACTTGTTAGGGATAGAGCTAAAAGGATAATTAAGCCTAACAGTAAGTATGCCTATGCTGATGTTATTTCTTTTGCTTTGTGCACTGGTCAACAATTAGAAAATGCTGAACCTAGGAGTTTCTTAGAAGCAGTCAATTCCATTGATAAACTGAAATGGCTTAATGCTATGAGAGAAGAGATGGAATCTCTTGAGAAAAATGGAACCTGGTCTCTTGTGAAGAAACCAGAAAAACAGAAAGTTGTTGCTTGCAAGTGGATCTTTAAAATAAAAGAGGGTCTAGAGAAAAATGAACAACCTAGATACAAGGCTAGGCTTGTTGCTAAGGGCTTTACTCAAAGAGAAGGAATTGACTACAATGAGATATTCTCACCTGTAGTCAAATACAAGACTATTAGAATAGTCCTTGCCCTTGTTAGTCTCTATGACCTAGAACTTGAACAACTTGATGTAAAGACTGCCTTTTTGCATGGGGACTTAGATGAGACCATCTATATGTCCCAACCTGAAGGTTTTGAGTCCAAAACCAAGCCTTCTCATGTCTGTCTTCTTCAGAAATCCTTGTATGGGCTGAAACAAGCCCCTAGGCAATGGTACAAGAAATTTGATAATTTCTTTACTAGCTTGGGTTTTATTAAAAGCAATTATGACACATGTTTTTATTTTACTGGTGAAAATATTATGAATTCTGTCTATCTGCTTTTGTATGTTGATGACATGTTAATTGCTAGTAAAAGCATGCCTAGGATTAAAGAATTAAAAGGAAAATTAAAATCTGAATTTGACATGAAAGATTTAGGAGACGCAAAAAGAATCCTAGGGATAGAAATTGTTAGAACCAGAGAAGAATCAAGACTGTGCCTTAAACAAGAAAATTACCTGATTAAACTGGTTGAAAGGTTCTCTATGAAAAACTGTAAACAAGCTAATATCCCACTGTCACCCAGTTTTGTGCTATCTACTGCTATGTCTCCCAGATCTATTGAGGAGACCAGATTTATGGAGAATATTCCTTACTCTAGTGCAGTTGGGTCAGTTATGTATGCTATGATTAGCACTAGACCAGACTTAGCATAAGCTATCAGTGTTTTGTCTAGATATATGGCCAATCATGGTAAAGGCCATTGGAATGCCATGAAATGGCTATTGAGATATATTAGTTCAACCACTTCAGTTGGACTGATATATGACTGTGCTAATTCTATTGTTGACCTGATTGGGTATGTTGATTCTGATTATGCTGGTGATAGAGATAAAAGGAGGTCCACCTCCTCATATTTCTTCACCATTGCAAGCTGCTGTGTAAGCTGGAAAAGCCAGTTACAGCCTGTTGTGGCCCTGTCCACTACTGAGGTAGAATACATAGCAGTTACTGAGGCCATTAAGGAAGCCATTTAGCTTCAAGGCCTTTTAGGTGGCATTAAATTGTTTAGTGGGAAGGTTGTCATCTACACTGACAGTTAAAGTGCTTTACATCTTTGCAAGAATCCTGTTTTTCATGAGAGAACCAAACATATAGAAATTAAATATCACTTTATTAGAGATCAAATCTCTGAAGGTGTTGTTGAGGTGGAAAAGATTTCCACTGAGGATAATCCTACTGACATGGGTACCAAAGTTATTTCCTACAGTAAGTTTAAGCATTGCTTGAACCTACTGAAGTTAGGTGATTATGGTTAACTTGTTTGTTTGTATGTTTTTTGAGCCAGGTTTTAAGAGGAGCTTGCTCTGCTATCTGAATTGAGATGAACTAAGGTGGAATTTGTGGGTTTTGTTAGTCCATCTAATTTCGCCTTGGCCCAAATTCTAGAAGCCCAATGATGAAAAGGGTTGAAGCTCGTAGAAGCCCAACAACCGTGCTCCCACTTGCCTGATCCAACCGACCTAGTGATACGGTGCGTTTTGACTTATCAGTTTGAATTGATAAGGCTGAGTCAGGATTCTCATGGTGATTTGGCAACAGGTGATTGGTTCACTTTGGCCAGCTGGACCTTATCTTTTGATGGCTATATAAAGTGAAACGATGGAGAGAGAATTATTATCTGATTTCTAGGGTTTTCTGTGTATTCTCAGACTCTCTCTTTTCTCTGTAATTGTTCTTAGTGTTCTTGAGATTCTTTGTGGATTTCTGTCTTCTCTTCTTTGAATTTGTAAGAGTGGTAAGAGAGAAAAAGAGAGATCGGTGAGTGCTGATTCTGTTGATGTAATCTTTGAGTGATTCTGGGTTTGTGATATCTATTGAGGGTTGGGTTTACTGGCGTGTGTGGTTGAGTATTGTTGTACTGGGTTTCTGGGCTCCCTTTGAGGGTTTATCAGGCTGAGTCCTGTGTAGTCTAGATCTGTAAATCTATCTCTATAGTGAAGTGAGCCTCTCGGTTTGGCTCAAAGTGGATGTAGGCTTGTTATCAAGCTGAACCACTATAAAATCTCTGTCTCTTATCTCTTTTACTTTTCTTGTTCATTTAGTTTTATTTCTTGGTACTCTTTTTCTATATATTACTATTTGTTAAGTGAATCTTGACAGGAACTTAATAATATCACAGTGGATCTAGGTTCTAGTCGTAGACCTAGATTCCGAACACTATTGATTCTCCCTCATGAGCAAAATCAAAACAAGCAGTGGGGAATTTGATGGCGTTGGGTGGTGACTGGTGAGAGTAATTTCTACGGATTTTGTTTTAATATTTGATTGAATAATTAAAATTTTTTTTTTGAAGGAAACACTTTAGTAGTTAAAAAGGTAATTTTGGATCATGGAATATTAACTTTGGCGGTCTTGGATTTTCAATTAACTGTCCACTAAGGTGTTCATTATGGAACTATCCAGTAAGGCTAGCATCATGCTCATAACCACTAGCGTAGAAAATCAATGAACCGGGACTTATGATATGCTTTGTACTTATGAACGATAGATTTGATAGACATACTATTACTATAGATAAATATTAGAGTTATATTCTTGGTTCTAAGTGTAACACTGTACTGTCTCTTTAAAAAAAAAAATTGTATCTACTTCGGTTTTTGGGTATCCAATACCCGATTTTTCCCCGGATTTTTTAAAGGTAATTTATACAATATTTTTTGCGGTTTTTTCCTTTGTTAACCTTTTGTTCTCTTTTCTTTTTGGTTTTTTTTAGAATGTATTAATTATGCATTGAATACAAGATTATTATTCCAAAAATAATTGTTTTTGAATTTTAATTATCCATATAAATGATAATAAATAAATATTTTTCAAAAAAATCAATTGTAATACCAAATTAATAGTAATCCGTTTTTTTTTTAAATAATTAATGCTAAATTCTAAAAACATATTAATTGTAAAATATTAATGATATTATGATAACATAACAAATAATTAAAATAATGGTTTCAAAAAAAAAAAAAATTAAAATAAAAGTTTTTGATCAATTATTAATGGTAACACATTATAAACATTAATTATTGCATTCAATTTAATAGATTCATTTTCTAAATATATGAAATTCACTCTTAATTTATATATATATGGTAATAAATAATATTTTTTTGGTAAGATATTAAACCAATAACTCCTACTACTATTTGCATCTCCATAAAATTCTTCACCTTTTTTTTTATTGAATCATCTATGAGACGGACGTTTAAAAAAAATATATAATAAAGAATTTATGAAAAAATAGAATGTTTTTACAAAATAAGTGTGGAAAAATAAATTAATTTATCACTTGGATTGTAAAATGAAATGAATGTGACTATTAAAATGAAATGTCTTAAGAAAATAAATGTGAAAAAAATGGATTGTAAATAGTTAATCTCAATAGTTATTTATCTTTATATAATTATAAATATTTATAATTCTTTTTCTATTTTTTACCTTTTTTTTTCTTTTCTTTTAGATTGTTTAGAATGTATTGACCGTCCATTATATACAATATGATTATTTCTAAAAATAAAAGTTTTTGAATTTTAATTATTCTTATAAATGGCAATAAATAAATATTTTACAAAGCAAATTAAAATATTAATTGTATTACCAAATCAATGGTAATTTGTTATATATATATATATGGAATTAATGGTAAATTTTAAAAGCATATGAATGGAAATATATTAATAATAACATATATATATATATATATATATATATATATATATATATATATATATATATATATATATATATATATATATATATATTGCTAAAGAGATAGAGAGCTTTTCAATTAATACAATAAATAATTTTTAATTAACCTATATAATAAATTAAATAATCCTTAAGGAATTTGTTCATCTAAACTTGAATAATGGTGATAGAAATGGAGAGTCTCTATTTATTAATGATATTGGAGACCTAAGAGTTTCCTTAGCGGATTATTATATATAATAACCATCATTATAATTGACAATGATTTAATTAAAATCAGATTAATTAACTATTTAAGAACCGGTTCATCTTGCTTTATTGTTTTATGATTAGTTTTTTTTAATCAAAATATAATTAGTTATTTATTAATAATATCAATAACTCAATCATTAATGAATTTATCATTTATTGGATAGAAAAAGTTTTTTTTTTATCTTTTTTTTTTAATCAAAATGTAATTAGTAATCTTAATTTATTGATTATTATTAATATTCGTAAATAATGAATTTAACATTTACTATTGGATAGGAAAGGATTTTTTTAGTCTTTTTTTTAATCAGAATATAATAGTACCCCATATTTGATGTTTGTTTAATAAGATATTTATATCCCTTACCAAAATTATTTAAAAAGACATCCAATGCAATAATAACTGTTATACAAAGAGAACTCTAATCAAACCCCACATCCACAAACAATATCTTCACTTGAAAAGATTTTATTTAAAAAAAAAAAAAAAACTTATAAACCATAAAATTAATATATTTTTTTACATACAACTTTTATTGCGGAAAAATTAAGAAATACACCATGCATTTAGAAACAGTTATTTGTTATTCAAAAGTGAGTTGAAACCATTTCTTCAAAATATAGGTTGATGCATTAAAGAGAGAGAGAGGGTGTGTTTTTACTGTGTGTTTGAAATTACCTTGAGTTCCTTATATTGATACAGTGAATTTGAATTAGTTGATTTGATATACTTTCCTGAACTTTTATAAATAAGAGTGGTGATTAGTTTTTTTTTCAGTCATGGAAATTTTGATTTTATATATAAAAAATATGAAAATATGACATATTAAAATTGTGAATCAAGATCATGCCAACTTATATGATTTTTCAAATTTTATTTTACAATGCTCGCACATTGTGCGGGCTGCATACTAGTAATATAGTATAATGGAGTCTCACAACACCACGTGTCGGCGTGGGAAAACTTTGACTATTAAATATTATTAATTGTACTTTTATGCTACTACATTATAATTTTTTTTCTTGGTTTTTTGATACGCGTAATTAGAATACACAAATCGATTTCTTTTGAAGTATCTTAAAAATAATTAGAAATTGGTTTAGAATGTTGAAAATCTTGGAAAATTGAACCTAAAAATTTAAATTATATTCAAGATTTGCACTTACATTTTTTTTAAAATACATATTTTCTTCTTTTATTATAATTGTATTAAAATTAAATAGGCAGTACAAAAATTAAATAGAATTTTGAAGTAATTAGTTGAATCTTATAAATTGAATTTTTGTAAATTTGTATTGTAATTCTTTTGTCTGCTGCTTTTTTTTTTTTTTTTTTTTTATATAAAAAAATCTTTTTGTAATTAGGGACTATGTTTATATATCCAGTGAATAAAGATTAGAATAATTTTATTATTTCCTATAATTATATGAGTCTATTTTGGATCAATTAATGATTCATGAAAAAAAAAAAAATAGGAAGAGAATTGATAAATATTGAATTCCTAGCAAAAATGTTGACTTTATCGAAATTTAATCTTTTTTTTCATAGAAGATACTCTAGGTTGAATTTTTATATTTAGGTTTCGCCTTCTTCTACTGTGGAAATTGTTTCTCAATATTTTAGGGAATGATTTGTTTTAACATGAGGGGAAAAAAGTAGTCTGAAGAAAATTATTCTTGGATCACAAATCGAATATCTTTTTGAATTTTTAAACTAATAAGTGAGTTATAATTATAAAGATCATAACTTTACAATATTAATATTAATGTTAATAAATTTATATTAATTAACTGTTTCAAACAAAAGACGAGCAATAAATGTCAACACTAACTTCATAATTTTAATATTAATAAATTCATATTAACTAAAGTAACTAACCATTTACTTTAGCAGGAGAAGGTGTCCTCATATGTTAAAGTGGACGTGGGGAATGGTTCTTTCTTTGTTACGGTTAAGGAGGAAGCGACGCAGGTCTGTAGCAAATGGATAGAACAGTTTCTGGGGTTGCAAATGGAAGATACTTTCAGGATGAACAAAGATGGCAGCGAGGTAGAAGAAAGGGAGACAACAGGGGAGAAGGTAGGCTCCAGAGGGCAGGTGAGGACAGGGGGATGTGAGGCTCAAGACACAGCAGGGGAGTGGCAGACTAGGTGTCAGACTAGAAGAAGGAAAACAGCTAGTAGGAGGAAAATAGAGACTGAAACTTCTAGCTTTGAGATGTCAGAAGAAGACAGTAAATTTTCAAACCCTCCTAGGAAGATTGATCAGGAAAAAGGTAAGATGAAATGGGTTCCAAAACCAAGAAAGTTAGTGCAGAAAGAGGGGTTTGGAAAGTTGATTATTGGTGAGAGGCAAGGTCAAATGGGAAAGGGAGTGGTGTCTGACACAACTTCAACGCTAATAGAGGAAGGGCTGCTGTCAGATTTTAAAAGATGGAGAGGAGTGTGCTCAAGGAAGGAACCTCATGAGGAGGGTAGGGATAGCCGGGATTTTCAAATTCCTAATGGTTTTTCTTTGGAAGGGCCA
Organism: Acer yangbiense; assembly: GCA_008009225.1. Lineage (NCBI taxonomy): Eukaryota > Viridiplantae > Streptophyta > Magnoliopsida > Sapindales > Sapindaceae > Acer > Acer yangbiense. The sequence goes on along the minus strand of CM017762.1, from coordinate 58,950,254 downwards.
ATCAAAGACTACCTGGCGAATATTGGTAAGTGTGGTGGGCCTAATGAGAAGGATATTGATATTGGGCCTCAGAATGTTATGTTCTCTAGAAGTCAGTCATTAGAGGGGCCTCTAAATGAGTACTTGGAGAATATTGAGCAGGCTTTTATAAGGGCTAAATTTAGGCAGGGGCTGTTCCTTCATCCAGAACAGGCTCTAGCTCCAATTCAAAACACCACAGTTGAGAGGTCTATCCCAAATAATTCTGTCTCTATTGTTCAAGAGACCAACCACACAGATGAAGAGGAAAGTATTGCTCAAGAGAGTAAAGACACTTCTGACTCTGTCAGCTCTGAGGCAGAGGATGATAAGGATGGATGTAGCTTCAAGTCTATTTCAGCAACTAGGGAGGTCGGTGAAGTGGTGAGCGAGCCAACTCTTTCGAAACCAAGAAAAGGTCAGAAACGCCTCAAAAAAATTTCAAATCGGAACAAGAAAAGAAGCGCAGAGAATAAAGGAGAAGGGATGATTCAAAATAAAGACTGGGATGTGGAGGAGGAAGTCATCAAAGTGATGGAAATGGGTGTTCAGTTGGGTCTTAATTTTAACGGGAAGGAAAGGGAAATGGCTGAATTCATAAGAAGAAAGGAAAAGGAAGACACTGACCGGTATGGTCAGAATGGTAGACAGTGATGTTGTGTTTTTGCTGTTTGGGTTGGGTTTTCTTTTCTTTTAATGTTAGTTGTCTCTTGGAATATAAGAGGTTTGGGTAGGAAGGAAAAAAGGAGAGTGGTGAGGAATTTGGTTAGAAACTCTAAAACCATGGTGCTTTTTTTACAAGAATCAAAACTGGGAGCTTTTGACAGGAGCATTGTGAACTCTTTAGGAGGTGGTTGGCTTACAAGAGGTATGGGTATGGAGGCTCAAGGGTCGACTGGAGGCGTGATTACTCTGTGGAATGAAGACCTCTTCTCAGTCAAGGCGAGCATCAACAATCAAAGGTGCATCATAATTGCAGGTGAAATTTTCAAATTTAATAAATTTATGGTTTTTTGCAATGTTTACGCGGCCAATGTCGAGAAGGATAGGAAAGAGTTATGGGAGTTTATTCTGCAAGCCCAATTGTCGTTTCCGTTTCCGTGGTGCATTGGGGGTGACTTCAATACAATGCTTAATCCCTCGGAAAGGAGAGGCCGGTTCTGTGATATGAGTTCTATTAGAAACTTTAATGAGTTTATCCTTAAAGCTAGAGTTGTTAATCTTCCTTTAAGAGGCTCGAGCTTCACTTGGTCGAATAGCAGAGAGGTGGCCTCTTGGGCTCGCCTGGATAGGTTTTTGATCTCTCATATTATTCTTATTTGGTTCCCGAATTTGATTCAGACTGCGATTCCTAGAAGTGTGTCTGACCACAATGCGATTTCTTTGGGGGAACCGAAGGAGGATTGGGGTCCAAGTCCGTTTAGGTTCTATAATAGTTGGATGGAGGATAAGGATTTATTGAAGCAAGCAGTGAAGGGCTGGAAGGAGTGTAATTGGATGGGCTGCAGTGGTGTGGTCTTGGCGGCTAAACTTAGAGCTGCTAAGGGGTCTATCAAACGTTATCTCCCGGGTAAAAAGAGGGAGGATTTTTCTCTGAAAATGTTTGAAAGCAGACTGTTGGAGGTGGATAAAAAAGCGGTCCTAGATGGGTGGACTGACTCTTTGAGGCAGGAGAGATTAGCTATCTTGGGGGATATGTGGAAAGGGATTAGGTTGGAGGAACAAAAGTGGTGTCAGAAATCTAGAGTTCTGTGGCTCAAAGAGGGGGACAATAACACCAAGTTTTTTCATAGTCTGGCGAACGGGAGAAGAAGAGTGAATTTTATTGGGGACATTAGTATTGGTGGGAGGAAAGTTACGGAACCGTTAGAGGTGAAAGAGGGGATCTCAGATTTTTTCAAGAATCACTTTAGGAAAGATTTGAGTAATAGGCCGGATATTGGTGGCTTGGAGTTGAAGCGGCTGTCAGAACAAGAGAAGGTTTTGCTTGAGAAACCGTTTTGCAAGGAGGAGATTTGGGATGCGATTAGTGGTTGCAATGGAAATAAAGCTCCAAGTCCAGATGGTATGAATCTAAACTTTATTAAAGTTAATTGGGGTGTGATTCAGGATGACTTTTGGAGGTTTATTAATGAGTTTTATCATGATGGATCCATTGTTAAGTATCTGAATAATACTTTCATTACTCTTATCCCTAAATGTGGAAACCCTCAGTCTGTGAAAGATTATAGACCCATTAGCTTGGTGAATTCTTTATATAAAGTGCTCTCTAAGGTGTTGGCTAACTGTCTGAAACATGTCATGGACTCTATTATAGGAGAGACTCAGATGGCTTTTGTCAAAACCCGTCAGATTACGGATAGTTTTGTCATAGCGGAGGAGGTGATTCACTCTTGGAGGAAGGATCTAGAGGGTGGCCTTATCATAAAACTAGATTTTGAAAAAGCTTATGATAGTGTTGACCACAATTTTATGGATTTAATGATGAGGAAAATGGGGTTTGGGGATAGGTGGAGGATGTGGATGGAGAGTTGTATTACTACCCCTAAGATTTCCGTCCTTGTGAATGGTAGTCCTTTGCCTCAGTTTGGGGTTGAGAGGGGGTTAAGGCAAGGTGATCCCTTGTCCCCTTTCCTTTTCAATATTGCTAGTGAGGGCCTTAGTGGTCTTCTTAGAAAGGCCACAGATTTGGGTTTGTTGAGAGGCGTGGTCTTTGGGGATAACGCGGTCCATTTGACTCATCTGCAATTTGCAGATGACACTATCTTATTTCTCAAACCTAGTTTGGAGTATGTTCGAAACACTAGGAGAATTCTCAGATGCTTTGAGTTGGCCTCCGGTCTTCAAATTAATTTCCACAAATCTTGCGTGGTGAAAGTGGGGAAGAAAGGGTCGAATAGCGAGGAGTGGGCGAATGCTTTTAGATGTAAAAGAGCTGAGCTTCCTATCTCGTATCTTGGGTTTTCTCTTGGAGCTAGACCTCGGGTAAAATCTTTTTGGGATCAGCTTGTGGGACGTATGGAGAGCAGGTTAGCGCCTTGGAAGAAGAGGTTTCTAAATAAAGGGGGTTGTTTGGTTCTCATCAAATCCGTTTTATCTAGCATCCCTAATTATTTCTTGTCTGTTTTTAATTTGCCTGTGGGTGTTGCTAATAAAATGGAAAAAATTCAGCATTCGTTCTTTTGGGGAGATGAGATCCTTAAGAGGAAAATTCATGTGGTTGATTGGAAAACGATGTGTCGAAGTAGGAAAAATGGGGGGTTGGGTATTGGGAGAATGAAGGATAAAAACAAAAGCCTCCTTGCTAAATAGGTGTGGAGGTTTGGAAAAGAGGAGTCTACGTTGTGGAAGAGAGTCATTTGTGCTAAGTATGGTGTCCGTAGTGAGGAGTTGTTGTGGGTTTGGACGTCTAGCTCGAGTTCCCATTTTGTTTTGCCTGTGAACAGTCTCTTTGCTACTGGCTCTAAATCTGAAATAATTCTTAAAAGAGGCCTGAAAGTTGTTTTAGGGGAGGGCAATAGAGTTGATTTTTGGAAGGTGTTGGGTGCGGAGAATTTGCCTCTTAAGAATGCATTTCCAAGGATTTTTGCTCTCTCCTTTAAGAAGTCTGGTATAGTTGGGTCCTTTGGTTTTTGGCAAGGTCAGTTTTGGGTTTGGAATGTGCCTTTGAGAAGACAAGTGTTTGACTGGGAAAAGGACCAGTGGAAGGCTTTTCTTTGTAGGTTGGAGGAGTTCAAACCTCGTAAATTTACCGCGGATGCTCTTGCAAGGTCTTTTTGTTCTAATGGGAATTTCTCTGTGAGTTCGTTTCGTCGCTGTCTGGAGGAATCAGCTGTGGTGGCTGGTCCTGCAGAGTCTTCTTTGATTTGGCAAGGTATTTGCCCCCCCAAAGTCGAGATTTTCACTTGGCAACTGCTAAGAGGCAGAATTATGGTAAGAAAAGTGATGAACAATTTCGGTTTCTCTCCTAATGTGACTCTCGAGTGCCCGCTGTGTAAGAATGCTGAGGAGACAATTGATCACCTATTCCTTCATTGCAAAAGGGCTGCTGAAATCTGGAATATTTGTATGGCTTGGTGGGGAGTGTCTTGGTGGGGAGTGTCTTGGTGTGTCAGTAATTGTCTTCCTAATTGGGCTGCTGGGTGGTTTGGGTTATGTCCAAATGTTAGACAAGGAAGGGCTTGGAACACCCTTTTCTTTGCATCATTTGGACCATTTGGGAATCTAGAAACAACATGGTTTTTAGGAATTCTGATTTGGGCGTCTCTCAAGCCATTGATATCATTAAATTTAGAGTCGCATGGTGGTTTAAGTATCATGCGAATGGCTGTTCTGATTTGGTTACTGTTTTGATTCAGAATGTGGCTGAAAGATGCCTTGTTTCGAAGCCTAGGAAGGTTGTTTCGGCTGCTGAGTGGTCCCCCCCCCCTTGCAAGGGGCCTTCAAGTTTAATGTGGACGGTTCGGCGAGGGGTAATCCTGGAGATGCAGGTATTGGAGGTGTTTTGCGGGATTCCAAAGGTAAAGTCCTTGGATCCTTCTCCAAATATGTGGGATTCATGGATGCTAATTCGGCAGAGATTATGGCTATCCACCAGGCATGTTTTCTATGTGTTAACTCGCCCTTTTTACTTGGTAAGAAAATTACTATCATCAGCGATTCCAAGGTGGCTGTTTCCTGGGTGAATGGGTCGGATTTCAGAAGCCTGAAACACGTAAATTATATTTACGACATTCGTAATTTTCTGAGTTATTTGGGCTGCACTGATGTCACTTTCAACCCAAGGTCTAGTAACTGCTTTGCTGACTCTTTGGCGAAGAAAGGTTTGAAAATGGAAGGGGATATGTTTATGTGGGAAGTGGTCTGAGTTTCTTTTTTTAAGTGTTTCTTCTCTGTTTTTGCTGGGCTGTTCCTGTGTGCCCTGGTTTCTGCCATGGTGCCCCTCTTCTTGGGGTTGTGCGTGTGTTGCTTGGTGTGGGTTATGTTTTGTTGCTTTGTTGTGCTTTGTCCCCCCCTTTTTTTGGGTGGGGTTAGGGGTGTGTTGTTTCTTGTGTTTCCTGCCCAGCTGTGGGCTGTTCTTGCTTGCCTCTGTGCCTTTTTTCTAATAAATTTTGTTGTTAAAAAAAAAAAGTAACTAACCATTTCAAACAAGAGATGAGAGGCGAGTGTTAAATGGGGATAAGGATCCTCTCCTCACCTCACCTCACCTTACCTCATCCTCACCTCACTTAATCTTATAACACATAAGAATTGCAATAAATGAATGGTTATGATGTGATTGACACTTTATTAACAACCAATCACATGTTTTGAAAAAGTGAGGATGAGGTAAGGTGAGGAGAGAATTCAGGTCCGTTAAATGGATGTTACAAGATTTCAACTTAAATTTATGATTTAAAATTTTGATTTCTACATCTTAACCATCAATGTGATCTTAATCTAAAAGGACATGAGTGGATTAAAAGCATACGGAGTGGTTAAGACGTTAAAATTAAAATTTTAAGTTGATTTAGTTTAACCCAATAATTTGATATGAGTAATGCTAGACGTTCTAATTTTTTTTTCCCAAATTCTGTCTTAAATGATGTGGCACGTGAGGTGTCAGCATCTTATAAATCATGTGATTATATAGTAACTGATATGATGTTAACACCTCATGTGCCATATCATTTGGGGAAAAAAATTGGAACGTCTAGCATTACTCAATTTAATATTATTTGCTTGTAAATTTCACTCTAGGCAACCCAAAATATTAACCCAATAATCAACCCAAGTGATTTGTCCTTATCACTAATTAATGCTACAGTTCACAAGAGTATAATTTTATATACCACCAACGAGTACGACGACTTGAACTGAGACATTGTTAGACTGTATATGATCTCTCTCATAAATTACTGGTCAATCATACAGAGGTTTTACCCTTTGCACAGTCAATTACTTTTCAGCTATAATAATTTTCTTTTGAAATGTCAATATATCATTTATATGCTTTCTTCACCTAAGCTTAATCTTTAAAATAGAGAATAAATATGAGGCATAAAATAATTCCATTATCATAATTCACATTGCATATGATATGCTAGATTTACCTAATATGCAATATTATATAAATGGTTAATAAAGTTACTATAAAAAAAAAAGATGATAAAATTGAAATTCGTGACAAGATGAGGTTGGTTCAGTGGTATACTCCTCACACCTACATTAAGAGGTTGTAGATTCGACTCCTCATCCTCCTAAAAAAAACCTAGAATTTATGTAATACTTGAAAAAAAAAATGTTGAAATTCCTTGATAACAGATTTTTGCAATTTATTTTTTATAGAAAAGATCTGACAAGTGACAACTGACAACCTTCTCATCTAGAATGAAACTTTATGGAGTTCTATTTTTTATTATTATTATTATACAGCAAGCTTTATTAGGGAAAAAGCGGAAAGCACACCACAACCAAGCACAAACTACAACAAAACAGAGGCAGCCAACAGAAAGCACCAGCAAAGGGCAACACCACATACCCAGTGGTATATTGGTGGTAGAAATTTGAATAGTTCAATTATCGAGTTAAAATGATGAATTTGCAGTGCAAGAACTTAATAAATTAATAATTCTACCACAGCCCAGCATGACTGAGTGGTAAAATGTACTTATTCAGTCGGACACTCGGACAATATCTCGGCCTCAGGTTTCAATCGTCATATCCAGTGGTATATATATATATATAATTCTTATAATATACTATTTATAGTATTTATTGAAAAATGAGTAATATATTTCGCATTTTCCTTTTTTTTTTTTTTTTTTTGAAAAGAGATATATATTTTGCAAACTTATAAATCATTTAATTGTGAAGTGATATACTCTCGATTCAACAATCTAAAAATTAAATATATTTTGTAAATTTTATGAGTTGTAACCGGCAATTAGCATATATATAAATATTTAAAAAAAAATTTATATTCAATTTCAAAATTTCAAAATTTGTATGTTTTTTTTTTTTTTCGAAAATGGAACAAATATTTACCTAGATAAGGGACCTAATGTACTCCAAGATCATTGTCTTTAGATTTACAATGAACGGTGAGATTGGCATAAAAACCAAGATCATTTTTAATATTGACAACCACCGTTTTTTTTTTTTTTTAAATTTTATTTATTTATTTTTTTAATATTGATGCTTCACATGCCATTATAAGAGACACCAGAAGAAAAATCATTTGCAAGAAATTATATTTGTTGAAAGGATGCATATTGTATACTTGATAGGAATTTTCAGCCTATATAGGTATAGGGAGAATTGATTTAATTTTGAATGCTTACGTAATAAGCCTCTCTCTCTCTCTCTCTCTCTCTCTCTCTCTCTCTCTCTCTATATATATATATATATATATATATATATATATATATATATATAAATAACAAATAAGATCAAAAGAGGTAATTATTAATTATTCTATGGGTGGCGAAAAGTCAATTATGAGCTAATTTTGTATTATTGTAACTTTTATAATAATCACCGTTATTTTTGCTGAAGAAATAATCAGTTGTGAAGTTAATCAGCAAATGTTTGGTTAATTATACTGTTAAAACTACTGTATAGCTCAAAAGCAGTATATGTATGTTTGGTAATTTTATTTTAAAAGTGTTGAAATTAGTTACAATGACTAAAATAGACATTATTTTAGAACCTTATTTTTTTTTCATTAAGTATATATATTAAAGGGATAATTATCCAGGTGGCCATCGAATTGATGACACACTATCAAAATGGCCACTGGATTGGAAAGTTGTTCCAAAATGGCCATTATTGGTAAACTTTGTGACATTAATGGTCATTCCATCCAATTTCATCTAATTTCATCCAATTAGTGGCATTTTGGTAAATAAATGGATACCATTAATTTATTTTATATGTTTTTTGGAAATCAATTTTTTCAGTGAGTGACATTTTGGTAAATAAGTTGATGACATTAATTTATTTTAGATTTTTTTGGGAAATCATTTCTTTTATTTTTTGAAAAGATTAATTATATTTAGTGTGTAAATATATATATATTGCTATATATTAAAAATAATTATAACCGCTGCAAAAAAAAAAAAAAAAAAAAAAAAAAAAAACCACATAAATCATCTCAATAATAACAGTTTGGCTTCTCCATCTCTTAAACAAACTTGTTTTCTCGAACTTCACAATATCTCTTTAGATTTGGTGTGTGTATATATATATATATTTCTTTTAAAAAAAGATTAATGTTATAAAATATAAAAAATTTAAAAAACAAATAAGAGATATGTATATTGATCTAAATCATTTCTTTTGTTTTTTGAAAATAATAATTATATTTAGCATGTGTAAATATATAAGTATAGATATATATATATATATATATATATATATATATATATATACAGTAGAACCCTTGTAAATTAATCTCCTATAAATTAATATTCTCTTTAAATTAATAAAAAATCTCGGTCCCGACTCGGGCCAGTGTAAAAAATTAATAAACCCCTCTATCGTAATAATTAATAATTTTTTTTTGAAACCCAGTGTAAAATTTCGGTCCCAACTGTCGTATAAATTAATAATTCCATAAAATTACAAAATATATTACATAACAATCAATAACTAGAACAGTACTTCAAGATCACAAGGCTACCATGCTTGATATTTTTGACTTTATCCTTCATATTTTGAATTGTCGTCTTGTTATAAGTTATAATAAAGAAGATAGAAAATAGAGAATTTGTAAGAGCCGATAGGAATATAATTTTTAGTTATATCATGAGATCTCTCTTGTTATATACAACCAAAAAAATAAGCCTCACTATTTTTAAGGAGAGTATCCTGGTCACTAAGTAATCACAATCCTAAAAGGAATTGGAAATTTTCTTAATAAATATTTCCTAAACAAGGAATCTTGAAGGAAAAAAAAAATTCTTTGAAGAAGAAAACCGACTAAACAAGGAATCCCAAAAAGAAACCTTTCCTAAGTAAGAAAACCGACTTCCATACATTCCCAAAAAGAAACCTTCCCTAAGTAAGAAAACCGACTTCCACACATTTTCTAAGATAAAATAACACTTTACAATGTAACACTCTTCAAATTAATAACCCCTCTAAATTAATACACGAGGATGGTCCCAAGAATATTAGTTTAGAGGGGTTCTACTATATATATATATTTATACACACTAAATATAATTATTCTTTTCAAAAAAAGAAAAAATTGATTTCCTAAAACCATCTAAAATAAATTAATGTCATCCACTTTTTTTTACCAAAATATCACTCATTGTAAAAATTGATTTCCAAAAAAAATCTAAAATAAATTAATGGCATCCCTTTATTTACCAAAATGCTACTCATTGGATGTAATTTGATGGAATTGGATGGAATAGTCATTAGTGTCACAAAGTTTGCCAATAATGGCCATTTTGGAACAACTTTCCAATCCAATGGCCATTTTGATAGTGTGTCATCAATTTGATGGCCACCGGGGTAATTATCCCTATATTAAATCAATATTTAAGTAGAATATTTAAATTAGAAAAAAAGAATCCATAAGAATAATAAAAATATTTTAAAAAGATTTTATAAATCAAATCAATATTTAATTAGAATCTTTAATTTTAAGATGAAATAAGTAATAATGATATTTTAAAATATTCATTAAATGCTGAAATATATTATTTCATAATCACTTTAAAAAAGTAACCCTCCATCTACTTCTCAAAATCATTGTCAAAACTTTTCAGATTCTCAATTAATCACTTTTGAAAGTTTTACCAAACATCATTTTATGTTAAAATTATGAAATAAGTTGATTTTAACTTTTCAAAAACAATACCAAACTGGCCCTATATCAAACATATGTATCCATCCCGTTTCTAGGGTATCCAATACCCAGATTTTTATCAAAGGAAGTTTACATATTTTTTTACAGATTTTTTTTTCTTTCTATTTATAATATTTTTGTTGTCTTTTCTTTTTGGTTTTTTAGAATGTATTAAATATGCATTAAATACACTATGATTATTTCCAAACATAAATGTTTTTGAATTTTAATTATTCTTATGAATGATAATAAATAAGAATTAGTTAGTACAATGGAGTCTCACATCGCTGTGCGGTAAAACTTTAACTATTAAGTAGTTATTAATTGTAATTTTATGCTACTATTATAATTTTTTTCTTGGTTTACTGATATGCGTCTAGACTACAAAAATCGATATTAGCTTTTGGAGTATCTTAAAAATAATTAGAAATTGGTTTGGAATGTTGAGAATCTTGGAAAATTAAACCTAAATAATGCTAAAATTTAAATTATATATAAGATTTGCACTTACATTTTTTTAAAATACATATTTTCTTCTTTTAGTATAATTGTATTAAAAATAAATGGCCGGTCCAAAAAATTAAATAGAGCTTTGAAGTAATTGGTTGAATCTTATAAATTGAATTTTTGTAAATTTGTATTGTAATTCTTTTTTCTGCTGTTTTTTTAATTAAAAAAAAAAATTGTGTTGTAATTAGGGACTATATTTTATATATTTAATGAATAAAGATTAGAATAATTGTATTATTTCCTATAATTATATGAGTTTATTTTTGATGAATTATGATTTATAAAAAGCTTAGGAAGAGAATCGATAAATATTGAATTTATTTTTTGTTATGATTCACAGTAAATTTTCAAATGTGTAAAAGACAATATAGGAGAAGGCATAGGCAGAGTATGAGCACCGAGATTGGCGCATCCTTTCCATTTTTATTTATTTAATTTCTAGTTTTCATTTTTATTTTTGATTAAATTAATTTATATTGCAAATATTTTCATGATTATAAGATTAATTTTATTAGAGGGCATTATAGAAATTTAAAACTAATAACAATGTGGGGTGTAAAAACAAGTTTTGAGGGGTGTAAATATCGTCACTTTAAGTTTAATAATCATTTTTAAGTTTAAAAATAAATGAGTTGTGGACAGTGGACTTTAAGTTGAGCATATATAAATCATTTGAACTATTCTATTGATGGGCTTAATTTATAAACTTTTAGAATTACTATATTTGCACCCATGAAAAGTTGTATCAATGTGCACCCTCTTTTTGTATTTAAACCCATTAAATTTTTTATAATGTTATATTTTGTATATTCTCCAACACGCCTCCTTGTTTACTAATTTAATATAATCCATTTATTTTCCATTAATTTAAATCATGCAAATCTTTAATCATTTGGACACCAGATTTGGGTAAAGTAGCATTATTGATCTAGAAAACAACTGCTTCAAAACATATGAAGTTCGAATCGTGTACTCAAACCCTTCCAAACCTTGAATTATTTATAATTATTCATAAACAAAATAAAAGAAACACATAATATTAATTGCGACCTTAATTCAAAACCTTATTGATCGCACAATATTTTGAGATTTTTTTTTTCTTTTCACAGAAAGAAAAACAAAAAAACACATACATAAATTCATGCCCAAGTAACGTGTCTGTCATTGTGGTCTGGACTTGGATCCAACCAATATAATGCATCTTTTCTTACACTCCAGTTACAATCACCACCACCCCTACAAGTTGCTTCATCTGTTCTCTGAGAATCGTATATATCAAATGAATGAGATTCCCTTCCCCACGAAAATCTGCATGAGAATAATGTAGTTCCAAAGAAATTTGGTCGAAAACGGAACGAATATTTACCTAGATAAGGGACCAAATGTACTCCAAGATCATCGTTTTTAGATTTACAATTAATGGTGAGATCGGTACGCCAACCAAGATCATTTTTAATATTGAGAACCACCGTGTCTTTTTGAAACCATGCTGCTTCACATGCCATTATAAGAGGCATCAGAAGAAAAATCATTTGCAAGAAATTATATTTGTTGAAAGGATGCATATTGTAAACTTGATAGGAATTTTCAGTCTATATAGGTGTAGGGAGAATTGATTTTCGATGCTTACTCAATAAACCTCTCTATATATGTATATATATATAGAGGTTTAGGGAGAATTGATTTTGAATGTTTACGCAATAAACCTATATATATATTTATAGGCATATGAAATAAGAAATAAGATCAAAAAAAGGTAATTGCTAATTATTCTATGGCCGGTGAAAAGTCAAACTGCTAATTATTCTATGGTGGTGAAAAGTCAGTTATATCAAACATATATGTATCCATCTGGTTCAGGGTATCCAATACCCGGATTTTTCTTTCTTTCTATTTATAATCTTTTTGGTTTTTTTAAATGTATTAAATATGCATTAAATACACTATGATTATTACCAAAAATAAATGTTTTTGAATTTTAATTATTTTTATAAATGGTAATAAATAAATATTTTCAAAACAAATTAAAATATTAATTGTAATACCAAATCAATGGTAATCCGTTTTTTTTTATAGAATTAATAGTAAATTTAAAAAACATATCAATAATAATATATTAATGATAACATAACAAAAAATTAAAATAATCTATATCTATATCTATATAATATAGTAAAATAGTACCTCATCTTGACACGTGTCGTCTTGTGGAGGCTTTGACATTTAATTTTTTTTTTATTAGTAGGTGTGAAATAGGAGGAGATTTATTATTGTTGATTAATGTTAATTGATTAGTAATTTTTTTTTTTGAATGTTTTAGCTCATTTGTGTCAGTTTTTTATTTTTTTAGTTGCTCAATTATTGCATGTGAAATAGGAGGAGATTTATTATTGTTAATTAACATTAATTGATTAGTATTTTTTTTTTTGAATGTTTTAGCTGTCTTGAGTCTGTTTATGATTTATTTAGTTGTCCAATTATTGTCATTTGTATCAGTTTTTGAATTTTAATTTGCTCAATTATTGCATTAATTTATATAGTTATTACTTGAGTCAATTTCGGAAATTTTTAGGTATCCAATTCCATGACTATCTATTTTCACGGTTATTATGGCCAAATATTATTGTTCCAAATTTTTAGCTACCCAATTATTGCATTAATTTACTTTGAGTCGGTTTTAGTTGACTCTCTATTTTCATATTAATGGGATTCAATTGTTTTTAATTCTCTATTTCCACCAAAACTAACTGATTTAATGATTTTAAACTCTCTATTTTCTTAGATGTCAAATATTTCCACCAAACTCTTCATTTTTCCCTGTTTTCTAAAGTTATAAATTGCACTAATAATTCTTCAATATCCACCGTTTTCTATAAAGAGTCATCACACGTGTAAATGTTAGAATAGATTGATACATTCTTTTGTGTAAAGGTACATATTCTTTTGATTTTGTTTTGTTTCCATTTTTTAATATGTTCATAATTGTATAATTGTTTTTCAATTTTGTGTAGATTGATATCGTTCCTACAACCATACATAGAAAGGTACATTCTTTTCCTTTTTTTTTTTTTTTTTTTTTTTTTTTTTTTTTTAACTATATAATTGTTAGAGATTAGTTTTACGTTTTTTTCCCTAAAAAAGAATAATTTAAACAGAAAAAAAAAAAAGGTTAGAGATTGGTTTTACGTTTTTTTTTTATTTTTTAAAAATACTTATTGATATTTCAGTGTTGATTTGGATTTTATGAATAACATTTGATCTTCTTTTATATAATTGTTTTAAAATTATTTTAAGTATAAACTAATATTATGTAGTGTTGCATGCGGCCCTATTATAAATATAGAATAGATTTCTACTTAAAAAAATATATATATATAAACAAAAAATAATTTAAAAAAAAGCTTGAGAACATTGTTTATGTTTTAAAAAATATATTATAAATATATAATAGATTTCTACTTAAAAAATGATATAAACAAAAAATAATTTTAAAAAAAAGCTTGAGAACATTTTTTACGTTTTTTTTTTTTTTTTTTAAATACTTACTAATATTGTACAATATTTTCTTGATATTAATTGGAATAAATAAAACATAGAAATTACAAAAGAAACAAATAAAGAAATCACAAAAAAAAAAAAAAAAAAAAAATTATAGAAAGGATACAAAAAATTTTTAAAAAAAATTTAAGCTGTTGATTTCTACTTATCTTATAATTTAGATTTTATGGACTACAATTTTTCATTTTACCTACTTATCATATAATTTAGATTGAGATTAGAATACAAAGTAATTCAAAAAAAAAAAAAAAAAATTAACTGAAACCAGAAATTCTAGATAAAGATTAAAAAAGAATTTTTTTTTTTTAATTGAAGATAAAGATAATGTTAAAAATAAGTCCCTGTTCAATGTTTTCAGTTGGAGAAAATAAATCTTTTCTTTACACAATCCTTAGTAAAAATAAGAAAAAGGTTTTTTTTTTTTTTTTTTTGTTGATATAATTCGTCTGTGTGTGCATGCATCAATTCAGATGTGGACTTATTTCTTTCTTTCTTATTTTATATAATTGTTTATAATTTTTTTTTTTAATATGAACTAATATTATGTAGTGTTGCATGCGACTTTATTATAAGTATATATATAATAGATTTTTGTTTTTTTTTTTTTATAAATAATATAATTTTTTTAAAAAAAATTATGGATCAGTGTTTGCTGTTTTTTTTATTTTTAATATTTACTAATATCGTGTTATATTTCTTAGTATTAATTGGATTTGATAAAACATAGAAATTACAAAAAAAACAACTAAAGAAATCAAAAAAAAAAAAAATGTAGAAAAAGATAACGCTATTTAACAATTAGCTTAACTTTTATTTCCATTCAAATTTTGTGATTGATGATAATTGATAATTTTAGATATATCCTAATCATGTATATAGTATTTAAAAAAGTATATTAGCAAAGGCTACCCTGATTAGATTTTAATTTTTTAAATTTTTTTTAAGAAGGTCCGATTAGATTTGGTAAAGATAAAAACTAAAAATACAGAAATCGGAAAAAAAAAAATTGTACAAAAAGATAAGAAATTAAAAAAAAAAAAAGTTTCCGTTGCTGATTTCTATTTGTCTTATATTTGGGATTTTATGAACAACATTTGTACTTCTTTTATTATATTTTCTTTTATATAATTGTTTTTAGATTTTTTTGAATAAGTACAAATATTATGTAATGTTGTATGCAGCCTTATTATAAGTATAGAATAAATTTGCTTTGACATTTAATTTTTATTGATTAATAGGTGTGAAATAGGAGGAGATTTATTATTGTTGATTAACGTTAATTGATTAGTATTTTTTTTTTGAATGTTTTAGCTGCCTTGAGTCAGTTTATGTATTATTTAGTTGTCCAATTATTGTCATTTGCGTCAGTTTTTGATTTTTTTAGCAGCTCAATTATTGCATGTGAAATAGGAGGAGATTTATTATTATTGATTAACGTTAATTGATTAGTATTTTTTTTTTTGAATGTTTTAACTGTCTTAAGTCAATTTATGAATTATTTAGTTGTCCAATTATTGTCATTTGTATCAGTTTTTGAATTTTAATTTGCTCAATTATTGCATTAATTTATATAGTTATTACTTGAGTCAATTTAGGAAATTTTTAGGTATCCAATTCCATGACTCTCTATTTTCACGGTTATTATGGCCAAATATTATTGTTCCTAATTTTTAACTGCCCAATTATTACATTAATTTACTTTGAGTCTGTTTTAGTTGACTCTCTATTTTCATATTAACGGGATTCAATTGTTTTTAATTCTCTATTTCCACAAAAACTAACTAATTTAATGATTTTAAACTCTCCATTTCCTTAGATGTCAGGTATTTCCACCAAACTCTTCATTTTTCCCTGTTTTCTAAAGTTATAAATTGCACTAATAATTCTTCAATATCCACCGTTTTCTATATCTCCACAATGGGTGCATTGTGGTCTACCTCGAAACGAACCTGTTCGCCGCTTGTCTTGATCATACCGTCGATTCTCCTGTGGAATATGATAAGAACGATCCGTCTTTCCTGCTGCTGCAAACTGATGTGGTCTACTGCTGTTTCTCACAGCCATGGCTGCACTCCCACTCAAGTCCGGATTGGTATGTGTGGTGAGAAGCCTTTGTTTTTCCTCTTGAGAAACAGCAGAATATGCTTGTCGGACAGAAGGAAGAGGGTTCATCAAGAGAATTTGTCCACGAATAGCACTGTAAGATTCATTCAAGCCCATTAAAAACTGCATCAATTTCTGTTGGTCATGCTGCGCCCCATATGTTGCATCACTGTAAGAAGCCAATTCATCCCATAAACCTTTCAACTTTGTGTAATAAGTAGAAACTGAGAGCTGTTCCTGTTTATGATAGGCGATATCTCGTTGTATTTCAGTGCATTACTTTGGGAGAATCGTTCACGGAGATCTTCCCAAACTTCATGAGCCGTAGTATAGTAGATCACACTGTCCGAGATTTCTGGACTGAGAGTATTGATGATCCATGAGTGGACCATATCATTGCAACGCGACCAAGTTGCATAACCATTGGGATCGGTTTCTTCTGAAGGTGCTGAGATTCTGCCATTGACGAAACCTAACTTATTTTTCGAATTCAAAGCCATTGTCATAGCCCTTTTCCATACTGAGTAGTTGTCTCCATTCAAAGGCTTGGATACCAACACCAAACCTGGATGATCTGAATGATGGGTGAAAAAAGGATTGGAGAGATCTGTTTTCAATAAATCTGTAGAGGAGGTCGAAATTTCTGGTTTGGATGTGCCAGAGGCGGATGTGCCAGATGCGGAAGGAGTTTTGTCTACAGCTGTTTGATCGTTGGCCATTGCAGTGAAAAGTATGAAAGGAAACTACACGAGAAATCAAAGTGCAGCGATGATTGAGTCAGGATTTTAATTCTGCTCTGATACCATGAAAAGAATATAATATTGCTAAGTACTTTTCATTGATCATGAATGGTGTACATATACAATCAGAGATATTGTTCTACACGTCTACTACTCCTATAAACAAGCTCTAAAGATAATGATAGCTACAATCTAGGAATATAACAAATAAAACTCTTATACAAAATATACATCAGGTAGTATTCTTAACACAGCTTGCAACAAATACAGTTCATGCTTTTATTTGCCAAATTTATCAGGATAGTTAATCGTGATAAAAAAATTTGGTTAAATGGTGTTGATAATGATCGAATCTAGTAATAATTCACCTTTTTTTGTTGTTAAACTTATTTTATTTTATTTTAATTTATGTTTGAATATAGTCATAACATAATCCCTAAATTTGAAATCTAAGTGAAAAGGTTTGCCAGAGAAAATCTGTTCAAATGCTAATGTTTCTCTTGACGGGCAATACCTGAGCTCAATAAAATACCAAAATCAGGTTATTATCTTCATAATTACTGATATCATATTTGACTATTTCTTTTTGTGACTTGATTTATAAGATAAAACATGATTTTTATTTTTTATTTTTTATTTTTTATTTTTTATTAGGACTGAGATTATCTATATGTGCATACATTTGTTTTGTTACAGGAATTCACAGCTTTCTTTGCTCCTTTAACATCCGGCGTGTAACAATTAAATCCAGTGCAGTGTACTCATCTAAGTTAATAAGTTTAATCCTGGTAATATAGTAAAATGGAACCTCACCTTGACATGTGGCGTCGTGTGGAGGCTTTGACATTTAATTTTTATTGATTAATAGGTGTAAAATAGGAGGAGATTTGGCCATATCAAATACTAATAAGAATTATTGTTATTTGAGCCAGTTTTTGAATTTTTTTTAGCTGTCCAGTTATTGGTATTTGAGTCCATTTTATGAATTTTTTATCTGTCCAATTATCGCATTAATTTACATAGTTATTATTATTTTTCAGTCAATTAATTGCTTTTGTTTGTCTATAAATTCAATTCACAAAGACATTTCATTTTTAGGTAGATAATCCCATAATTAATGGGATAATGAATAAATTATCAAATTAATTAAAAATAATAATTAACTTTGATAATAATCACCTAACATTTCATATCCCATAAACTCTTTATTTTTCAGTTAATTAATTGTTTTTGTTTGCCGGTAAATTCAATTCACATAAACTCTTCATTTTTCAGTCAATTAATTGGTTTTGTTTGCCTATAAATTCTTTTTATGTTCTTTTCATGCAATTAATCACATGTATATTTCGAGTACCACCAAAACTGGGTCTGGGAAAACATTTTGTTTTTGCCATCATAGTAAGCGGATTTTTTTTTTGGTGATTTTGTCCATTTGTTTTTTGGGCGATTTTGTGTTCAATCCTTTTTTGTTCAGTTTTTTGTTGTTGTTGTTTTGATAAGTAGAGTTCGTTTTTCAGTTAACTGTCCAATTCCATTTTTTGACTCATAAACTCATTTTTCAACCAACCTCATCTTCACACATGTCGTTGTGTGGAGGCTTTGGCATTTAATTTTTATTGATTAGTAGGTGTAAAATAGGAGGAGATTTGGCCATATCAAATATTAATAAGAATTATTGTTATTTGAGTCGGTTTTATGAATTTTTTAGATGTCCAATTATTACATTAATTTACATAGTTATTATTTGAATCAGTTTAGGAAATTTTTAGTTGTCCAATTCCATTATATAACTCATAAACTCTTCATTTTTCAGCCAATTAATTGCTTTTGTTTGTCTATAAATTCAATTCACATAGACTCTTCATTTTTCGGTAGAAAATCCCATAATTAATGGGATAATGAATAAATTATCAAATTAATTAAAAATAATAATTAATTATGATAATAATCCCCTAACATTTCATATCCCATAAACTCTTCATTTTTTCAGTTAATTAATTATTTTTGTTTGCCTGTAAATTCAATTCACATAAACTCTTCATTTTTTAGTCAATTAATTGCTTTTGTTTGCCTAGAAATTCTTTTTATGTTCTTTTCATGCAATTAATCACAGGTGTTTTTCGGGTGCCATCAAAATTGGGTCCCGGAAAACATTTATTTTTGCCATCATAGTAAGTGGATTATTTTTTGATGATTTTATCGTTTTTCTTATACATAGAGTTCATTTTTCAGTCGATTTTTTTGAAGGTAAATTTGTTTCATTCAATTATCTATTGTTGTTGTTGTTTTTTTTTTTTTTTTTTCCAATGGCGTTATGCTATGTCTATGGCGTTTAGTTAAGGTGATCGAATTAGTTTGCTTAGAAACAAAAAATTCAATCTTTATCAAATTTTAAATTTTATGTTATTGAGAATTGACTAACGAAACTTTTGGTGAATTTTTTTTTTTTGAAAAGGAGAACTTTATAAAAAAGAGAAGAACCAGATTATAGCAGTAATGAGATTTCTCCCAAGACAATCGGAGCCACACTTGGTGGAACCTCCTCCATCCAAAAATTATCAGAAACAAACGATAAACTAAGCTTGGCAAGGCAATGAGCCACCATATTAGCTTTCCTAGGAATAAAACACACTTATTTGGTGAATTGAAAGCATCTTTTTAGAAACACATATAAATCAACTTATTAGGTGTTCAATTGTATATTTTTAATCAAAATATTATTATAATTCCCCATCTTTCTCTAACCAATATATATTGTAATGTTCTAATATCCACTAATTTTCTATTATTAACTATATTAATTTTCTGATTTCACTTAATGTGATCAATGTACAGATTCAATTGATTATATAGATATATCACACATGGTAATCTCAATTAAAATGTTTAATATTCCATTAATAACTCTTCATTTTCCCCTGTTTTCTAAAGTTTTAAATTCTACTAATAACTCTTCAATGTCCACCGTTTTCTATAAAGAGCCCTCACACATGTTAATGATAGAATAGAGTGATACATTTTTATTTTTTTTAACACTTACTGATATTCCAGCTGTTAATTTGGATTTTATAAACAATATTTGATCTTCTTTTATTATATCTTCTTTTATATAATTGTTTTTAAATTATTTCAAGTATAAACTAATATTATGTAGTGTTGCATGCGGCCCTATTATAAATATAGAATAGATTTCTACTTAAAAAAAATATGATATAAACAGAAAATAATTAAAAAAAAAAAAAACTTAAGAACATTGTTTCCGGTTTTTTTTTTTTTTTAAATATTTACTAATATTGTACAATATTTTCTTGATATTAATTGGAATAGATAAAACATAGAAATTACAAAAGAAACAAATAAAGAAATCACAATATATATAGACAAGGATAAAAAAATTAAAATAAAAGTTTAAGCTGTTGACTTCTTCTTATCTTATAATTTAGATTTTATGGACAACAATTTATCATTTTATATACTTATCTTATAATTTAGATTGAGCTTAGAAAACAAAGTAATTCAAAAAAAAAAAAAAAAAACTGAAACCGGAAATTGTAGATAAAGATAAAAAATTAAAAAAAGAAAAGGAAAAGAAATTGAAGATAAAGATAATGTTTGTTGATTGCTATTTGTCTTATAATTTGGATTTTACGAACATCATTTGCTCTTCTTTTATATAATTGTTTATAAATTTTTTTTTTTTTTTTTTAATATGAACTAATATTATGTAGTGTTACATGCGGCCTTATTATAAGTATAGAATAGATTTCTTCTTAAAAAAAAAAAAAAAAAAAAAAATCTAGAGAAATACCCCATGATTGTTTTTCATCCCCAATACATCTAATATCTTAGACCAATAAGTTAAATCATTCAAATATTGTTGCGTTACATTTTATAGTTCCCACACATTGTGTGGGATGCAATCTAGTAATATAGTAAAATAGAACCTCACATTGACACGTGTCGTCATGTAGTTGCTTTATCATTAAATTTATATTAATTATTAATAATAAATTATAATCTATTTAATAATATAATATACAGAATTAATTGTATAGATATATAAAATTTACACAACCATTTTGAGGTCATTAAATGATAAGCCAAATTCTAGGGGATGGATCCAATGTATGGTTATTGGAGTACTTTACAGTTTTTAATTTCATAATATAATAATAATAGATTATTTTTTTATACTTATGATGTGGTTGCGACGCGTGGCAATCATATATCATATATTATCATATATATATATATAATAAAGTTTCACAGCACCACATGTCGCCGTATGAGAGCTTTGAAATTAAATGTAATCAATCAAATATGATTGTTCCTAAAATATTCTATTATTAAATGTTTTTTTTTTTTCCTTTCTTCAAAATAATAAAGAAATAAATGCTACAATTAAAACAATTTAGTAAAAAATAATAATAAAAGCAAATAAATAATAACCCTTTCCTATTCAACCTTAACGTAATTCAAGGAATTAAAACAATGATTTTTATTTTATTAATGATAATGGTGGTTTTGTAGACTCAATTATTTAAAGAGTAATGCTACATTGTCCAAATTTGGTGTTCAAATGATGTGGCAACACTCTGGACCATTCATTTAATTCATGCAAATTTAATACAATTTAAATGAATGGCTCAGAGTGTTGCCACATCATTTGGACACCAAATTTGGGCAATGTAGCATTATTGTTATTTAAATCATCATCTCTCTCTCTCTCTCTCTCTCTCTCTCTCTCTCTCTCTCTAAACCATTTATGCCTTCTCATCTCCCTCAATTTTCTCTATAAAAATAATCCAAAATCTCATATTTTTTTCCATCTCATTCCATTGACTTTCTCAGCAAACTCAAAACAAGCGGTGAAGAATTGGATGCCATTGGGTGGTAAGAGGAATTTCTATAGATTTTTTTTTTTTAATATTTGGTTGAATAATTTTAATCCTTTAGTTTTATTTATTTATTTATTTATTTTAATTTATTTTTTAAAATTTTTAATCTCACGTTTTTTCCATATCATCCTATTGACTCTCCCTCATGAGCAAACTCAAAACAAGCGGTGGGGAATCTGATGGCGTTAGGTGGTGAGAGTAATTTCTACAGATTTTGTTTTAATATTTGATTGAATAATTTTAAATTTTTTTTTTTTTTTTTGTTGGAAACGCTTTAGTAATTAAAAAGGTAATTTTGGATTGATCATGGAATTTTAACTTTGGCGATCTTGGATTTTCAATTACCTGTCAACTGAAGTGTTTGTTATGGAACCATCCGGTAAGACTAGCATCCTGTTCATAACCACCAATGCAGAAAATCAATGAACCGGTCGAGACTTATGATGTGCTTTGTACTTATGAACGATGGATTCGATAGACATTAATTAGGGTTATATTCTTGGTTCTAACTGTAATACTATATAGTCTCTTAAAAAAAATATTGTATCTACTTCGGTTTTTGGATATCAAATATCCGATCTTTTCCCGAATTTTTTTAAGGTAATTTATACATTTTTTTAGCAGTTTTTTTCTTTATATATATTTTTAACCTTTTTGTTCTCTTTTCTTTTTGGTTTTTTAGAATGTATTAATTATGCATTGGATACAAGATTATTATTTCAAAAATAACTGTTTTTAAATTTTAATTATCCATATAAATGATAATTTTTTTTTTTTTCAAAACATCAATTGTAATACCAAATTAATAGTAATCCGTTTTTTTATTTTTAAGAATTAATGATAAATTTTGAAAACTTATTAATTGTAAGATATTAAAGATATTATGATAACATAACAAATAATTAAAATAACGGTTTCAAAAAAAAAATTAAAATAATAGTTTTTTGATCAATTATTAATGGAAACACATTATAAACATTAATTATTACATTCAATTCAATAGATTCAATTTCTAAATATATGAAATTAACTTTTAATTATATATATATATATATATATATACAGAAATTCTATTATCAGTTCGAACTGACAAAAGTTATATCAGTTCCTTGCATGTGGGCCACTGGATTTAAATACTTTGACTTGGCTGTATACACTTGTCAGTCAAAGTATTCTAATCCAGTGACCCACATACAAGGAACTGATATAACTTTTGTCAGTTTGAACTGATAATAGAAAGACTGTATATATATATATATGGTAATAATTAACAAATAACTCCTACTACTCTTTGCATCTCAATAAAATTCTTCACCTTTTTTTTTTTATTGAATCATCTATGAGACGGAAGCTTAAAAAAAATATAATAAATAATTTATTTAAAAATAGAATGTTTTTAGAAAAAAAGTGTGGAAAAATAAATTAATTTAACACTTGGTTTGACAATATCCTCCATGGAGTTTTTTTTTTGTTTTTTTATTTTTTTATTTTTTAAATAATACTTCTACAAGTATTTCTAGAATGAGTGTTTTTATAATATATATATATATACGGATGTTCTATTATCAGTTTGAACTGACAATAAATGTATCAGGACGAAGAATGTAAACCACTAGATTTACATACTTTGACTCAAAGTGTATGCACTTGTCAAAACTTCTCCATAATCTGTGGTCCACATTCTTCGTTCTGATATATTTATTATCAGTTTGAACTGATAATAGAAAGACTATATATATATATATATTAGTATTTTTTAGTAAATTGGGATGTATTTAGAGGTTTCAAAATTTTAATTTATTAAAATGAAATGTCTTAAGAAAATAAATGTGAAAAAAAAAGGATTGTAAATAGCTAATCTCAATAGTTATTTAACTCTATATAATTATAAATATTTATAATTCTTTTTATATTTTTTACCTTTTTGTTTTCTTTTCTTTTAGATTGTTTAGAATGTATTAACTATGCATTAAATACAATATGATTATTTCTAAAAATAAAAGTTTTTGAATTTTAATTATTCTTATAAATAGCAATAAATAAATATTTTACAAAGAAAATTAAAATAGTAATTGTATTACCAAATCAATGGTAATATGTTTTTTTTTTTTTATGGAATTAATGGTAAATTTTAAAAGCATATCAACGGAAATATATTAATGATAACATAACAAAAATTAATAATTTGTCATAATATATATATATATATTGCTAAAGAGATAGAGAGCTTTTCAATTAATACAAAAAAATAAATTTTAATTAACCTATATAATAAATTAAATAATCCTTAAGGAATTTGTTCATGTAAACTGGAATAAGAGTGTTATAGAAATGGAGAATCTCTGTTTATTAATGATATTTGAGACCTAAGAGTTTTCTTAACGGATTATTAGAGACAATAACCATCATTATAATTGACAATGATTTAATTAAAATCAGATTTATTAACTACTTAATAATCGGTTCATCTTACTTTATTGTTTTATAATTAGTTTTTTTTTATCATAATATAATTAGTTATTTATTAATGATATCAATAATTCAATCATTAATGAATTTAACATTACAATTCAATGGACATTATTTGTTGAGGAAGTCAACAAACATGTCAACTTTCTCTGATAAACAAATAAAATCTTTTAACATTTCTCCTTAATTTGAGGATCTATGTATATCATCGATGTTGGTGTGTTTTATTTTTTCCTACTATCTTATGACTGATGCTTTATTGAAAGGAAAAACCACATGTCCATTAGGTTTAAACATGTTTGCATCAAAAATTTCGGTATAAACAATACAATGTTTTACAAACAATTTTTTTATACAAAGCCCGTGCAACGCTCGGGTTGGAAAACTAGTAATAATAATACTAGACTTTCACAGTGTCATGTCGCCGTAAGGAAGCTTTGGATTTAAATACTATAAATTCATTTCCATATATATGATTTTTGATTCATTTGATTTTCTAGCTTTAAATTATAATTATATTGATCATTCAAACACTATCTTAAAAGACACAAATAATACATGGAAAATGAAAAGTATGAAAGTTTCAAAACATAATACATGGAAAATGAAAAGCATGGAAGTTTCAAAACTCAAATTGGAATCTAAATCAATGCCATATTCCACTCAAATTTTATCTTAAAAGAGCTTTAGATTTAAATACATTAATTTATATATATATTAACAAATCAGGTTAATAGGCACTCTGTATTAATACACATGTTAAATAGGCACTCATGATTACAATTAATAAATACAATAAATCAATTATTTAAACTGTTGGTATATCCTCTCTCTCTCACTCTCTCTCTCTTAACCATTTATGCCCTCTCATCTCTCTCAATTTTCTCTATAAAAAACTATCCAAAATCTCATATATTTTTCCATCTCATTCCATTGACTTTCTCGGTAAACTCAAAATAAATGGTGGAGAAATGGATGCCATTGGGTGGTAAGAGGAATTTCTATAATTTTTTTTTTAATATTTTGAATAATTTTAATCATTTAGTTTTAGTTTTAGTGTTTTTTTTTTAATCTCACTTTTTTTTCCATCTCATCCTATTGATTCTCCCTCATGAGCAAAATCAAAACAAGCAGTGGGGAATTTGATGGCGTTGGGTGGTGACTGGTGAGAGTAATTTCTACAGATTTTGTTTTAATATTTGATTGAATAATTTTAATTTTTTTTGAAGGAAACACTTTAGTAGTTAAAAAGGTAATTTTGGATCATGGAATATTAACTTTGGCGGTCTTGGATTTTCAATTAACTGTCCACTAAGGTGTTCATTATGGAACTATCCAGTAAGGCTAGCATCATGCTCATAACCACTAGCGCAGAAAATCAATGAACCGGGACTTATGATATGCTTTGTACTTATGGACGATAGATTTGATAGACATACTATTACTATAGATAAATATTAGAGTTATATTCTTGGTTCTAAGTGTAACACTGTACTGTCTCTTTAAAAAAAAAATATTGTATCTACTTCGGTTTTTGGGTATCCAATACCCGATTTTCCCCCCGATTTTTTAAAGGAAATTTATACAATATTTTTTGCGGTTTTTTCCTTTGTTAACCTTTTGTTCTCTTTTCTTTTTGGTTTTTTTAGAATGTATTAATTAAGCATTGAATACAAGATTATTATTCCAAAAATAATTGTTTTTGAATTTTAATTATCCATATAAATGATAATAAATAAATATTTTTCAAAAAAATCAATTGTAATACCAAATTAATAGTAATCCATTTTTTTAAAATAATTAATGCTAAATTCTAAAAACATATTAATTGTAAAATATTAATGATATTATGATAACATAACAAATAATTAAAATAATGGTTTCAAAAAAAAAATTAAAATAAAAGTTTTTGATCAATTATTAATGGTAACACATTATAAACATTAATTATTGCATTCAATTTAATAGATTCATTTTCTAAATATATGAAATTCACTCTTAATTTATATATATATGGTAATAAATAATATTTTTTTGGTAAGATATTAAACCAATAACTCCTACTACTATTTGCATCTCCATAAAATTCTTTACCTTTTTTTTTTATTGAATCATCTATGAGACGGACGTTTAAAAAAAAAAAAATCTAATAAAGAATTTATTAAAAAATAGAATGTTTTTACAAAATAAGTGTGGAAAAATAAATTAATTTATCACTTGGATTGTAAAATGAAATGAATGTGAATATTAAAATGAAATGTCTTAAGAAAATAAATGTGAAAAAAATGGATTGTAAATAGTTAATCTCAATAGTTATTTATCTTTATATAATTATAAATATTTATAATTCTTTTTCTATTTTTTACCTTTTTTCTTTTCTTTTCTTTTAGATTGTTTAGAATGTATTGACTGTACATTATATACAATATGATTATTTCTAAAAATAAAAGTTTTTGAATTTTAATTATTCTTATAAATGGCAATAAATAAATATTTTACAAAGCAAATTAAAATATTAATTGTATTACCAAATCAATGGTAATTTGTTATATATATATATATGGAATTAATGGTAAATTTTAAAAGCATATGAATGGAAATATATTAATGATAACATATATATATATATATATTTTGCTAAAGAGATAGAGAGCTTTTCAATTAATACAATAAATAATTTTTAATTAACCTATATAATAAATTAAATAATCCTTAAGGAATTTGTTCATCTAAACTTGAATAATGGTGATAGAAATAGAGAGTCTCTATTTATTAATGATATTGAATGATATTGGAGACCTAAGAGTTTCCTCATCGGATTATTATAGACAATAACCGTCATTATAATTGACAATGATTTAATTAAAATCAGATTAATTAACTATTTAAGAACCGGTTCATCTTGCTTTATTGTTTTATAATTAGTTTTTTTTAATCAAAATGTAATTAGTAATCTTAATTTATTGATTATTATTAATATTCGTAAATAATGAATTTAACATTTACTATTGGATAGGAAAGGGTTTTTTTAGTCTTTTTTTTAATCAGAATATAATAGTACCCCATATTTGACGTTTGTTTAATAAGATATTTATATCCCTTACCAAAATTATTTTAAGAGACATCCAATGCAATAATAAATGTTATACAAAGAGAACTCTAATCAAACCCCACATCCACAAACAATATCTTCACTTGAAAAGATTTTATTTAAAAAAAAAAAAAAAAAACTTATAAACCATAAAATTAATATATTTTTTTACATACAACTTTTATTGCGGAAAAATTAAGAAATATACCATGCATTTAGAAACAGTTATTTGCTATTCAAAAGTGAGTTGAAACCATTTCTTCAAAATATAGGTTGAAGCATTAAAGAGAGAGAGAGGGTGTGTTTTTACTGTGTGTTTGAAATTACCTTGAGTTCCTTATATTGATACAGTGAATTTGAATTAGTTGATTTGATATACTTTCCTGAACTTTTATAAATAAGAGTAGTGATTAGTTTTTTTTTCAGTCATGGAAATTTTGATTTTATATATAAAAAATATGAAAATATGACATATTAAAATTGTGAATCAAGATCATGCCAACTTATATGATTTTTCAATTTTTATTTTACAATGCTCGCACATTGTGCGGGCTGCATACTAGTAATATAGTATAATGGAGCTCACAACACCACGTGTCGGCGTGGGAAAACTTTGACTATTAAATATTATTAATTGTACTTTTATGCTACTACATTATAATTTTTTTGTTGGTTTTTTGATACGCATAATTAGAATACACAAATCGATTTTAGCTTTTGAAGTATCTTAAAAATAATTAGAAATTGGTTTAGAATGTTGAAAATCTTGGAAAATTGAACCTAAAAATTTAAATTATATTCAAGATTTGCACTTACATTTTTTTTAAAATACATATTTTCTTCTTTTATTATAATTGTATTAAAATTAAATAGGCAGTCCAAAAATTAAATAGAATTTTGAAGTAATTAGTTGAATCTTATAAATTGAATTTTTGTAAATTTGTATTGTAATTCTTTTGTCTGCTTTTTTTTTTTTTTTTTTTTATATAAAAAAATCTTTTTGTAATTAGGGACTATGTTTTATATATCCAGTGAATAAAGATTAGAATAATTATATTATTTCCTATAATTATATGAGTCTATTTTGGATCAATTAATGATTCATGAAAAAAAAAAAAAAGGAAGAGAATTGATAAATATTGAATTCCTAGGAAAAATGTTGACTTTATCGAAATTTAATCTTTTTTTTCATAGAAGATACTCTAGGTTGAATTTTTATATTTAGGTTTCGCCTTCTTCTACTGTGGAAATTGTTTCTCAATATTTTAGGGAATGATTTGTTTTAACATGAGGGGAAAAAAGTAGTCCGAAGAAAATTATTCTTGGATCACAAATCGAATATCTTTTTGAATTTTTAAACTAATAAGTGAGTTATAATTATAAAGATCATAACTTTACAATATTAATATTAATGTTAATAATTTTATATTAATTAACTGTTTCAAACAAAAGACGAGCAATAAATGTCAACACTAACTTCATAATTTTAATATTAATAAATTCATATTAACTAAAGTAACTAACCA
Organism: Acer yangbiense; assembly: GCA_008009225.1. NCBI lineage: Eukaryota > Viridiplantae > Streptophyta > Magnoliopsida > Sapindales > Sapindaceae > Acer > Acer yangbiense. The sequence continues at coordinate 58,921,500 of CM017762.1, read as the reverse complement.
TTTCAAACAAGAGATGAGAGGCGAGTGTTAAATGGGGATAAGGATCCTCTCCTCAGCTCACCTCACCTCATCCTCACCTCACTTAATCTTATAACACATAAGCATTGCAATAAATGAATGGTTAAGATGTGATTGACACTTTATTAACAACCAATCACGTGTTTTGAAAAAGTGAGGAAAAAGTGAGGAAAAAGTGAGGTGAGGAGAGAATTCAGGTCCGTTAAATGGATGTTACAAGATGCCAACTTAAATTTATGATTTAAAATTTTGATTTCTACATCTTAACCATCAATGTGATCTTAATCTAAAAGGACATGAGTGGATTAAAAGCATACGGAGTGGTTAAGACGTTAAAATTAAAATTTTAAGTAGATTTAGTTTAACCCAATAATTTGATATGAGTAATGCTAGACGTTCTAATTTTTTTTCCCAAATTCTGTCCCAAATGATGTGGCACGTGAGGTGTCAGCATCTTATAAATCATGTGATTATATAGTAACTGATATGATGTTAACACCTCATGTGCCATATCATTTGGGGAAAAAAATTGGAACGTCTAGCATTACACAATTTAATATTATTTGCTTGTAAATTTCACTCTAGGCAACCCAAAATATTAACCCAAAAATCAACCCAAGTGATTTGTCCTTATCACTAATTAATGCTACAGTTCACAAGAGTATAATTTTATATACCACCAATGAGTACGACGACTTGAACTGAGACATTGTTAGACTGTATATGATCTCTCTCATAAATTACTGGTCAATCATACAGAGGTTTTACCCTTTGCACAGTCAATTACTTTTCAGCTATAATAATTTTCTTTTGAAATATCAATATATCATTTATATGCTTTCTTCACCTTAGCTTAATCTTTAAAATAGAGAATAAATATGAGGCATAAAATAATTCCATTATCATAATTCACATTGCATATGATATGCTAGATTTACCTAATATGCAATATTATATAAATGGTTAATAAAGTTACTATAAAAAAAAAGATGATAAAATTGAAATTCGTGACAAGAAGAGGTTGGTTCAGTGGTATACTCCTCACACCTACATTAAGAGGTTGTAGATTCGACTCCTCATCCTCCTAAAAAAAACCTAGAATTTATGTAATACTTGAAAAAAAAAATGTTGAAATTCCTTGATAACAGATTTTTGCAATTTATTTTTTATAGAAAAGATCTGACAAGTGACAACTGACAACCTTCTCATCTAGAATGAAACTTTATGGAGTTCTATTTTTTTTTTTTTAAACAGCAAGCTTTATTAGGGAAAAAGCGGAAAGCACACCACAACCAAGCACAAACTACAACAAAACAGAGGCAGCCAACAGAAAGCACCAGCAAAGGGCAGCGCCACATACCCAGTGGTATATTGGTGGTAGAAATTTGAATAGTTCAATTATCGAGTTAAAATGATGAATTTGCATTGCAAGAACTTAATAAATTAATAATTCTACCACAGCCCAGCATGACTGAGTGGTAAAATGTACTTATTCAGTTGGACACTCGGACAATATCTCGGCCTCAGGTTTCAATCGTCATATCCAGTGGTATATATATATATATAATTCTTATAATAGACTATTTATAGTATTTATTGAAAAATCAGCAATATATTTCGCAATTTCCTTTTTTTTTTTTTTTTGAAAAGAGATATATATTTTGCAAACTTATAAATCATTTAATTGTGAAGTGATATACTCTCGATTCAACAATCTAAAAATTAAATATATTTTGTAAATTTTATGAGTTGTAACCGGCAATTAGCATATATATAAATAATTAAAAAAAATTTTATATTCAATTTCAAAATTTCAAAATTTTATATTCAATTTCAAAATTTCAAAATTTGTATGTTTTTTTTTTTTTTTTTTTTGAAAATGGAACAAATATTTACCTAGATAAGGGACCAAATGTACTCCAAGATCATTGTCTTTAGATTTACAATGAACGGTGAGATCGGCATAAAAACCAAGATCATTTTTAATATTGACAACCACCGTTTTTTTTTTTTTTTAATTTTGTTTATTTATTTTTTTAATATTGATGCTTCACATGCCATTATGAGAGACACCAGAAGAAGAATCATTTGCAAAAAATTATATTTGTTGAAAGGATGCATATTGTATACTTGATAGGAATTTTCAGCCTATATAGGTATAGGGAGAATTGATTTAATTTTGAATGCTTACGCAATAAGACTCTCTCTCTCTCTCTCTATATATATATATAAAGAAATAACAAATAAGATCAAAAGAGGTAATTATTAAATATTCTATGGGTGGTGAAAAGTCAAATTGCTAATTATTCTATGGGTGGCGAAAAGTCAATTATGAGCTAATTTTGTATTACTGTAACTTTTATAATAATCACCGTTAGTTTTGCTGAAGAAATAATCAGTTGTGAAGTTAATCAGCAAATGTTTGGTTAATTATACTTTTAAAACTACTGTATAGCTCAAAAGCAGTATATGTATGTTTGGTAATTTTATTTTAAAAGTGTTGAAATTAGTTACAATGACTAAAATAGACATGATTTTAGAACCTTATTTTTTTTTCATTAAGTATATATATTAAAGGGATAATTACCCCGGTGGCCATCGAATTGATGACACACTATCAAAATGGCCACTGGATTGGAAAGTTGTTCCAAAATGGCCATTATTGGTAAACTTTGTGACATTAATGGTCATTCCATCCAATTTCATCTAATTTCATCCAATTAGTGGCATTTTGGTAAATAAATGGATACCATTAATTTATTTTATATGTTTTTTGGAAATCAATTTTTTCAGTGAGTGACATTTTGGTAAATAAGTTGATGACATTAATTTATTTTAGATTTTTTTGGGAAATCATTTCTTTTATTTTTTGAAAAGATTAATTATATTTAGTGTGTATATATATATATTGTTATATATTAAAAATAATTATTACCGCTGCAAAAAAAAAAAAAAAAAAAAAAAAACATAAATCATCTCAATAATAACAGTTTGGCTTCTCCGTCTCTTAAACAAACTTGTTTTCTCGAACTTCACAATATCTCTTTAGATTTGGCGTGTGTATATATATATATATTTCTTTTTAAAAAAGATTAATGTTATAAAGTATAAAAAATTTAAAAAACAAAGAAGAGATATGTATATTGATCTAAACCATTTCTTTTGTTTTTTGAAAATAATAATTATATTTAGCATGTGTAAATATATAAATATAGATATATATATATATATATATATATATATATATATATATATATATATATATATATATATACACTAAATATAATTATTTTTTTCAAAAAAAGAAAAAATTGATTTCCTAAAACCATCTAAAATAAATTAATGTCATCCACTTTTTTACCAAAATATCACTCATTGTAAAAATTGATTTCCAAAAAAAATCTAAAATAAATTAATGGCATCCCTTTATTTACCAAAATGCTACTCACTGGATGTAATTTGATGGAATTGGATGGAATAGTCATTAGTGTCACAAAGTTTGCCAATAATGGCCATTTTGGAACAACTTTCCAATCCAGTGGCCATTTTGATAGTGTGTCATCAATTTGATGGCCACCGGGGTAATTATCCCTATATTAAATCAATATTTAAGTAGAATATTTAAATTAGAAAAAAAGAATCCATAAGAATAATAAAAATATTTTAAAAAGATTTTATAAATCAAATCAATATTTAATTAGAATCTTTAATTTTAAGATGAAATAAGTAATAATGATATTTTAAAATATTCATTAAATGCTGAAATATATTATTTCATAATCACTTTAAAAAAGTAACCCTCTATCTACTTCTCAAAATCATTATCAAAACTTGTCAGATTCTCAATTAATCACTTTTGAAAGTTTTACCAAACATCATTTTATGTTAAAATTATGAAATAAGCTGATTTTAACTTCTCAAAAACAATACAAAACTGGCCCTATATCAAACATATGTATCCATCCCATTTCTAGGGTATCCAATACCCAGATTTTTATCAAAGGAAGTTTACATATTTTATTACAGATTTTTTTTTTCTTTCTATTTATAATATTTTTGTTGTCTTTTCTTTTTGGTTTTTTAGAATGTATTAAATATGCATTAAATACACTATGATTATTTCCAAACATAAATGTTTTTGAATTTTAATTATTCTTATGAATGATAATAAATAAGAATTAGTGGCAAATTTTAAAAACAATATAAAAAAAATTAAAATAATAGTATAGTACAATGGAGTCTCACATCGCTGTGCAGTAAAACTTTAACTATTAAGTAGTTATTAATTGTAATTTTATGCTACTATTATAATTTTTATCTTGGTTTACTAATATGCGTCTAGACTACAAAAATCGATATTAGCTTTTGGAGTATCTTAAAAATAATTAGAAATTGGTTTGGAATGTTGAGAATCTTGGAAAATTAAACCTAAATAATGCTAAAATTTAAATTATATATAAGATTTGCACTTACATTTTTTTAAAATACATATTTTCTTCTTTTAGTATAATTGTATTAAAAATAAATGGCCGGTCCAAAAAATTAAATAGAACTTTGAAGTAATTGGTTGAATCTTATAAATTGAATTTTTGTAAATTTGTATTGTAATTCTTTTTTCTGCTGTTTTTTTAATAAAAAAAAAATTGTGTTGTAATTAGGGACTATATTTTATATATTTAATGAATAAAGATTAGAATAATTGTATTATTTCCTATAATTATATGAGTTTATTTTGGATGAATTATGATTTATAAAAAGCTTAGGAAGAGAATCGATAAATATTGAATTTATTTTTTGTTATGATTCACAGTGAATTTTCAAATGTGTAAAAGACAATATAGGAGAAGGCATAGGCAGAGTATGAGCACCTAGATTGGCGCCTCCTTTCCATTTTTATTTATTTAATTTCTAGTTTTCATTTTTATTTTTGATTTAATTAATTTATATTGCAAACATTTTCATGATTATAAGAGTAATTTTATTAGAGGGCATTATAGAAATTTAAAACTAATAACAATGTGGGGTGACAAACAAGTTTTGAGGGGTGTAAATATCGTCACTTTAAGTTTAATAATCATTTTTAAGTTTAAAAATAAATGAGTTGTGGACAGTGGACTTTAAGTTGAGCATATATAAATCATTTGAACTATTCTATTGATGGGCTTAATTTATAAACTTTTAGAATTACTATATTTGCACCCATGAAAAGTTGTATCAATGTGCACCCTCTTTTTGTATTTAAACCCATTAAATTTTTTATAATGTTATATTTTGTATATTCTCCAACACGCCTCCTTGTTTATTAATTTAATATAATCCATTTATTTTCCATTAATTTAAATCATACAAATCTAATACAATTTAATCATTTGGACACCAGATTTGGGTAAAGTAGCATTATTGTTCTAGAAAACAACTGCTCCAAAACATATGAAGTTCGAATCGTGTACTCCAACCCTTCCAAACCTCGAATTATTTATAATTATTCATAAACAAAATAAAAGAAACACATAATATTAATTGCGACCTTAATTCAAAACCTTATTGATCACACAATATTTTGAGATTTTTTTTTTCTTTTCACAGAAAGAAAAACAAAAAAACACATACATAAATTCATGCCCAAGTAACGTGTCTGTCATTGTGGTCTGGACTTGGATCCAACCAATATAATGCATCTTTTCTTAAACTCCAGTTACAATCACCACCACCCCTACAAGCTGCTTCATCTGTTCTCTGAGAATCGTATATATCAAATGAATGAGATTCCCTTCCCCACGAAAATCTGCATGAGAATAATGTAGTTCCAAAGAAATTTGGTCGAAAACGGAACGAATATTTACCTAGATAAGGGACCAAATGTACTCCAAGATCATCGTTTTTAGATTTACAATTAATGGTGAGATCGGTACGCCAACCAAGATCATTTTTAATATTGAGAACCACCGTGTCTTTTCGAAACCATGCTGCTTCACATGCCATTATAAGAGGCATCAGAAGAAAAATCATTTGCAAGAAATTATATTTGTTGAAAGGATGCATATTGTAAACTTGATAGGAATTTTCAGTCTATATAGGTGTAGGGAGAATTGATTTTCGATGCTTACTCAATAAACCTCTCTCTCTCTCTCTCTCTCTCTCTCTCTCTCTCTCTCTCTCTCTCTCTCTCTCTCTCTCTCTATATATATATATATATATATAGAGGTTTAGGGAGAATTGATTTTGAATGTTTATGCAATAAACCTATATATATATTTATAGGCATATGAAATAAGAAATAAGATCAAAAAAAGGTAATTGCTAATTATTCTATGGCCGGTGAAAAGTCAAACGGCTAATTATTCTATGGTGGTGAAAAGTCAGTTATATCAAACATTTATGTATCCATCTGGTCCAGGGTATCCAATACCCGGATTTTTCTTTCTTTCTATTTATAATCTTTTTAGTTTTTTTAAATGTATTAAATATGCATTAAATACACTATGATTATTACCAAAAATAAATGTTTTTGAATTTTAATTATTTTTATAAATGGTAATAAATAAATATTTTCAAAACAAATTAAAATATTAATTGTAATACGAAATCAATGGTAATCCGTTTTTTTTATAGAATTAATAGTAAATTTAAAAAACATATCAATAATAATATATTAATGATAACATAACAAAAAATTAAAATAATCTATATAATATAGTAAAATGGAACCTCACATTGACACGTGTCGTCGTGTAGTTGCTTTATCATTAAATTTATATTAATTATTAATAATAAATTATAATCTATTTAATAATATAATATATAGAATTAATTGTATAGATATATAATTATATAATATATAAAATTTACACAACCATTTTGAGGTCATTAAATGATAAGCCAAATTCTAGGGGATGGATCCAATGTATGGTTATTGGAGTACTTTACAGTTTTTAATTTCATAATATAATAATAATAGATTATTTTTTTATACTTATGATGTGGTTGCGACGCGTGGCAATCATATATCATATATTATCATATATATATATATATATAATAGAGTTTCACAGCACCACATGTCGCCGTATAAGAGCTTTGAAATTAAATGTAATCAATCAAATATGATTGTTGATAAGCTCGCTTTTTGTGTCGTTACCAAATTGCGATTATCAAAAGATTAGTTATATTTAAAAAGTTCCTATGCAATATGCTCTAACTAGCAAAAGACTAGTAAAGCGGCAAGCGAGGGTATCGTTCCGCAGGGAGGTATCATCCATCGACCGTTTCGAGTTCTAGTGTTTATTTGAAGCATGTAAATAGAATACGGATGTGGTGAGAATGGTGTGTGTGAGGTGTATGTGTGTGTGTGTGTGAGTGTGTGAAGGAATGTAAATAAAAAGAATGCTAATAAATTAAAAGGAATATGGAGGGGTGAGAATGGTGTTTAAAATGACAAATAATAAAAGGGTGGTTAGGAGAGATGTATGATAATGATCACACAAGGTACTTATTAGTTCACCAAAAACAAGTGCACACCTATTGATTGTTAGACATTAAGTTCATCAAATTCAAGTTATGGGCTCGTTCTCACGATTAAGGAGTTCCGAAACCAAATCATCTATTATTACGAATCATTCGTTGATTAAGGAAACCAAAATCTATTCTTGCTCCCCAAAGGTCATGGAAGAGCATGTGTCTTAAGGTCAAAGACCCATTAAGCTCATGAACATAGAGCCAAAACCTATTCTAGCACGGTCATGCATAAAACAAGTTTCATCCATTCTTTTTGAGCTAAGTGGTCAAGACTATACCCGGAAGGTCATCCATAAAAGTACAATCCTAACCCATATACACTCAAACCCATCAAAACAAGGCATTTCAACCTTCCAAAGACATACACACACAAATGAGATATTTAATTATAACTACTCCTACATATTATGTTAATCTACTCCTAATCCCATCCATGAGCACACATCAATTTCCAATTTCCACACACATGCTTATCAAGATAAGAGATTATGCAATAATAACAAGAATAAATCAAAACTCAAATAGATTTAAGAACAATCATAACATAAATGAGCACAAATATAGGTTTACAATATTTCCCAAGTGGGGTTACACATTCAAGAAAACATGAAATACAAAGAGAATGAGTTTTAAGGAGACAACCCTTGAAGAAATCCCTCCAAGAGCTCCATGAATCCCTAGCTCGAAATTGGTCATAGACCACTCCTATCTCCTTGCAATCAACTCCCAAATGTGGTAGAGGATGTGTAGAAAATGGTGGTGGTGAGCTTCCCATGGAAGAGAACCTCCATGGGAGCTTTGAAAGCTTCTCTCTCTCTTGGTTTGGGGAAGAAGATGAAGATGGCTGCTGTGTTGTTCTTGGTGTTGGTGGCTGGTTTGTTGTTTTTTCAAGAGAGGGCTCAAAATGGTGTATAAATAGGTTGGGAAAGTTAGGGCACGATCTGGGCTTGAAAGGACCAAAATGCCCTTCTGAATTGGCTTGAAAACTGACTTTTCGCTGAGCTGACAACGGAAGGTCGCTGCCAAGTTGGCTGTCAGGGGGCGACCAGCAAGGGGGCGAAGATCTCTGCCCCTGGTGCTAAAATATTAGGTCGTTGCCAAAGTCGCTGTCAGGGGGCGAACTTGGCAGCGAACTTCTCGCGCACCGTTACGGAATTGCTCATATCTCCCTCTAGAAAGCCCGGAATTACAATCCGTAAAAACTGCTGGAAAGTAGACTTCCGGGGCTTTCCGAATATATGTAGAGCTAAATGTGGTTCGATATGAGGAGGGAGATATGCCCCCCGAAAGTTGGCTATTCTGCATAATGTACTCTGCCGCGGTCATGTTTCCAGCCTCGCGCACCGTTACGGAAACCGCCATAACTCCCTCTAGAAAGCCCGGAATCGCGATCCGTAAAAACCACTAGAAAGTAGACTTCCGGGGCTTTCCGAAAATATATGGCACAAAGCCCAGTTCTCAAAGAGGAGGGAGATATAGGCCCCGAAATCTATATGTTCTGCATGAGCATTTGCAATGTCAGCCCATTAACCTTTGGAAAGCAGAGTTGACCAGTGCCGCGGTCTCAATGTCGCGTTCTAGCTCAACGGCGGATCCATCACGGAAACATGGTTTTGCTTGCCGTGATTGACCATGAATCACGCCACGGTTTGGGTCAACGGCGAGACCGCGACAACTCTGCATGGATTTCATTCTTCACTTTTTAGCTCATTTTTGCCTCCCAAACTTGACTTTATGCTCAAACACCAATTGTAGGGAACATGTACCTACACAAGGCTCACAAAACATATTATATACAAAAATGTGCTCGAAAACGAGTATAAAAGCTAGAAAATGGGGACCTCAAATAGGTATATAAATCGTCCGATCAATTGTTCCTAAAATCTTCTATTATTAAATGTTTTTTTTTTTCCTTTCTTCAAAATAATAAAGAAATAAATGCTACAATTAAATCAATTTAGTAAAAAATAATAATAAAAGCAAATAAATAATAACCCTTTCCTATTCAACCTTAACGTAATTCAAGGAATTAAAACAATGATTTTTATTTTATTAATGATAATGGTGGTTTTGTAGACTCAATTATTTAAAGAGTAATGCTACATTGTCCAAATTTGGTGTTTAAATCTGGTGTCCAAATGATGTGGCAACACTCTGGACCATTCATTTAATTCATGCAAATTTAATACAATTTAAATGAATAGCTCAAAGTGTTGCCACATCATTTGGGCACCAGATTTGGGCACCAAATTTGGGCAATGTAGCATTATTGTTATTTAAATCATCCTCTCTCTCTCTCTCTCTCTCTCTCTCTCTCTCTCTAAACCATTTATGCCTTCTCATCTCCCTCAATTTTCTCTATAAAAATCATCCAAAATCTCATATTTTTTTCCATCTCATTCCATTGACTTTCTCAGCAAACTCAAAACAAGCGGTGAAGAATTGGATGCCATTGGGTGGTAAGAGGAATTTCTATAGATTTTTTTTTTTTTTTTTAATATTTGGTTGAATAATTTTAAACCTTTAGTTTTATTTATTTATTTTAATTTATTTTTTAAAATTTTTAATCTCACGTTTTTTCCATCTCATCCTATTGACTCTCCCTCACGAGCAAACTCAAAACAAGCGGTGGGGAATCTGATGGCGTTAGGTGGTGAGAGTAATTTCTACAGATTTTGTTTTAATATTTGATTGAATAATTTTTAATTTTTTTTTTTGTAGGAAACGCTTTAGTAATTAAAAAGGTCATTTTGGATTGATCATGGAATTTTAACTTTGGTGATCTTGGATTTTCAATTAACTGTCAACTGAAGTGTTTGTTATGGAACCATCCGGTAAGACTAGCATCCTGTTCATAACCACCAATGCAGAAAATCAATTAACCGGTCGAGATTTATGATGTGCTTTGTACTTATGAACGATGGATTCGATAGACATTAATTAGGGTTATATTCTTGGTTCTAACTGTAATACTATATAGTCTCTTAAAAAAAATATTGTATCTACTTCGGTTTTTGGATATCAAATATCCGATATTTTCCCGAATTTTTTAAAGGTAATTTATACATTTTTTTTGGTAGTTTTTTTCTTTATATATATTTTTAACCTTTTTGTTCTCTTTTCTTTTTGGTTTTTTAGAATGTATTAATTATGCATTGGATACAAGATTATTATTTAAAAAATAACTGTTTTTAAATTTTAATTATCCATATAAATGATAATTTTTTTTTTTCAAAACATCAATTGTAATACCAAATTAATAGTAATCCGTTTTTTTTTTAAAGAATTAATGATAAATTCTGAAAACTTATTAATTGTAAGATATTAAAGATATTATGATAACATAACAAATAATTAAAATAATGGTTTCAAAAAAAAAAATTAAAATAATAGTTTTTTGATCAATTATTAATGGAAACACATTATAAACATTAATTATTACATTCAATTCAATAGATTCAATTTCTAAATATATGAAATTCACTCTTAATTATATATATATGGTAATAATTAACAAATAACTCCTACTACTCTTTGCATCTCTATAAAATTCTTCACCTTTTTTTTTATTGAATCATCTATGAGACGGAAGCTTAAAAAAAATCTAATAAAGAATTTATTTAAAAATAGAATGTTTTTAGAAAAAAAGTGTGGAAAAATAAATTAATTTAACACTTGGTTTGACAATATCCTCAATGGAGTTTTTTTTTTTTTTTTTTTTTTTTTTTTTTTTTTTTTTTTTTTTAAATAATAATACTTCTACAAGTATTTCTAGAATGAGTGTTTTTATAATATATATATATACGGATTTTCTATTATCAGTTCGAACTGACAATAAATATATCAGGACGAAGAATGTAAACCGCTAGATTTACATACTTTGACTCAAAGTGTATGCACTTGTCAAAACTTCTCCATAATCTATGGTCCACATTCTTCGTTCTGATATATTTATTGTCAGTTCGAACTGATAATAGAAAGACTGTATATATATATATATTAGTATTTTTGAGTAAATTGGGGTGTATTTAGAGGTTTCAAAATTTTAATTTATTAAAATGAAATGTCTTAAGAAAATAACTGTGAAAAAAAAGGATTGTAAATAGCTAATCTCAATAGTTATTTAACTCTATATAATTATAAATATTTATAATTCTTTTTATATTTTTTACCTTTTTGTTTTCTTTTCTTTTAGATTGTTTAGAATGTATTAACTTTGCATTAAATACAATATGATTATTTCTAAAAATAAAAGTTTTTGAATTTTAATTATTCTTATAAATAGCAATAAATAAATATTTTACAAAGAAAATTAAAATAGTAATTGTATTACCAAATCAATGGTAATATATTTTTTTTTATGGAATTAAGGGTAAATTTTAAAAGCATATCAATGGAAATATATTAATGATAACATAACAAAAATTAATAATTTGTCATTATATATATATATATATATATATATATATATATATATATATATATAAATATTGCTAAAGAGATAGAGAGCTTTTCAATTAATACAAAAAAATAAATTTTAATTAACCTATATAATAAATTAAATAATCCTTAAGGAATCTGTTCATGTAAACTGGAATAAGAGTGTTATAGAAATGGAGAGTCTCTGTTTATTAATGATGTTGGAGACCTAAGAGTTTTCTTAACGGATTATTAGAGATAATAACCATCATTATAATTGACAATGATTTAATTAAAATCAGATTTATTAACTACTTAATAATCGGTTCATCTTACTTTATTGTTTTATAATTAGTTTTTTTTTTATCATAATATAATTAGTTATTTATTAATGATATCAATAATTCAATCATTAATGAATTTAACATTACAATTCAATGAACATTATTTGTTGAGGAAGTCAACAGACATGTCAACTTTCTCTGATAAACAAATAAAATATTTTAACATTTCTCCTTAATTTGAGGATCTATGTATATCATTGATGTTGGTGTGTTTTATTTTTTCCTACTATCTTATGACTGATGCTTTATTGAAAGGAAAAACTACATGTCCATTAGGTTTAAACATGTTTGCATCAAAAATTTTGGTATAAACAATACAATATTTTACAAACAATTTTTTTATACAAAGCCCGTGCAATGCTCGGGTTGGAAAACTAGTAATAATAATACTAGACTTTCACAACGTCATGTCGCCGTAAGGAAGCTTTGGATTTAAATACTATAAATTCATTTCCATATATATGATTTTTGATTCATTTGATTTTCTAGCTTTAAATTATAATTATATTGATCATTAAAACACTATCTTAAAAGACACAAATAATACATGGAAAATGAAAAGTATGAAAGTTTCAAAACATAATACATGGAAAATGAAAAGTGTTGTTTATATAATTTCGCCAAACAGCCACGTCATCAAAGGAATCAATAAATGTTGAAGAACAGGTTGCCATGTCACTCATCGACCAGGTCAAAGGAGAAAATGTGGACTAGTCAGTATGTAAACGTCAAGTTAATAAAGTCAAAGGTATGGTCGCCAGAGCTAGATATGTACTCGCCAAAGATAGAAACATGGTCGCCGAAGGTTAATACCCAGGAAGGGAGATGTTCGCCGCATCAGCGTACTAGGTACAAACCAACTCGGCAGAAACACGAAAATAAACCCTAAACTCCCAGAAGACCCACGATAACCAGGAGTCATAGGAAAGGGCGGAGAGAAGAAGTCATAATCCAATACAAAATGGGACTCCTAATACAAATCCAAGAGGAAGTCCTACTACCAACACGAGAAGGATCAAGGGAAAAACCCTAATTAACATGTATAAATAGAACCATCTATCTCATGAGGAAGAGGTTCGAAAACCAAAAGAGAGAAAAACAATAATTCGAGAGATTTGAGTGTGTAACTGAAATAAAGGAACTATAGTGATATTTTCCTGTCCTCCGGGACGCCGTGGTTTTTTCCCATTCAAGGGTTTTCCACGTAAATTGGTCTCTTGCATGCATTGATTTTCTTTCTTAATTGACGATTGTTTTGATTTAATTGTTGGTCGCGTGGTAATCCAAATTTCACCGTCAACAATTGGCGCTAAAAGGAGGGGGTGATTGAACAGAAACTTCGAAGAACCCTTGCGACTTGAAAACATGAACAGCGACAAGAATAGCAATTCCAACGGAGATCAGATTGTTGAGGCAACTGCACCAACAGGCGATGGGGTGACGACAATCGAGGAACAATCGGCGGCAACACCAAGAGCTAGGGCAACCGACCCAGGAACTCTGCAGCACTTCCAAACTGCGTTGATGAATTTGATCAACGAGGCTAACAAAATAGGACTCTCACTTCCCATAGGCCCGGGAATCTCTTCTCCCTACAAATTAGCCACACCTGGAATCCAGCCACTCGGGAGATTACGGTCAGAAATTCACATTGCAACCCCTGATGCTCAAGTGAGGCAGACCCTCGAAGAAACTCCGCAGGATCACCCAGAAGGTTTCGAGGAAAGAAGATATGGAAAGAGAAAAGGTGTGGCGAATGATGAAACCCCGGAGATGCAAGATCACGGACAGATACATGGGACAAATTCCAATGACACACACCAAAGGAGACGGCGGAGACACCGCTCAATCTCATCTGAAGACAGAAGTCCCCGACAAATAAGAGAATTACCATCCAAAAGGGTAGGCGAAGAAGGTCTGAGAGCGCGGAAGATCAGATTGGTAGGAATTCGAATGATAAGGATAACTATGGGAGAATGACAATCAAGAGCAGACTCGATCCAGCCGGAGAACCAACTGGCCATCGAGATATCGTTTTGCAAGAGCTGTCGAGAAAGGTTTCAGCAATGGCACGGAGATATGGTCGCAACGTGTCTTCAGATGATGAGTCGGAGAGTCCATTCGTCGATCACATTGCTCGCACCCAGTTCCCAGATAGATTCAGAATGCCAACCATTGAACAGTATAAGGAAAGCAGAGATCCGAAGGAGCATGTTCACCGATTCCGTAATATTATGACCCAGTATTCATCCAATGACGGACTGCTATGCCTTACCTTCCCGCAAACATTCGGTGACCTCGCCTTTAGGTGGTTCGAAAGACTTCCACCCGGAAGTGTAAGCAATTTCTCAAACCTCAGCAAAGCGTTCATAAGACAATTCATGAGGAGCGTGCAGAGAAGGAAGTCACTCGCCCATCTATCAAATCTAAAACAGGAGCGCAATGAGTCGATCAAGAAGTATCTAGCAAGATTCGGGAAGGAGGTTGCCCAAATTGAGGAAGCCAGTGATGTAGCTGTTATCACCGCTTTCACCAATGGGTTGTAAAGTGGGCGACTATCCTTTGATTTGCTAAGGGATAAGCTAAAAACTTATGAGGAGATGATGGAAATAGCTGGCGATTATGCATTGGCAGAAGAGGAAGAAGTAGCGCAAGGGGGTAGCTACGTACATGGCCACAAGCCTGACTCAAAATTAGAGCATAAGGATAACAAGAAGACGCAGTCGTGTGATCGCTAGAGAGACGAAAAGGGCCAAAAGGGACATCCAAGGGAAAACAAGGGAAATAACAGAGCCAGTAGGTTTCAAGGAAGGTACAACCATTACACCCCCTTAGCTGGCGATCAAGAGGAAATACTTTCTGTGGTAGAAGGCAAAGGACTTGCCAAATACCCTCGGCAACAATCAGCTAATGCCAGGAGAGATACAACCAAATACTGTTGATTTCATAAAGATCATGGGCATGAAACTTCAAAGTGTTTCCAGTTGCGTGACCATATTGAGAGCTTGATCAGAGATGGACATCTAAAAGATTTTACTTTGAAAGGTGACAAGCAAGGTGGTCGTCAAGACAACCGCCAAGGGAACGGGCAGGAAATGAGGAGTCCGAGGAGAAACAACCCTAACGCCACTATAAACACCATCTTTGGCGGGCCCCATACTGGAAAAAGCAATCGAGAAAGGATGTCAGAAGTTCGGGAGGTAATGCAAGACAGCAGAAACATGGAGATTAATTCTGTGCAAAGGAACCCCAACAAAGGAAGAGAAGGACATGACCCCATAACATTCACAGCGGAAGACTCCGACGGAATTGATGCAAAACCTAATGATGCAATCGTAGTGGGAGTTCAAATTACACACAGGGATGTCCTTCGGGTAATGATTGACAACGGAAGTTCAGCAGATATTTTAAGTGCTAGAGTGTACGATGAGCTGCTACTGGATATGAAAGATCTAGAACCCTTTCATGTACCGCTAAAAGGTTTCGGGGGCGCAAAAGTGAGATCTTTAGGAACTGTGAAACTGCTGGTGAGGTTTGGTACAGCACCATACCGACGAACAATCCTGTTGGATTTTGTTGTAGTCGACATCCACAATTGGTCGTATAATGCTTTGCTTGGCCGACCGTTTCTTAACAAAACCCGAGCTGTCACTTCAATCCACGCGTTGAAGGTAAAGTTCCCTACAGAATTTAGAGTCGGAGAACTGAAAGGATCACAGGAGATGGCTCACCGCGCCAACCTTTCAATCTTTAAAGATAAGGCAGGGATGGAGACCTTAAATATATTCGAGGTAAATAAAGAAGTACATGAAGAAAATCCGGAAGCATTCGAATTGGACCCAAGGGACAAAGCGAGCAGAGAGAAAGAAGAGCCAACTGAGTCAATTGTTCTAAATGAAGCAGAATCAGATAAAACAGTCAGGATCGGAGCAAGGTTGGCTGAACGAGTCAAGAGAGATGTGATAAGCTTGCTAAAAGAGTATAAGGGGATTTTCGCTTGGAGCCATGAGGACATGCCGAGGATTAATAGAGGTGTTATTTCACACAACCTGGCTGTGAACGAAAAATGCAAACCGGTGGTGTAAAAAAGGAGAAGCTTCAACCCAGAGAGAAGTGCAGCGATAAAAGAGGAGGTGTCCAAGCTGCTCGCCCAGGGTCAATCAGAGAAGTTAAGTACCCGGAATGGGTGGCGAATGTAGTTCTAGTGAAGAAGAAGAATGGCCAATGGAGGATGTGCGTCGACTTTACCGACCTAAACAAGGCCTGCCCCAAGGATAGCTTCCCGCTACCAAGAATTGACCAATTGGTCGATGCAACAGCCGGACATGAGACATTGAGCTTCATGGATGCTTACTCAGGTTATAACCAGATAAAAATGCATAAGCCAGATGAGGAGAAGACATCATTCACCACGGACCAAGGGTTATACTTGTAAGGATTCCCATTCTTTGATTGGCTTATTTCGTGGACAAACTACGTGTTGGGGTTTGTATGTAAGGGTAGTTTAGATGAGTAGTTTAGATGATTGAGAATCATTCTCAAAGGCCCTTTCAAGACCTCAAGGGACGAGCACTCCAAAGGTATACTTCTAGTGCTTAACTTTCTTTGAAGAGATTTAGAAGCACACACACACTTTGCATTCTTACTTTTGTGTGCATTCTCTTCATATGTCACATTACACACTAGCACTTTGATTGTTATATCTTGTTGTGTATTTATGTGTCTTGTAATTCGTTTCTCGATAGTGTTCGGAAACGTCCGCGCATGCACTAGAATGTGCTTGGTTTTGCGTGAAGACCGCCCACGGAGAATGCCCTTGGCTTCTCCTTGGTTTTCACCTCTGTTGGTGATCGGCGGTTATGATCGGCGGCCTGGCCGCCGAATGGAACCGCCGTTTGCTTCTAGGAGCAATTCTACGGTCACGATCGGCGGTCACGACCGCCGTTCGAAACCGCCGTTCATACCTGATCGATTTCGATCTCTCGGGTCTGATTCGGTGGTTGGGATCGGCGGTCACGAAACCGCCGAATTAACCGCCGTTTATGCTCTGTTCTTCACGAGCTCAATTCGGCGGTCATTATCGGCGGCCTGGCCGCCGATCGAAACCGCCGAACGGTGCGTTTCAAGGGCAAACTTGTCTTTTCACATGCCCTGTTCTTGATGTCTATAAATATCACACTTTCTCATTTTCAGATAACATGTTCTTTTAACTCTAAGAACCCTAATCTTCAAAGAGAGACATTTGAGAGAAAATCAAATCAAGAACACCTTTTTAACACTCAAAAACCATTCTCATATGCATCAAAATATCATCTAGCATTTTCTAGCTTAGTTAGGATGCTTGCTTGCATGGGTTTTGGTCAACACATATTCTTTGGTAAGTTCTTCACTATTATCATACATAATTAGTGTTTTATTTATCATTGACATCTCTTATATTATTTGTATGCTCTTGAATATATTCTAGATACAAATTAGAGATTGTTGTGTTGACATGATTGAGTGTTGTATTTTTGATAGCTATCTAGGTTTTGTTAATCTATGTTTAGCTAAGCTATTTGACATGTCATCTAGCTTTTAATATCTAGGATTGAATTAATTGCATATTCATTATCCTAGATAAGCATATAGAGTAACCTAGCTCTTAATTGCATTTTGGATATTTTATATATTCACATAGGTTGTATATTCTCTTCATAGAGAAAGTAAGTCTTGTGTGTAGCATCCGGGATTAGGTTGCTTAGAACGCAAGCAAATTGGACTAGGTTCACTCATACCGGGATTAGGTAGGTGTGTGATTACTTCCGGGATTAGGTTGTAATCGTTTGCACATTTAGTGGATTCGAGGTTCGAGTGTGGCTTACTTACATAGCCCGTGGTTTTTCCCGTGAGGGTTTCCACGTAAAAACCAAGTGTTGTTTTAATTTCCGCACCATATTACACTTGCTTGTTTATATTATCTTGAGGGTATTTTTGTAATTTTGACTAACACGAAAAATTGGGTAAAAAGCGTAAAATCTATTCACCTCCCCTCTAGATAGCTTTATACACACCGTGCTATTATTTGTTTCAATTGGTATCAGAGCGGGTTCCTAGACATACATAGGTGATCCTTGCTCATTTTGGTGTGTTTTGCATCTTGTGTGATTTTTTGATTTATTCATACATTTTGCATTCATCTCATTTGCATTCATCCAAACACTATGAGTGGTTTCGGGATGAGCAAAAAGGGAGCGTCAAGCGTGAGGCCACCGTTGCTCACCGGCGATAATTACTCCTCATGGAAGGGGAAGATGGAAGCATACATATGCCAAATCCATGATAGGGCATGGATGGCGGTTGAAGATGGATATGCTCCACCTATGATGTCTTCTACGGATGGAGGAGAAGAAGTTCTCAAGCCTAAGGCACAGTGGAGTCCTCAAGAATTTATTGACTCCATGTGGAACAACAAGGCTATTCATGCCATCCGATGTGCAGTGAGTGAAAATCAGTACAAACTGATTCAAATTACTAGGATTGCTAAAGAGGCATGGGACATCTTAGAAGTTGCACATGAAGGCACCGAGGTTGTCAAGGACTCAAAGCTTCAAGTCCTTCAAACTCGGTTTGAGACCATTAGGATGGAAGAGCACGAGCACTTCAATGACTTTCAGGTGAGACTAATGGACATTGTGAACCAAAGTCACCAACTTGGTGATCCTTACTCGGATAGAAGAATCAAGCAAAAGATCATGAGATCACTTCCCGAGAGGTTCGAACCCAAAGTGACGGCTTTAGAAGAAAATGACACTTACAAGGAAATGAAGCCGAGTGAAGTCATTGGAAGACTTCTAGCCTATGAATCAAGAAAGGCTACCACATCTCCTCCTAAGAAGAAAAAGAATATTGCCTTGAAGACATCCAAGATGGAAGAGGAGGAGGATGACTCATATGAAGACATGGCACTCATTGCCAAGGGATTTAAGAAGTTCTTGAATCTTCAAAAGAGGGATTATGGCTCAAAGGGGAATGACTTCAAGAAGAAGAAGTCCACTTTTAAGAATGTCAAGCCATATCATGAGATGTCTTCAAGAGAGAAGATTCAATGCTACGAATGTGGAGGATTCGGGCATATCTCCAAGGAATGTGCTAACTTGGAAGATGAAAGAGAGGAGACCGCCACTTCAAGTGAAAGTGATGAAGAGATTGTGGCAAAATTCTTGGCATTAGGTTGCTCTCACAAGCGGGACAACAAAGTGAAAGTTGTTGAAGGAAGTCCCTCAAGCTTGAATGATTGTGAGAACAACTATTTTGCCTTTCCGATCTCCTACAATGAAGAAGAGAATGAGAGTCAAGAAGAAAGTGACTCTAATAAAGATGACTCTTCATCTAACTCCTCACATGGATATGTGAAGAAAAAGGTTCTAGATGAATACCTCACTGAGTTTAAAAGCTTAGCAATGAAGACCAAGGAAAAGATACGAAGATTGAGAGAAGAGAATCTAGACCTTGAGGCTCATGTTGACCACTTAAGTGAACAAGTGGATAGATCTAAGAATATTGAAGATAAGCTAAGAAAGGAGTTAGACTTATCTAAGAGGAATGAAGAAGAATTAAAAAGAGAGCTTGAAGAGGCTAAAGGATCAAGGACTAGGATAGTTTCTAGCACCGAAAAACTTGACCACATGTTAAGTGTTGGAAAGAGTCCGTGTGATAAGAGAGGTCTTGGGTTTGAAGATAGTAAGGAGTCCTTCACTCCTAACAAGACCATGTTTGTTAAAAGCTTGAGCTACAAAGAAGATTCACCGGTGCAAACTCCTAGGAAGAAGATTGAGCTAGGACAATGCTCTCATAGTGCACAAGTGAAGGTAGCTCCAAGAAGACAACCTCAAGCTCAACCTACAAGAGTTCCTCATGCTAACTTCCCTCAAACTCAAATCCATCAAGGGAAGAGACCAATCATGCAAACTCAACCGTGGAAGCAACCAAGTCTTGGTCAACAACAAAGAAGGAGAAATCCTATCCAACAACCAAGACAACCACAAAGACATGGGAAGGCTCCTATACATGCACAAGGACATGGTATGATTCCTAACTTTGTCCCTACATGTCATTTTTGTGGTGTTGATGGTCATATTAGACCAAAGTGCTTTCGTTACATTAAAATGTGTAGAGTTAAAAGCATGATTGAGAAAAAGAAAGCTAGAGCTAGAATGCATGCTCATAGGAAGGAAGAAATTCATTTACATAATCCTATGACATCTAGATCTCTAGAACAAGTGACCACTAGGAAGAAAAATGTCACACCTATGTGGATAAGGAAAAATGAACCCGCTTGCTACGAGACTATCAAGTCTCAAATAGGTTCATCCAAGCCAAATGGACTTGGGAGGTCTATAGGACCTCATGACCTTCATTGTTGAAGGTTGATGATGACCCCATATGGGGAACTCAAGCAAAGAGAGCTATTTTGCATTCTTGTCACTTGCAAAAAATTTGAAATATCTTATGCTTCTCTTTTTGTTGCTTGAGTAAGCTTGGTTGCATTGTATATATATTTTCTATTCAATAAGTGTGATCATTGCTTGTATTGCAATCCATGTCATATTTATGTTCAAACATGCATTTTTGGACTAGGAGATATTTACATAGGAAGTATGATTTGAATGACCTATAATGATCTCCATGACATGATGTTTGCTAAATAACATGCTAAATGCTAATCTTAAAAAGCATGTTTTGATGATTGCATTTCTTAACTGCAAAAAATGTGTGAAAAAGCTTATGAGACTCAAAATGAATAAAGGATCTTGTATCCGTTCAAAGGAATTTATATTCCAAATGTCTCTCTTTCTTTATTGGTTGAACATGGCTACTATCATACGGATATCTTATCCGGAAAAATCAAAAAGGGTGCAAAGTTGCTCATGCCATGTTTCGCTTATAAAGTTGGATATAGTTACTCTTAAATTGAAATCAATATATTCTATATCCTTGATTTACTCATGACATTGGTGAAATTGGTTTGAATTCTTATTAGAAACCTTTGTCATTTGCTTTGCCAAATACCATTGTATTTTGGACTTAAATGCTACATGTCTTGTATGCAAAGCATGTTTGATTCACACATTTTCTACCAAATAAATCTCCTTGTTTCTCTCCAATTCATTGAGATGCATAAAGTGACTTATATTGATTATGCAATTATCTTGCATGCTTCTATCTCTCGTTGCTATGAGTGACCCGGTTGGGGACTACTCCTTTGCCTATATCATGACAAAAAGGGGGAGTAGGATGTGGTAAGGGGAGTTGCAAAGTGTAGTGGCAATTTTGCTTTTTGGGGAGAATATACATTAAGGGGGAGTAACCCGTTGAGGGGGAGCATTGCATACACATACATTGCATGATGTTGTGCTTAAACTTCTTATATGCAAATGCTTGTTTTATTCTCACTTGATCATCTCACATACTCTTGCTTTGGAAAGTATAATCTTTTGTTTTGAAGGGTTGATAGTTCTACAAGAGATTGAAGACTCGAAGTTTTTTTTATTATTCTTATCTCTTTGTAATGTAGATTATCTTTGTTATCCCGTAGATTCAATTATGTTTGTGAGGATCAATGTGAGTGGTGGTTTTGTCACGAAATAGCCAAAGGGGGAGATTGTAAGGATTCCCATTCTTTGATTGGCTTATTTCGTGGACAAACCACGTGTTGGGGTTTGTATGTAAGGGTAGTTTAGATGAGTAGTTTAGATGATTGAGAATCATTCTCAAAGGCCCTTTCAAGACCTCAAGGGACGAGCACTCCAAAGGTATACTTCTAGTGCTTAACTTTCTTTGAAGAGATTTAGAAGCACACACACACTTTGCATTCTTACTTTTGTGTGCATTCTCTTCATATGTCACATTACACACTAGCACTTTGATTGTTATATCTTGTTGTGTATTTATGTGTCTTGTAATTCGTTTCTCGATAGTGTTCGGAAACGTCCGCGCATGCACTAGAATGTGCTTGGTTTTGCGCGAAGACCGCCCACGGAGAATGCCCTTGGCTTCTCCTTGGTTTTCACCTCTGTTGGTGTTCGGCGGTTATGATCGGCGGCCTGGCCGCCGAATGGAACCGCCGTTTGCTTCTAGGAGCAATTCTACGGTCACGATCGGCGGTCACGACCGCCGTTCGAAACCGCCGTTCATACCTGATCGATTTCGATCTCGATCTCTCGGGTCTGATTCGGCGGTTGGGATCGACGGTCACGAAACCGCCGAATTAACCGCCGTTTATGCTCTGTTCTTCACGAGCTCAATTCGGCGGTCATTATCGGCGGCCTGGCCGTCGATCGAAACCGCCGAACGGTGCGTTTCAAGGGCAAACTTGTCTTTTCACATGCCCTGTTCTTGATGTCTATAAATATCACACTTTCTCATTTTCAGATAACATGTTCTTTTAACTCTAAGAACCCTAATCTTCAAAGAGAGACATTTGAGAGAAAATCAAATCAAGAACACCTTTTTAACACTCAAAAACCATTCTCATATGCATCAAAATATCATCTAGCATTTTCTAGCTTAGTTAGGATGCTTGCTTGCATGGGTTTTGGTCAACACATATTCTTTGGTAAGTTCTTCACTATTATCATACATAATTAGTGTTTTATTTATCATTGACATCTCTTATATTATTTGTATGCTCTTGAATATATTCTAGATACAAATTAGAGATTGTTGTGTTGACATGATTGAGTGTTGTATTTTTGATAGCTATCTAGGTTTTGTTAATCTATGTTTAGCTAAGCTATTTGACATGTCATCTAGCTTTTAATATCTAGGATTGAATTAATTGCATATTCATTATCCTAGATAAGCATATAGAGTAACCTAGCTCTTAATTGCATTTTGGATATTTTATATATTCACATAGGTTGTATATTCTCTTCATAGAGAAAGTAAGTCTTGTGTGTAGCATCCGGGATTAGGTTGCTTAGAACGCAAGCAAATTGGACTAGGTTCACTCATACCGGGATTAGGTAGGTGTGTGATTACTTCCGGGATTAGGTTGTAATCGTTTGCACATTTAGTGGATTCGAGGTTCGAGTGTGGCTTACTTACATAGCCCGTGGTTTTTCCCGTGAGGGTTTCCACGTAAAAATCAAGTGTTGTTTTAATTTCCGCACCATATTACACTTGCTTGTTTATATTATCTTGAGGGTATTTTCATAATTTTGACTAAGACGAAAAATTGGGTAAAAAGCGTAAAATCTATTCACCCCCCCTCTAAATAGCTTTATACACACCGTGCTATTATTTTTTTCAATACTGTTACACAGTCATGCCGTTCGGTATGAAAAATGCTGGAGCGACTTACCAGCACTTAGTCAACAAGATGTTCACCAGACAGATAGGAAGAAATATGGAGGTTTACGTTGACGACATGCTGACAAAAAGCATCACAACAGATAAACATATAGATGACTTGAGGGAGACATTTGATGTGTTGGTGAAATTTGGAATGAAGTTGAATCCAGCAAAATGCGTGTTCGGCGTACCATCAGGAAGATTTCTCGGATATCAAGTACATCAAAGAAGAATTGAGGTGAACCCCGAAAAAATCCAAGCATTGGCAAAAATGGTCTCGCCAAAAACTTTGAAGGATGTCCAAAGACTCACGGGGTGTCTGGCATCGCTGAGCAGGTTCATAGCTAAATCGACGGATCGATGCCTACCATTCTTCAAAGCTCTAAAGAAGGATAAGGGAATCGAGTGGAGTGAAGACTGTGAAAGGGCTTTTCAGGCCTTAAAAGATTACCTCGGGCAAGCACCACTGCTATCAAAACCAGAAATGGGAGAAACACTGTACATGTACTTATCCGTTTCTGAAGCGGCCATAAGTTCCGTGCTGGTAAGACAGGAGGATGGGGTCCAGAAACTAATATACTACACCAGCAAAGCACTGTTACCAGCTGAGACCATATACTCGCCAGCCGAAAAAATGGCACTCGCTCTAATAACAGCAGCAAGGAAGCTAATGCCATATTTCCAGGCTCATAAAATCGGAGTACACACCAACTGCCCATTAAAATTAATTTTGTAAAAACCAGAAGTATCTGGCCGATTAACAAAGTGGGCGATCGAGTTAAGTGAATTCGATGTAGAGTATCTTCCAAGGACAGCAATTAAAGCCCAGGCAGTGGCAGACTTTGTAGCAGAGTTCACCGAGCCAAGTGTAAAAGTGGAGAGAATGATAGCGGAGCAAAATAAGAAAGTATTCAAATGGCAACTCCGAGTTGACGGATCGTCAAACATGCACGGCAGCGGGGCAGGGATAATGGTGTCAACCCCAGAAGGAGATTCAGTCGAATGTGCCTTGCGTTTTGACTTCAAAGCTACTAACAACCAAGCTGAATACGAGGCACTCATAGCAGGAGTAAAGGTTTGCACAATTCTAGGAGCAGATGATGTAGAAATCTTTAGCGACTCTCAAGTTGTTGTCAATTAGGTGCTAGATGAGTACCAGGCGAGAGATGAAAACATGATCGCTTAGAATTAGCAAAGGAGCTGCTGGGAAGATTTAAAGAATACAGAATTGTCCAGGTCCCCAGAGAAGAAAACGAGTAGGCCGATGCCTTGGCCAAATTGGTATCCTCCACAATCAACATCTGGCCCAGAACTATTTCTATGATCCACCTACTACAACCGAGTATAGTCAGATTAAAGGAAGTCGGGGCAATCTTTGGCGATAAAGGTTGCTGGATTACACCAATCAAAGAATACCTCGTCAATGATGTACTCCCAAGTGATCCGTTAGAGGCAAAACGATTAAAGTACAGAGCTACGAGATATTCAGTACTCAATGGAGAACTGTACAAAAGGGGGTACTCAAGGGCATTGCAGAGATGTGTCGAACCAGAAGAAGCCGAAGGTATCCTAAGGATTATACATAGTGGAAATTATGGGAATCACACTGGGGGTGCCAGCCTAGCCCATAAAACATTAAGGCAGGGTTTCTAC
Organism: Acer yangbiense; assembly: GCA_008009225.1. NCBI lineage: Eukaryota > Viridiplantae > Streptophyta > Magnoliopsida > Sapindales > Sapindaceae > Acer > Acer yangbiense. The sequence goes on along the minus strand of CM017762.1, from coordinate 58,896,217 downwards.
TGGCCAACACTGTTTGCCGATGCTAAAAGGGTGGCAACAAGGTGTGAGACGTGTCAAAAAATTGCAAACAACATCCACCAACCACCTGAATTCTTGCAAAATATTACCTCGCCTTGGCCATTCGCCATGTGGGGAATTGACTTGATCAGCCCAATGCCAACAGCATCCAGAGGAGCAAAACACGCTATTGTAGCAGTGGATTATTTTACCAAGTGGGTAGAAGCCGAACCATTGGTGCACATAACGAAAGCAAACACTATAAGCTTTGTGAAGAAAAATATCCTGTACAGATTCGGGATACCAAACACCATCATCACCGATAATGGGACCCAATTCGATGGTAATAAATTCAGGGAGTTATGTGACAAGTATGGTATCAACAACTACTACGCCTCCCCAGCACATCCGCAGACAAATGGCCAAACTGAAGCGGTGAACAAGATCATAAAACACAACCTGAAAGCCAAATTGGCAGTGAAGAAGGGTAGTTGGGTAGAAAAATTACCACAGGTACTTTGGGCATATCGAACCACAGAAAGAGGTTCGACAGGTGAGACCCCATATTCCATGGCTTACGGAGCTGAAGCTGTCATTCCCGTGGAAACATCTTTCTCTTCACCAAGAGTATAACTCTTTCAACCGGAACTCAATGTTGATATGTTAAAATACGGTCTGGATGAGTTAGAAGAAAGAAGAGAACGCGCACAGATAAGAAACACTGCGTACCAACAGAGGGTAACCAGGTATTACAATTCGCATGTGCGTGAAAGGAGGTTCGCACTCGGTGACTTGGTGCTGAAAAGGGTGAACCCAGGAACCAGAGACAAAGCTGCAGGATCACTCGCAGACAAATGGGAAGGGCCTTATCAAATCACAGGCATAGCTAGTCACGGGGCATATCGCATCACTCGAGAGGGTTTTGGCGAACTACCTCGGCCATGCAATGCGCAGTACCTGAAAATATATTACCCTTGACATTTTTTCATTGCTTCTAGGATTTAGTTCAATGTTTTTATTCTTAGGCAGTTTCCATTTTAACATTTTTTCTGTGTTGCTGTTTTGATAAAAGTTACAGGAAGTATCCAATAAAGAGTAATTTATTACTAAGAATTCGTAACTTGACTCGCCAGTTACAAAGGTCATTCGCCGTCGTATATCACAAAATACCATTGCGTAAAGACGAGTTTCATACTCACAGCAATAAGAATGAGCAATGACCCTCGAAATCAAAGAAGGCCAAAGGCGACTGCGTCGCCATAGCCCAAGCTATAAAAATTGGTGATCGCCACTATAAGGAGAATAAGATCCCCAGAGAAAAACTTGGTGTGGGCGAGTACGCCCTGAAAAGCACCGAGTACGCCAGAACTCAGCAATGGCAGCTGAATAAATAAAAACATGTTAAAAACTTGGTGTATGGTCGGATACGTCCTGACAAATACTGAGTATGCCAAAACCCAGTAACGGCAGCTGAATACAACAAAATATGCTAAAAACTTAGTAAAACACTAAGCAAAAATTCAGCGAATAGCAGCTGAATACACAAAAATATGCTAGACTTGGTAAAACACAGAGCAAGCCGAAAATTCAGCACAGGCAGCTGAACCAAAGTAAAAACTAAAGGAGTTATAAATTAACTTATAAACAAAATCATTTACAATTGGAGCTACAAAAAAGATATAAATATTTACAATTGAAGACCTAATCTCAACTAGCTGCAGGAGGTCCCTCGCTGTCTTCCTCATTTTCGATCTCCTCTTCAGAAGGCCAGGTAATTTCTTCGTCCCCATCCGGCATAAAAGGTCCATAATCCCTACCGGCAACAGGACCCAAATCAGGTTCAGCACCAGAACCAGAAAAGCTGCCCTTCTGACCGGAGTAGGAAGTGTTGAAGACACGCTTACTGGGAATTTCTAAATGCATAGGATGAGGCTCAGTCCTGTTATAACGGCAATGGGCTTTCCATCGTTTTATCTGATCTTTAATCGAACCCACTCCGCTGGCCCTATGCTGTTTAAGAGACCTGTCAAAGCGCTTTAAAGCCTTTTCATTCGAATGGTTCTTCATGGCGAAGAACTTCTTCGACTGACTCATGCCTCGTTCAAACTCACGCAGCAAAATCGCATCATAGGCAGGGGATCTCTTGAAACGATCAACTGCTTCAACCTCCAGCACGGCCTTGAGATCATTTAAGATAACTTCATGCGAGGACAACTAGTTGCGTAGGTCCAAAGCCTCACGCTCAGCTCTCTCTTTTGCCTCCTCAGCTAGTCCCTCAGCCTCGAAACGTACTGCGAGCTATTCTTAATTAGCGGAGAGTTGCTCTCGCAGTGAACGAATCTCATCATCAGCAGCAGCCAATTTCTCTTCAGCAACCAGTTGAGCTGAAAGATAACCATCTGCGGATTCCCTTAACTGAGCAAGTTGCTGAGTATGAACTTCCTCAGTAGAGAGTTTCTCAGCTGCCAAAGTAGAGGCCTGTTCTCACAGAAGTTTCACATCCCTAGAAAGAAAATTCCCTCGCCTGTAGGAGTCAGTCAACTCGGACATCATCTGAAAAGAAAAACAGACAAGTCAGGAAACACGTGAATGAAAAATACAACATGAATACCGCGAGAGACTCACCAGGGAGTGGCAGTTGAAGAAAAATTCCATTTTCTTGTTACAAGACCTGCTCTTCACGTGCTCCCAACCCTCACCAACATAAATATTGTTGTTCATTATATGTGAGCAAATCTCCGCAGCCGTGAAGTCCAAAAGGGAAACAGACCCTTCTCCCTCACCAGCTTCAGTTGGATCCACGGGAGGAACTTCACGAGCAGTGCCCGAACCCGACGTAGAAGCCCCGGGTTGCTTTGATGGCTCCGGTTTATCAGATGGCCCTGGCTGACCAGACGGCCCAGGTTGATTAGCAGAAGACATAATCGGCCCACCCACAGCCACCGGAGGAGAAGCTGCACCAGTCAGGGAGGAGGCAGGAACATTCGACTCATTAACTCCCTTAGAAGGTGGAGACACCACTGCACTCATCCCACCAGCAGGAGCCTCAGGAACAGTTGTTTGAGTAGAGGGAGTCTCGGCGAGTACAGGTCCATCAGCACCCTCCTCGTCTGAAGAAACAACATACTGCACAACTCTTGACGCCCGCTTTGGAGGTCGAATAGTATGATCAGGGGTGCCCTCAGCCGGGCGTTTGCCCCTACCAGTCCTGGGAGTCAGATCACTTGCAGGATCAAGGGGAGTTTCAAGGATACCTGCATCAAAAATAGGAATATCACTGACTGGCCCTGAAACTTCAACTTTCTCTTTTCCCTTACGGCTGGGGGTAGCCGCAACAGGAGTAGTCGCAGCAGGCATGCTCGCAGCAGTTTCTAGATGCACAGGGGGTTGCCCCGACTCAACACCTCCCCCAGCAATGTCACCCACTTTCTCGCCATCTGAGGGATCATCAACATCCGGGCTAGCAGTTCCTTCTTTAGCCAAGCCTGCAGCATGTCTTTTGCTGGCTGCCTCACAGTTCTTTACTGCTCGGGCTTGCAAATCGTAAACTATATCAAAATCCATCACTGCGAAAAATAACCAAATATCACTAACAAGATAAACAAAACAGTAATATAAAAAGAAAAAACTGACGAAACTTACGGCGAGGAAGCCTGGCAGGTAGGCGTGTGAAAACCCGTTGGGCGATCATTTTCTCCTCATCCAAGAGGAAAGATCTACCCCTCTCACCCAAAGGAAGGACGGTTGCCGTGGCTAAATGAGAGATCTCGGCATCCAACAAAGCGGGAACTGCGTGGGAAGGAGAAATGAAGTGCCTGGGGACTTTCTTCGCTGAAAAATTACGACGGCTACTGGCAGGCACATCTCTGCCCCACTCGCCACCAGTAAAAAACCAGCTATTCTTCCACCTTTTATTTGAAGTGGTAAAGCCTAAAATGAAACCCTTCTTTTTCTCATCACTAGAAACCTCCACTTGACCAGGGTTCGCCACACCCTTAGGGATCCAATTCTCCACGGGCGAAGAGAGAAGGAAATACTTACCACCATTGCCCGCTTGTCTTAACGTATAAAAATGGCGGATCTCGCGGGGCGTAAGGGGTCCATAGCCTTTTGATTTCCACATCAAACACAGGCACATCAATATCCTGTAACTGTTTGGAGCGAGCTGGGCCGGTGAAATCTGGGCCTCCGCTAGAAATCTGACGATGAAGGGCTAAAGAGGGAGCGTAACCCCGCAACTGAGCATTGTGCCATAAATGGCAACCGCATTCTCAGGAGGATTCCACACTGCTCGATCACCTGGCAGAGTCAAAGTCACAGCATCCGGAATGTCAAAGCGGCTCTTGTATTTACGAAGTTCATCCTCGCCAACCACATTAACTTCGCAATTAAAAGAACACTGGCGATCAGCTGTGAAGTGCAATCTATTCTTCTGATGATCTTCAACATCAGAATCGGCGGTGGTTTGAGCACCCAGCAGGGACCTTCGAGGAGCCCTAGAAGATCGTCGCTTACTGCCACCCGGTTTAGAAGACCCCGTCATCGTTGGAGAACTACTATCAAAAGACGAGGGAGAAGGAATGTTAGGAACAAAATTTTCCTCAGAAGAAGGAATATAGACAGAAATTGGGGTTGGGGAATCCGGATGAAAATTACGAATCAAGGATTCAATTCGGCCTGCAGTACACTTATCACCAAGTTCTAAGGCTTGCATCATTTGATTAAAAAGAGAAGAACGTAAGGAAGGATCCATGGGAACTCACCAGAAAACCCTAGATTCGCAGGAGAGTTGGGGACGCAGAGAAACAGGAACAGTCGAGTTCAGTGAACCGTCTGGCAATGGGAGACGCAAGAAAAAGGCTGTAGCAAATACTCGAAGAAACGGGGTAGATGAAAACGAAGGTTTGAAATTTTTCTGCTCTAAGAAAAGTAATGGAGGAATAAACGAGGAGTGAAATGAGGGAGAAGAAACGATCAGGCATTAAAAGATGGAGTTTTGAAATTCAAAAAGAAAATCAGGAAAAAAGATATTTTGGGCGACGGTCACAGTAACTAACCGCAATAGTCACCACCAAATAATGGATATGTGGCATCTCGGGGATCACCAAGCAGTCAAAATATATCTTCACCTGTGAAGTAAGTGGAAGCGCCCGAGGTTGTATGGCTGAAATTAAAAGTTTGCACCGGAAGAATCAACCAATTAATACAGCATGTGGTGAAAAGGAAAAAGAGGGAAGTTATTTACAGAATGCGCTGAAATCTTAAAGCATGGATATAAATACTGCTCGCAGAAACAAACAAATTGAAAACCCAAAATATGCGCTCAGCTCGAAGTATTTAGGGGGGTATTGTTGTATATATAATTTCGCCAAGCAGCCACGTCATCAAAGGAATCATTAAATGTTGAAGAACAGGTTGCCACGTCACTCATCGACCAGGTCAAAGGAGAAAACGTGGACCAGTCAGTATGTAAACGTCAAGTTAATAAAGTCAAAGGTATGGTCGCCAGAGCTAGATATGTACTCGCCAAAGATAGAAACATGGTCGCCGAAGGTTAATACCCAGGAAGGGAGATGTTCACCGCATCAGCGTACTAGGTACAAACCAACTCGGCAGAAACACGAAAATAAACCCTAAACTCCCAGAAGACCCACGATAACCAGGAGTCATAGGAAAGGGCAAAGAGAAGAAGTCCCAATCCAATACAACATGGGACTCCCAATACAAATCCAAGAGGAAGTCCTACTACCAACACGAGAAGGATCAAGGGAAAAACCCTAATTAACATGTATAAATAGAACCATCTATCCCATGAGGAAGAGGTTCGAAAACCAAAAGAGAGAAAAGCAATAATTCGAGAGATTTGAGTGTGTAACCGAAATAAAGGAACTATAGTGATATTTTCTTGTCCTCCGGGATGCCGTGATTTTTTTCCATTCAAGGGTTTTCCACGTAAATTGGTCTCTTGCATGTATTGATTTTCCTTCTTAATTGACGATTGTTTTGATTTAATTGTTGGTCGCGTGGTAATCCAAATTTCACCGTCAACAAATAGCATGGAAGTTTCAAAACTCAAATTGGAATCTAAATCAATGCCATATTCCACTCAAATTTTATCTTAAAAGAGCTTTAGATTTAAATACATTAATTTCTATATATATTAACAAATCAGGTTAATAGGCACATGTTAAATAGGCACTCATGATTACAATTAATAAATACAATAAATCAATTATTTAAACCGTTGGTATATCCTCTCTCTCTCACTCTCTCTCTCTTAACCATTTATGCCCTCTCATCTCTCTCAATTTTCTCTATAAAAACTATCCAAAATCTCATATTTTTTTCCATCTCATTCCATTGACTTTCTCGGTAAACTCAAAATAAACGGTGGAGAATTGGATGCCATTGGGTGGTAAGAGGAATTTCTATAATTTTTTTTTTAATATTTTGAATAATTTTAATCATTTAGTTTTAGTTTTAGTGTTTTTTTTTTTAATCTCACTTTTTTTCCATCTCATCCTATTGATTCGCCCTCATGAGCAAAATCAAAACAAGCAGTGGGGAATTTGATGGCGTTGGGTGGTGACTGGTGAGAGTAATTTCTACGGATTTTGTTTTAATATTTGATTGAATAATTTTAATTTTTTTTTTGAAGGAAACACTTTAGTAGTGAAAAAGGTAATTTTGGATCATGGAATATTAACTTTGGCGGTCTTGGATTTTCAATTAACTGTCCACTAAGGTGTTCATTATGGAACTATCCAATAAGGCTAGCATCATGCTCATAACCACTAGCGCAGAAAATCAATGAACCGGGACTTATGATATGCTTTGTACTTATGAACGATAGATTTGATAGACATACTATTACTATAGATAAATATTAGAGTTATATTCTTGGTTCTAAGTGTAACACTGTATTGTCTCTTTAAAAAAAAAATATTGTATCTACTTCGGTTTTTGGGTATCCAATACCCGATTTTTCCCCGGATTTTTTTAAGGTAATTTATACAATATTTTTTGCGATTTTTTCCTTTGTTAACCTTTTGTTCTCTTTTCTTTTTGGTTTTTTTAGAATGTATTAATTATGCATTGAATACAAGATTATTATTCCAAAAATAATTGTTTTTGAATTTTAATTATCCATATAAATGATAATAAATAAATATTTAAAAAAAAAAATCAATTGTAATACCAAATTAATAGTAATCCATTTTTTTAAAAATAATTAATGCTAAATTCTAAAAACATATTAATTGTAAAATATTAATGATATTATGATAACATAACAAATAATTAAAATAATGGTTTAAAAAAAAAATTAAAATAAAAGTTTTTGATCAATTATTAATGGTAACACGTTATAAACATTAATTATTGCATTCAATTTAATAGATTCATTTTCTAAATATATGAAATTCACTCTTAATTTATATATATATGGTAATAAATAATATTGTTTTGGTAAGATATTAAACCAATAACTCCTACTACTATTTGCATCTCCATAAAATTCTTCACCTTTTTTTTTATTGAATCATCTATAAGACGGACGTTTAAAAAAAATATATAATAAAGAATTTATTAAAAAATAGAATGTTTTTACAAAACAAGTGTGGAAAAATAAATTAATTTATCACTTGGATTGTAAAATGAAATGAATGTGAATATTAAAATGAAATGTCTTAAGAAAATAAATGTGAAAAAAATGGATTGTAAATAGTTAATCTCAATAGTTATTTATCTTTATATAAATATTTATAATTCTTTTTCTATTTTTTACCTTTTTTCTTTTCTTTTCTTTTAGATTGTTTAGAATGTATTGACTATACATTATATACAATATGATTATTTCTAAAAATAAAAGTTTTTAAATTTTAATTATTCTTATAAATGGCAATAAATAAATATTTTACAAAGCAAATTAAAATATTAATTGTATTACCAAATCAATGGTAATTTGTTATATATATATATGGAATTAATGGTAAATTTTAAAAGTATATGAATGGAAATATATTAATGATAACATATATATATATATATATATATATATATATATATATATATATATATATATATATATATTGCTAAAGAGATAGAGAGCTTTTCAATTAATACAATAAATAATTTTTAATTAACCTATTTAATACATTAAATAATCCTTAAGGAATTTGTTCATCTAAACTTGAATAATGTTGATAGAAATGGAGAGTCTCTATTTATTAATGATATTGGAGACCTAAGAGTTTCCTTAGCGGATTATTATAGACAATAACCATCATTATAATTGACAATATTGATTTAATTAAAATCAGATTAATTAACTATTTAAGAACCGGTTCATCTTGTTTTATTATTTTATAATTAATTTTTTTTAATCAAAATATAATTAGTTATTTATTAATAATATCAATAACTCAATCATTAATGAATTTATCATTTATTGGATAGAAAAAGTTTTTTTTTTATCTTTTTTTTTTTAATCAAAATGTAATTAGTAATCTTAATTTATTGATTATTATTAATATTCGTAAATAATGAATTTAACATTTACTATTGGATAGGAAAGGGTTTTTTTAGTCTTTTTTTTAATCAGAATATAATAGTACCCCATATTTGACGTTTGTTTAATAAGATATTTATATCCCTTACCAAAATTATTTTAAGAGACATCCAATGCAATAATAACTGTTATACAAAGAGAACTCTAATCAAACCCCACATCCACAAACAATATCTTCACTTGAAAAGATTTTATTTAAAAAAAAAAAAAAAAACTTATAAACCATAAAATTAATATATTTTTTTACATACAACTTTTATTGCGGAAAAATTAAGAAATACACCATGCATTTAGAAACAGTTATTTGTTATTCAAAAGTGAGTTGAAACCATTTCTTCAAAATATAGGTTGAAGCATTAAAGAGAGAGAGAGGGTGTGTTTTTACTGTGTGTTTGAAATTACCTTGAGTTCCTTATATTGATACAGTGAATTTGAATTAGTTGATTTGATATACTTTCCTGAACTTTTATAAATAAGAGTGGTGATTAGTTTTTTTTCAGTCATGGAAATTTTGATTTTATATATAAAAAATATGAAAATATGACATATTAAAATTGTGAATCAAGATCATGCCAACTTATATGATCCCGCACATCGTGCGGGCTGCATACTAGTAATATAGTGTAATGGAGTCTCACAACACCACGTGTCGGCGTGGGAAAACTTTGACTATTAAATATTATTAATTGTACTTTTATGCTACTACATTATAATTTTTTTTCTTGGTTTTTTGATACGCGTAATTAGAATACACAAATCGATTTTAGCTTTTGAAGTATCTTAAAAATAATTAGAAATTGGTTTAGAATGTTGAAAATCTTGGAAAATTGAACCTAAAAATTTAAATTATATTCAAGATTTGCACTTACATTTTTTTTAAAATACATATTTTCTTCTTTTATTATAATTGTATTAAAATTAAATAGGCAGTCCAAAAATTAAATAGAATTTTGAAGTAATTAGTTGAATCTTATAAATTGAATTTTTGTAAATTTGTATTGTAATTCTTTTTTCTGCTGCTTTTTTTTTTTTTTTATATAAAAAAATCTTTTTGTAATTAGGGACTATGTTTTATATATCCAGTGAATAAAGATTAGAATAATTATATTATTTCCTATAATTATATGAGTCTATTTTGGATCGATTAATGATTCACGAAAAAAAAATAGGAAGAGAATTGATAAATATTGAATTCCTAGCAAAAATGTTGACTTTATCGAAATTTAATCTTTTTTTTCATAGAAGATACTCTAGGTTGAATTTTTATATTTACGTTTCGCCTTCTTCTACTGTGGAAATTGTTTTTCAATATTTTAGGGAATGATTTGTTTTAACATGAGGGGAAAAAAGTAGTCTGAAGAAAATTATTCTTGGATCACAAATCGAATATCTTTTTGAATTTTTAAACTAATAAGTGAGTTATAATTATAAAGATCATAACTTTACAATATTAATATTAATGTTAATAAATTTATATTAATTAACTGTTTCAAACAAAAGACGAGCAATAAATGTCAACACTAACTTCATAATTTTAATATTAATAAATTCATATTAACTAAAGTAACTAACCATTTCAAACACGAGATGAGAGGCGAGTGTTAAATGGGGATAAGGATCCTCTCCTCTCCTCACCTTACCTCACCTCATCCTCACCTCACTTAATCTTATAACACATAAGCATTGCAATAAATGAATGGTTTAGATGTGATTGACAATTTATTAACAACTAATCACATGTTTTGAAAAAGTGAGGATGAGGTAAGGTGAGGAGAGAATTCAAGTCCGTTAAATGGATGTTACAAGATGCCAACTTAAATTTATGATTTAAAATTTTGATTTCTACATCTTAACCATCAATGTGATCTTAATCTAAAAGGACATGAGTGGATTAAAAGCATACGGAGTGGTTAAGACGTTAAAATTAAAATTTTAAGTTGATTTAGTTTAACCCAATAATTTGATATGAGTAATGCTAGACGTTCTAATTTTTTTTCCCAAATTCTGTCCCAAATGATGTGGCACGTGAGGTGTCAGCATCTTATAAATCATGTGATTATATAGTAACTGATATGATGTTAACACCTCATGTGCCATATCATTTGGGGGAAAAAATTGGAACGTCTAGCATTACTCAATTTAATATTATTTGCTTGTAAATTTCACTCTAGGCAACCCAAAATATTAACCCAAAAATCAACCCAAGTGATTTGTCCTTATCACTAATTAATGCTACAGTTCACAAGAGTATAATTTTATATACCACCAACGAGTACGATGACTTGAACTGAGACATTGTTAGACTGTATATGATCTCTCTCATAAATTACTGGTCAATCATACAGAGGTTTTACCCTTTGCACAGTCAATTACTTTTCAGCTATAATAATTTTCTTTTGAAATATCAATATATCATTTATATGCTTTCTTCACCTAAGCTTAATCTTTAAAATAGAGAATAAATATGAGCCATAAAATAATTCCATTATCATAATTCACATTGCATATGATATGCTAGATTTACCTAATATGCAATATTATATAAATGGTTAATAAAGTTACTATAAAAAAAAAGATGATAAAATTGAAATTCGTGACAAGAAGAGGTTGGTTCAGTGGTATACTCCTCACACCTACATTAAGAGGTTGTAGATTCGACTCCTCATCCTCCTAAAAAAAACCTAGAATTTATGTAATACTTGAAAAAAAAAATGTTGAAATTCCTTGATAACAAATTTTTGCAATTTATTTTTTATAGAAAAGATCTGACAAGTGACAACCGACAACCTTCTCATCTAGAATGAAACTTTATGGAGTTCTATTTTATTTTATTTTATTAAACAGCAAGCTTTATTAGGGAAAAGGCGGAAAGCACACCACAACCAAGCACAAACTACAACAAAACAGAGGCAGCCAACAGAAAGCACCAGCAAAGGGCAGCGCCACATACCCAGTGGTATATTGGTGGTAGAAATTTGAATAGTTCAATTATCGAGTTAAAATGATAAATTTGCATTGCAAGAACTTAATAAATTAATAATTCTACCACAGCCCAGCATGACTGAGTGGTAAAATGTACTTATTCAGTCGGACACTCGGACAATATCTCGGCCTCAGGTTTCAATCGTCATATCCAGTGGTATATATATATATATATATATATAATTATTATAATATACTATTTATAGTATTTATTGAAAAATGAGTAATATATTTCTCAATTTCCTTTTTTTTTTTTTTTGAAAAGAGATATATATTTTGCAAACTTATAAATCGTTTAATTGTGAAGTGATATACTCTCGATTCAACAATCTAAAAATTAAATATATTTTGTAAATTTTATGAGTTGTAACCGGCAATTAGCATATATATAAATATTTAAAAAAAAATTATATTCAATTTCAAAATTTCAAAATTTGTATGTTTTTTTTTTTTTTTTTTTTTTTTTTTGAAAATGGAACAAATATTCACCTAGATAAGGGACCAAATGTACTCCAAGATCATTGTCTTTAGATTTACAATGAACGGTGAGATCGGCATAAAAACCAAGATCATTTTTAATATTGACAACCACCGTTTTTTTTTTTTTTTTTAATTTTTTAATTTTTTTTTTAATATTGATGCTTTACATGCCATTATAAGAGACACCAGAAGAAAAATCATTTGCAAGAAATTATATTTGTTGAAAGGATGCATATTGTATACTTGATAGGAATTTTCAGCCTATATAGGTATAGGGAGAATTGATTTAATTTTGAATGCTTACGCAATAAGCCTCTCTCTCTCTCTCTCTCTCTCTCTCTCTCTCTCTCTCTCTCTCTATATATATATATATATATATATATATAAAGAAATAACAAATAAGATCAAAAGAGGTAATTATTAATTATTCTATGGGTGGTGAAAAGTCAAATTGCTAATTATTCTATGGGTGGCGAAAAGTCAATTATGAGCTAATTTTGTATTACTGTAACTTTTATAATAATCACCGTTAGTTTTGCTGAAGAAATAATCAGTTGTGAAGTTAATCAGATGTTTGGTTAATTATACTGTTAAAACTATTGTATAGCTTAAAAGCAGTATACGTATGTTTGGTAATTTTATTTTAAAAGTGTTGAAATTAGTTACAATGACTAAAATAAACATGATTTTAGAACCTTATTTTTTTTTTCATTAAGTATATATATTAAAGGGATAATTACCCCGGTGGCCAGCGAATTGATGACACACTATTAAAATGGCCATTGGATTGGAAAGTTGTTCCAAAATGGCTATTATTGGTAAACTTTGTGACACTAATGGTCATTCCATCCAATTTCATCTAATTTCATCCAATTAGTGGCATTTTGGTAAATAAATGGATACCATTAATTTATTTTATATGTTTTTTGGAAATCAATTTTTTCAGTGAGTGACATTTTGGTAAATAAGTTGATGACATTAATTTATTTTAGATTTTTTTGGGAAATCATTTCTTTTATTTTTTGAAAAGATTAATTATATTTAGTGTGTAAATATATATATATATATATTAAAAATAATTATAACCGCTGCAAAAAAAAAAAAAAAAAAAAAAAACACATAAATCATCTCCAATAATAACAGTTTGGCTTCCATTTCTTTTGTTTTTTGAAAATAATAATTATATTTAGCATGTGTAAATATATATATATATATATATATATATATATATATATATATATATTTATTTATTTATTTATACACACTAAATATAATTATTCTTTTCAAAAAAAGAAAAAATAGATTTCCTAAAACCATCTAAAATAAATTAATGTCATCCACCTTTTTACCAAAATATCACTCATTGTAAAAATTGATTTCCAAAAAAAATATTAAATAAATTAATGGCATCCATTTATTTACCAAAATGCTACTCATTGGATGTAATTTGATGGAATTGGATGGAATAGTCATTAGTGTCACAAAGTTTGCCAATAATGGCCATTTTGGAACAACTTTCCAATCCAGTAGACATTTTGATAGTGTGTCATCAATTTGATGGCCACCGGGGTAATTATCACTATATTAAATCAATATTTAAGTAGAATATTTAAATTAGAAAAAAAGAATCCATAAGAATAATAAAAATATTTTAAAAAGATTTTATAAATCAAATCAATATTTAATTAGAATCTTTAATTTTAAGATGAAATAAGTAATAATGATATTTTAAAATATTCATTAAATGCTGAAATATATTATTTCATAATCACTTAAAAAAAGTAACCCTCCATCTACTTCTCAAAATCATTATCAAAACTTGTCAGATTCTCAATTAATCACTTTTGAAAGTTTTACCAAACATCATTTTATGTTAAAATTATGAAATAAGCTGATTTTAACTTCTCAAAAACAATAACAAACTGGCCCTATATCAAACATATGTATCCATCCCGTTTCTAGGGTATCCAATACCCAGATTTTTATCAAAGGAAGTTTACATATTTTTTTACAGATTTTTTTTTTCTTTCTATTTATAATATTTTTGTTTTTTAGAATGTATTAAATATGTATTAAATACACTATGATTATTTCCAAACATAAATGTTTTTGAATTTTAATTATTCTTATAATGATAATAAATAAGAATTAGTGGCAAATTTTAAAAACAATATAAAAAAAAAATTAAAATAATAGTATAGTACAATGGAGTCTCACATCGCTGTGCGGTAAAACTTTAACTATTAAGTAGTTATTAATTGTAATTTTATGCTACTATTATAATTTTTTTCTTGGTTTACTGATATGCGTCTAGACTACAAAATTTGATATTAGCTTTTGGAGTATCTTAAAAATAATTAGAAATTGGTTTGGAATGTTTAGAATCTTGGAAAATTAAACCTAAACAATGCTAAAATTTAAATTATATATAAGATTTGCACTTACATTTTTTTAAAATACATATTTTCTTCTTTTAGTATAATTGTATTAAAAATAAATAGCCGGTCCAAAAAATTAAATAGAACTTTGAAGTAATTGGTTGAATCTTATAAATTGAATTTTTGTAAATTTGTATTGTAATTCTTTTTTCTGCTGTTTTTTTAATAAAAAAAAAATTGTGTTGTAATTAGGGACTATATTTTATATATTTAATGAATAAAGATTAGAATAATTGTATTATTTCCTATAATTATATGAGTTTATTTTGGATGAATTATGATTTATAAAAAGCTTAGGAAGAGAATCGATAAATATTGAATTTATTTTTTGTTATGATTCACAGTGAATTTTCAAATGTGTAAAAGACAATATAGGAGAAGGCATAGGCAGAGTATGAGCACCTAGATTGGCGCCTCCTTTCCATTTTTATTTATTTAATTTCTAGTTTTCATTTTTATTTTTGATTAAATTAATTTATATTGCAAATATTTTCATGATTATAAGAGTAATTTTATTAGAGGGTATTATAGAAATTTAAAACTAATAACAATGTGGGGTGACAAACAAGTTTTGAGGGGTGTAAATATCGTCACTTTAAGTTTAATAATCATTTTTAAGTTTAAAAATAAATGAGTTGTGGACAGTGGACTTTAAGTTGAGCATATATAAATCATTTGAACTATTCTATTGATGGGCTTAATTTATAAACTTTTAGAATTACTATATTTGCACCCATGAAAAGTTGTATCAATGTGCACCCTCTTTTTGTATTTAAACCCATTAAATTTTTTATAATGTTATATTTTGTATATTCTCCAACACGCCTCCTTGTTTATTAATTTAATATAATCCATTTATTTTCCATTAATTTAAATCATGCAAATCTAATACAATTTAATCATTTGGACACCGGATTTGGGTAAAGTAGCATTATTGATCTAGAAAACAACTGCTCCAAAACATATGAAGTTCGAATCGTGTACTCCAACCCTTCCAAACCTCGAATTATTTATAATTATTCATAAACAAAATAAAAGAATCGCACAATATTTTGAGATTTTTTTTTTCTTTTCACAGAAAGAAAAACAAAAAAACACATATATAAATTCATGCCCAAGTAACGTGTCTGTCATTGTGGTCTGGACTTGGATCCAACCAATATAATGCATCTTTTCTTACACTCCAGTTACAATCACCACCACCCCTACAAGCTGCTTCATCTGTTCTCTGAGAATCGTATATATCAAATGAATGAGATTCCTTTCCCCACGAAAATCTGCATGAGAATAATGTAGTTCCAAAGAAATTTGGTCGAAAACGGAACGAATATTTACCTAGATAAGGGACCAAATGTACTCCAAGATCATCGTTTTTAGATTTACAATTAATGGTGAGATCGGTACGCCAACCAAGATCATTTTTAATATTGAGAACCACCGTGTCTTTTCGAAACCATGCTGCTTCGCATGCCATTATAAGAGGCATCAGAAGAAAAATCATTTGCAAGAAATTATATTTGTTAAAAGGATGCATATTGTAAACTTGATAGGAATTTTCAGTCTATATAGGTGTAGGGAGAATTGATTTTCGATGCTTACTCAATAAACCTCTCTATATATGTATATATATATAGAGGTTTAGGGAGAATTGATTTTGAATGTTTACGCAATAAACCTATATATATATTTATAGGCATATGAAATAAGAAATAAGATCAAAAAAAGGTAATTGCTAATTATTCTATGGCCGGTGAAAAGTCAAACTGCTAATTATTCTATGGTGGTGAAAAGTCAGTTATATCAAACATATATGTATCCATCTGGTTCAGGGTATCCAATACCCGGATTTTTCTTTCTTTCTATTTATAATCTTTTTGGTTTTTTTAAATGTATTAAATATGCATTAAATACACTATGATTATTACCAAAAATAAATGTTTTTGAATTTTAATTATTTTTATAAATGGTAATATATAAATATTTTCAAAACATATTAAAATATTAATTGTAATACCAAATCAATGGTAATCCGTTTTTTTTTATAGAATTAATAGTAAATTTAAAAAACATATCAATAATAATATATTAATGATAACATAACAAAAAATTAAAATTGTTACAACACAATTGTTTTATAAAACAATGATTTTTATTTTATTAATGATAATGGTGGTTTTGTAGACTCAATTATTTAAAGAGTAATGCTACATTGTCCAAATTTGGTGCTCAAATCAGGTGCCCAAATGATGTGGCAACACTCTGAGCCATTCATTTAATTCATGCAATTTAAATCATCCTCTTTCTCTCTCTCTCTCTAAACCATTTATGCCTTCTCATCTCCCTCAATTTTCTCTATAAAAATCATCCAAAATCTCATACTTTTTTGCCATCTCATTCCATTGACTTTCTTAGCAAACTCA
Organism: Acer yangbiense; assembly: GCA_008009225.1. Lineage (NCBI taxonomy): Eukaryota > Viridiplantae > Streptophyta > Magnoliopsida > Sapindales > Sapindaceae > Acer > Acer yangbiense. The sequence goes on along the minus strand of CM017762.1, from coordinate 58,879,331 downwards.
AAACAAGCGGTGAAGAATTTGATGCCATTGGGTGGTAAGAGGAATTTCTATAGATTTTTTTTTTTTTTTTAATATTTGGTTGAATAATTTTAATCCTTTAGTTTTATTTATTTATTTATTTATTTTAATTTATTTTTTAAAATTTTTAATCTCACGTTTTTTCCATCTCATCCTATTGACTCTCCCTCACGAGTAAACTCAAAACAAGCGGTGGGGAATCTGATGGCGTTAGGTGGTGAGAGTAATTTCTATAGATTTTGTTTTAATATTTGATTGAATAATTTTTATTATTATTTTTTTTTTGTAGGAAACGCTTTAGTAATTAAAAAAGTAATTTTGGATTGATCATGGAATTTTAACTTTGGCGATCTTGGATTTTCAATTAACTGTCAACTGAAGTGTTTGTTATGGAACCATCTGGTAAGACTAGCATCCTGTTCATAACCACCAATGCAGAAAATCAATGAACCGGTCGAGACTTATGATGTGCTTTGTACTTATGAATGATGGATTCGATAGACATTAATTAGGGTTATATTCTTGGTTCTAACTGTAATACTATATAGTCTCTTAAAAAAAATATTGTATCTACTTCGGTTTTGGGATATCAAATATCCGATATTTTCCCGAATTTTTTTAAGGTAATTTATACATTTTTTTGGCAGTTTTTTCTTTATATATATTTTTAACCTTTTTGTTCTCTTTTCTTTTTGGGTTTTTAGAATGTATTAATTATGCATTGGATACAAGATTATTATTTCAAAAATAACTGTTTTTAAATTTTAATTATCCATATAAATGATAATTTTTTTTTTTCAAAACATCAATTGTAATACCAAATTAATAGTAATCCGTTTTTTTTTTTTAAGAATTAATAATAAATTCTGAAAACTTATTAATTGTAAGATATTAAAGATATTATGATAACATAACAAATAATTATAATAATGGTTTCAAAAAAAAAAAAAAAAATAATAGTTTTTTGATCAATTATTAATGGAAACACATTATAAACATTAATTATTACATTCAATTCAATAGATTCAATTTCTAAATATATGAAATTCACTCTTAATTATATATATATATATGGTAATAATTAACAAATAACTCCTACTACTCTTTGCATCTCTATAAAATTCTTCACCTTTTTTTTTTATTGAATCATCTATGAGACGGAAGCTTAAAAAAAATCTAATAAAGAATTTATTTAAAAATAGAATGTTTTTAGAAAAAAAGTGTGGAAAAATAAATTAATTTAACACTTGGTTTGACAATATCCTCCATGGAGTTTTTATTATTTTTTTTTATAAAAAACAAATAATACTTCTACAAGTATTTCTAGAATGAGTGTTTTTATAATATATATATATACGGATTTTCTATTATCAGTTCGAACTGACAATAAATATATCTGGACAAAGAATGTAAACCACTAGATTTACATACTTTGACTCAAAGTGTATGCACTTGTCAAAACTTCTTCATAATCTGTGGTCCACATTCTTCGTTCTGATATATTTATTGTTAGTTCGAACTGATAATAGAAAGACTATATATATATATATATATTAGTATTTTTGAGTAAATTGGGGTGTATTTAGAGGTTTCAAAATGTTAATTTATTAAAATGAAATGCCTTAAGAAAATAAATGTGAAAAAAAAGGATTGTAAATAGCTAATCTCAATAGTTATTTAACTCTATATAATTATAAATATTTATAATTCTTTTTATATTTTTTACCTTTTTGTTTTCTTTTCTTTTAGATTGTTTAGAATGTATTAACTATGCATTAAATACAATATGATTATTTCTAAAAATAAAAGTTTTTGAATTTTAATTATTCTTATAAATAGCAATAAATAAATATTTTACAAAGAAAATTAAAATAGTAATTGTATTACCAAATCAATGGTAATATGTTTTTTTTTTTTTTTTTTATGGAATTAATGGTAAATTTTAAAAGCATATCAACGGAAATATATTAATGATAACATAACAAAAATTAATAATTTGTCATAATATATATATATATATATATATATATATATATATATATATATATATATATTGCTAAAGAGATAGAGAGCTTTTCAATTAATACAAAAAAATAAATTTTAATTAACCTATATAATAAATTAAATAATCCTGAAGGAATCTGTTCATGTAAACTGGAATAAGAGTGTTATAGAAATGGAGAGTCTCTGTTTATTAATGATATTGGAGACCTAAGAGTTTTCTTAACGGATTATTAGAGACAATAACCATCATTATAATTGACAATGATTTAATTAAAATCAGATTTATTAACTACTTAATAATCGGTTCATCTTACTTTGTTTTTTTATAATTAGTTTTTTTTTATCATAATATAATTAGTTATTTATTAATGATATCAATAATTCAATCATTAATGAATTTAACATTACAATTCAATGAACATTATTTGTTGAGGAAGTCAACAGACATGTCAACTTTCTCTGATAAACAAATAAAATCTTTTAACATTTCTCCTTAATTTGAGGATCTATGTATATCATCGATGTTGGTGTGTTTTATTTTTTCCTACTATCTTATGACTGATGCTTTATTGAAAGGAAAAACTACATGTCCATTAGGTTTAAACATGTTTGCATCAAAAATTTCGGTATAAACAATACAATGTTTTACAAACAATTTTTTTATACAAAGCCCGTGCAACGCTCGGGTTGGAAAACTAGTAATAATAATACTAGACTTTCACAGCGTCATGTCGCCGTAAGGAAGCTTTGGATTTAAATACTATAAATTCATTTCCATATATATGATTTTTGATTCATTTGATTTTCTAGCTTTAAATTATAATTATATTGATCATTAAAACACTATCTTAAAAGACACAAATAATACATGGAAAATGAAAAGTATGAAAGTTTCAAAACATAATACATGGAAAATGAAAAGCATGGAAGTTTCAAAACTCAAATTGGAATCTAAATCAATGCCATATTCCACTCAAATTTTATCTTAAAAGAGCTTTAGATTTAAATACATTAATTTCTATATATATTAACAAATCGGGCCTCGGTTCCTTTGATTTCTAACGTTTTCTTTTCTGGTTTATTTACATTATCTTGCTGCAGGTTCAATTCAGATTGTGGTTTTTGAGATAATAATAACAATCTTAAGACGATTTCGCCGTATATTACACCGTATGTGTTAGCGATCGTCTCCCAAGATACAACGGTTCGACAGTGGAGCAAACCACTTTCAGCGAACTCAAATATTCGGGATGAAACTCACCAAAGAACTGAAGAAGGAGAAGAAGAATTACGGCTGCTGCTACTGTGTAATTCGGGATGAAAATAATGAACAGACTACCTAGGGTTTTATAGATAATAATGAACCACTAGGGTTTCGGGATTAATGTGGAATTTCCTTGGTTAATACGTTTTTGATTTTAATAAGGAAATCCAATTAATTAGAGAATAATTTCCGTTTGAAGAGATTTATAGGCACATGTTAAATAGGCACTCATGATTACAATTAATAAATACAATAAATCAATTATTTAAACCGTTGGTATATCCTCTCTCTCTCACTCTCTCTCTCTTAACCATTTATGCCCTCTCATCTCTCTCAATTTTCTCTATAAAAACTATCCAAAATCTCATATTTTTTTCCATCTCATTCCATTGACTTTCTCGGTAAACTCAAAATAAACGGTGGAGAATTGGATGCCATTGGGTGGTTAGAGGAATTTCTATAAATTTTTTTTTTTAATATTTTGAATAATTTTAATCATTTAGTTTTAGTTTTAGTTTTAGTGTTTTTTTTTTAATCTCACTTTTTTTCCATCTCATCCTATTGATTCTCCCTCATGAGCAAAATCAAAACAAGTAGTGGGGAATTTGATGGCGTTGGGTGGTGACTGGTGAGAGTAATTTCTACGGATTTTGTTTTAATATTTGATTGAATAATTTTAATTTTTTTTTTGAAGGAAACACTTTAGTAGTTAAAAAGGTAATTTTGGATCATGGAATATTAACTTTGGCGGTCTTGGATTTTCAATTAACTGTCCACTAAGGTGTTCATTATGGAACTATCCAGTAAGGCTAGCATCATGCTCATAACCACTAGCGCAGAAAATCAATGAACCGGGACTTATGATATGCTTTGTACTTATGAACGATAGATTTGATAGACATACTATTACTATAGATAAATATTACAGTTATATTCTTGGTTCTAAGTGTAACACTGTATTGTCTCTTTAAAAAAAAAAATTGTATCTACTTCGGTTTTTAGGTATCCAATACCCGATTTTTCCCCGGATTTTTTTAAGGTAATTTATACAATATTTTTTGCGGTTTTTTCCTTTGTTAACCTTTTGTTTTCTTTTCTTTTTGGTTTTTTTAGAATGTATTAATTATGCATTGAATACAAGATTATTATTCCAAAAATAATTGTTTTTGAATTTTAATTATCCATATAAATGATAATAAATAAATATTTTTCAAAAAAAATCAATTGTAATACCAAATTAATAGTAATCCATTTTTTTTAAAAAATAATTAATGCTAAATTCTAAAAACATATTAATTGTAAAATATTAATGATATTATGATAACATAACAAATAATTAAAATAATGGTTTCAAAAAAAAAATTAAAATAAAAGTTTTTGATCAATTATTAATGGTAACACGTTATAAACATTAATTATTGCATTCAATTTAATAGATTCATTTTCTAAATATATGAAATTCACTCTTAATTTATATATATATGGTAATAAATAATATTTTTTTTGGTAAGATATTAAACCAATAACTCCTACTACTATTTGCATCTCCATAAAATTCTTCACCTTTTTTTTATTGAATCATCTATGAGACGGACGTTTAAAAAAAAAATCTAATAAAGAATTTATTAAAAAATAGAATGTTTTTACAAAATAAGTGTGGAAAAATAAATTAATTTATCACTTGGATTGTAAAATGAAATGAATGTGAATATTAAAATGAAATGTCTTAAGAAAATAAATACGAAAAAAATGGATTGTAAATAGTTAATCTCAATAGTTATTTATCTTTATATAATTATAAATATTTATAATTCTTTTTCTATTTTTTACCTTTTTTTTTTCTTTTCTTTTAGATTATTTAGAATGTATTGACTGTACATTATATACAATATGATTATTTCTAAAAATAAAAGTTTTTGAATTTTAATTATTCTTATAAATGGCAATAAATAAATATTTTACAAAGCAAATTAAAATATTAATTGTATTACCAAATCAATGGTAATTTGTTATATATATATATGGAATTAATGGTAAATTTTAAAAGCATATGAATGGAAATATATTAATGATAACATATATATATATATATATATACAGAAATTCTATTATCAGTTCGAACTGACAAACGTTATATCAGTTCATTGCATGTGGGTCATTGGATTTAAATACTTTGACTTGGCTGTATGCATTATAATTGACAATGATTTAATTAAAATCAGATTAATTAACTACTTAAGAACCGGTTCATCTTGCTTTATTGTTTTATAATTAGTTTTTTTTAATCAAAATATAATTAGTTATTTATTAATAATATCAATAACTCAATCATTAATGAATTTATCATTTATTGGATAGAAAAAGTTTTTTTTTTTTATCTTTTTTTTTTAATCAAAATGTAATTAGTAATCTTAATTTATTGATTATTATTATTATTCGTAAATAATGAATTTAACATTTACTATTGGATAGGAAAGGGTTTTTTTAGTCTTTTTTTTAATCAGAATATAATAGTACCCCATATTTGACGTTTGTTTAATAAGATATTTATATCCCTTACCAAAATTATTTTAAGAGACATCCAATGCAATAATAACTGTTATACAAAGAGAACTCTAATCAAACCCCACATCCACAAACAATATCTTCACTTGAAAAGATTTTATTTATAAAAAAAAAAAAAACTTATAAACCATAAAATTAATATATTTTTTTACATACAACTTTTATTGCGGAAAAATTAAGAAATACACCATGCATTTAGAAACAGTTATTTGTTATTCAAAAGTGAGTTGAAACCATTTCTTCAAAATATAGGTTGAAGCATTAAAGAGAGAGAGAGGGTGTGTTTTTACTGTGTGTTTGAAATTACCTTGAGTTCCTTATATTGATACAGTGAATTTGAATTAGTTGATTTGATATACTTTCCTGAACTTTGACGACGCGTCGTTACGATGTCGGTCAAAAGATGAACATTTAAGTTCGACCTCGCTAGCGCGCGAGTCACAGAGACTAGCACAGTGGCAAGTGAGGGTATCGTTCCGCAGGGAGGTGGGATCCGCCGACCATCACCGGTTCTAGCTATTATTACAACACTCCGAGAGAACTCGTGTGTTGCGTTTGTGGAAAAGTAAATAATAATATAAATAAATAAACTAACTAACATAATATATACATGGATAGAATGGAATGGAGAGATGCATGAAATGTGGTGTACACTAAGGAAACGACTCAACCTTAACAATCCACATAATTAAACTCTAGACTCACTTAGTCCCTCAATATGCAAGTATATCATAGGCTCGTGTCCCCTTAATTGATCTCTAATCTCTCTCGAGTCTTAGAAATCACATCCACACATACAAAGTACACATGAATTCATTAAGTGCCGTGGCACACACACAAGAGCCCTGTATGCCAGCCTAGTGTATCTCTCACTGTCTGGTCATATACAATGGTTATTTCGTTGGGCATGTAATGCCAACCGCATGGGCTATACTACAGCCAATAATTCATTCACAATGGCTAACCAAATACGGGATGGCAACCAGGTGAAAGCATTAAGAATACGAGATACCCATACAACACGTATGTTATATGCTCGTGTCCCCTTAATTAATCTATAATCTCTCTCGATGTCTTAGAGATTACATCCATGTATAAATACTTGGATTCATTAAGGACTATGGGACACACACACGAGCTCTACACGCCAGCCTAGTGTATCTCTCACTGTCTAGTCAAATGTAGAGGATATCACGCTGGACATGTTAATGTGAACCACGCAATATATAACACATAGCCTAAATATCATCCACAAGGTGGCTAACCGAGTGAAAGTATTAAACAATGAAATACCCATATAACTACACAAGCACAAGAGGAATTCAGTTTGTCTTTACTCTAGATACGGATTCGCTTTTATCAATCTCCCTAGGATGGCTAGACATGGGAAACAAGTTTACCAAACAACAATGTGCAAATAAGTTGGTTGTTATTCATTAAGACCATTCAATATAGGTTAAGGGTTCATCCTCTTGATTTGGGAATTATCCCTAAATCAATTTATTACCTAATCCGGCCAAAGATGGATAATTGTGTCTTAAAAAGACCCATTAAGCACAAGAATTGGAACCCAGGCCAATTTAGCAACTAAATGCCTGAACTGAAACCTTTCCCACTCTTTGGAGCTAAATCTCTAACACTCCAATTACTCTAAACATGGCATTTTGGTCATCCATCAATCAATCAACAATCATGGGAAGTTAAATTACACTACTCCTATATTAAATTACTCTACTCCTAATCCCAATCATGGACACATATCAATTTCAGGCCTCCACACACATGGATATTGCAATTAGAGCTTAAAACATGTAATTGGCAAAGAGTAAAACAAAACCCAACCAAATTTAAGAACAAACATACATATATTACACATGTGAAGGTTTACAATATTCCCCAAATCGGGGTTACATATCAAAGAAAAGAAAATTACAAAGGAAATGAGTAAATAAAAGCAAACCCTTGAAGATAATCCTCCAAAGTTGCTCCATAGCTTCCTAGCTCGAAATTAACTCCTATTTCCTTGAAATCGGTTCTAAAATGGATGGAGGAAGTGAGAAATGGTGTTGTGGAGATGTATGGTGGGCTCCCATGGAGGAAGAACCTCCATGGGAGCATGGGTCTCTCCTTATTATGTGAAGAAGATGAAGAAGGATGAAGAAGATGGAAGAGAGAGAGAGTTGGGCGGAGGAGGGAGGAGAGAGAGAGAGGGAGAGTGTGGATTCTGGGAAAACTGATGAGAGGAAAGAAAATGGGGATATTTATAGTGTTGAGGAGATTAGGGCAGAAATGGGGGAAAGGATGAAAATGCCCTTAAGTGGCTGAAGATTGGGCATTTCGCGGATGGATTTCCAGCAGCGCGCACCGTTACGGAAACGAGCATAACTTTCTCCACAAACATCAGAATCGTGTTCTTGATGAACCGTTGGAACGAAGACTTCTGGGGCTTTCCAACCATATATAGCACGAAACCCAGTTCTGTCGGATGAAAGAGATATGGGCCCCACAAGTTGAGCATTCTGCAGGAAGCTTTCGTCAAAATTCCGCGCCCTTTTATGTGCCCTATTATGCGCCCTAGGCCGTAGAATTGCAAAAATGTGATGTTCTGGTCCCTTTATGCACCCTTTTCTGCGGCCCCTAATCACAAAAATGGGGCGCAGAATCCAAGTTTCAAAAATTACACTTTTGCCCCAATATTTCTCCATTTTTGCACTTTAGCCCCTGTTCTGGAAAAAATCCTGAAACACTTATTTAAAACGTAAAATACCCGGTTTTACCCGGAAAACAAACCTAAAAGATAAAAGTAAGGGGCTACACAACGTGTAGAAATAAGAGTTATCACACCCCCAAACCTATCTTTTGCTCGTCCCCGAGCAAAACGAAACAAAAAAATTGAAAATAAAACAAAAGCAAAACAAACTAAAATAAATAAAAAGTAAAAACTAAGCTAGTCCACTTCCGTAGGAAACACGGTGGCACTTAGCATGTGCCACAAGCCTTTAAACCGCTAGGCGATCCCTAGAGGAGGAGTTATAGTCTCCTGAGGGTTTACAGCTACGACACCCACAAACGTATACTTTGCAAGAAAAGTTGAGATGCAATCCAAACATACCATGCAAAGACTACGCATGCATGCTAGTATCTCAAATATACCAATTAATAACAATGCATCACACAATGCAAGTATGCCAAAACTTAGGATGTTTTCGGTTTACAAAACAACTACGCTCGAATTGCCTAAGATGAAATTCGCCTTGATTCTAATCCTCCCTAGATTTCAGTCTGATTTTTCCACCCAGAACCTGGGCGATCACTCTCAATCAAACATATGCGAATGAGTTTATGCACCAGAATCTAATATATCGCATATGAGTATTTCAATAAAAGCACATTTATAGTGATAGATCTCATGGAAGGAATTGAAATGCCATGAACGTGGAAAGAGCATGCATTGACTTGCATTCCCAATATAGACTTCCTAAGAGATCAAATGGGCTTTCCCTCACTTTATATTGTGGCCAAGGTGATTTGTGAAGGTGTATGGGATGGAATATATGGTAAGAGTGGGAAGGATAAAGCTATTAACCACGCCAAGGTGTTTACACATTACATTACAACAAAATTAGCTCTATTACATTTTACTACAAGCATCTAGGCTATAAAATTTACATTGCACAATTGTGCGACATTTGTACTCATATTTAAGAGTAACTTTACAATTGAAGAATTTGAAGGCTTAAGTGTTTATAATTCACACTTTTTCTTTTTCTCTTTTTTTTTTTTTTCTTTTTTTTTTCTCTTTCTTTTTTCTCTCTTTTTTTTTTTTTTTTTTGTAAGCCTTTGCCTAGCACAATTATATACATTGCCTAACTACACGCTTTTACAAAAATTAAGAATTGCAAAAATGTGATGTTCTGGTCCCTTTATGCGCCCTTTTCTGCGGCCCCTAATCGCAAAAATGGGGCGCAGAATCAAAGTTTCAAAAATTGTACTTTTGCCCCAATATTTCTCCATTTTTGCACTTTAGCCCCTGTTCTGGAAAAAATCCTGAAACACTTATTTAAAACGTTAAATACCCGGTTTTACCCGAAAAACAAGCCTAAAAGATAAAAGTAAGGGGCTACACAACGTGTAGAAATAAGAGTAATCAAACTTTTACAAATAAGAGTGGTGATTAGTTTTTTTTGGGTCATGGAAATTTTGATTTTATATATAAAAAATATGAAAATATGACATATTAAAATTGTGAATCAAGATCATGCCAACTTATATGATTTTACAATTTTTATTTTACAATGCCCGCACATCGTGCGGGCTGCATACTAGTAATATAGTATAATGGAGTCTCACAACACCACATGTCGGCGTGGGAAAACTTTGACTATTAAATATTATTAATTGTAATTTTATGCTACTACATTATAAATTTTTTTCTTGGTTTTTTGATACGCGTAATTAGAATACACAAATCGATTTTAGCTTTTGAAGTATCTTAAAATAATTAGAAATTGGTTTAGAATGTTGAAAATCTTGGAAAATTGAACCTAAAAATTTAAATTATATTCAAGATTTGCACTTACATTTTTTTTTTAAAATACATATTTTCTTCTTTTATTATAATTGTATTAAAATTAAATAGGCGGTCCAAAAATTAAATAGAATTTTGAAGTAATTAGTTGAATCTTATAAATTGAATTTTTGTAAATTTGTATTGTAATTCTTTAGTCTGCTGCTTTTTTTTTTTTTTTTATTTATATAAAAAAATCTTTTTGTAATTAGGGACTATGTTTTATATATCCGGCCAGTGAATAAAGATTAGAATAATTATATTATTTCCTATAATTATATGAGTCTATTTTGGATCAATTAATGATTCATGAAAAAAAAAAATAGGAAGAGAATTGATAAATATTGAATTCCTAGCAAAAATGTTGACTTTATCGAAATTTAATCTTTTTTTTCATAGAAGATACTCTAGGTTGAATTTTTATATTTAGGTTTCGCCTTCTTCTATTGTGGAAATTGTTTCTCAATATTTTAGGGAATGATTTGTTTTAACATGAGGGGAAAAAAGTAGTCTGAAGAAAATTATTCTTGGATCACAAATCGAATATCTTTTTGAATTTTTAAACTAATAAGTGAGTTATAATTATAAAGATCATAACTTTACAATATTAATATTAATGTTAATAAATTTATTTTAATTAACTGTTTCAAACAAAAGACGAGCAATAAATGTCAACACTAACTTCATAATTTTAATATTAATAAATTCATACTAACTAAAGTAACTAACCATTTCAAACAAGAGATGAGAGGCGAGTGTTAAATGGGGATAATGATCCTCTCCTCACCTCACCTCACCTCATCCTCATCTCACTTAATCTTATAACACATAAGCATTGCAATAAATGAATGGTTAAGATGTGATTGACACTTTATTAACAACCAATCACATGTTTTGAAAAAGTGAGGGTGAGGTAAGGTGAGGAGAGAATTCAAGTCCGTTAATTGGATGTTACAAGATGCCAACTTAAATTTATGATTTAAAATTTTGATTTCTACATCTTAACCATCAATGTGATCTTAATCTAAAAGGACATGAGTGGATTGAAAGCATACGGAGTGGTTAAGACGTTAAAATTAAAATTTTAAGTTGATTTAGTTTAACCCAATAATTTGATATGAGTAATGCTAGACGTTCTAATTTTTTTTCCCAAATTCTGTCCTAAATGATGTGGCACGTGAGGTGTCAGCATTTTATAAATCATGTGATTATATAGTAACTGATATGATGTTAACACCTCATGTGCCATATCATTTGGGGAAAAAAATTGGAACGTCTAGTATTACTCAATTTAATATTATTTGCTTGTAAATTTCACTCTAGGCAACCCAAAATATTAACCCAAAAATCAACCCAAGTGATTTGTCCTTATCACTAATTAATGCTACAGTTCACAAGAGTATAATTTTATATACCACTAACGAGTACGACGACTTGAACTGAGACATTGTTAGACTGTATATGATCTCTCTCATAAATTACTGGTCAATAATACAGAGGTTTTACCCTTTGCACAGTCAATTACTTTTCAGCTATAATAATTTTCTTTTGAAATATCAATATATCATTTATATGCTTTCTTCACCTAAGCTTAATCTTTAAAATAGAGAATAAATATGAGGCATAAAATAATTCCATTATCATAATACACATTGCATATGATATGCTAGATTTACCTAATATGCAATATTATATAAATGGTTAATAAAGTTACTATAAAAAAAAAAGATGATAAAATTGAAATTCGTGACAAGATGAGGTTGTTTCAGTGGTATACTCCTCACACCTACATTACGAGGTTGTAGATTCGACTCCTCATCCTCCTAAAAAAAACCTAGAATTTATGTAATACTTGAAAAAAAAAATGTTGAAATTCCTTGATAACAGATTTTTGCAATTTATTTTTTATAGAAAAGATCTGACAAGTGACAACTGACAACCTTCTCATCTAGAATGAAACTTTATGGAGTTCTATTTTTTTTTTTTTTATTAAACAGCAAGCTTTATTAGGGAAAAAGCGGAAAGCACACCACAACCAAGCACAAACTACAACAAAACAGAGGCAGCCAACAGAAAGCACCAGCAAAGGGCAGCGCCACATACCCAGTGGTATATTGGTGGTAGAAATTTGAATAGTTCAATTATCGAGTTAAAATGATGAATTTGCATTGCAAGAACTTAATAAATTAATAATTCTACCACAGCCCAGCATGATTGAGTGGTAAAATGTACTTATTCAGTCGGACACTCGGACAATATCTCGGCCTCAGGTTTCAATCGTCATATCCAGTGGTATATATATATATATATAATTCTTATAATATACTATTTATAGTATTTATTGAAAAATGAGTAATATATTTCGCAATTTCCTTTTTTTTTTTTTTTTTTTGAAAAGAGATATATATTTTGCAAACTTATAAATCGTTTAATTGTGAAGTGATATACTCTCGATTCAACAATCTAAAAATTAAATATATTTTGTAAATTTTATGAGTTGTAACAGGTAATTAGCATATATATAAATATTTAAAAAAAAATTATATTCAATTTCAAATTTTCAAAATTGGGAGAACTCCATAACTACCAAAAAATTATGGGGTTTTTTGTTTTTGTCCATGATTAATATTTTTACTATTTTTGTCAAAATTTCCACTTTTTGTGAAATTTTTTAAAAAAAAATCTGGAAAAAACGTGAAAGAGAAAGAGAAGAGCGGAGAGAAAGAAAAGAAGAAGGAGGAGGGAAGATCGGACGTCCGATTTGAAATTTTTTTTTTATAAAAAAATCTGAAATATATTTTAAAATTTGGAAAAAAAGAGAAAGAGAAGAAGAAGAAGAAGAAGAAGAAGAGGGCGTGAAAGAAGAAGGAAAGAGGAGGAGAGAGGAGGAGAAAAAGAAGAAGAAGGAGGAGGAGGAGGTGTGAATGGAGAGAGAAAGGAGAGAGAAAGGAGAGAGAAGAGGGAGGCGTGAAATGAGTGAGAGAAAGGAGAGAGAAGAGATTAAGAAAAAAAATAAGGGCAATTATGTCCTCACAGCCCATTTAATGACAAAAATAATAAAAATGATAATGGTGGACAAAAACAGTGAGAACCCTTAATTTTTGGCTATAAACCCCTATTTCCTCTTTCAAAATTTGTATGTTTTTTTTTTTTTTTTCGAAAATGGAACAAATATTTACCTAGATAAGGGACCAAATGTACTCCAAGATCATTGTCTTTAGATTTACAATGAACGGTGAGATCGGCATAAAAACCAAGATCATTTTTAATATTGACAACCACCGTTTTTTTTTTTTTTTAATTTTATTATTATTTTTTTTAATATTGATGCTTCACATGCCATTATAAGAGACACCAGAAGAAAAATCATTTGCAAGAAATTATATTTGTTGAAAGGATGCATATTGTATACTTGATAGGAATTTTCAGCCTATATAGGTATAGGGAGAATTGATTTAATTTTGAATGCTTACGCAATAAGCCTCTCCCTCTCTCTCTCTCTATATATATATATATATAAAGAAATAACAAATAAGATCAAAAGAGGTAATTATTAATTATTCTATGGGTGGTGAAATGTCAAATTGCTAATTATTCTATGGGTGGCGAAAAGTCAATTATGAGCTAATTTTGTATTACTGTAACTTTTATAATAATCACCGTTAGTTTTGCTGAAGAAATAATCAGTTGTGAAGTTAATCAGATGTTTGGTTAATTATACTGTTAAAACTATTGTATAGCTTCAAAGCAGTATATGTATGTTTAGTAATTTTATTTTAAAAGTGTTGAAATTAGTTACAATGACTAAAATAAACATGATTTTAGAACCTTATTTTTTTTTTTCATTAAGTATATATATTAAAGGGATAATTACCCCGGTGGCCAGCGAATTGATGACACACTATTAAAATGGCCACTGGATTGGAAAGTTGTTCCAAAATGGCCATTATTGGTAAACTTTGTGACACTAATGGTCATTCCATCCAATTTCATCTAATTTCATCCAAGTAGTGGCATTTTGGTAAATAAATCGATACCATTAATTTATTTTATATGTTTTTTGGAAATCAATTTTTTCAGTGAGTGACATTTTGGTAAATAAGTTGATGACATTAATTTATTTTAGATTTTTTTGGAAAATCATTTCTTTCATTTTTTGAAAAGATTAATTATATTTAGTGTGTATATATATATATATATTAAAAATAATTATAACCGCTGCAAAAAAAAAAAAAAAAAAAAAACATAAATCATCTCAATAATAACAGTTTGGCTTCTCCGTCTCTTAAACAAATTTGTTTTCTCGAACTTCACAATATCTCTTTAGATTTGGTGTGTGTGTGTGTGTGTATATATATATATATATTTCTTTTTCAAGAAGATTAATGTTATAAAATATAAAAAATTTAAAAAACAAAGAAGAGATATGTATATTGATCTAAACCATTTCTTTTGTTTTTTGAAAATAATAATTATATTTAGCATGTGTAAATATATATATATATATATATATATATACACACACACTAAATATAATTATTCTTTTCAAAAAAAGAAAAAATTGATTTCCTAAAACCATCTAAAATAGATTAATGTCATCCACTTTTTTACCAAAATATCACTCATTGTAAAAATTGATTTCCAAAAAAAATCTAAAATAAATTAATGGCATCCCTTTATTTACCAAAATGCCACTCATTGGATGTAATTTGATGGAATTTGATGGAATTGTCATTAGTGTCACAAAGTTTGCCAATAATGGCCATTTTGGAATAACTTTCCAATCCAATGGCCATTTTGATAGTGTGTCATCAATTTGATGGCCACCGGCGTAATTATCCCTATATCAAATTAATATTTAAGTAGAATATTTAAATTAGAAAAAAAGAATCCATAAGAATAATAAAAATATTTTTAAAAGATTTTATAAATCAAATCAATATTTAATTAGAATCTTTAATTTTAAGATGAAATAAGTAATAATGATATTTTAAAATATTAATTAAATGCTGAAATATATTATTTCATAATCACTTAAAAAAAGTAACCCTCCATCTACTTCTCAAAATTATTGTCAAAACTTGTCAGATTCTCAATTAATCACTTTTGAAAGTTTTACCAAACATCATTTTATGTTAAAATTATGAAATAAGCTGATTTTAACTTCTCAAAAACAATACCAAACTAGCCCTATATCAAACATATGTATCCATCCCATTTCTAGGGTATCCAATACCCAGATTTTTATCAAAGAAAGTTTACATATTTTTTTACAGATTTTTTTCTTTCTTTCTATTTATAATATTTTTGTTGTCTTTTCTTTTTGGTTTTTTAGAATGTATTAAATATGCATTAAATACACTATGATTATTTCCAAACATAAATGTTTTTGAATTTTAATTATTCTTATAATGATAATAAATAAGAATTAGTGGCAAATTTTAAAAACAATATAAAAAAAATTAAAATAATAGTATAGTACAATGGAGTCTCACATCGCTGTGCGGTAAAACTTTAACTATTAAGTAGTTATTAATTGTAATTTTATGCTACTGTTATAATTTTTTTTGTTGGTTTACTGATATGCGTCTAGACTACAAAAATCGATATTAGCTTTTGGAGTATCTTAAAAATAATTAGAAATCGGTTTGGAATGTTTAGAATCTTGGAAAATTAAACCTAAATAATGCTAAAATTTAAATTATATATAAGATTTGCACTTACATTTTTTTAAAATACATATTTTCTTCTTTTAGTATAATTGTATTAAAAATAAATAGCCGGTCCAAAAAATTAAATAGAACTTTGAAGTAATTGGTTGAATCTTATAAATTGAATTTTTGTAAATTTGTATTGTAATTCTTTTTTCTGCTGTTTTTTTAATAAAAAAAAAATTGTGTTGTAATTAGGGACTATATTTTATATATTTAATGAATAAAGATTAGAATAATTGTATTATTTCCTATAATTATATGAGTTTATTTTGGATGAATTATGATTTATAAAAAACTTAGGAAGAGAATGGATAAATATTGAATTTATTTTTTGTTATGATTCACAGTGAATTTTCAAATGTGTAAAAGACAATATAGGAGAAGGCATAGGCAGAGTATGAGCACCTAGATTGGCGCCTCCTTTCCATTTTTATTTATTTAATTTCTAGTTTTCATTTTTATTTTTGATTAAATTAATTTATATTGCAAATATTTTCATGATTATAAGAGTAATTTTATTAGAGGGCGTTATAGAAATTTAAAACTAATAACAATGTAACCATAATAAAAATTTAGAGAGAATGTTTAGAGAGAGAAACAGTGATATCTTCAGGCGGGATAGCAGATTAGACGACTCCAAGAAGAGGAAACCCAATGAAGATGGGAATAGGTTCAGAGGCGATTTTAGGGATCGGTTATTCTCAGTGTTTGTCGACAATCTCAATCCTACAGTTGATCAGGAAGGTATGTGGGGGATGCTCAAGCCCTTTGGTAGGATTCGAGATATCTATTTATCTCCAAAATCAGATACAAGGAGGAGCAAATTCGCCTTCGTACGCTTCGAAACTCTGGAGGAAGCCAATAAGGTAGCAAGAACCATTAATGGTATGCATATCTATAGTTGGCCAATCATGGCAAAGGTTGCCTCCTATGGATGGAGTAAAAGAAGGCAAGTGGAGGCCAATGAACGCAGGAAGGATAACTCAGAAAAGTATAAGTCTGATGACTCTGCAGAATGGTGGTCGCAAGGCAAGAAGTCATTCATCGAAGTGGTGAAGGGGAATCAGGGAGCCTCAACCAGGCAGATAAGGAAGGAGAATGACGAGAAGCCTATGGAGTGCAAAAACTTAACAATGTCCTGGTCTAGGAATCAGAGGGACTCCGAATGGCTTAAGAAGTGTGCGGTAGGTGCATTGAAAGTCTTTTCTAATGTGTCCTCTGTGAATTCCAAACTTGGGGCTAATGGGTTCTCTTTCTCCTCTGTTTTTCTGGGAGAGAAGAGTGTGTTATGGTTCTTTGAGACTGTGAATGAAAGGGACGAATTCATAAGGAACAATTTTCTCTGGGAAGATTGCTTCGAATCAATGCTAGTGTGGTCAGACTCTTTATTCCCAAAATCAAGGTTGGCTTGGGTGAACTGTACAGGAGTTCCTTTGAGTTTCTGGAGTCCAGCACTGTTTATGAAACTTGGGTGGATGGTTGGGGAACCATTGTTGGTGGATGAAGATACATCAAGGAATAAGAGACTAGACAGAGGTAGGCTGCTGATCATCGTTAACCAAGATCAATTGTTAACAACCCAGGTCTTAGTTAAAACTGATCAGGGGTCCTTCAATGTTCATGTCAAGGAGGAAGGAGATAAGGTGGATTGGGCCTGGATCGAAGATCTTCTAGAACTTCAGAAAGAGTGTTCCATGACTTGAACTTGCACGAGTTTCCAGAAGTAGGGTCGGCAGAAGATGAGTGCAAAAAAATAGGAGTCCCTTCCTATACCTTCAGTGGCAGAGGAAAGTCAGAACAAGTTGGCAAAAGTAGGGTAGGTGGAAGGAAAGTTACCTGCCAAGTCAGTAGTAGCCCTAATCAGGAGTATGGTCCGAATAGAAGGAGTGAAGGTATGGCCAACGAGTTTTTGAACAAAGGAAAACAAAAGGTGGACAGAGTATCAAAACCAAAAGTTAGAATCCAGCAGCAAGGAAATGGAAAGCTTGACTTGGAGAAGTGGAGAAATCAGAATGTCAGAAAAGTGATCAGCTCAGAAGAAAGCTCAACATCAGATGATAGCGTGGTGGAGATTAAAGGTGTCAGAAGGAGATTTTGGAAAGGAGACAACTCTAAACCGGATAACAATTCTAAGTATGGACAAAAAGGAAACTGGGCCTTGGCTTCAGAGCCCATTGGGCAGGCAAAGAATATTATAGAAGCTGGACCGGACAACATGCAATATTCTATGATACCTTCTTTGGAGGAATCCATTCAAGCCCATTTGAACAACATTGAATCAGAATTTGTTAAAGCTAAATTTGGTGTGGATCTCTCAAAGATTGGTCCACCTAGGCCCAATGATTTAGTGAAGGTATCAGGTGGGTCGCATCATAAAATTAGTGGAAGAGAGCAGAGTATAGAAGAAGATAGAACGTTCAGCTTCAACCCAAACTCTTCAAGAGAGATAACTGGTGTGCAGAATGGGGACGACAGCAGTAGGCAAGAACACAGCCAAGAAAATCAAGGAATCAAGAAGAGATCTTCTAATAAGAAACATGGTAGGAAAACCAATCTCAAGGTAAATTCGGATTCGGATTTTAGAGACCCGAAGTCTATTGCAATCAGAGTTGGTTGGAGTCTTGAAGATGAAATCAGAAGGGTTATTGACACGGGTCTAGCTTTGGGGTTTGATTACAATAGTAACATTGAAGAAGTAATTGAGGTAATAGCTGCTAGGGAGTTGGAGGATGTTGACAGGAGCAAAGTCAAATATGCTTAGTTGGTCGGTTTGGGTTGTGTGTGGTCAGGGTTTCTTCTTTTTTATGTTAGCGTTATCCTGGAATGTTAGAGGTTTAGGGAGGAAGGAAAAGAGGAGAGTGGTGAAGAATTTAGTTCTTAAGCACAATCCCATGATGTTGTTTCTGCAGGAAACTAAATTGGGGGCTGTTGACAGAAGCATTCTCAATTCTCTAGGGGGAGGTTGGGTGGGTAGAGGAGTTAGTGTTGACGCAGTGGGATCGGCTGGGGGATTGATCTCTATGTGGAACGAAGATCAGTTCAGTGTTTCGGATTGTATATCTAATAATAGGTGTATCATTTTAGCAGGTGAGCTGATTGCCAACAAAGAAGTGGTTGTTTTCTGCAATGTTTATGCAGCAAACGTCGAAAGCGAGAGGCAGGTTCTGTGGGATTTTATTCTCCAAGCTCAGGTCTCTCTGCCGTTCCCGTGGTGCATCGGTGGAGACTTCAATTGTGTGTTGTCGGTCTCCGAGAGAATTGGGGGTGGCTGCAGCGGTGGCTCGGTAAGAAATTTCAATAATTTTGTTCTTAATGCTAAGGTTGTTGATATCCCCCTTCAGGGTTCTCTGTTTACCTAGACTAATAGCAGGGAACAAGCTTCTTGGGCTAGGTTAGATAGATTCCTAATCTCCCCATTTTTCCTCTTGTTGTTCCCGAACTTAATTCAAAAGGGGCTCCCAAGAAATGTCTCGGACCACATTCCCATCTCTCTTTCTGTTTCCAAGGTGGATTGGGGACCTCCGCCTTTCCGCTTTTATAACTATTGGTTAGAAGACAAGGAGTTGATGGTAAAGGCTATGGAAGGGTGGGCTGGTTGTAAGGTAGTAGGTTCTGCTGGAAGGGTTCTTTTCTCTAAGTTAAAGGCGGTTAAAATCAGGGTGAGAAAGTGGGCGGCATCTAAGAAATTGATTCCAAATTCGGTAAGTAAGTGTGAGGAGAGTCTTGATGCAGTGGACCGAAAAGCTCTAGTGGCTGGCTGGACTGATGAGTTACGGAAAGAGAGGACAGATATTCTTTTGAATCTGTGGAAAGAGATCAGGAGGGATGAGCAAATGTGGAGTCAAAAATCTAGGATAAAATGGACGATAGATGGCGATAGAAACTCAAGGTTCTTCCATTGCATGGCCAATGGTAGGAAGAGAAGAAATTCTATTGGGGACCTGTACTTTAATGGGGTAAGAACTTCGGATCCTATTCTTGTGAAAGAAGGGATTCATGATTTTTTTGCTAATCAGTTTAAGAAGGTTTCTTGGAAGCGCCCCAAGATTCATGAGTTGAACTTTAGTCATCTCTCAGTTGAGGAGTCGACCATGCTGGAATGTCCCTTCAACCTAGAGGAAGCTTGGGATGCCTTGAATTCTTGTGATGGTAACAAAGCCCCGGGGCCTGACGGGCTAAATCTCAATTTCATAAAAGCCAACTGGGAAGGTATTAGAGATGACTTTATGAATTTTCTCCAAGAATTTCATACGAATAGTTCGGTTGTAGAAGAGCTAAATAGAACTTTCATTGCCTTGGTTCCTAAATGTGCTAATCCTGTTTCAGTGAGGGACTTTAGACCAATTAGCTTGGTGGGGTGTTTGTACAAGGTGCTAGCCAAGATTTTGGCTAATAGGCTCAAAAAAGTCATGGATTCCATTATTGGTGAGTCTCAGATGGCATTCGTCAAAAACCGTCAAATTTTGGATAGCTTTATCATAGCTGAGGAGGTAATCCATTCTTGGAAAAAGGATGATATTGGGGGTTTGGTGGTCAAATTGGATTTCGAAAAAGCTTATGATAGCGTGGACCATGCTTTTTTGGATTCGGTTATGAAGGAGATGGGATTTGGGGTAAAATGGCGGTTATGGATACAAAGTTGCATTTCCACTCCTCAGGTTTCAGTGTTGGTTAATGGCAGCCCGACTAAGCAATTCCGGATGGAGAGAGGCCTTCGTCAAGGGGATCCGCTGTCCCCTTTTCTCTTCAATATGGTGACGGAGGCTCTCAGCTGCCTTTTTCAGAAAGCTAAAAGCTTAAGGATGATGGAAGGAGTCACCTTCGGTACCAACTCTGTTCATGTTTCTCACCTCCAATTTGCTGATGACACTATTCTTTTCCTCAAGCCGAAGATGGAGTATCTTTGCAATGCGAGAAGAATTTTAAGATGTTTCGAATTGGCCTCAGGTTTGAAAATTAATTTTCATAAATCCTCGGTTATTAGAGTGGGGAGGAAGGTCTCGAATTCTAATGAGTGGGCGGAGGCCTTTAGGTGTAAAAAAGAGTCGCTTCCTATTTCTTATTTGGGGCTCCCGTTAGGCACCAATAAAAGATCGAAAGCGGTGTGGAATCCTATATTGTCTCGCATTAGGAATAGGCTTGCCCCTTGGAAAAGGAAATTTCTGAGCAAGGGGGAAGACTTGTTCTTATCAAGACGATTTTTGGCTAGTTTACCTACTTACATGATGTCCGTGTTTGAGATGCCGGTTGGGGTTGCTAAAGACATCGAAAAATTACAAAGATCTTTTTTCTGGGGGGACGATGGTGTCAAGAGAAAGTGCCATGCTGTTAGTTGGGAGACCGTTTGTAGAAGCAAAAGAAATGGTGGGTTGGGGGTTGGGAGAATGTTGGAGAAAAATAGAAGTTTAATCGCCAAATGGATTTGGATGTTCGGGGTGGAACCAAACTCTTTGTGGAGGAGAGTGATCTGTGCGAAATATGGAATTACGAACTCAACTCTGCTTTGGAATTGGAGGTGTGGGAGGAGGTACTCCTCTTTTATCCAAGCCGTGGGCAAATTGTTGATTGCTGGTTCTGATACTGCAAAAATTCTTAAGGAGGGGCTGCTTGTTTCTGTGGGCAATGGTAAAAGGGCAAGATTTTGGCATGACCCTTGTGGGCTTGAGACTCCTATCAAAGAGATGTGTCCTAGATTGTTTGTTCTGGCTGACAACAAAGATGGAAAAGTTGAAGATTATGGAAGATGGGAGGGTAGTAGTTGGGTATGGGAGATAAAGTTTAGAAGACCTCTTTTCGACTGGGAGAAAATCCAATATGATTTCCTTCAAAATATTTTGGATTGTTTGCAGATTCATATCTCTAAACCTGATACGATTGTGTGGTCGTTGGAAAAGGATGGTATTTTTTCGGTGAGGTCTTTTCGGCATTGTTTGGAAGAGATAGCTATGGAGATTAATCCGGATCATACTTTCATTTGGCAAGGAGTGTGTCCTTCCAAGGTGGAAACTTTCGTCTGGCAGTTATTAAAAGAAAGAGTGATGGTTCGTCAAGTCATGAATAGATTTGGCATGGGTTCAGGGACAACATTGGAGTGTCCTCTTTGCAATTCTGAAGAGGAGTCCGTTAATCATTTATTTCTTCATTGTCCATGGACACAAGAAGTTTGGATGAGATGCATCATGAGGTGGGAGGTCAATTGGTGTGCTAACTTCTCTTTGATTGACTGGGCTCGTGGGTGGTCTGGTTTATGCCCTAAGTTAGGCAGCAGCAAAGCGTGGAATTCCCTCTTTTTCGCTGTTGTTTGGACTGTTTGGGAGACAAGAAATCAGTTGGTTTTCAGAGGTAAGGCAGCTTCCATTCTTCTTGCAGTTGATATGATCGATTTTAGGGTAGCATGGTGGTTTAAGTACTTGGGCAAGCAAAACTGTTCTGATACAATTACCCTGATGATGCTAAATATTCAAACTAGCTGTGTCTCTTTTAGCAAATCGCCTCCTAAAACTTTTCCCAGATTTGGCAGCCCTCCTCCCCGAGTGCTTTGAGATTTAATGTGGATGGTTCTTCTAGGGGGAACCCTGGCAATGCCGGCATTGGAGGGGCGTTACGTGACTGTAATGGTAAGATTTTGGGGTTGTTCTCTTGTTTTATTGGTGTTAAGGATGCCTTTTTTGCTGAAGTTCAAGCCATTCTTAAAGCTTGTGAGATGTGTGTGCTTACGCCAGAATTATCTAGGAAAACAATTATCATAGTGAGCGACTCGAAAATTGTGGTTTCCTGGGTGGTCGGGTGTGGGAGTGTCAACATGGATTGTTCCCCTGCTGTTGCTGATATTCAAAGGTTGCTGGATCGTTTAGGTAATGCTTCGGTTGTTTTTAATCCCAGGTCTTCAAACATGTTGGCTGACAACTTGGCTAAGAAAGGATCGGGAAGGCTAGGGGATTTTCAGGTGTGGGACTTTTGGTAGTGGTTTGGTTTAGCTCGTGTTGTGTTTCTTTGGCTGCTAGCTGCTTGTTGCTTAGTTGGTTTTCTGCTCTATTCTCGCTGCTCTCTGTTTCTTGTTTTGTCTTGCTTTTGTTGTTTGTTGTTGCTGGGGGTTTTCTTGGGGTTTTTTTGTGTGCCTTGGCTGAGGTGGGTGGCTTGTTGGTCGTTGTTTGTTAGGCTTTGGCCTCTCTTTGTTTCCTTTTCCTGGCTGTTCAAAAAAAAACTAATAACAATGTGGGGTGACAAACAAGTTTTGAGGGGTGTAAATATCGTCACTTTAAGTTTAATAATCATTTTTAAGTTTAAAAATAAATGAGTTGTGGACAGTGGACTTTAAGTTGAGCATATATAAATCATTTGAACTATTCTATTGATGGGCTTAATTTATAAACTTTTAGAATTACTGTATTTGCACCCATGAAAAGTTGTATCAATGTGCACCCTCTTTTTGTATTTAAACCCATTATATTTTTTATAATGTTATATTTTGTATATTCTCCAACGCCTCCTTGTTTGTTAATTTAATATAATCCATTTATTTTTCATTAATTTAAATCATGCAAATCTAATACAATTTAATTATTTGGACACCGGATTTGAGTAAAGTAGTATTATTGATCTAGAAAACAGCTGCTCCAAAACATATGAAGTTCGAATCGTGTACTCCAGCCCTTCCAAACCTCGAATTATTTATAATTATTCATAAACAAAATAAAAGAAACACATAATATTAATTGCGACCTTAATTCAAAACCTTATTGATCGCACAATATTTTGAGATTTTTTTTTTCTTTTCACAGAAAGAAAAACAAAAAAACACATACATAAATTCATGCCCAAGTAACGTGTCTGTCATTGTGGTTTGGACTTGGATCCAACCAATATAATGCATCTTTTCTTACACTCCAGTTACAATCACCACCACCCCTACAAGCTGCTTCATCTGTTCTCTGAGAATCGTATATATCAAATGAATGAGATTCCCTTCCCCACGAAAATCTGCATGAGAATAATGTAGTTCCAAAGAAATTTGGTCGAAAACGGAACGAATATTTACCTAGATAAGGGACCAAATGTACTCCAAGATCATCGTTTTTAGATTTACAATTAATGGTGAGATCGGTACGCCAACCAAGATCATTTTTAATATTGAGAACCACCGTGTCTTTTCGAAACCATGCTGCTTCACATGCCATTATAAGAGGCATCAGAAGAAAAATCATTTGCAAGAAATTATATTTGTTGAAAGGATGCATATTGTAAACTTGATAGGAATTTTCAGTCTATATAGGTGTAGGGAGAATTGATTTTCGATGCTTACTCAATAAACCTCTCTATATATGTATATATATATAGAGGTGTAGGGAGAATTGATTTTGAATGTTTACGCAATAAACCTATATATATATTTATAGGCATATGAAATAAGAAATAAGATCAAAAAAAGGTAATTGCTAATTATTCTATGGCCGGTGAAAAGTCAAACTGCTAATTATTCTATGGTGGTGAAAAGTCAGTTATATCAAACATATATGTATCCATCTGGTTCAGGGTATCCAATACCCGGATTTTTCTTTCTTTCTATTTATAATCTTTTTGGTTTTTTAAATGTATTAAATATGCATTAAATACACTATGATTATTACCAAAAATAAATGTTTTTGAATTTTAATTATTTTTATAAATGGTAATAAATAAATATTTTCAAAACAAATTAAAATATTAATTGTAATACCAAATCAATGGTAATCCGTTTTTTTATAGAATTAATGGTAAATTTTAAAAACATATCAATGGTAATATATTAACGATAACATAACAAAAAATTAAAATAATAATATATTATAATAGAGTCTCACAACACCACGTGGAAAACTTTGACTATTAAATAGTTATTAATTGTAATTTTATGCTACTATTATAATTTTATTTCTTGGTTTTTTGATATGCGTAATTAGACTACACAAATCGATTTTAGCTTTTGGAGTATCTTAAAAATAATTAGAAATAGGTTTAGAATGTTGAAAATCTTGGAAAATTGAACCTAAAAATTTAAATTATATTCAAGATTTGCACTTACATTAAATACATATTTTATTCTTTTATTATAATTGTATTAAAATTAAATAGGCGGTCCAAAAAATTAAATAGAATTTTGAAGTAATTAGTTGAATGTTATAAATTGAATTTTTGTAAATTTGTATTGTAATTATTTTTTCTGCTGCTTTTGTTTATAAAACAATTGTGTTGTAATTAGAGATTGTGTTTTATATATCCAGTGAATAAATATTAGAATAATTATATTATTTCCTATAATTATATGAGTCTATTTTGGATCAATTATGATTCATGAAAAAAGTTAGGAAGAGAATTGATAAATAATGAATTCCTAGCAAAAATGTTGACTTTATCGAAATTTAATATTTGTTTTTCATAGAAGATAGGTTGAATTTTTATATTTAGCCATTTAGGTTTCGCCTTCTTCTATGGTGGAAATTGTTTATCAATATTTTAGGGAATGATTTGTTTTAAAATGAGGGGAAAAAAGTAGTCTGAAGAAAATTATTCTTGGATCACAAATCAAATATCTTTTTGAATTTTTAAACTAATATGTGAGTGTTTTTTATTTATTTATTTATTTTTTATTTATTATTTTTTTTTTTAACGGCAAGCTTTATTGCAAAAAGCCAAAAAGGGCCAAAGAAGGAACAACACACAGCAGCACCAAACAAAAGCAACAACAGAACAGCAAGAAGAGAACAGGCGCAGAAAAAAGAAAAACAAACAAGAACGCCAAAACAGATCAGGGAACCCAAACAGGCAAACTCAAGTATCCCCCCATTGCACAAAATCCCCAGCGTTACTAGACCCCTTCTTTGCCAGCAGATCAGCGAACAAATTTGAGGCTCTGGGGTTGAAAGAAACAACAGCGTTGCTTAGGGAAACTAACAATGTACGGATGTCGTAAATAAGGTTAATGTGTCTGATACTTCCAAAGTCTCTGTCATTAATCCAATCAACAACAACCTTCGAATCGCTGATAAAAGAGATACATCTATCCCTCAAACCATCGTTTGACACACAGAGAGTGCAGGCTTTATGAATTGCTTCTAGCTCAGCAGAAATGGCATCCGAGACGCCAAGAGAAGAGGAGAAGAGGCAAATAATTTTACCATTAGAATCCCTCAAGACTCCACCTATACCAGCCGGACTTGGAGACCCTATAGCGGAGCCATCAACATTAAACTTCAAGCAATCCAAGGTAGGCGGCATCCAATCAACTGCCTTCTTCTTCTTGAACGGTTTAGAGTCCTGACACCGATCTCCAATATCAATCAGCAAAAGAGACAGAGGATCCGAAGAGCCTTTCCATGGTGTTTGAACCACCAAGCCATCCGAAACTTAACAATGTCAATAGACTCAATACATTGCTCAATCGACTGTTCTTTGCCCTGAAAAACCACTTGGTTTCTTGCCTCCCAAACTGTCCACAGAACAGCATAGAACAGCACACTCCAAGCTCTTGCTTGCTTATTGGCGGGGCACAGCCCCTTCCAGCCTCTCCACCATTCAAGGACTGATCCCGAAGAGCAACAAACAACCTTCCAGCAAATCATGCAACCCTTCCACAGCTTCCACGTCCAAGAACACTTGAGAAGCAAATGATCAATTGTTTCAACTCCTGACTTGCAAAAACAGCACTCCAAACCAGAATCCACATTGCAACCAAAAGACATAAGAACATCTTTAACCGGAATTCTCCCTCTCATCACCTGCCACACGAAGACTTCGACTTTCGAAGGACAAAAACCCTGCCAAACATCGCTAAAATCAGCCGCATCGAAAGACTCAGAATTTTCTAATCTCTTACTAAAAGATTTGACCGAGAAGATTCCATCCAAAGACCAAGCAATTGAATCCGGAATAAGTCTGTAGACAGCAATGTTGTGAAGGAAAGAACTAATAAGTGAGTTATAATTATAAAGATCATAACTTTACAATATTAATATGCTATTGAAATTAAGTAAATTTACTTTACAATTTGTGAATTATAATTATAAAGATCATAACTTTGCGTATATGAAACGGGTAGCTGCAATAAAGCACAGAATTAGAACTGTACCAAAAATCATCATTTTCAACCATCTATAATTGAAATATTGTCTTGCTCAGACTTAAAAATACTCTTGTAGTAGATCTGCAAGAGTATCTGATTGAACGCTAATTTCAAGTTAATTACCTTTTTAAGTTAAAGACCAATTCGAAAATTATAAAAATCAGCAGATGATATAACAAAATGATTGAAGAAAATAAAAATAATCCACGGAAGAGAACTCAAAGCAGACACACCACCACCACCAAAGATGACACTTGATGATTTTCGATCCAGAAAAGCTCGGCTCTAATGACTTTCTGTTTTTCGTTGAGAAAAGAGAGTACTTTGTGTGTAATATTGAAATGCGTATTAACTGCCAAAGAATTGATTGTAATCAAATACAAAGAAATACATATAATAACTGAACATAATTTGTGAGAGAGAGAGAGTCAATTATGATTTACGAATCTTCAAGCACTCAATAAGGGGTGGGAGTCAGGGAGACTGAAAAGGAGAGCGTTCAATAAGCATTCAAATGGAAAAAAAGCATTTATTATTATTATTATTATTATTATTATTATTTTGAAGAAAGGAAAAAAAAAACATTTAATAATAGAAGATATTAGGAAAAAAAAAGTGGACATGAAATTGACCATTAGCTCATCAATGATGCTCTTGAATTGTGATTAATGATGAAACGTACATATTATTAATTGTTTTTTAGAGCACATATTATTAATTGTTACCGTTGGGAATTTGAACCATGAACGCGGAAACGACATATCTAACAACATCTCTAATGCAATACTATTTTAGTGTGCAAATGTTATAATTTAATAAAAAGTGAAAAAAAAAATGAAAAAAAAAACATATTGAATGCAATGCCAAATTTAGCACATCAATAAATGCTGTTTTTTTAATTATAAAAATACCATTTTATAATTGTATTAAATGCAATTGTTACTTTTGTAATTTTAAATAATAAAAAATATTATATAAATTGAATACATTAATTATATTTGTTGACTTTTATAATTTTAAATTAAAAAAAATAGCATTTTAAATAAAATTATGCATTGGAGTATAATGCTAAAATGATGTCCTTAATACCCTACAATTAAAATATTGATTTAATAAAAAAAACTAAACCCTCAAATATAGCATTTTATTTTATTGTAACAATTAAAACAAAAATAAATAATCAACCACCCACTAAATAATCAACCACCACCTAACAATTTAATAAATATAATTAAATTAAATAATATCTATTAATCCGAGACCAGGTAGTTTTTTGAAAAGCTTTCGATCTCTCTCTCTCAATCACTCTCTCCATTGGTAAGATTCGAGCCACTGACAAAAATCCCCAAACAAAACATGAAAGTCATTTGCCCAAGCCTCAAGTTTTTCTTTTCGTCTGTTTGGTTGCTGAAAATGGAAGAAAATGAAGGAAATTTGAATTTACCAACTGAGTTATGCCCGGAGGAGAATGAAGGTGGTATATTGACACTGGGTTTGTGTTTGGATTTTACTATTATTTGTGTCAAATTTAGTATTGGTATTGACATATGCATTGAAGATGGTCTAATATTCACCCATAACATATCCCTACGTAAGACCATGCATATGGTCAAATATAATAATAAATTCCATATTAATTATAATCGATAAAATAGATTGATATATGATATATCCATATATAAGTGATTTCATTACTAAATAAGAATAAATCCAATATTTTAAAGAATGACCAAATATGGCCTAATCTCGAGATGTAATATATAATTCTAGGTGCACCTTGAACAAAACTTTTTATATAAAAAGCTCTCTATACATTATAACCACAAACAATATCAAACATGAATCCTTCTGGAAAATATTTCTTGCAGCTGATTATTTTGGTTTTATTGCTCCTAACAATAGTATGCGAAGCAGGTTTTTTCATTCCCGAACGGGTGCATGTTAGTATCGAAAACGATATCGGTTCTGGGGTTGATCTTACCCTTCATTGTAAGTCTAAGGATGATGATTTAGGGGAACACAAACTCCCTAATTTAGGCAACTTCAAGTTCAAATTTCGACCTCATTTTTTTAAAAAGACGTTGTTCTTCTGTAGTTTTGCCTGGCCAAATGCTTTTCATAGGTTTGATATTTACAATGTTACGCGAGATTCAGATAGTTGTGATCATCAATGTAACTGGAATATATATCCAGACGGCCCATGTTTGAACGATATAGTTTATCATAGAAAAATTTGCTACAAGTGGCCATGAGCATCTGTTTTGATCTCTCAAATAAAACA
The DNA here is from genome assembly GCA_008009225.1 of Acer yangbiense. Classification (NCBI taxonomy): domain Eukaryota; kingdom Viridiplantae; phylum Streptophyta; class Magnoliopsida; order Sapindales; family Sapindaceae; genus Acer; species Acer yangbiense. The sequence goes on along the minus strand of CM017762.1, from coordinate 58,849,820 downwards.
TTCTTATGTGAATGTATTATGTACTTCTCATATTTACATAAATAAATTAAATGTTTTAATTTTTATTTATAGTATTCACTATTACCTAACTTTTACTATTCAATATTACTTCTTTTTCTTGATTGCCCTTTAATTACGCTGTTCAAAAAACAATAAAACACCTTAAGCCCATGATTGAATACAAAATAATCAATAACTACCTACTATAATATTTAGGTTCTGCTACTATATATGATTGTATGGTTGCTGGTTCAATTTCTAGTCTTTAGATTTCAATCTAAGGGTGTGTATATAAATTAATGATTTAAAAATTAAAACAAAATTAAAACAAAAGGATACCAACTCTCTCTCACATAGCTGCTCATTAACAATAGAGTTCTTGCATTCAGTGGCGTAGCCAGGATTTCTAACTTGGGGGGGCTAGACTAAAAACCAGTGATCGATATAACGGAAAAATCAGCTGTCTATATGCTAGGCGGACGCCAGCCGGCTGGCCCTTTTATGCCAAATCGGCCATATTAGACAACCGAAAGAAAATCGGCCGATTTGACCGGGAAAATCCATCTAAGTGGGGTCATTGACTCTGCCTAATCGTTGCAAAGACTCGTCTTCGATGGAAGACGTAACCCTGGATCACGTTTGAGAGCACTAGTATCGACATCTTTAACCTCAATTGTATTATGCTTAGAAATATGTTGGTTCTCAATAATTGGAACATCAACATTTGATGGAGAAGCTATTTTACTTGATGATTGATTCTCATTTGATTTGGGAAGAAGTCCAAAATATTTTTTATTTTCTTTAATTTTTGATTTTCTGACATAATAACCTACAATAGTAAGAATCCAATAAGAAACACACAAACAAACACACACACACACACACACACACACACACACACACATATATATACAGAAATTCTATTATTAGTTCGAACTAACAAAGGTTATATCAGTTCCTTACATGTGGGCCACTGGATTTAAATACTTTGACTTTACTGTATGCACTTGTCAATCAAAGTATTTAAATCCAGTGGCCCACATATAAGGAACTGATATAACTTTTGTCAGTTCGAACTGATATAACTTTTGTCAGTTCGAACTGATAATAGAAAGACTGTATATATATATATATATATATATATATATATATATGGCAAAGTCACAATCTCAATCAAAAATCATACAAATAAATACGTAAATATATTTTCCAAAGCAATTTAATTCCACATCTCTAATTCTCTAAATGACCAAATCAGTAAATCTCATCATCTCAACAATTGAAGTGTATTTCAAATAATAATAAAGATCCAGATGGACAGACTTGCCTTCAATCTCCAAAATCAAACTCCAACTTTTCTTGAGGAAATTTTTTTGACCTATTTCAATCCGTAATAATGTTTACCAAATTACCAATCATATAAAAGTTAAATCAATCTAATTTCTTAAAAAATAAATCAAACTCCAACTTTTCTTGAGGTTTTTTTTATTTTTAAAATTGTTATTTTCTGAATTAATGGGTGACATTTGTGATTTGATAGGCTATTGGGTATAGTGGGTAGTCCCACACAAAAAATAAAGATTGTGGGTAGTGCCACTTCATTTCAGTACGTGAGTAGAGATTATGTGAAAGAAGTCAAAGAACACAAAAGCAATAATATATATAATTTTTTTTTTCAAAAATTGAGACCGGGCTACAGCCCGGTCTAGCCTCTATGTGGCTACGCCCTTGCTTGCACTGTAGCTAAACCCTATAATATTTTTTTGGCGAACAGTTTATGGCAAGGATTTGGATCCTCTATTGATCTGATTTTTTTCTGACCTTTAAAAAACATGTGATTGATTGTTGATAAAGTGGTTGTGATCAGCAGAGGATCCAAATGCATCAAGGTGAGGCTCCATTTAGAATATTAATAGCAATTTAATGACAAAGCTCCTCACGACACGACAAGTGTCAATGTGAGGCTCCATTATAGGAGGGATGTGGATCCTTTACTGATTTGATCTTTTTTCTGACATTTGTAAAGCATGTAATTGGTTGTTGATAAAGTGGTTGTTATCAGCAGAAGATCCAAATGCATCAAGGTGAGGCTCCACTTAGGAGATTAATAGGAATTTAATGACAAAGCTCCTCACGACATGACAAGTGTCAAGGTGAGGCTCCATTATAGGAGAGATTTGGATCCTTTACTGATCTGATCTTTTTTCTGACGTTTGTAAAGCATGTGATTGGTTGTTAATAAAGTGGTTGTGAAAACCAATTACATCTTAACCACTCATTCATTGCAATAATTATGTGTCATGAGATTATATGAGGTCAGGAAAAAGATCAGATCATTAGAGGATCCAAATTCTTATCAAAATTGATAGTGATTTAATTAAAATCAAATTCATTAAAACCATTGAACATTAGAGGAATTATTCATTATCCCATTAATTACAGGATTGACTCATGATTACTTGATTATATAGATATATTTTATAAATTATATTGTTTTATAGATTTTAATTAATAGGAATTGAATGACAAAGCCCCTCATATTGATTGTATAGATATATTCTATATATTATTTTATTTTATAGATTTTAATTAATATGAATTTAATGACAAAGTTCCTCACGACACGACACATATCAAGATGGGATTTGGATCATCTACTAATCTGATCTTTTTCCTAGCATTTTTAAAGCATGTGATTGGTTGTTGTTAAAGTGGTTGTGAAAATCATTCACATTTTAACTACCCATTCATTGCAATGCTTATGCGTCATTAGATCATGTGAGGTAAAAAAAAAAAAAAGATCAGATCAGTAGATGATCCAAATTCTTATAGGAGATTATATAGATATGTATTAAACAAAATAATAATAATAATAATAATAATAATAATAATATATATATATATATATATATATATATGTGTGTGTGTGTGTGTGTGTGTGTGTGTGTGTGTGTGTGTGTGTGTGTGTGTGTGTGTGTGTGCGCACATCGGACCAATAATCATACACCAACCTCTCATAATAACCCCAATTTAATTTTCCAATATACCAATTTTATTTTTGGTATTGCCATAAGAATTTGGATCCTCTGATGATCTGATCTTTTTCTTGACCTCACATAATCTCATGACACATAAGCATTGCAATGAATGGGTAGTTAAGATGTGATTGGTTTTCATAATCATTTTATCAACAACCAATCACATATTTTAAAAAAGGTTAGAAAAAAGATTAGATCAGTAGAGGATCTAAATCCTAATTAAAAATGCCATATAATATGGCTTGATGTCTGCTCTTAAAAAAAAAAAAAAAAAATTGGCTTGATATCTTTCTCTTTAGAAAAAAATAACTATATTATTACAATCAATAATAATTTAATGCCAAAAAATTTCATTATTGTTTTATAGAAACTAAAAATTGAATGGTTAGAAAATGGAAGGTTATTTAATTTAAAATTAAAAAAATAATATTATATATATATATGTATTTATATTTTACGAAAAAAAAACCTATATCATTACAATTAATAATAATTTATTGTCTGAGATTTTCATTATTGTTTTATAGAAACCAAAAAGTGAATGGTTAGAAAATGGAGGTTGTTTAATTTAAATTTATAAACATTATAATTATTAAAGGAATGCTATTTACTGCAGGAATATAAATGATCCTCCATCTCTTAAACAAAAGTGAAAATTACAAAAAATAACCTAGTATATTTCAAAAAAATTTCCTTTTTAAAGATGAACCTTAACCCTTTAATTAATTAACATATAATAAAGATATCGTACATTTGTCGCGTGATCCGATTGACATTGCGTCGATGGTAATCTGCAAGATCTTCCAATCCAATCACGAACGTGAATCACCTAGGAGCGTGGTCTCCCTTCTCTTTGAATTGTGTATCTGAGGATGGACAACAAAACTTTTTCTATTTCGTTAGTCACAACAAGTTCCAAGAGACTACAAAGAATGTTCCGGTCACTTTTGAATTCACAATCATTAGATTGAAACTCACGTGAATCTTATTCGAAAATGTGCACAAAGCCTTTTGATATCAAAGCTAGCAGTGCACTATCGAAATAAGAACAATTCTTCTCTCTTTCCCTCTTGGCCGAAATTCACTATGTCTAAGAGTTGGATTCTATTTTTCTTAAGTAAATGAAAAAAAAAAAACTCTCAAGCCTTGCATTAGGGTTCACAGAATTCCTCTGACCCAAAATAATATATATATATATATTTCTTACTCAATATAATATATATCTATATTCGGCGACAACTTGCCATATAATTAATATATATATCTTAGGCAACCACTTGCAGCCATATTAAGTATATCTCTCTATATATTCCACTTGCCATATATATATTATATATATGTATCTGCATTCACTTGTCATATATATTTTGGGTGGCCGAAATCTTCCACCAAGTAGGATTTATGTCTTTTGACCTAAATCCTATCAGAAAAAGATTTTGTTTTTTTAATTAAATAATTAATCAATCAATTGATTAATTCTTATTTAATCAAATAATAAAATAAAATAATATATCAAGCTATTTTTCAAGCCTTGCCGCCCATACACAAAGATAGGCCCAAATATTATTTTTCATTTTATTAAATCCATTGGACCTTTAATTAAAAGGCCTACATGTGAACTAGGTCCATTTTTACTAAAAGAAAAAAGCCCACATGCCTTAATGCAATTCTAGATGGACATATAATTAGTCCGGTAGAATATATCAAGTGATCCATGCAAATCCGTGTGGATTGGGGATATTGGCGGGCTATCTAATTTAAACTTCAATAGACATAACCCAATCACAATCAACAAATAATTCACTTAGGTTCGATCTATTAATTTTAGTTCATTTCACTAAAGAACTAAAATTTCACTCTTAAATAAAGATAGAACAAGTAAATGTTTCTCATTCATACCTTAGACAATCTTATAGGAGATGGTGAATCATCGTGAAGAATATCAGTAATCGCTAATCTATTGATTACATTGATTAGAGTTAGCTTTAGGTTAATTTAGTGACAAGTTTGGAAACCTTTTAATCAAACTGTTTGAATAGTACGTGTGTCTTCGAACGCCAATAATCATTGAATCCCTCAGTCTTTATGGGACGTTTCCCTACTCTATCATTGCACTATACTTCGACCTCGTACTATTGCGAGCGTCACTATCTGTAGCGATCAGAGGCTCTCTAGTGGGTAGAGTAATATGGTTTTGTAATACAATATTGTGTTGTGTTACTGAGGTATGATATTGTGATTAATGCAAGTAATCAAATTTTTTAGTAATGTCAACAAACAGAAGAAACTCTGTCGAAATTTCTGTCATACAACTGTTTTTAGTTCAAAGTTATTAACCAAGCCTTAAAATCAAAGAATAAAGTATCTGTAAATAGAGAAAAACTTATTAACTTTCCAAATTGTTTAAACGACCAACACAAACTAAAAGACCAACATAAAATGAAATTTTCAACAGTTAACAACTAACACTCGTTAAAAGTTATAACGTTATGGTAGGTCATGGTAGGTCATGGTTTTGCTTCCACGTTTGAGCATATCTGAATATTATGTCAAAGTACAATTGGTCCAGATCCTTTACAATTGGTACATACCTTTAAATGAGGCACTTCTAAGGAAAAACGTATCCTAAATTTTTTTGGTCTACCCGATGGTCTTCTCCCTTCAGGTGGATGTACAATGCAAGAACTAATATGTTCGATCTCCACCAACTTATTGTATGACAACTTATTTTCCACCCACTCCTCAATAAGTTCTCCATCCATGTAATCTAAAGCGTCTCATCGACCATTGCAATTGATTGCTAGCCTAAAACTTTTCAAAGTTTTTGTTGAGGCATAAAATATCCCATGTATATAATGCAGTATTTCATCTAAAACATGAAATATCCCATGTATATCTTATTGGGCATGAAATTTCTCATGTATGTCATGTTAGGAATGAAATATCTCATATATGTCATGTTGAACATGAAATATCCCATATATGTCATGTTGGACATGAATGCAGTATTTCATGTAAGGCATGAAATATCCTATGTATGGTATAAAATATCCCATGTATGTCATGTTGGGCATGATATATCCTATGTCTTTCATGTTCGGCATAAAATATCCTATGTATGTCATGTTGGGTAATAAATATCTCATGTATGCAGTATTTCATGTAAAGCATGAAATATCTCATGTAAGGCATGAAATATCTCATGTCTGTCAAGTTGGGCATGAAATATCTCATGTATGTCATGTTGGGTATGAAATATCCTATGCCATGTTGGGTATGAAATATCTCATGTATGTCATGTTGGGTATGAAATATCCCATGTATATCATATTAGGCATGAAATATCCTATATATGTCATGTTGGACATGAAATACCCCATGTATATGATGTTGGGTATGAAATATCTCTTGTATGTCACGTTGGATATGAAATATCCTATATATGTCATGTTGGATATGAAATATCCCATGTGTGTAGTATTTCATGTAAGGCATGAAATATATCATGTATGTAATGTTGGGCATGATATATCTCATGTATATCATGTTGGCATGGAATATCTCATGTATGTCATGTTGGGTATGGAATATCTCATGTATGCAGTATTTCATGTAAGGCATGAAATATCCTATATCTGTCATGTTTAATATGAAATATCTCATGTATGTCATGTTAGGAATAAAATATCTCATGTATGTCATGTTGAGTATGAAATATCCGCTATATGCAGTATTTCATGTAAGACATGAACAAGGACATAACCAGGATTAAACACAAAGGTGGGCTAGAATATTTTTTTTTTTCCGATCACTAATATTATGAGAAAATTGTATTAATTATAAATAAAGATACACCTAGTTAAAAAGACAAAGTAGGGATTACTCTATAAATGTATATTCTAAATAAATACATTAAAAAAATAAATAAATAAAATAAAGTCAAAACAAATTATAAAATAAACATGAAATGCAAATACAGTCAAATACTAATTAAGCTGTATCCTACGGTTTTTCAAAATATCAAACTTATCAATTATGAAATCAGGATCAATAGCACGTCATATAGAAAAATAAATATACACTAATATTACTATTTATTAACAATTCTAAAAACAAAAGAATAATTAAAAAAATAAAATTAACAAGCATGTATTTAAATTTCAACTAAAACAAAAAGAAATTTATTAAACAATAATGTTAATTTGTAAATTAAAATTAAAATAATTAATAATTAGATTAATCTTAAAATTTAATTACAAAACAAAATATTTAAATTTACAATATTCATAAAAATATACCTAATTACAATTACAAAACAAAATATTTAAATTTACAATATTAGAAAAAGAAATATACCTAATAGGAAGATGAATTATTGATATTGATAAAGAGGTTGGAATAAAATTTGGAGAAAGATGAGAGAAAAAATAATTATTAAAGAAAAAGAAATTTTTTTTGATAATAATAACCTGTTTATTGTTGCCACCTCGTGAATCATGAAGTGAAGTACTGATGAAGTAGGTAAAATGTACCAGCCACCAGTATATATAGCTGTTGTTATTCCTACTCTTACACTATTTTCATTGATATCAACATTAATTATTATTATTATTATTTTTTTTTTGTACTTTTCAAATTTTTTTAAAAAGGTTAGGGTGGGTTTGAGCCCACCCTAGCCCAGCCCAAGGTCCGTCCATGGACATGAAATATCCCATATATATCATGTTGGGCATGAGATATCTTTTGTATGTCACGTTAGGTATGAAATATCTCATTTTCTAAAAAAAAAAAATACATTATTTCATGAGATGAGACGATGTGTCACGTTAAATATGAAATAACCCACTTATGTCACATTTAACATGACACACTGCGTGAAAAAAAGAGGATAGTTTTGTAATTTATTGGTTAAAAACAATAATGCATTATGATGATTAGTTACAAACAATAAAAAATTAGAATTTGGTTAAAAACAATAATTCTTTTTTTGGTATCAAGGATCCCGAACTTCATCCAGGCACCTATCCGCTTGTCCTCCCCCAACTGCGTGACCTGCTGTGGCATGCATGTTGGCTTCGCGGAGTATGACATATAAGAAACCTCGACCCACACCCCTAGTCCCACAAGGTTGCAAGCGGGTAAATTAGAACTCACCCCCGCCTGGGTAGGATTCGAACCACTGAAGTTAGCCCCATGTCCGTCCTTCCACCAATTAACAGAGCTAAACGCCTTAAGGGCTGGCCACAATGTAATTGCCAGGAATAGAACCAAGGACTCGGATTTTAAATCCCAAGCCTTGGACCACCAAGGCAACCACCTTATAGTTTAAAAAAAAAACGATAATTCATTTCTTGTATTGACTACTTTTACAAATGTTCCTAAAAAAATCATATTATTAAAGGAATGTTATTTATTGCAGGAATACAAATGGCTTTTACGACTCTATCTATTTAGGAAAAAAACCTATATTATTACAATTAATAATAATTTATTGCACATATTTTCATTATTGTTTTATAGAAACTGAAAAGTGAATGGTTAGAAAATAGAGGTTGTTTAATTTAAATTTATAAACATTATATATATTAAAGGAAAGTTATTTAATGCAAGAATATAAATGGCTCTCCATCTTTTAAGAAAAAAAACTAAACTATTATATAATAATAATAATAATAATAATAATAATAATAATAATAAAGGTAATTACCAATTAAGTCTTTGACTTTTTTTAAAATTCCAAGTTGTTTGCGACTTTTATAAAAATGACCAAATTGGTCCTCACATTTTTTCTAAGTGCCAAATTAGTCCCTCTTTTTTTTTTTTGAAGTGACCAAATTGGCCCCTCTAACGGTTTAACGGTATTAAATGTAACAGCTGACTCTAACAATTTTAGTTAAAGTACGTAAATACCATTTATTTATCATATTAGAGCAAAGTTGTTTTGTCTTTTATGCATTAAATTCACCATTATAATTACAACAATATCCAAAAATATTATTAATGAAACACCATTTGTATCAATTTTAATTAAAATTTTCTAAAAGAATCTAAAAATATTTTAATAAGACAATATCAGTTATACTCTTATTTTATAAACAAAGTTACCATTCATTTCCAGTTTAGTTTTTTACCATTTTATATAATTGTTTATTTTTGTTAATATTGTATAAGCACTTTTGTCAAAATTATTCAAAAGTCAAAACCCACAAATAAAATAAACAAAAATACACATGTGTTAAAAAAATTGTGCATGTGTCATTAATATATTGTTTAAGAGTAAAGTACAATTTTACTACTACACAGTTAAAATTGATTGATGGAACTTAGTTAGAGGGACTAATTTGACACTTGGGAAAAATGTAAAGACTAATTTGGTCACTTTTGTAAAAGTCGCAAACAACTTAGAAATTAAAAAAACGTCCAGGACCAAATTAGTAACTGTCCTAATAATAATAATAATAATAATATGATATCTTATTATTATGATATGATGAATATTTTTTTTTTATTTTTTTTTTAAAGGAAGCTTCATTGAAAAACCAACCAAAACTACAAAAAAGCTGGGCGGTCACCCAGAATAATAGGAGAAACCCACTCAGGGGCCTCCTCCATCCAATACAGCGGGCCATCTAAAGAGAGGCCAAATTTAGCAAGAGAGTGAGCAACCTTGTTAGAGGCTCTAGGGCCATAACTGACAGAGCAGCCAGGATTACAAGATAGGAAAAGGACAATATCACTAATAATAGTCCCAAGATCAGATAGCGGTGGAGATCTCCCATTAATAAGATTGACAACAGCTTGGGCATCCGATTCCACCAAACAAGGGATAAAGCCAGATTCTTTCGTGAAGGTCAAACCTCGAAAAATAGCCAGGCTTTCGGCCAAGTCAGGAGCCACATTGATACGAAATGGCTGGGAAGAGGTAGCTAAGACGTCCCCCAAATGATTCCTAATAATGATTCCCACACCAACCTTACCAGCAGAAGAATTCAAAGCCGCATCCGTATTGATCTTAATTTTTCCCACATCGGGGGGTCTCCAGGAATTACTAATCATCACACCACCACCATCCGAACCACCCCTTACAGTAGCTTTCCGAAACTCCTCCAAGAAATCCTCCGCCCACGGAACAATCTCATTAACAAGAACAGTTCCAGAACTATGCACGGTCAAATTTCTCCTGAACCAAATCCTCCAACAGATAATGACGAAGAGCTCCATTTCTCCCTCATTTAGCCTATTCCTACAGGCAATAAGAAAGTCACAAAAATCCATACCTGACTGGATCTGGACACCCCCCATAAAGGAGCACATAGCTCTGACCTCCCATAGATTAGGGCAACTCCAAAGAGCAGGGAGCGACGTTTCAGGCCATTGTCTACACATAGGGCACACACTATCCACCTGGACTCCACGCTTGGCAAGATTACAATTTGTAGGCACCCAATTGTGACACGCACGCCAAACCAGCACCTTAACCTTAGAGGGAACTTTAATCCTCTAAAGGTATTTCCACCAGGATTCCAAAGCACACAGACCAGAAGAACTAGGATTCAAAGAGAGAGAGGTGCTCAAATGATATCCGCTTTTAACAGAATAAACCCCATACTTGTCAAAATGCCAAAAAATCCTGTCCTCTAAAATGTTAGGCGAACAAGGAATACTAAGAATAAGCGAAGCATCATCAGGCAGAAAAGACTGGCGAATCAAGTCCTCATTCCACAGCCCCGAAGGAAGCTTAAGATCAGCCACAGAAGCTGAGGTGCCCAACACAGCCGGAGAAATTACCTTGAAAGTAGAGGGACGAGCCACCCAACGATCAACATAGATGCGAACAGAAGATCCGCTACCAATCCTATTTTGGTGGCCAGCTTCAATGATTTCCCGACCCCATAAAAAACTTTTCCACAGAAAGGAGCAAGAGGAACTATTACCAGCAAGCAACACAGACGTATCCGGAAAGTAACACTGTTTAAGAACTCTAGCTGCCAAAGAATTCGGACACTGAATGAGCCGCCAAATTTGCTTAGCAACTTTATTAAACAAAGTCAGGTCCTTGAAACCCAGACCTCCACAATCTTTGCTAAGACATAACTTTTTCCAAGCACCCCAATGAAGTTTCCGACACTCACCATTCGAACCCCACCAAAACCTAGCACAAAGCCGATGGAGCTCATTCACAAGCACCTGCGGAAGTCTAAAAAGAGACATCGAATAAGTAGGAATGCTTTGAATAACGGCCTTAAGCAAAACCTCTTTCCCGCCAACAGAGAATAATTTATTTTGCCACCCATTTAATTTATTCCAGACTCGCTCTTTAATTGACGCGAAAAGCTCTACCTTATTTCTCCCTGCAAAACTAGGCAACCCAAGATAACGCTCATGGCATCCAACCAAACGAACACCAATAACACTAGCAAGCCTCCTAGCACGGCGCCGAGAAACTCTTTTACTGACACACATGGCAGATTTATCGAAATTAACCACCTGACCTGAAGCTCTAGCGTAGATATCCAGTATTCTCATAATAGAATAACAATCCCGCACCGAAGATTTCGTAAAGAGCATATTATCATCTGTAAAAAAGAGGTGAGAAATTTTGGGTCCCTGTCTACTGCACCTGAAACCAAAAAGGTCCCCAACACTAACAGCATGCTTGATCAATCTAGAAAGACCCTCCGCGCAAAAAAGGAACAAATAAGGCAAAAGAGGGTCCCCTTGACGAAGCCCTCGCGAAGGCCGCACCAAACCATGAATCTCGCCATTAATAAGAAACGAAAAGGAAACTGAACTCACACACCTCATAATGCGATCGATCCAGCAATCTGAGAAACCCAACCTGTTCATCATACCAACCAAGAACCTCCATTCCACCCTATCATAAGCCTTAGACATGTCAAGTTTTAGAGCCAACACACATTTCCTACCTTTTTTCTTCCTCTTCAGTGCATGCATACATTCAAACCCAATGATCGCGTTATCCGTGATTAACCGCCCTGGGATAAAGGCATTTAGAGACTCAGAAATCACCTCATCAAGGACACCCCTCAACCTATTAGCCAAGGCCTTAGCCACCACCTTGTATAAAACATTACACAAACTGATCAGGCAGAAATCTTTCAATTTATCGGCTCTTTTCACCTTTGGGGTGAGAGTGATAAGAGTTTTGTTGACCACTTCCAAATCCAGCCCATTATTAAGAACCCCTAGGCAAGCCTCGGTAACATTAGCCCTAACTGTCGGCCAAAACTACTGGTAAAAGAGAGCAGGGAGGCCATCAGGCCCAGGTGCCTTCGTAGAGAACATATCGAAGACAGCTTTTCGAATCTCATCAGTAGAAAAATTCGTATCTAGGTAGGCACTCTTACTCTCCGAAAGGCAAGGTTCAACATGAGATAGGACTGCTTCCAGCTCATGATCTGTAGGAGAGGTAGAATTGAACATCTCCGAGAAATATTTCTCCACAATACCAGCCACAGCCTGTTTATCCTCATACCAGACCCCTGAATCATCATAAAGACCCAAAATGGAATTCCTGACTCTGCGAGCAGAAGCCTTTGAGTGAAAATATCTGGAATTCTTGTCTCCATTCTTCAGCCAACACTCTCTAGACCTTTGTTTCCAATATAGTTCATCCCTATCCAGCAGTTGGTCCAACTCACCCTCAATCCTCTGAATCTCCCTCCAGCCACCAGGTATAACAACAGTAGACGCACGTTTCAGCTCATCTTGTTCCTGCCTCAAATCCCTTTGAAAATCCCATCTATTACACAAATTCCACTGAGCTAACTTGTCCGTACAACGGTTTAACCCCATCGTCAACCCAACCATGCCATGCCTGTTATTCATCCCACAAAACGACTCCTTAACAATATTAGCACAACCATCTCTATCAGCCCAACACTTCTCAAAGTGGAAGCACCGTGCAGGTCTCGCTCCCCAATTGGAGCCAGCTGACTGATTCTGAACAATATTGAGAAGTACCGGTCTGTGATCCGACCTCCAAAACTCCAAATGATCCACATAAGCATCACCAAATAACGATTTCCACTGAAAATTGCACACACACCTGTCAATCCTTTCTTGAATCATGTTATGACCATCCCGCCTATTACACCAAGTGAAAGGAGGACCTCTGAAGCCTAAATCTTGCAAACCACAATCGTCAAGAGCATTCCTGAAATTGTCCATCTGAATTTGTGACCTTTGGTTCCCACCTAGCTTCTTATCACCGCTCAAAATTTCGTTAAAATCCCCCGCGCACACCCACGAAAGTGTAGACATATGATAGAGCCTACGGAGAAGGGTCCACCCATGATGCCTCTGGGAAGCCTCTGGGTTACCATAGAAACTCATCCACCTCCATGAAATGTTCCTATGAGAAGTTATTTGAACATCGATATGGTATTTAGAAAAAGAATGGAGACTTACATCAATTGAATTGGACCACAAAAGTCCCAAACCCCCGCTTCGACCGGCACTATCAACAACCAACTTACTATCAAAACCCAACTTTACTCTAATGTTTTCCATGCGACCGTGATCTAACTTTATTTCAATGAGGAACAACATCTCTGGCTTATACGTCTGTTTTAGACGCATAAGAATTTGGAATGCCCGAGAACTCCCCAACCCCCGGACATTCCAAACTAAGATTTTCATTGTGACTGGCAGGCCGGAGGAGTCCGACCCGCCAATGAAACATTAGAAGCAGTCCGATTACCGTCACCATTCTTTGCAAATTTGGAATCTTGAATCGCATCCCCATGATCATGGATCGTAGACCTTTTCCCCAACTGATTATTAATAGGAGGTCCATCACATGTACGAAACCCATCCCTAGCCCACATTTTCCATTTTCCAGTCTTCACATTAGGCCCAGCAGACAGCACCACACCCTGTCCAGCAGCAACAGAAAGCCTGTCTTCATCATCAAAACCCCGTCCCCTAATTCCTGCCTCCCCATCTACATCCATAATAGAAGAGGCCCATGTCTTATCTAGACTCTCACCCGGGTTAGAGTAAGTTTCTTCACAGCCCACAGTATTAGGCCCAACAATCTCCAGACCCCCACCTAAACACTTATCAGGCACGTGACCCATTCCTTTATGAGGGTTGACTTTCTCTACCATAGGACAAACAGAGGAAAGTGATCTCATCAAGGAATTTCCCCCCACCTCCAAATCTGCGCCACCTAATTTAGTCAACTTAACAGAATTCTTCTTTATGTCAGCCAAATCATCCTTTCCAAAAACCTCGGAGAGATTCTTGCGCGCTTTCGACTCAATCCCTACAACTTCTCGATTCTTACCAATCTCATCCCCCAAATCACAGACAGAAGTCTCACCCCTACCATCTGCCACCTTCTCCATCGGAATCGTATCTTTTGACACTTCTGTCGTCGTACTGTCATCAGCTATTTGCAATGGCACAACACTGTTACGCCGCCTGCTATGCTCCTCCTTTTTCCCTCGATTATTACTACTCCTTTCCGGGCTTGATGCACGTAGCCATGGACCATATAAGAGATTAAAATCCTCCGGTTCTGTTGAAGTTGCCTTCATAAAGTAGTCCCGCACAACATGGCCAATTGTCCCATAGCGAAAACAATGTTCCAACAATCTCTCATATCGAAGAAGCATTGTAGACTCCTTCCCATCACGCAAAACATCCACCCGAAGAATATGCCTAAGAGGTTGATTGATATCAATGATAACCCGAACACGGATATATTTGCCAACATAGTCCCCGGATCCTCCATCATCAATCTCCTTAACCTCGCCAATCATATTTCCCACGGCTCGTCCAATTTCCGATGTCATGCATATAAGCGGAACCCTATGGATCTGAACCCAAAAAGCTACCCTGTTGAAGCTCATATCCTGAGTATCTCCTTTGCCCTTAGGTTCCACCAAAACCAGAAGAGCCTTATCAAAACTCCAAGGCCCTCTATTTAGAATCCGTAATTGATCCTTCTCATTTTTAAAGGTGAAAGAGAAGGTGTTCCCATCAATAATCTCAATATCGAAACCATCTATCGTTACCCAAATCTTTGGCATCACTGCCATAAACGCATCCCGATTAACTGGCTTAGATGACAGAAGTTTCCCGGCCAATCTTAACGCCAACCTTTTTTCCCCTTTATTCGTCATTCCCTCCTGCAATTGCATTAAGGGACCCTCTTTCTCTTTTAGCGTTAGAGCTTCACAGAGTTTCGCCACCTCCTCCGCATTCATCATTGTCGGACCTAACACCCCCACCAAACTACACTCCTATCGAGTGAAAACAAGACGCCAAAAGGATCTCCTATCTACTCTCACCAGAGGCTTACAGAGAAACCCTAGGGAGAGAATTTTTTACTGGTATCATTTTTAATGAATATTTATTTGATTTGATTATTTTGTAAGCAATTATTAATTTGACAATGGCGGTTTATGGTTTAAAAAAAAAAAAAGGTTGTTATTATATTATTATATATGAATGATAAGTTCATAAATATGCTTTTTCTTTTCTTTTCTTTTTTACAATATCTATTAATCTGGATAAGGTATCAATATGCTAATTTAAAAGATATTCATTTGATATATAATTACTTGTTTAAGATTGTTCTAAAATTTTGCAAAAAATTTCTAACTTTAGATGCAAATATCCATATTTTTTTTTTTTCAATTTTGACAAAATATTCACCAATATCAATAAAATCCTAGAAATATCCATAAATTTGGAAGCCCGATATCGATATTGATACCAATATTTTCTTTCTAGCGTAAGAGGATTAAGACCATGCATATGGTCAAACATAATAATAAATTCCCTATTAATTATAATCTAAAAAATATATCCATATATACGAGATTTCATCATTAAATACGAATAAATCCAATATGTTAAAGAATGACCAAATATGGCACAATCTCAAGATGTAATATATATAATTCTAGGTGCACCTTGCACAAACCATTTTATATATAAAAAGCTCTCTATTCTATACATTATCACCACAAACAACAATAGCAAACATGAAACCTTTTGGAAAATATTTCTTGCAGCTGGTGATCTTGGTTTTGTTGCTGATAACAACAGCATGAGAAGCATTTAGTTTCTCAGACCCTAAAGTGCATCTTAGTATCGAAAACAATATGGGTTCTGGGGTTGATCTTACCCTTCATTGTAAGTCTAAGAATGATGATTTAGGGGAACACAAACTCCCTAATTCAGGAAAATACACGTTCCAATTTCGACCTCATTTCTTTGGAAGGACGTTGTTTTTCTGTAGTTTCGCCTGGTCAAATTCTTTTCATAGATTTGATGTTTACGATCAGCAGAGAGATTATGGTAGTTGTGTTCATCAATGTAATTGGCATATGAACCCAGACGGCCCATGGATGTACGATATAGAGAATAATAAAACAATAAACTACAAGTGGTCATGAGTTCCCGTTTTGATCTCTCAACTAGAAGTATAAACATTCTTTACGAGTGTATTATGTACTTCTCATATTTACATAAATAAATTAAATGTTTTAATTTTCATTTCTAGTATTCACCTTTTAGTGTGCTTTGAATCACGCTTTTGTCTATTTCTTTCTGGACAAGGATCCTTTGCTGATTTATACTGAACTTTTAAGGATCTGATGACACGTGGCTAGTAAATAAATAGAGGGTTATGATTTGTTCTCTCTTTCAACTTAACATATAGAGGCCCAACTAACACACTCAATCCCTAACAGTTTCTTCTCTCTAACCTTACAAACGGCGCTGCGAACTCTGTTTACGTCATTGCTCTTCGACGACCAACCAAACCAAATTACAAATTATAATCCAAGATCTCTGTCTAAATTCATCAAACCATGAAGCCCAGCGACAATCAAAGAAAAAATAATAATTCCAGAGCCCGGTAAACATATAGCACTTTATTTTCTTCTTTTAGTCTACCAAATTTCATCCGTTTTTTTTTTTCGTCTACATGGGAGAAGAAATCACACTCAAAGCAAATAATTATCGGGTTCAAGATTTTAATGTTGTAATTGTGGTGGTGAATGGTGATCTTTGATGGGATGATGTTTTTTGAGTGATTGGGAAAGTGGGTTTTGTGGAGGAAAAAAACTTTCATGGTAGCGAGATGAATTACAAAATAATTTTCCAGTGATGATATTGACACTGATAACATGTGGGTTCACGTTGGAGCCATCTCCTAGTACAACTATAGAGGCAACTTTTACACCAGATTGTCAGTACGTGCTCTCAGGTCAGGAGATGGAAATTTACATGCCTGGAATATCAAGATGGGACGTGAGGTGGCACGGTGGCAAAGCCATATAGGAGTAGCATCATGCTTGAAATGGGCACCCCATCGGGCCATGTTCGTAGCCGCATCTACTGCTCTCAGTTTTTGGATACCGGGCCCTCCTAAATCAACCGACGAGCCCCCGTCTATGGAAGCACCAGCTGCAGCTGAACCAATGTCTCAATGAACCTCTCTCATCTTCAAATCACCTCCCCTGTAAGCATATATATATGCTAGAGACTAAAATTTTGTTCTATGCTTCTTTCAAATTAAAATCAAAATTACTCCAAAAAAAAAACATGTGGGTTTTGCTTTGGTTGAAATTTAGTGCTGAGATGAATTATTTATGGTAGAATTTGTGGGTTTTGCTAGTAGAATTTATGTGTCAAATTATTTTTGAGATGAATTTAGAAAAAACTGGAGAGTGTAGGTGGATAGAACAATGGTGGAGGAAGCATTGAAGCCTCTGGCTTGAAGTCGGAGAAGAGAAGAGTGTCTCTGAACGAAGAAGATAGATTTGGTGGAGAAAGACACTTTTAGGACTGATAAAATTGTGAGGTTTTGTTAATACGTTGCCATTTAAGGTATAAAAAGGAAAGAAATAATTAAAGCAAATAATCTAGACCGTCCAACAATTTAATATACATGTGTCATCATATCCTTAAAAGCTCAGCACATATCACTAGAGAAGGAGCTCAACAGAGAATCCTTATCTCATATGTAATTGGACAAGGATCCTCTACTGAACTCTTTCTCTACTAAGCTTTGCTGAGCTTTAAATCATCTGGTTACACGTGGTATTTATAAAATTGAATGGTCAAGATTGTTTTTAACATTTTTTTCTTTTCAAATCCACAGGTAAACGACGTCGTTTGTTTTCCAGCCCACAACAAGGCCATTCAATCCAACTCCACTTCATGTCTTCTCAACAAATTCAACTGTGGCTGAGAAAAGAACAATAATTCTGCCGCCTACCAAACTTCTTGCATTCAGTCTTTCACCACCAAAAATCTGAATACTCAATTCTCTCACCACATCCTCTCTCTTCTATTTGATTTTTAATTCTTAAACTTATTATAATCTGAATTAGAAAAACTAAGTTATGCACAATTGGAGTAGAAATCTTGAGTTTTAAACTTGTCACTCCCATCGACCGGTGGAACGAAAAGTCAGATTGGGTTAAAGATTTGGATGATGCAGACATGGTTTTGCTGGTGAAATTGGGAAATTGAAAGTGGGTTTTGCATTTTCTTGTTTCTTATAAGCCCAAAACTTCCTCAAGCAAGGGAAAAATTTTTAAAACCGGAAACGAGCAATCTGAAATTTATCAACAATATTGCAGATCCAAGTTTCGACTATCTCATATATCATTCTTCAAATTTTCAACAGAGGATCCTAATCCAATTTTCACATGTAAAATCTGAATCAACAAATTATATTGAACAACCTCCTCCATAGCAAGAGTAGATTTCCTGGCACTTTTTGTTTTGTTTTTAGATTTCCTTCTGGTGGATTTTCATGGTTTCTAGCAAGCCATCACAGAGTTGAAGAGTGATCAAATAGTCTTCTTCTCGAGAATACAAGGGGGAAGTCAATAAATATAGTTATCATTCATGTGATTCCTAGTGGCTGGTTTCCGTTTTGAAAATTGTTTACAATCGTCGGAATTCATGGGAGTAGAAGCAACTGGAGAAGAAGATGAAAAGGGCTGTGATTGTTTTTGGAATGAAACGACACTGTTTTGGTAGACAAAAAATGTAAATAAAATAAAATAAAATAAAAATCTATTTTAGAAAATGAAAATGCAAAATAAATCTTGACCATTGGTTTTGTTAATTGCCACATGCACGGGTGATTTTAAAAGATCATAACGGTTCAGTAGACAAAAAACTCAGCAGAGGATCCTAATCCTATGTAATTAGGTGTGAGGAGCAAACCACTGGGTCAACTTCATCTTGTCTACATCTTGTCTAATTCCTTATTAATTATAATATAAAAATGGAATCTTCTTACAATTGGATTCATAATTTGATAATTCTAACAAAGTTTAACATTTAATGGGTGTTGACAGTATTTGGATTTAATTTTAATGAAATTAATTTGTCATTATTGATTATTTTGTTTATAATAATACTTTTGTGGGTGGCTCTATTAATTATGTATATGGTCAAACGTAAAAATATATTCCCTTTTACTTAAAAAAATGGACCTATAATTAGCTAAAAGAGATCGACATATATGAATTTATATATAAGAGTATCTCCAATGTAAATATGTTTTTTTTTTAGTTTCTAAATAGTGTCATATCAACATTCCTATTCATTATGGACCCACTTTTAAAAAAAAAATAATTAAAGAAACACATATTCACATCTACAATGCAATTATTTAAAATCAAATATGTATCCATTTTATGACCAATCACAATAAAACAATTAAACACTCTCTCTTCTCTTTCATTTTATAATTAAATAACTATAATATTATTGGCGGAAAGAGTTAGAAATCTTAATCAGCATTTCTAGAAGAGTTTCTAAAATTAGAAGCTCAACTCCATATTCTCTAACTTTGTTCAGAATATGATTGATTGGTTACACTACATGACGTGATATGATTGGAATGAATATATTGCCGTTGTGCTTTCTTCTCAATATATTTTGGATGTATTTTTGTTCTAAGTGACATTTTTAATATTTAAAATGATTAATTTATATACATTTCATTGTTTCATTTGCATGTAGAACGATTGTGTGTACAGTACTTTAAAAAGGTCAAAAAAAAGATCAGATCTGTAGAGGATCCAAATCGATCATTGTTTGAAACAACTAATTAATATAAATTTATTAACATTAATATTAATATTGTAAAGTTATGATCTTTATAATTATAACTCACTAATTAGTTTAAAATTCAAAAAGATATTCGATTCGTGATCCAAGAATAATTTTCTTCAAACTACATTTTTCCCCTCATTTAAAAACAAATCATTCCCTAAAATATTGAGAAACAATTTCCACCATAGAAGAAGGTGAAACCTAAATATAAAAATCCAACTTATCTTCTATGAAAAAAAAAAAAAGATTAAATTTTGATAAAGTCAACATTTTCGCTAGGAATTCAATATTTATCGATTCTATTCCTAACTTTTTTCATAAATCATAATTGATCCAAAATAGACTCATATAATTATAGGAAATAATACAATTATTCTAATCTTTATTCACTAGATATAAAAAACATAGTCCCTAACTACAACACAATTTAAAAAAAAAAAAAAAAAAAAAAAGAAGAAGCAGCAGAAAAAAGAATTACAATACAAATTTACAAGTTGAGGCATCCTAACAGACCGGTAGACTTGAACCTTGTTCCTACATGACCCGATCAATTCGATCAGACACTCGCCATCTATTTTTCAATTTATAAGATGCAACTAATTACTTCAAAATTCTATTTAATTTTTTGGACCGGCTATTTAATTTTAATACAATTATACTAAAATAAGAAAATATGTATTTTAAAAAAATGTAAGTGCAAATCTTTTATATAATTTAAATTTTTAGGTTCAATTTTCCAAGATTTTCAACATTCTAAACCAATTTCTAATTATTTTTAAGATACTCTAAAAGCTAAAATCGATTTGTGTAGCCTAATTATGCATCTCAAAAAACCAAGAAAAAAATTATAATAGTAGCATAAAATTACAATTAATAACTACTTAATTAATAGTCAAAGTTTTCCCACGCCGGTGCTGTGAGACTCCATTATACTATATTATTATTATTATTATTTTGTTATGTTATCATTAATATATTACCATTGATATGTTTTTAAAATTTACCATTAATTTCATAAAAAACGGATTACCATTGGTTTGGTATTAAAATTAAAATTTTAATTTGTTTTGAAAATATTTATTTATTACCATTTATAAAAATAATTAAAATTCAAAAATATTTATTTTTGGCAATAATCATAGTGTATTTAATACATATTTAATACATTCTAAAAAACAGAAAAGAAAAGATAACAAAAAGATTATAAATAGAAAGAAAGAAAAATCCGGGTATTGGATACCCGGAAACTAGATGGATACATATATGTTTGATATAACTGACTTTTCACCACCATAGAATAATTAGCAATTTGACTTTTCACCAGCCATAGAATAATTAGCAAATTGACTTTTTTGATCTTATTTCTTATTTCATATACCTATAAATATATAGGTTTATTGCGTAAACATTCAAAATCAATTCTCCCTATACCTCTATATATACATATATATATAGAGGTTTATTGCGTAAGCATCGAAAATCAATTCTCCCTACACCTATATAGGCTGAAAATTCCTATAAAGTTTACAATATGCATCCTTTCAACAAATATAATTTCTTGCAAATGATTTTTCTTCTGATGCCTCTTATAATGGCATGTGAAGCAGGATTTTTTAAAGAAAAAACGGTGGTTGTCAATATTAAAAATGATCTTGGTTTGTATGCCGATCTCACCGTTCATTGTAAATCTAAAAACAATGATCTTGGAGTACATTTGGTCCCTTATCTAGGTAAATATTCGTTCCATTTTCGACCAAATTTCTTTGGAACTACATTATTCTCATGCAGATTTTCGTGGAGAACGGAATCTCATTCATTTGATATATACTCGTCTAAGAGAGATCATGAACGATTTTGTAAGGGTGGTGATTGTAACTGGAGTATAAAAGCAGATGCAGCATATTGGTTGGATCCAAGTCCAAAACACATTGACAGACGCTTTACTTGGGTTTGAACTTATGGATGTGTCTTTTTTTTTTTCTTTCCGTGAAAAGAAAAAAAAAATCTCAAAATATTGTACGATCAATAAGGTTTTGAATAAAGGTCGCAATTAATATTATGTGTTTCTTGTATTTTGTTTATGAATAACTATAAATAATTCGAGGTTTGGGAGAGATGGAATACACGATTCGAACTTCGTATGTTTTGGAGCAGCTGTTTTCTAGATCAATAATGCTACTTTACCCGAATCTGGTGTCCAAATGATTAAAATGTATTAGATTTACATGATTTAAATAAATGGAAAATGAATGGATTATAGTTATGTCACATCATTTGGGCAAAGTAACATTACTCTTTCTAGAATGGTTGCTGAAACTGTTTCCGGGTGATGCTCAGTTTATATTTCTAGTTTTGTTTGAGTTAATGAAATTTTCTTTAAAAAGAAGTTAGAATAAAAATTAAATTAAAAAACAAGGAGGCATGTTGGGAGACTCCTCCCATGTTTTTTATTTTTATTTTTATTATTTTACAATTTATTAGTTTATGATAGTTTTCTTTTTGAAGAGATTAGTTTACGACAGTTAATCAAAAACTAAAATAAATTTTTACTATAAAAAAACACTAAAAGAAAGGATATTTTTGGTAATGTGTTGGGTGAATATACAAAATATAACATTTTAAAAAATTTGATGGGTTCAAATACAAAAGAAGGTGCACATTGATACAACTTTCCAGGGGTGTAAATATAGTAATTCTAAAAGTTTATAAATTAAGCCCATCAATAGAATAGTTCAAATGATTTATATATGCTCCACTTAAAGTCCATTGTCCACAACTCGTTCATTTTTAAACTTAAAAAAAATGATCATTAAACTTAAAGTGGCGATATTTGCACCTCTCAAAACTTGTTTGTCACCACCCTACATTCTTATTAGTTTTAAATTTCTATAATGCCCTCATGTAAAATTACTCTTATAATCATGAAAATATTTGCAACAGAAATTAATTTAATCAAAAATCAAAATAAAAACTAGAAATTAAATAAATAAAAATGGAAAGGATGCGCAAATCTAGTGCTCATACTCTGCCAATGCCTTCTCCTATATGGCTATATTGTCTTTTACACATTTGAAAATTCACTGTGAATCATAACAAGAGTAAATTTAGGAATCCAAATAATTGAAAATTTTACAATGCATCAGCATTTTTCATAATTCATTTCCACGCCATTGATAAGATTGTGTTGTTGTTTGATTGGGTTTGAGATTTTGTGTGCGAATTGCGGGAGTTTTTTTTTGTTGTATGTGTATATTCGACAATAAGACACGTCATCAAAGGAATCAGAAAGCACGGAGATAAACATTGCCACGTCACCATTTGACCGAGTCAAATGGAGAACATGGACCGGTCAACATATAATCAAGCCACGTTGTTCAGATTAGAGAAAGTCAAAGACATACTCGCCAAAGCTTGAAACATGGTCGCCGAAGGAAATTGACTAAAAAGGGATAGCGGTGTTCGCCACACAAACCTACTCAGCTAAGCACGGATAAAATCCCCAATCCAGCAGATCCCTTGCAATCTTAGAGGAAGGATTTAAAAGACATTACGCCTTAAGGAGAAGAATAAACCGACCTCGACCAATAGAAGTCCGAATAGGAATCAAATCCTAATCCGTTACAACCTCATATTCCCAACACAACTCAAAAAGGAAATCCTACCACCAGCACGGAGAGACTGAGAGAAACCCTAGTTATCATGTGTCCCATTGATTCTACTTTTATTATAAATGACTCCCAAATCAACGACTTAAATCCTATCGATGGTAAAAGCTTTAAAAAAAAAAAAAAAAAAAAAACCTTATTTGTAAAAAAAAAAAAATATATTAATAATAACAGATTCCATGTGTCCCATTGATTCTACTTTTTTTTTTTTTTGATAATAAACACAGTTACAAAGAAACCCGGCCCTCAGCCGAAATAAGCGAACCCACACAGGACGGATAGTCCTCCAGCCAAAACAGATCCTCCATAACTGAGAGGCTGTTTTTAGCTAACACATGAGCTACCTGATTAGCCAATCTAGGAATGAAATTGACAGACACACAACGGGCCTACCTCCGCATAACATGAATATCTGAAAGAACACTACCAATCTCAGACTCAATAATATTACCATTATTTAACCAATTCACCACCACAGCAGCATCAGAATCTATTCGACAGGGAAAAAGACCTGCATCGAAAGCCAAATGAAGACCACGAAGGAGTGCTACCGCTTCCGCAACTTGCGGAGAATACGAAGCTTCAAGCTTTTGTGAACTACACGCCATCACCAACCCATCCGAATTGTGAATAACAAGCCTAACACCCACCAAATGCCCAGCTGCATCAAGAGCAGCATCACAATTAATCAAATACATATTTGGTTCAAGGGGTTGCCAGACTAGAAGCCTCGGAGTGGACACCACATCCCGAGTCTCCCTCTCTTGATTCACACCTTGAAACTCACTAATAAAACTAGCTGCCCATTCCACAATATTCATCTCTTTATCACAAACAACATTATGCACCACCCCATTTTGCAAGGACCAAATCTTCCAAAAACACACACACAACAGTCCTAAATCCTCAAAATTCAAACGAGAATAACAATCCAAAACAAAATCAAAAAAATGAACCTTATTCTTATGAATACCAGCTAGTTTAGGGAACCAAAAATCACGTACCATTTTCAAAAAAGCTACAACTCCATAACCCGTGAAGGATGGATTCGCTTTTACATTTGCACTTGGGACACCGTACGCCAACATGAACCTTTCTCCTAGCCAAAGACTCATAAGAAGGAAGCATATGGTTACAAGCCTTCCACAAAAAAAATCTTAATTTTTGATGGGATATTAAGCTTCTAGAGAGAAGACCACCAAGAACTAGAAACCGAGGAAAAACCCCCGAAAAAGAAGAACCAGTATCTGAACGAATTGAACAACCCACCAAATAACCTCTTTTGACAGTGTAGGAACCCTTTTGATCGAAATGCCACTGCAAGGAATCAGAATTTTGGCTTCTCCCAATAGGAATACTTAAAATAGCAGAGACATCATCATCCCAAAAATGACTCTTAATTAAATTTAAATCCCACGCACCTGACGCAGACAATAACAAATCCACTGTGGCATTCTCGCCAAGAAGAAGAGGAGAGATAGGACAGAAAGAAGTTGGTCTCGGAATCCATTTATCCTTATAAATCTGTATCTTCGACCCATTTCCTACTTTCCACCTAGTACCAGCAGCAATTATCTCCCTTCCCCACATCATACTCTTCCACATGAAAGATGCCGTAGGCTTCAAATCTGCTTCTAAAAAATTACAATCAGGAAAATAACACCCCTTTAACACTCGAGCTGCCAGAGAATCACTATTAGACATAATACGCCAACATTGATTTGCTAGGAGGGCTTTATTAAAAATCTCCAAATCTTTAAATCTCATACCCCCTTTCTCTTTAGTTTCGCATAATCTATTCCAAGTACACCAATGAATTTTTCTAGAATTACCATTTGATCCCTACCAAAAACGCGCACATAGACGATAAATCTCATTCAAAAGGCCCTTCGGAATCTGAAAAAGATTCATTGCATACGAAGGGATGGATTGGACAATCGCCTTAATTAATATTTCTTTGCCCCCCGCTGATAGAAACTTATCACGCCAGCCTTTGATCTTGTCCCAAATTCTGGAAGTAATATCTGAAAAAATATCTTTCTTCTTCCTCCCTGTAAAACAAGGTAACCCTAAATAACGTTCATGGCACTCCACAGCAACTATTCCCATAATATTCGCCAGCATATCACACACCTGCACCGAAATTGAAGGACTAACACAAAAGGCTGACTTACTATAATTTATAATCTGACCCGAAGCTGCAGCATAAACACCCAAAATCGACTTAATAACTTCACAATTAGAGATAGTAGCCTTGGCAAATAGAAGGCTATCATCCGCAAAAAAAAAAAGATGAGATATCATCAGACCATAGCGACTACATCTGAATCCTTGTAGATCCCCTCTTTCCACCGCCATATTCACCAAAGAAGAGAACCCATCCGCACACAATAAAAACAAGTAGGGGGAAATTGGATCGCCTTGACGAAGCCCACGTTTAGGATTAACTGACCCACAAATATCACCATTAAGAATAAAAGAATAAGTGACAGAAGAAACAGACCGCATAACCAGTCTAACCCACCTCATAGGAAACCCCAACTTCTTCATCATATTCTCAACGAAACTCCATTCTACACGATCATAGGCCCTAGACATATCTAACTTAATAGCCATAGACCCCCTCTTCCGTTTCCGTCTTTTAATCATATGGATACACTCAAAACCCACCATAATATTATCTGAAATCTGACGACCTGGAACAAAGGCCCCTTGAGATTCGGATATAACCCCATCCAGAGCGAGACGGAATCTGTTTGCTATAGCCTTTGCTACAATCTTATAGATAACTTCACACAGACTTATCGGTCGAAAATCTGTAATCCTTTCCGACACTTTCTTTTTAGGAATAAGAGCAATAAGAGTGTTATTAATACTCTCCAAAGAAATATCAGAATTTAAACATTCCAGACACACCTTTGTTACACTAGAACCTACCCTATCCCAATATTTTTGATAAAAAAAGAGCTGGGATACCATCTCTACCCAGTGCCTTCACTGCCCCAATATCAAAGACAGCTTTTTTGACATCAACTTCAGTGAACTTCACCTCCAGAAAACAGCTCATAGAAGAGGATAATTTAGGCTTAATATTCTCCAATACTGCATTCATATCAGACTGGGAAGGCAATCCAGATTGAAATAAATTACTAAAATAATCCACAATAATCTTCTCCAAATCAACTTTAGAATCATACCACTTACCATCATTTCCTAGAAGACCATCAATCTTGTTGCAAGATTTCCTAACCGAAGCTTTCATATGAAAATAACGAGTATTCCTATCCCCCACACTTTAACCACTCTATCATCGATCTCTGTCACCAATATCGCTCATTCGTATCCAGAGCTAAATCCAATTGGGATTCAATAGACTGAATATTCTTTGAAAGTTCTCAAATAAACTAGGTGTGTACTAATATATTAATCTAAAAGGGAAGGGGGGGGTTGTGAATAGATTTTAACTAATATTACCCTATTTTCGTTAATAGACAATTTTTCGAAAATGCCCATAATAGTCAATAAAATATAGCAAGTGTAATATGATACGGAATTTAAATAACACTTGATATATACGTGGAAACCCAACCACTGGGAAAAACCATGGGCTGTTTAGTGCGCCACACTCGAACCTCGAAATCCACTAATTGAAATGGAGTTTACAACCTATGTAGACCTCGTCTAACACTCTGGTCAATAACCCCCCACTTCTACCACGCGGGCCTTTAAAAGTGGCTCTAGTCCAATTTGCTTGAGGCCTAAGCAATCTTAGCCTCAAGTCTTAATTCTCAATAAAGAGATTATGCAACCTATGTGAATATATGATGATATTCAAATAACAAACAAGGCTAGGGAACCTTAGATGCTTATCTAGGATGATGATATAATCAATTAAATCAATCCTAAATATCAAGAGCTAAATGACATGTCAAATAGCTTAGCTAATCAAGATTAAGCAAAAACCTAATTAGCTATCACAATACAACACTCAATCAATTCATCACAATCAATTCTCTTTTCTTGTATTTAGCATATGATCTAAAACATACAAGTAATTTAAAAGAGATGGCTTGATAGTAAAAATACTAAAATAAGATGAAGTTAATCAAAATCTTACCAAGCAAGTTGTGATGATGCAAACCCATGCATGGATGCATTCTATATAGACATAGAAGATGCAATATGAAATTTGATGCAAAAAGGATTTGATTTGAGTGGTTAAAGGTGAGTTCTTGATTTGATTTTCTCTCAAATCTCTCAAGAATATGGAGCCTCTCTCTCAAGAATATGGAGCCTCTCTCTCTAGGGTTTGATTTTGTGGCACAGCCCTCAAAATGATGAGAAAGATATGTATTTATAATGCCCAAGTGAAACTATGTCGTTTTGGGCATTTTCGCGGTACTCGCGTCAGTGCAGCGACTCAAGATTCGAGCGCTTCGAAACATGACCAAACGACATCGAAACCTTTCATATGATATATCGTTGGAAAGGTATGGATATCTACTTTCTACTTGTTTTTACGGAATGACATTTTGATGTCTGTAGAAAAAGTTATGGTCAATTGAGTGACCAAAGGTCAGAAACGGACAACAACAGAGTTGCCCTGTTTTGGTTGTACATTTGGAGATTTTAAAACCAATCCAAACGGTCATGAAATATTACGAATAATATACCGTTGGAAAGGTATGGGTGTCTAGTTTGTCCAAAATTTTACAATTTCAATCTTTTTATAAAAAGTTATGGTCACACGACCATACAAAAGTCAGTTTTAAAAAACATTTAAAACATTGAAATCTAATCTTTTGAGACTAGACACTTTACTCCAAACAACCAAACCAAAACTACCACTTATCCAAGAGAAGAATGAGACCTTCTCAAGTGGTCAACCATCGCGCTAAGACATGCACACCATCGTGCAAGCGCGGACGTTTCCGATCACACAAACGGAAACGAATTACACCACACTTAAGACTAATCATGAAGTGCAAGTGTGGAATGTGACATGTGAAGAGAATGCACACAAATGCTAGTATGCTAAGTGTGTATGTGCAATCTAAGTCTCTTCAAAGTAAACTAAGCACTAGAGACTATACCTTTGCTGTGCTTGTCCTTGAGGTCTTGAAAATGGCATTGAACATGAACACCAATACCTAAGCTACCCTTACAATAAACCCCAATTGTGGTTTGTCCACGAAATGAGCCAATCAACAAATGGGAATCCTTACATTCTTCCAAGAGCCTGCTCTAATATTACTATAAGCTTCCTGCAACTGCCACTTTAATTTAATAATATCCTCTTTAAGTCTACGCCTGTTCAATCTATTCCAAACCCCCAAACGCACACCACAATCCTTTATATTACACAATACCCCTTTCAACATACAAGGGTCTCTATTCTCCACCCACACATCCGAAACTAAATCTTTACTGAAACAAATTAGAGGCGTGTTCTATATAAAGCTAGAGGGGGGGTGAATAGATTTTATCAAATATTACCCAATTTTCGCATGCAAGTCAATTTTACGAAAATGCCCCTACTAGTCAAAAATACAAGCAAGTGTAATATAGTGCGGAATTTAAATAACACTTGATGTATACGTGGAAACCCAACCACTGGGAAAAACCACGGGCTGTTTAGTGCGCCACACTCGGACCTCAAAATCCACTAATCGAAATGGAGTTTACAACCTATGTAGACCTCGTCTAACACTCCGGTCAATAACCCCCCACTTCTACCACTCGGGCCTTTAAAAGTGGCTCTAGTCCAATTGCTTGAGGCCTAAGCAACCTTAGCCTCAAGACTTAATTCTCTAAGAAGAGATTATGCAACCTATGTGAATATGTATGAATATTCAAATAACAAACAAGGCTAGGTAACCTTAGATGCTTATCTAGGATGATGATATAATCAATTTAATCAACCCTAGATATCAATTGCTAAATGACATGTCAAATAGCTTAGCTAATCAAGATTAAGCAAAAACCTAATTAGCTTTCACAAACAACACTCAATCAATTCATCACAATTAATTCTCTAATCTTGTATTTATCATATGATCAAAACATACAAGTAAATTAAAGAGAATAGCTTGATAATAAAAATACTCAAATAAGATGAACTTAATCAAAATCTTACCAAGCAAGTTGTGATGATGCAAACCCAATCATGGATGCTTTCTATCTAGACATAGAAGATGCAATATGAAATTTGATGCACAAAGGATTTGATTTGAGTGGTTAAAAATGAGTTCTTGATTTGATTTTTTTCTCAAAAATCTCTCTTGAAAGTTTAGGGTTCTAATATGCTTAAGAACTTATTCAGATCATGAGAAAGTGAGATATTTATAGACTTCAAGAATTGGGCATGTGAAAAGACAAGTTTGCCCTTTGAAATCGCCGATCGGCGGTTTCATTCGGCGGCCAGGCCGCAGAATTCAACCGCAGAATGGAGTCCCGAGAGAACAGGGGAACTTCGGCGGTTTCATTCGGCGGTTTCGTGACCGCCGATCATAACCGCCGAATCAGACCCGAGAGATCGAAATCGATCAGGTATGAACGGCGGTTTCAAACGGCGGTCGTGACCGCCGATCTTGACCGTAGATTTGCTCCTGGAAGCAAACGGCTGTTTCATTCGGCGGCCTGGCCGCCGATCATAACCGCCGATCACCAACAGAGGTGAAAACCAAGGAGAAGCCAAGGGCATTCTCCGTGGGCGGTCTTCACGCAAAACCAAGCACATTCTAGTGCATGCGCGGACGTTTCCGAACACTATCG
Source organism: Acer yangbiense (assembly GCA_008009225.1). Taxonomy (NCBI): domain Eukaryota; kingdom Viridiplantae; phylum Streptophyta; class Magnoliopsida; order Sapindales; family Sapindaceae; genus Acer; species Acer yangbiense. The sequence continues at coordinate 58,819,222 of CM017762.1, read as the reverse complement.
GGAAACGAATTACAAGACACATGAATACACAACAAGATATAACAATCAAAGTGCTAGTGTGTAATGTGACATATGAAGAGAATGCACACAGATGTAAGAATGCAAAGGTGTGTGTGCTTCTAAATCTCTTCAAAGAAAGTTAAGCACTAGAAGTATACCTTTGGAGTGCTCGTCCCTTGAGGTCTTGAAAGGGCCTTTGAGAATGATTCTCAATCATCTAAACTACCATTACATACAAACCCCAACACGTGGTTTGTCCACGAAATAAGCCAATTAAAGAATGGGAATCCTTACAATTACATTCCTCATTCTCTACCCAACATTCCTCGAAATGAAACCGCCTCTTATTACTCACTACAATATAATCCACCGACTCCTCCTTAAACTCTAACAAAATAGGCCGGTGATCGGACCTCCAATAATTAAGATGAGTAATTTTAAAACTTGGAAATAAAGACTTCCATTCCAAATTGCTGACAGCTCTATCAAGCCTCTCTTGGATCATAGCTTCCCCATCTCTCTTATTACACCAAGTAAATAGGGAACCAACAAATCCCAAATCATCAAGACCGCAATCATCTAAAGCCTCTCGGAATCCAGCAATTAAACTCCTATCCTTAGGCACACCTCCCTCTTTTTCATACATTTCCAAAATCTCGTTAAAATCTCCCAGACACACCTAAGGAAGAGACGACATACCTGCAATCCTTTTAAGTAGAGTCCATGAATGACATCTCTGACTAGCCTCTGGATGCCCATAAAACCCAGTTAATCTCCACCACCTATCACGAGATGAAACTATTCGGACATCAATATAAGCCACTAAAAAACTCAATAATTCCACTTGAACACTAGCATTCCAGAATAAACACAATCCCCCTTACTTCCCCGAACAATTGACTACTAATTTTCCCACAAAACCAAGTTTTACACGTAAAGCTTCCATACGAATCTGATCCGCCTTTGTTTCCAACAGAAATAAGACATCTGGATGAAATTCCTGTTTTTGGGAGAGCAGAGAATTGAACGCTTGGGCACTCCCTAACCCTCGAGCATTCCAGGACATGATTATCATTGGGACCGGCGGGCTGGTAAAGGCCGGCCGGCCGACAAATCAGACCCCACTTCTACAGGCGAAACCGTCAAATTGGTAACCTCCAGAGAAGAAGACTCTACACCATCTTCGGTAACCTCCAACTGATTTCCATCCTTAAAACCAACTTCCATGATATCTCCATTTTTTTCTCCTAATTTTCTTACTTCGAACGAAATCTCCTTTACCCACCAATTCTAATTTTCGTTTCCCATCGTGCACTTTGAATTTCTCCCCTGAAATCCCCAATTTTAACTCACTACCAGAATACCTCTTACTAAAGCCAGTAGCCCTAACCACCACCTTTTTAAACTTAGAACCCGACCCACAAGAATCAAAAAACCTCCCATTCAAAGATTCAGATTTAGACAATTTAAAATTGGACCTAACCTTATCCATTTCAAGATGAGGCCCATTTACACTTACATCGATGGATCCATACCCCTTATTGTCCAGGGATCCTAAATTTTCATGGGCTACCAAAAGAGGCCCACTACTTATACCACCTACTACAGAATCCCTCTGTTCACCGTCTTTTTCCTTTAACCTCTCCTCATTAATAACCACCTTCTCTGTCACTATCCCCTCCAACTTTGTAGCCTCCTGACCCTGCTCTTGCGTGACGATATCATTAGACATTGAGCCCTGATCCTGAGACCTGACAATATCCATTTTCAAACTTCCCACTTCCCCACCCAAATCCCTCTGCTCGAGATTAACACTGGGAACATGTACCAATACTCTTATCTTCTTACTACTCTCTCCTTCACACATGCTCTCCGGCACCGTTTTATCAACCGCCTTCCCGGACCAACCAGAATCCTTAATCAAGTTTGGTGACCCAGCTATTCCTCTTTGATTTTGATAGTGAGAACCACGATAAAATCCCGAAGCTCTAAGCCATAATCCAAACGGTGGTTCGGCCTTTCCATTCACCATAGGGAAGGGTTCCTTATCAACACATTCAAAAGTAGTATGGCTAACCATTCCACACTTGAAACAATGACTTTGAAGTCTCTCATATCTAAGGATTAAAACAGTCTCCACACCATCTCCCAAAACATCCACTTGCAAACATCGTTTCAAAGCTTGATCAATATTCACTCGAATTCTGACCCTTAAAAATTTACCAACACATTCTCCTGAAGCCCCTCCATCCACCTCAAGAACTTGACCTATCATATTACCCAAAAACCTCCCAATGTCCTTAGTCATACAAAGGAGAGGAATCTGGTATATTTGAACCCAGAAATCTACTAGATTGAAATTCAAAGAATCTAAAGTACCTTTGCCTACTGGCTTCTCCAAAGCAATAAGAGCTCCATCGAAACTCCACGGACTCCCTGCCATCACTCTATTAAGATCATGTTCATCTCTGAAATTGAATTTAAAAATATTCCCTGCCACTGATTCCATATCCATTCCCTGTTTAACTTGCCAAATCTTTCCTATCACCCTCATAAACGCATCTCTATTCACTCTTTTTCTAGAAAGAATTTTCCCCACCAAACATAAAGACAACCTATTTTTAGCATCAACCATCAGATCTCCATCTAACACTTGCATCGGACCATCCTTACTACTAATTGTCAAGGAAGCACATAGCGAAGAAATATCCACTGAATCCATAACCCAATCCAAACAAGAGACTACGAATAAAAAATATCCAAATAACAACACCTGACTACTCTCGCTAATTTTCAAAGAAAAAAAAAGGAGAGACTTATCACCCCAAAAACTCATAATCTTTAATAATTGAAGTTTATCCCCATTGATTCTACTTTCATTATAAATCTTTTGTTAAATTCGTTCAAGATTGAAAGCACTGTAATACTGTATGTACTTGAAGGTTGATTTTTTTTTTTTTTTTTTTTAGGCAATTAATTACTAAATAAGTCCAAAGTAGTTTGCATTTTTATAAATGTAGCCACGTTGTCAAACTGGTCCCTCCGACTGATGAATGTTAATCAAACTTAATAGAGTGAAGGTTAAAATCATATTCTTAATATAAAATTTAATAAATCGACACATGTACCTAATAGATTGACACATGTCATTTCTTTTCTACACATATTTTAAAAGTTTTATTCATATTAATTATATAAAAATATAATTTTAAATAAATAAATAAAATCTGAAAATAATAATAATAAAAAAGTAGCAGAGGCATGGTGGCCTCCGTTAGGCAATTGAACCAGAGTAGTACCAGACCGGCGAAGTTGCGACTCCATGAACTAGGTAGATATATATAGTAGAACCAAATGCGTGATCAGATTTTTTTTTTTTTTTTTTTTTTTTTGGGGTTGCCTGTGGAAAATTTCATATAAATAAAAAAAATTATACTATATAATATAAAAAACATATATTTTTTGATGTCAAATCTCGACGGTACAAGAAAATTTTCATTAATTAAAATAAAAATATATATATCTAGTCGGGGGATATAATAAACCTTACCCTCAAATATATATTCTAACCAAGAAAAAACACAAATAAATAAATAAATAAAAAATAAAGGAAATACACATGCAATATAAATATAATAAGATCCTACTTAAATTTTGACCACCAAAACTTCAAAGAAGCAAAAATATCTGTTATCGAATCTAAATCAGTTGTATCAACAAATTTTCTTTCAATAAAAATGACTCAATGGTTTTTTTAAAATAATATACAAACTAATGAATATATTTTTTTAAAGGACAAACTAATGAATTAATATATATTTGGTGCCATATACAATTAGTTTCCATATTCAGTGTTCTTCAATATAGTCTTTCTCCTGTCAGTTCGACCTGATATAAAATACATAAGTTCCTTGAATGTGGGCCATAGATTATGAAGAAGCACCGACAAGTGTATGCAGACCAAGTCAAAGCATGAGAATCTAATGACCCACATTCAAAAAACTGATGTTTTTTATATCAGGTCGAACTGATAGGAGAAAGATTATATATATATATATCTTGGAAAACTTTGGGTGGGCTACAGCCCACACTCTAGCCAGACCCATATTTACCTATGAGTAGAACTAATCAAGTGCGAGATTACATATATTTTTTCGAGCCAGACCCATTTGGCAAACATGTAAAAGATAAATTTTTTTTTTTCATTTTTCACCAATGCCAACTGGAATCCCGCATCTAATAATTTGAGATTTATCAATATAACTAGGTTTTTAGATCATGATATATATGGCTTCTCACAAACTGATGAAATCACATTAATTAATTGTAGGAATATATAAGTTTTAGTCTGTACAAATTTCAATTTTAATATGTAATGTTTGCTTCTCGTATAGCAAGGAGAGAAGGATAACGCAGAATCATAAATTCTTGAGAATATGAGGTTCGTTTAGTGGTAAGCCACTCACCCATACCCATACATTTACATACATCTAAGAAGTTGTAGATTTGAGTCATGTCTCTCCTCCAATCCCAAAATATTATAATAGCTAAAAAAAAATTATAAATTTCTAATGGTATCAGAGCCTTGTCTCGAGTCTCTGGAGTCCAGGAAAAGAGTTAGACTGTTATGAGTATGTAAGACTGGTATAGAAGGAAGAAATTTCTCAAAAATGGCAAACACTAGCACAAATCCCTCTACTGCTTCCCTAGTTCCTAATAGATTGTCTTCTTCTATGTCCTTACCTTCTCCTACTATCCAAAGAACCCAGTCCAACAGAATCCAAGATCTAGTAGAATACACCCATATCCCTGCTTCTGCCCAGATAAATGAAACTACTTTCCCTCTGCTCAATCCTTACAACATCTTCAAGAGAAACAAATCTCTCGCTACCCGGTTAACTCGTCTTGTCCATACCAGACCACTTCCCATCAAAGAATATGTCCAGTCCACAGGCTTAGATAAATGTTTGATTCCATCCTCTCCCAGTGAACAATATGTCACTCTCACCATTGATCAGAACATGATAGATCAATGGATCAAGGAAGGATACTCCCATCTCCACATAGGTGCTGTCAGAATCATCCTCTCCCTACATGGTCGAAAAGGCTTACCTGTCACTGCCAGACTGGCCTTGCTCAACACCATCTACACTCAGTATGAACATGCTGTGATTGGCACCTGCCTATCTACTCTTCATGCTGGTAGCATATCCCTCACATACTATCCCAACTTCAACATTCCTTTACGAGACCAGAACCTCCACAAATGTCTCAAGATCCAAGTTCAGATCCTTGGTGCTCCCATGCAAGCCAATTCCTATATGGCTACCGTCCATCATCAGCTTGCTTACAGACTTCAAGATCATGCTCTTGATCTCCCACTTCCTGGCCATAATGGTGACACCATCTTCATCAAAGCAGAAAGAGAAGATGAAGTTCCCACCATCCTCCAAATTCCAAAACAACTGCCCAGAGAAAAGCTCACAGAGATCATGCCTCTTGAACGGCTCACAAATTATGAAAAGGTTTTCCAGGACGAAGCTCCTGTCGTTGCTGCTGATACGTCGTATGTTCCTCAGCCAGATGGCTCCATCAAAACTATCTATGCTCCCCTCACCGGTTCTAAGGCTTCTTCCAGTTCGGAGACTCCTCCGATATTCCAAGCCCTTATGATTCAACCGGTTACCACTGAAATTGACATTCCTATCCACAGTTTTGAAGCTAACGGATCTCTGATCTACACTGATAAGATCCGTGGTCACTTCATCTGGGATGATGATCCCAATATGTGTGATGCAGACTGTATATGTCGACGCTGTCTTAAGGACACCTCTCCTACCTTCTACAAACCCTGGAATAAACCTCACAAACCAGATCATCCTGATAGTCCTTGGATAGGCCTCCATCCTATCAAAAATAAACCTTTACCCATTTATGACAGAGCTTTACAGATCTTACGATCTGAAGGTTTCCTACCTCCACAATCTGCCATTGCTGTCCCTAACCAACCCGCACCTGTCCCTTGCTACATGACCTCAGATTATGATTGTGATTTCCCTCCACTTGAACCTTCCTCAAATCAAGAAAAAACTCGTTTCTCAAAACCTTTTGTCCAATCTACCGAAATCCAACCCGATGGTTCTTACAAACAGCCCTCCCAGGCTGAACAAGTCCTCAACTGGCAATCTCACAATGCCAGAGCTCAGAACAGAGTTCTTAACTCTATTGATCAGAAGATTGATCGTGTTACACGACATGTTTCTCAACATGATCACCATCTCCAAAGTCTTGATGCCTCCTTCAGAGATTTGGCCTCTGACCTTCAATCGAGAATAGCAAAGCTTCACGCTGATCTTCACAGATATATTTCTCATGGATATTCTGGCCCAGACTTTGACACAAAGGAAAGAGAAATCAAGCAACTTAAAGAACAGCTTGAGCAGCTGACCAGAGATCGTTCTCACAAACAAAAACCTTACTCTCATCACTCACAATCACTGTTTTTCCCTGTATCTCCTACACATTCACCCCCTTCCAGATCTGATGATTTTTCCAACCACTTTAAATCCACTGGTGAATTGTTCCGGAAATATCCCCGTTCTCTCTTCCCCTCAAGCAAAACCTAAGAACAGGTCTCCTTCGAAGCAGAAAGACAAGCACGCTGCTTCCAGTTCATACGACCCAGTTCTATTTGCTTCTAAGATGTTTTCCTCCTCATCCAAGTCTAATTCAGCATCCTTTTCTGAAGACGTCTCTTCCCAGTCGTCACAGACTTCCTGTCCTTCATCCTGGCTGGATACTGCTGCCTCTTCTCCTCATGATCATGCAGACCATCATACAGACCTTACTCAAGTTTTCATGGCATCTCGCACAGATCCTCAGCCCTCAACACGAACTTATGAGTCTCCCGATGAGACTGCCTCCTCAGCTCCAGCTCCAGCTCCCTTTGTCGAAGAACCTCCAGAACATGTTCCTGGCCGTTCTCCTGCTAAACCTACCAATAGCCCTTGGTTTACTCTTGATGACACTTCTCCTGGTTCCTGGAGAAAAAGGGTTTCAGAGATGAGCGCATGGCTTGACTTACAACTGGCAAAGTCTGAACAGAACCTTGAAACAATTCTACGTGAGTTCGTCTCTCATTTTACTGGTTCTCTCAGAGATTGGTACCAAGCTCTTGGTGAATACAGACAACTCCAATTTGTCAGAGTCCCCTTAGCCTCCCAAGCCATGGGATACATATTCAGAGAATTCCTTGGTGATCCTGACCATCTCTATAAACAGGCTCGACAAGAATTCTTTGACATGCGTTGCTGCTCTCTCAAAAGAAATGACATCATGTTCCACTACAAGCGTATGTCTCAGCGATATCATACCCTAGGTGGAATTAATGATCATAGTCTTAAACAAGTCTATGTCAACTCCCTTCCAGATGACCTCCAAGATGAGATACAACAAAAAATAGACACCTCAGAACGATCTCTCAATGATACATCCTTAGGTGAACTCCACATGTATGCTCTCAGCTCTCTGGATAAACTCTGTGCCACTCAAAGATTCTTCTCCAAGATGCTCACAGAAGGCAAACACCTGCAGTCCCAATGCCGTCAGCCTTCTCTTCAAATCAAGTGCAAATCCTTGGGCTCTTGCACCTGTACCATAAAGAAGAAGAATCATTTCAAACGTTTCAAAAATAAGAAAGGCAGGACTAAACGATTCAAGTTCTTCCGCAAGAAAGCACAGCGCGGTTGGAATAAATCCCAACGCTGCTACATTTGCGGCAAACTCGGCCATTATGCTAAGAAATGTCCCAACAAAAAGGCAAAGTCCGCCAGATTAGTTCAGCAGTTGAAAGATATTGCTGATGAAGTTCCATCCGATGCAGACATTGAATCCATCTTCTCTGAACAAGATCAGGCAGATTCCTCCACGACCTTTGTTCTTCAAGAAGATCTTTCTGATTCAGAATATTCTGGCTCCTCTGACTACAGTTCTATCCCAGAATCCTATCAGGCTACTCAGCTCGATTCTCATTCCGGTCCCCAAGCTCCGGTTCGGATTCTACCTGATAAGTACTCCAAACCTGTTGATGTCATCGCTTATTTCGACACAGGTTCTCATACTACAATGATGAACCCAAAGGTCATTCCTCCAGAATTTTGGAAATCCCAAGTTCGGCATTTTCGGGCCGCTGATGGAAAAGTTTTTTCCACTAATCTGATTTCCAGAAAGAAGATTGGTATTCAGTTTTTCCCATCCTTTACTCTTTGGGTCCAAGTCGTCGGCACTCCTCTTCCAGATAAAGATATCCTCATCGGCTGGGATGTTTTCCGCCAATGTTACTCTCTTCGGATTCTCCCTACTGGCATTCGATACAAAAAGCATTTTAAAGCTTTTTCTGACATTCCGAAGATTTTCCCGCTCTCAAAAATCCAAGCCCCTTTTGAATATATTCAACAAAAATTACTCTTGCTTTGTGCTGACAATCATGCCACTTTCTCTCATCCTTCTCCTCTGTGGAAGAATCCAGATTTCTTTATCAAGCTTCCCTTTAAGCTTAATGAAGATACTAATCCTACCAAGGCTACCCACTCAGGCATGTCTCCCTCAGATCTCAAGCTCGCCAATGAAGAATGCAATGAGCTCCTTCGTCAATATCTGATCGAACATACCTCTTCTCCCTGGGCGTGTCAAGCCTTTTACGTTGAAAAACGCACTGAATTGCTCAGAGGAAAAAATAGATTAGTCGTGGATTACAAGCCTCTCAACCTCTTTCTCAGAGATGACAAGTTTCCTGTTCCCAGGCCAAATGTCTTATTCTCTCAACTTCCAGGTGCTACGATCTTCTCCAAATTTGATCTCAATGGTGCTTTTTGGCAAATTGGTGTTCTTCCTGATGAAAGATATAAGACAGCATTCTGTCTTCCTAATGCCCAATACCAATGGACTGTTCTCCCTTTTGGTTTAAAGACTGCTCCATCCCTTTTCCAAAAGGCTGTTACCAGGATTTTTCATCCTCTCTTACACTCAGCACTCGTCTACATTGATGATATCCTCCTGTTCTCTCCAGATGATACCTCTCACAATCTCCTTCTCCAACAGTTCCATGACATTGTTCATCACTATGGTATCATGCTCTCTGAAAAGAAAAGCATAGTTGGAAAATCTGAAATTGAATTTCTTGGAATGCACATTTTCAACGGCCAATATCGTCCTGGTCCCCATTTGGCTGTCCGATTATTAGACTTCCCCGATTCTGATCTCAGTGTGAAACAAGTTCAACAGTTTCTCGGAATCGTCAACTATGTTAGAGATTTCATTCCACATGTCAGTCATTACACCTCAGTTCTTTCTACGCTCCTCAAGAAGCGTCCTCCTCCCTGGAGTTCCTCCCACACTGAGGCCGTCATTAAATTAAAGGGGATCACTCAATCTCCTCTTGCCCTCGCCATCCCTTCTTCGGGCCAGCTCATCCTCCAGACTGATGCCAGTGATATTTTCTGGGGAGCCGTTCTCATTGAAGATCGAGACGGTCAACGAAGATACTGTGGTCACGCTAGTGGAAAATTCAAAGATGCCCAACAGCATTATCACACTATCTATAAAGAGATTCTTGCTGTCAAATACGGAATCCAAAAGCTGGATTTTCACCTCAGGACAAGAAACTTTATTGTTGAAATGGACAACTCATCTTTTCCAAAGATACTCGATTTTCGCAATAAGATTCCTCCCAATCCTCTCCTTTTGAGACTCAAAGACTGGTTTGCCCGATATGACTTCACTGTTCGTCACGTGAAGGGCCATCATAATATAATTGCTGACATGCTCTCCAGACCTCCACTCACTCATCTCATTACACCCACAGGTCATTATCCTCTTGTCTTCATGACTTCTCCTGCTGGTCCCTCATCATCCTCACCAGCCATACCTGATTACTCATTCCCACCAGAACTCTTGGCCACGTTGCCACCTGATCATCAACCTTCTTTAAATCAAATCCAGTCCTTCGCCAAGGCTCAACTTCCGGTCTACCTAGCTCAGATCAACAGACAAGACTGTCGTCACACCGTCACCAACCTGTCCAGGCCATTTCTTGACCCGTTCATAATGCCACCTTTCTACTATTTTTCTCCTCAACTCCTTTGGTTCCTCTGGTGTTTATCAGTTCTACATCATCATGCCATCGTCTTCCCACTTCAGGCTCTATATGGTCATCTCTATGATCCTTCTCAGCGGAACTCTCTGTTATGGGTTTTCCTCCAATGGTTCACGTCCTTGACCAACTGGAAGAACGAACTCACTGAGCTCATGGGCAAATATAACCTTTGGAAGCTTGATTATGAATCAGCTGCCTCTGTATGCTGTATATGGATCTTCAATAGGCCCTACCGGTACAATCCCCACAAACGACTCCTTTGGACTACCAACTCCAGTTATGAATGGCATACCACGTATGATTATCCAAAGATGTATCCACAAATCCTTCAAGTCGGTCTGCTCAATTTCCTCTGTGATGTTAATTATGTCTCCACCGACGAAGTTTTCATCCTACCAGATATTCCCAGAGACCCCTCTCAAAGCTGGAACCCTTTTCTAAATTCATACATGATTGACTCTCAGGACCCCTTTGACACTGCATGGCCCTGCTTCATCTGTGGAGCCCAAGATTCAGATGATGAAAATCATGCCAACTGTAATATGTCTTCTAGTCCGTGATTCAGCTTCGCTCAGACCAAAATCTCAACTCGTCACGTGAAATGAAATAATTCACTTTCATTATGCTATTTTGTTTTATTAGGCAACTGTTTGGCCTTATTAGGTTTAATTATGTTATTTCGTTTGTATTAGGCATCCTTTGTCTTTATTTGAGTTTGATTGTCTGTAACCTTTGGCCGATGGCTCTGCTTTGCTTTAGCTAGGTATCTGCCACGTTTGTGGCCTTACTGTATAATAGGTTTGTCAGCACTTTATCTCTCCCTCTATATAAGGAGAGCTTGTCACTTGTGTAAACTCAGAATAAAATCAATAAATATTTTCTTGTGTGTTTTAACTCTCATGTCTTGCTAAATTGTTCCTCTTCTTCCTTCGAATGCCATGTCTCTCATATAAATAGCAGTCTGTAATTATCTCAGTATGCTCTGTGCTTGCCTCTAGGTTGAGGATCCTGCACATCAGAAGATGAGATTTGTTGGCTTTTTGGCTTAAGGTCCCTGTCTGTCTCTAGTTGGTTTAAAAGTTAGTACCCTGTTTAGGCCGTGGTTAGGCCGCCATTGTGGGGAAAACTCTAAAGGTTTGTATGAGAGGCACCCAGGGGTACCTGCCACCCGAATGCAAATGTAGAATTTAATTTATAAGATGATTAGATAACATAAAAAGAAATTGGTAATAATGAGAGCGATGCTAGTACATGTTCAACCTTTACCGGATAAAAAGCAATAAAATCCCCAATAGAACGGACCAGAACTCTATTGGTTAACAATCCGCGACATCATTCTAAGAAATCGAATCTTCGGTGACGTGGACGTCCCACGACAAACCGTCCTTTCTTGATCCCTTGCCTCGCAGAACCATGTCGTCTCGTACACCCATCAATCACTGTCGTCAATTGGAAAGGAGGAACGACCGTGGACAGCCACTGATCCACATAAAATGTGGTCTGGCCACACCTTCTTTGAGGTCCGGCGGTGGTGACCTGGACATAATCGCAATACCAGCTATGGTGCGACCCTGATCCATCGGATGTCAAGTTGAGACAGCACACAGGGGCACCGACACACGGGCCGCGACCGCTGAAGATGTCGATATTACCACGTTCGAAGTAGTCGTGATTGGGGCCCATCAAGCCCCACGATCTCAGGTTTGGGACCCACACCGATCTGCCAGATGGATCTCCCATTGTTATGCTGATATTGGCGTCTGTCCCTCCCTTGATTATTGAACCTGTTTTCACGTAGAAGGTGTACACACAATCGTTCTACATGCAAATGAAACAATGCAATGTTTATAAATTAATCATTTTAAATATGAAAAATGTCAATTAGAACAAAAATACATACAAAATTGAGAAGAAAGCACAACGGCAGTACATTCATTCCAATCATATCAGGTCATATAATTACAAAACACAAGTATACAACTAGTGAAATGACGAATTCAAGAAGATAATGAAAATGTGAATCTGAAAAAGAACAAATGAGAAAAAAAAAATATTATATACGAACTCCATTTAATTGTGATAATAAATGAGACATGCGATTACTTACACTGGAATCTCCTGCAGCCGTAGAAGAAAACATAGCAATAATCAAGAAAATTATAAAGTACAGAGTCTCCATTTTTTTTTCTTTCTCCCTTTTCAGTTTCTCTACTGATTCAAGTTTTTTATGAATTTGTTTGATAATGTCAATTAAAAGGGGTTAATTGCACAAACATACCCTCTATTTATCTAATAAAGCAAATTTTCAAACAAATGCCCTATTCAAACACAAACATCCCAATTGGAATGTGCTTGGGGTATGAAAAGTCAATAGTGCCCTTGGGTAAAAGGGAGAGGTTATTTTGGTGGGTAAATTTCACAAACAACCCTGAATTTAGGTGTAATTGTATAAATATTCATTTTTTTTTCTAATAATTACATAAATATACCTTATCGTTAGTTGACTTTTATTAACTTTAACCTCTAACCACATTTGTATCCTGAAATGACTAAACTACTCTTGAAAACTTATTTATCTTTTCTTTCATTATTTAAATATATTAAAAAATATTTACTTAAAAAATTGAAAAAATCGGTACAATTTTTTTGTTGCTTTCTTTCTATCATTTTTTTGAACATAATTAGAAGTTAGAACCCACAAAACTGAAAAAATGGCTGTGTTTAGTGGGTTTTTATTTTGTTTAGTGAGTTTTGTGGGTTTTGATTCTGTTGATTAAATGTAATTGTTGGTGGGTTTTGATTGTGTTGATGAAATGAAATTATTTGTGGGTTGATGAGTATGAAATTGAATGTCTTGGTGATAAAGTTGGTTTTTGAAATCTGAAATTTTGGTGTTTGGGGACATAGAAAATGTTTTTAAAAAAAAATGATAGAAAAAAAAATAAAAGAAAAGCAAAAAAAAAAAAATGTACCGATTTATTCAATTTTTTTAAGTAAATATTTTTTAATATTTTTAAATAATAAAAGAAAAAATAAATAAGTTTTCAAAGATAGTTTAGTCATTTCGGGATACAAATGTGGTTAAATGTTAAAGTTAATAAAAGTCAAATGACGATAAGGTATATTTATTTAATTATTAAAAAAAAATGAATATTTATACAATTACACCTAAATTTAGGTTTGTTTGTGAAATTTACCCACTAAAATAACCTCTCCCTTTTACCCAAGGGCAATATTGACTTTCTATACCCCAAGCACATTCCAATTGGGATGTTTGTGTTTGAATAGGGCATTTGTTTGAAAATTTGCTTTATTAGATAAATAGAGGGTACGTTTGTGCAATTAACCCTAATTAAAAGTGTATGAGAAATATATGTAATTATTTATAAATATGTCAACAGTTTGGAACTGATTTCATTAAAAAGCGAATCTAGTAACATAACTGTCTCAGACTCAAATAATTAATTTGTGATAAACATGAATCCTGATCTCTTCATGTGAATTTTTATTTGAGCTTAAATTAATAAGTTTTTGGTTCATATATAGTTAATAAAAAAATTTAAAATAATATTTCATTTTATCAAACTAATTTTTAACTACAAAAACAGTCCGAAATGCAATTTCTATTAGAAGAGATGGGTCTTCCCATATTTTGATATTTAATAAGTAAATATGAGACTCGAACCTCTGCTACATACGTGATAGGGAAGTGCTTAAATAAGTAAAAAGAACATGATTGGTGAGTATTTGATGTAGGAAAGACCCAACTAGATAGTATATTGCAATTTGCATGATGGCTTAGACAATGGTTTTGGTATGATTTATGGTTTTAGATATAGCAATTATGAGAAAAGAAAATGAAATAGGCAGATGCGGTGTTCTTATTAAAAATATGGTTTTAAAGTTGAATGCAACTAGATAGAATTGATATATTGGAGGAAACCAAACGAAGAAGCATACATTTAAATAAGATTTACTGATCACCCTGCCAAATTTTTATTTGTTCTAATACACAATTAAGATTTAGTTGTAGGTAATCAGAGTTAGAGTTTGCCTCTGCGAAAGCAAGAATGTCTCGTAGAGTTTCTCGGACTGTCCCAATGCATGGATAACGATCGAGTAGATGTAGATCGAGAAACTCGTATGAGAATCAGAGGTTGTTTCTATGGAGCTGAGTCGATGGAGGAAGAAGACAAACAGAAGTTCTTCAAAATCGAGTGCTAAACCGTAACCGGCACGGCTCAGTATGACTGACGAGTTGGAACTCTGTTTAGATGCTCTCGAGTGAAAACAGAGAAGCAGAGTAAAGTGCGTTAGATACTGTCTTCTATTTTATTTGTTTTCTATGAAATTAATTTGTCATTATTAATTATTTTGTTTGTAATAATACTTTTCTGGGTGGCTCTATTAATTATGTATTATGTATATGGTCAAACGTAAAAATAGATTCCCTATAAATCTATAATTAGCTAAAAAGAGATCGACGTATATGAATTATAATTTGTAAGACTACTCCGCTGCTGCTCAATAGTAAACTCCTCTCATCCGGTTGCCGCATCGCATCGCACCTATCTCTCACCGCTTCAAGTTCTTCTCTCGCGTCGCCGCTCGCTGTTTCCGCCGTTCGACGCTCGCTGCCCGGATTTGGTGAGTCAACTTAAAACCATCCCAAACCAGTTTCTCTCTCTCTCTCTGTTGCTCACTTGGTCCAACTGCAGTTATCGTATGAATGTCAACTTGACGCGAGTTCTTACTCTACACAATCCTTGCTGTCTTTCACGCCTTACCTGTACTTGTAAAATCGTATAGTCCAGCATCTAAGTTTGTGATGTTACCCAACTGTTTGATAAATTGTCTCAATGAGGATGGGCAGATACATTTCAACTTATTTAGTTTGTAAATATATATATATATATTGCTTAGGGGGACTTCTACTTCATTTTATTTTGATTGATAAGAAATAGAGGGAATAAAATTTTCATCTATATCTTGCAGGTTTTGAGTTTGTTTCGGTGGAGGATTTGCGGATGTTATTTGGTGTTTACAAAAATGTTGCCAATGAGCAAACTGAGATATCGTATTAAGTCGGTCCCACCTTCTGTATTGTTTACTTTACTCACTGATAGTGGCTACAACATTGATCGGATGTCTAGATGCCCAATTCAGGATAATTGTAGTGACAAGTCAGTCTATAAGACTGTTGGCTCTTTGAGCTGCTCAAATATGCAAACTGGTATGTTACTAATCCGGAGTGTTATTACCTCTACAACTAGATCTTTTTCGAGTATGGCTGGAACTATCTTGGTTCACGCTCGGGACCCAGCTAAACTGAGTGTAGAAATAGAAAATGCAATTGATGAGCGTAGATATGACGATACATGGAAGCTATTTGAGCAACACATGCAGATGGAAGGGTTTCCTCGAAAAAGTATTGTCAACAAGCTTCTAACGAGCTTCACAGAGAGCCTTGAGGCTAAGTGGCTTGAGAAGGCTTACGGATTGGTGGAGCAAGCTTTTGAGGAAAGTAAACATAATTTGATGGAAAAAGAAACACTGATTTATCTTTCTCTTGGTCTTGCCAAATGCGGTTCACCAATTCCCGCGTCCACTGTTTTGAGAAAGTTGGTAGCCATGGAACAATATCCTCCGGTGACTGCCTGGTCTGCAATCTTGGCCCATATGTCTCTAACAGCTCCTGGAGCTTACCTTGCAGCTGAGTTGATTCTCGAGATAGGTTACTTGTTCCAAGATGGCAGGGTGGATCCTCGTAAAAAGAGTAATGCACCTTTGATTGCTATGAAGCCTAATACAAATTCTTACAATATTGCTTTAGCTGGGTGTCTCTTGTTTGAGACAACGAGGAAAGCAGAGCAGCTCCTTGATATGATGCCTCGAATTGCTGTAAAAGCTGATGCTAACTTATTGATTATAATGGCACATATATACGAGAGAAATGGGCGTAGAGAAGAGCTAAGGAAGCTTCAGAGACACATAGATGAAGTCTATAACCTAAGTGATATTCAGTTTAGGCAGTTTTATAATTGCTTGCTAAGTTGCCACTTGAAATTTGGGGATCTTGATTCTGCTTCCAAGATGGTCTTGGAAATGATTCAGAAAGCAAAGGAAGCACGGAATTCTCTTGCTGCTTCTACGTTTGCATTTGATGCTACTGGAAATGATAGTAGGTCCCCTTCAGGACAGATTTCTGGACAACATCTGATCCCCAGAAAATTAGATGGTTTAGAAAATGATAAATTTATTGAAAATGATATCGTGTCTTACGAAGAGTTCGCTAGAGATCGAAACTTTATGAATCTTGAGGCCGAGGCAAAGAGAGTTCTTCAGACTTTGTTAGCTAAGCTGCAGATGCAGGTTGAATTGATTACAACTGAGCATGGTATTCTCCAACCAACGGAAAGAATTTATGTGAAATTGGTTAAGGCTTTCTTGGAAGCTGGCAAGACCAAGGATTTGGTTCAGTTTCTTATCAAGGCAGAGAAAGAAGACACACAGGTTTCCAATGATGATTCAGCCTTGGGTCACGTCATCAATTCATGTATCTCACTTGGGTGGCTAGATCAGGCACACGACCTTCTTGATGAGATGCGTTTGGCTGGGGTCAGAGCCAGTTCCTCTGTATATGCCTCCCTCTTAAAGGCATATATTAACGCAGATCGAGCAGGAGAAGTCACAGCACTTTTAAGGGATGCTCGTAGTGCTGGAGTTCAGCTAGATTCAAGCTGTTATGAAGCATTGATCCAATCCAAGGTTATCCAGAAAGACGACCAGGGAGCTCTTCATCTATTCAAAGAGATGAAAGTGGCTAAAATTCCAAGATCCGGTCATCAAGAATTTGAGATGTTGGTGAAGGGATGCGAAGAGAATCGTGAAGCAAGTTTGATGTCAAAGCTTTTGAAAGAAATCAAGGAAGGGCAAAGAGATGACAATGGAGTTCATGACTGGAACAATGTAATCCATTTCTTTAGCAAGAAGAGGTTAATGCAAGATGCTGAGAAAGCTTTGAAGAAAATGAGGAGTCTGGGGCATTCCCCAAATGCTCAAACTTTCCATTCCATGTTCACTGGGTATGCAGCTATTGGGGGGAAATATACAGAGGTAACAGAGCTGTGGGGTGAAATGAAATCTTTTGCTTCTGCCACCTCAATGAAGTTTGATCAGGAACTCCTGGATTCTGTTCTTTACACATTCGTGAGGGGTGGATTTTTTGCTCGAGCAAATGAAGTAGTGCATATGATGGAGAAAGGAAACATGTTCATTGACAAGTACAAATATCGAACCCTCTTCTTGAAGTACCATAAAACACTATATAAGGGAAAGGCTCCCAAATTTCAGACAGAAGCCCAACTCAAAAGGAGAGAAGCTGCATTGACCTTTAAGAGTTGGGTTGGCTTGACTTGATGAAAATTTCGAGCTTAACAGATACTTTTAATGCAATGACTCATTGAGACTCGAAGCTATAGAAGTTCTAAAGGGAATCACTTTGCTTACTTACAAAGCTGCTACCAACACCTTCCAGCTGCATTCTTGGCTCTTACTATAGAAAACCTGCTAAACTAGTTGAATTGTCAAAAAAAAAAAAAAAAAAGTACACTAGGAGTGAGTTTATGGCAAAAAAAAAATTGTACACAAGAAGCGTTTCAATATTCTCACGCCATTACTTGTAGCTGTTTTCAAAAAACTTTTTCTTTTATTGCTTTGGTTTGCCTGCGAGCAGATCCCTGGTGAAGCTGGGCCACCAGTTGCGGGTTTATTGCAAACCGAGTGGATCCCCATGGCTCAAGGCAGTGAAGGAAAGTGGTGCTGATCATGTTCTTGGAGAGATTGGGAATTTTCTTGAGAAGTGTTACTTTTGCCAGAAAAGGTTGCGTCAACAAGATTTAGCATTTATGTACGGGTATGGATTTATTTGACTTTTTATATATATATATTTCGGCGCTCTGTTTGGCTGCTGAGAAAATAATCTAATACAGAATCGAATTTCTTATAATTCTTCCATTCTTTTTTTCTATTACTATCTTATCAAGATTTGCTTATCTTAATTGTTCTTTTTTTTTTCTTGGGTTATTTTCCTGAATTGACACAATTATAGCATTCTAGATTTTTGTCTCAAGTTCGTATTTTCCAGTTACTTAAAATTCCATGTGCCTGAATGGTAAGAGTTTCTGTTTGGTCTCCTCATTCTTCTGTGCAGCAAAAATTATGTCACGCTCCTTCTATTCTATTACTTTGATTACGTTAAGTTAATTAAGGCAACTTTTTTTGTTTATAGCATTGGCATTGTTAGAAAAATATTATTGTTGAGGTTCCAACGATTCTGTCCATAATTTCTTTCAATTTTGTTCAAGTTGAAACTTTTAGTCTCTATAACCTCAGTTTTCATGTAAATCAGCTGATAGTACAAGTGATGAATACATAATTTGACACCTTAAATTAGTGAAAGTTATGTTTCATTGTCCTGTTTCTTAAGTTTTCAATGCGGAAAATTAGTTAATGTTGACGTAGCTGGACTTACAGTTGCAGTTCCTAGCATGCATTTTTTACTCCTGAGTGCCGTGACAAACAAATTGCAGTTGACAAGGTAGTTGCTAAACACTACCAAGAGGAACAGGGAATGAATGCAACGGGAGGAATGATGTGAAGGATCAGTCAGGTTTTCAACCGGCAAATTGTGCCTCTTCACAGTAGATAGGACTTTTATTTTGATGTGCATGCACATGGCTGTCTGGTTTTTGAGATTGGCTTGCACTGCTGCATAGAATGGGCGTCACTTACAAGTTCTCATGGCAGGTATAGCATTAGGCAGTATACAGTTGCAAGACCGTTGTTTTTAGGATCAAAAGCAGTATCATTGAAGAATTAAAATTGTAATATGCATTTTGTTTCAGCTTTTTATGGAGAATCTAGTTAAGTGTCTGTTCAATGCACCATGTCCATTATTTTTCCATTTGTGGTGCAAGTAAGATCTGGCCGGGGCTGTTGCTTTGTTGATATGCAGTTTATGTAGATGTTGGTTTCACTAGCCAAAAACTGTTATTAATATTAACAACAGAAAATAGAAGTTTACAAATGAATAGAGAGCATTCATGTTCATGCAATATCAAAGAGGCATTGAAAATTGACTCTATAAACAATGTACAAGACAGTAAACGCACCTTTTACGGGAAGCAATCTCTAGTGTCCAAGTAAATGTACATGGAGGGTTGAGGCCCATTCGTCTTGAACCGATCTAATGGATTTCAGAATTTTTGATCTAATCTAATCCAATAATATCTTCAAATCTAATCCAATCCAATGGATCCGATTCAATCATGTCCTCAAATATAATCAAATCCAATGTATCGGATTGGATCCAATAGACCATATTTTTACTTAAAATTGAAATAAGAGGGTTGTTTTTAAAAAAGTTCAAACCTCAGGGGTTTTATTACAAATCCCCTTAATCTTTCCATGCGAATTTTTAAGATGAATTTGAGTTCTTCTTTATCCTGTCTTCCCACTTATTCTTCTTTCAACCAAACCAAGACCTCTCTCTGTTCAACCGAACCCGAACCCAGTACTCTATGTATTTCCTCCTTTTCATAGCTATCCTTTTCAAATTCAGTCACTGATGCACCTATACAATAGGTAGAGTATGTGTGTTGCAATAGAGCTAGATATCTAGGCAAACCTATGCAAATACTCAGCCTACAATCATTTTTTAAAAAATGAAGATAAGAACGCCTCTTTTTTTCCTCTTTTTTTCTCATCTCAATCCCATCTCTCACCTAAAACCTAGATAAGAAGTGTACAAAGCTCCCTTGCATCTGTCTTGTTTTAATTTTTTTAAATTTGTTTAATAATGTGGACCCCATGTACAATTTGTTATAGGTCCTCTAGACAATTACAAAAGGATACATTTTCAATTTCTAAAACAACCCCCAATTGTAAACATAAAATGACAATTTTAGCCTTCATAATTATTCATGTTAAGTTTCATGTAATTTTTGAACATGTTGAGGCTTCTTTTGTCTTTATACTGTTGAAAAATTAGTAAAATGATTTTAAATTTGTAAATTACTTCTTCAACCTACTACCAAATAAACTATTCATAATTAGTTAGGAAATATTGAAAAGAACAAGGGCATATAAGTCTTTCATAATAAATTCCTTATTCATTATAAATTTATAATATAAAAAATAGAATCTTCTTATGATTAGAATTCTTAGTTCGATAATTGGAACAAACTTAGGATATAACATTTAATGGGTATAGATAGTATTTGGATTTAATTTTAATGAAATTAATTTGTCATTATTAATTATTTTGTTTGTAATAAAACTTTTTGATGGCTCTATTAATTATGCATATGGTCAAACATAAATATAGATTCCCTATTAATTATAAAAATGGACCTATAATTAGCTAAAAGAGATTGACACATTCATATATAAGGAATTTCATTAATAAAAACTAATAAAACCAACATGTTAAAGAATGGCCAAATATAGCATAATCTCAAGATGTAATAAATATTCTAGGTTAGTGGTGTCAAAACAGGCCAGCCCGGCCTGTTAGGGAGACAAGCCATGCGGGGGCGGAGGGTGGGCACAGCCTAGGCATGTGGCCTGTGCCGGGGCGTGCTAGGCCGAGCCTGTGGCGGGCCGGCCTTTTAAGGCCTTAAGGGCCGGGCCCAACAGGTTTTGAACTTTTTTTTTATTTTTAATATTTAAACATTTTATTTATACAATATTATTTTTTATACATTGTATAAAATTTATGTAATTATTAATGTAATAATTTTAATATGAGAGTGTTGAATTAATTAATCAATTGGATACCTAACAACATAACAAATAATAACATTAGTTATAAACATATTAATAATAGTTAATAATTAAATAACAAATGAAAGTAAATTAAAAAAAAAAGAAAAAAAAAAGAAAAAAAAAAAGACAATGCCTTAGAGTGAGAGCCTTAGAATATGTAGAGACTAGAGAGTGGGAGGTATATACTATAATAGTATATAATATATAATGTATAGTGTATAGTATATTAGTGTAATAGTATATAGTATATAATATATTAAATAAATAAAATAAATTACAAAATAGTTGAAAGAGTGAGTGAGAGATGTTGGAGATTGTAGAGAATAAGAGAGTAGGGAAGTAGAGAAATTGTAGAGAATGAGGTGAGGGTGATGGGAGTATTTATAGGAAAATGTTAGGTTAGGGTATAATTGGAAAAAATTGTAAAAGATAAAAAAAAAAATGTAATTTTTAAAAGTTTTGGACTTTTTTTTTACCCCCCGACGGTCACTAACGGCTCTTGGATAATTACAAATCCACCCCTCAATTTGAATTTTGAAATTTCAAACTTAAAAAAAAATAATTGAAATTTTGAATTCTGGCGGGCCCTAACAGGCCGGCACGCGGGCCGGCTTGTTAGGGCCAGCTAGAATTCATTTTTTCAAAAAAAAAATTAGGCCCATAGGCCTGGCGGGCTGTGCCAGGCCGGCCTGCAGGCCGCAGGGCACTCCACTTGGACCCAGCACGGCACGCCGGTTTAACAGGCTTGGGCACGGCTGGTTAAGCTGGTGTGCTGGGCCGGCCCGGGCAAGCGACCGAAACAAGCCAGGGCGGGTGGCCCACTA
This sequence comes from Acer yangbiense, assembly GCA_008009225.1. Lineage (NCBI taxonomy): Eukaryota > Viridiplantae > Streptophyta > Magnoliopsida > Sapindales > Sapindaceae > Acer > Acer yangbiense. The sequence continues at coordinate 58,797,418 of CM017762.1, read as the reverse complement.
GGGCCCAGCCCGTTTTGCTAGCACTATTCTAGGTGCAAGTTACACACAACTTTTTTTATATATATAAAAAGCTCTCAATACATACATTTATCACCACAAACAACAATGACAATAGCAATAGCAAACATGAATCCTTTTGGAAAATATTTCTCGCAGTTGATGATTTTGATTTTGTTGCTCCTAACAATAGTATGCAGTGAAGCAAGTATTTGGCCTACGGTGCATCTTAGTATCGAAAACGATGTCGGGGCTAATCTTACCCTTCATTGTAAGTCTAAGGATGATGATTTAGGGGAACACACACTCACTAATTCAAGCAACTTCAGGTTCAAATTTCGACCAAATATTTTTAAAACGACGTTGTTCTTCTATAGTTTCGCTTGGCCAAATGCTTTTCATTGGTTTAATATTTACAATTATTCGAGAGATTCAAGTAGTTGTGATCATCATATCATTGTGACTGGAAAATAAAACCAGACAAGCCATGTTTGTACGATGTAGTTTATTACAGAAAAACATGCTACAATTGGCCACCACCATGAGTACCTGTTTTGATCTCTCTAAGAGAAGTATGAATAAACATTCTTAACTGACATGTATTATTTACTTCTCATATTTAGGGGGGTGTATTGGTTCAAGATTTTATTAGACAATTTGGAGAAGTAAAACTCTGGTGGTATTGGATTGAGACTTTTTAACAAGTTAGATAAGTCTGGTGATATTCGATCAAGAGTTTTAAGATTTTTAAAAAAAATTCCATATTGTCTTGTGGTATTGGATATAGACTTTCAAGAGGCAGCAAATTGTCTACTGGTATTGGATTGAGATCAAGATTTTTAGGATTTCATAACAAAATGGATTTTCTAGACTTTTTAGTGATATGTATAAATAGCTTGAACCCAAAATTATCTTGCCCTCTTCTTCTATACTTTCCAGACTTTTTATTTGATTTCAGATATTTGGTGGGTGTATTGGTATATAATAAATGTGGCGGTCAAACATACAAAAGACAGCATAAAACTACACTTGAAAGTCGAGTATCAAATGACTGATAAAATGCCTCTGTGAGTTAAAAATAGTTTTATGCTAGATTTCCATGATCCCACCACCACCACCGGTATCTAAAATCTTTAGGATCACTAGTAAAAATTGATCAAATGCTTTATTTACATCTATAAAAGATGGATTTGGCAAAAAGTAAAAATAAAGAGGAAGTTGATTTATATATATATATATGATAAAAAGAGCTAGTCTATTACTGATAATATCGCCCCTTGTGTAGATTGAGTTCAAAGATAAAAGAAGATGGTCAACACTTCTATTGATTTATTGCTTGAGCGAGTTAAAAAGGTATGGGCCTCGTATAAAACCATGCTTCTATAAAATTTAGATACATGTTTTTTTTTTAGAGCACTGGAACTTGGGGAGAAAATTGAATACTACAATCGACTCTTGAAAGTCCATATTTTTAAATGTCCAAAAAGTCTTAAAATAAAGTCTAGATAATCCTAATAGTCTATAAATAAAGTTCAAAGACTCTTTCAGAATCCTAAAAGTCTAGTCCATATAATCCTAAAAGTATAATCCTAACAATCCTGATAGTCTTGCAAATCCATAAAATCCTTGCACCCCAAAATTGTCTATTAAAATCCCAATCCAATACACCCCCATTACATAAATAAATTAAATGTTTTAATTTTTATTTATAGTATTTATTCACTATTAACTAACTTTTAGTGTGATTATTAGAAAAGGTTACTTAAAGGCAACCATTTTTTCAAGTATTACGATGATTATTACAATAGGATTGTCGGGACTTGCCAAGATTAGATACTATGTACATATATGGTCCGGATAGCTACTTCCACAAACCGATAGAAAATTCCCCACATATGCTTTTAAAATACGAATTGTGGAAATCGAACCCCTGGCCACCAAAAGCATCCATTTGGAATATTAGATTTACATCAACCCAATTAAAAATTAACAGGGTTGAAGCAAATTTGTTGGGCTGAAGAAATGCAAGTGTGGTGGTGCATAAGCTTCAACATATGCTCAAGAATTCCAATACTACAAATTAATCAAACCTTAGAGATTTATTTTATTTGATAACACAATCTGCATTACTGAAACTGAATTCAAGAAAATCATCACCTCAATTGTAACATCATTGTCCGAAACCTTAGTTGGTGAATGGTGGCGGTGTATAATCCAGATCACATAAGAAACCACACGGTAAAATATAGCTTTTCAGTGATTCCTAAACATATAATTTGGAACATCAAGAACAAAATGTTAATAATTACCTCTATTATCAGCTGCTTATTGAGGTACCAAGATCGAAATCTCCATAGTGTAATCGTATTCAATAGTTGGAATATTATGCAATTTTACAAACCTAAATCAAATTTTCAATTATAGCAGTGATGGCAACTGCCGCCTTCACAGCAGCCAATCCAAGAGTTTGTGCGATGTTCGACTTTGGGGATTTTGAGTTTGTGCGATTTATTGGTGGTATGGATTTTAAAATTTTGGAATTTCTTTTTTGTAAAACACATGAAATACCTACGAACGTCCTTTTATTTGCCCATGATAATTAACGAATACCGACCAAGGACATATCGAGGTTTCATTGTGACAAATCTTTAAATACATACCGACCACGGGCTTTTAAAGGCCCGTGGTGACTAATGCTTGTTTAACACGGGTCCTTCATACCCATGGTAGATGACATGTGATGGGAAGTCCATTTTCTTGTAGGGTGAATTGATTATCAATGTTTGAAAGCTTACAGTTTTACTATGAGTAGCCAAAGAAAAAGTGTTTTTTTTTTTTTTTTGAATATTTGCCCAAAGAAAAAGTGTTACTAGCTTACTATTGGTAGTCGATAAATTTTCTTTTTCTTTTTTGGCGCCAGAAAAAAAAAATATTTTTTTCATTATAAAAAAAAAAAAAAACATTATATTATGCACTTCAACTTACACATATATTACAAAATTCGAGTCTCATATTTGTCTATTAAATTGTAAAATATAAGGAAACATCTCGTTTATAGTGGGAGTTGCTTTTTGAATTGTGTTAGCGGTGGCTGATTTTGATAGGTTTTGCAAACCACTGACCCGATAAGTGTAAGATTTTAAAAAATGAAAAAGGATTAGTTATATATAAATATGATCTTATTTACACAAAAAAATCCCATGTGACCGGCACGTATCGACATCACATGGGTTATGATGAGCTCCCCCCACATATCAAATTATTCCATTACAACATGTACATAAAAAGCTCACTATAGAGCTTAATTACATAGTTTGTAACCATCTTCAAAGTATTTTAGTTCTGTCTACAGTACTTGAATTGATTCTTTGAAGTCTTCATTGGATGACATGCATGCAGCTGTGACATTCTCCATGTCTCCATATATACATTATAGAACCAATCACATATGCACACATCAGCAAACTTGAAGTGAGTGGCAAAAGATGAATGAAGTTCTGGAATCTTCCAACAACATATGAGTCATGATGCTCTGGAATCTTCCATAAACATATGAAGCCTTTGACTGTGTTTGACTTAAGTAAGCATGCATGGGCCATGGCTGATGATGGCCCCCACCAAATAATGAAGTTACAAGGAAGAAGTAGTTAAAGAAGGAAGAAGAAGATTCAATTCATTCGATTTCTCTCCTTGCTATGAAAGTTGAGTGAGCCTGATTGAGGGACAATTTTGTCAACTTATCAATGAAGGCTACATCTTCTTCTTTTCCTCTGTTAGACGTCATCATAAGATGAGAGTGCGTCATCATTCCAACGCGTTAATGAGTGACTGTTGCTTTTTGCTCTTTTTTTATTGACGATTAGTCGAATAAAGTATCTTCTAATTACTAGGAAACGTTAATCTAAAGCTAAAATCAACCCGTTTAATAATGCTAAATATCTCATCTAAAATCCCACATTTTTCATCCCACTATATGTGGCATGTGAGGTATCAAATTGTGAGTTAATACATATTAATGATGATTTATCTCACCTACCCCATGTATCCACTAACAATTTGACACCTCACATGCCACATGTAGTAGGATGAAAAAGATAAGATTTTAGGTGAGATGTTTAGCATTATTGTTATTAATTAGCTACATAAGATGAGTGAAGAGAACAACAACAAAAATGGTCTATCATATTCCTATTCAATAGGAAATTAAAAAAAATAAAAATTGAAACAATACAAAGAAATGTAAATGTTGTAAATGTTGTGAAACATTTTCCTTGTTTTATGGTGCTGATGTAGCCTTCCATAAATATGATTTGTACTCTCATATTTTATTAAAAATTTTAATTATAAAAATATCCAAATACAAATTATTTTAATTTAAAATAAACCAAATATTATGTAAACTCATTAATTACATTCATCATATCTTCGGATTTGGATTCTCTAATCTAATCTTTTTCCTGACCTTTTTAAAGCATGTGATTGATTGTTCATAAAGTGGTTGTGAAAACCAATCACATTTTAACCACTCATTCATTGCAATGCTTATGTATCATGAGATTAGATGAGGTCAAGAAAAAAAAATCAGATCAGCAGAGGATTCAAATTCCATATCTTTAGCTATATTTTTTTAATAAAAAAAATTCTTACGATGAATCCTAATTAGACCCTAGTTCTATTTCAAGAAAATAAGACACCTACAAAAAGCTAGCTATTTGGAAAATTAGATTTAGATCAATTCAATTAAAAGCTAACAGAGTTGAACCAATTTTTTTGGGCGAAGGAATGGAAGTGGTGGTGCATATAATGCTCCAACATGTGCTCAAGAATTCCAATACAACAAATCAAACCATACATATTTATTTTATTTGATAACACAATCTACAAAAGCAGAGTTTCTGAGTACTGATCAACACTCACACAACACTCACATCTTAGTAATCTTAAATTACTTGGTTCTAAAACAAACACCAGCTAGCTAGTTCAAATCGCTCCATCAACTAAGAACCTGAATCCATGAGTACTCTTCAGGTTCTGAGTTTTCCCTTCTTGATGTCGAGAAGGTTGTCGTAAACGCACCACGCGAAGCTAAGGAAATGGTTTTGATCCATTCTTTGCTTGTAGCGGCCCCAATAACTATGATGATATGTTACATAATACCAAGCTGATGCCTTTGCATACACTTCCTTCGGATTTGGAGTGACAGCATCTGATGAATCACTTTCCGTCTGGTTGAACCAGGTCCTTGCTTGCTTCCTCAGTGACCTCACAGCGTGACTGATTTCTTCCGAGTCCCTTTTCTTGTCGAAAAATCTTGACATTTTCATGATGCAACCACTTAATATCTCAGATTCTGTTTTGATGCCATAATGGTCCATTAAGTTCCCCAACTTGTTATCATATTGCATTTTGTAATCGAATGCTTTACCGATGAATTTTTTAAAGCCATCCACTTCCATGGCAGGATCGTAAGTCAGCATTGCCACTTCCTTGGTGAAGGATTTTATGAGTGCTGTAGGCGCGGCAACGCCTTTAACCTCCCGATAAAGTTTTCCTAGAACACGTTGTGATTCGTAGGAGGGTTTTTCTTGCTTTTCCATGAAATCTGGATACGTTGTGGCACGTAAACGACGTGGTATTTCAGCTGCCACGCCAGTTTTCGAGAAGTCCACAGCTATGGAGGCTAGTCTGGCAAGCTCCTTACAATGAACACTCTTGGCCTTTTTTTTCTCTCTGTCTGCAAACACCACATGAGCATTGCAAATGACTCCCAAGCTGTCATTCATTATATAGTCCACAAAATACTCCTCTACCTCCTACAACACACACCTTAAAACATGTTATCAAACAAAACAAAAGTGGAATAGAGTGCATTATTGAAACAGAATTCAAGAAAATCACCTCAATTGTAACATCATTGTCCAAAACCTTAGTTGGTGGCGGTGTATAATCCATCGGAGGAAACTGTTGAGGAGGAATCAGTTCAGGATCCCAACACACAAAGTAGTTGTCTCCATCCAAATCGCTCCCAGAACATTCATCTGGATGAGGCCTGGTTGTTTAACAATGTAGTTGTAAGTACGAAATCAAAATCGTATTAAAGTTTAAATAAATAAAAAATACTAATGATATAGACTTGATTTACCTCTTTCCTTTTGCAGGGAAAACAATGCAATCCACCATATGGTGCAACGCCTGCACGTCCACAGCCTTTAAAACGCGCATGTCTCCCGGGTGTAGACACGGGTTTTTTGCAACTACTACCTTGCTTTGAACTATATTGTATTGCCTCGAAGACCTGCTTCCAGGGCCAGAGTATTGCACAAACACTTGACCATACTCCAAAGTGCCTGTTTCGTCGAGACATCCCATCATAGCTTGTCCATTTTGGACAAATATCCTTGTTCTGTTCCTCAACTCCTGCAGATGTGAGGCCCTGAATGTTTGAAGCATCATCGAAAGAAAAGGCTCTTCGTCTGGCTTGTAATCAGACATTAGCATTTCCTTGAGAACTCTTGCATTCTCCCTAGAAGAGGCCATCAATTCAAGTGCCTCTTGTGCACTTGCAGGATCTGTTAGAATTGAATCCAATTGAGCTATTGCCTCCCTTTGCTTCCTTTGAAAGACACAATCTTTAACACCAAGTGTGGACATGAGAGTGATCAGTTGTCGATTGAGATAGCAGGGCTGGTACCGGCTACACGCCAAGATGTCAAGACTTGTGCTGTTAGACTTGTACTATGACAGTTTCACTGTTGAATTTGGGTTGATAGCAACAACGCCTTTGTATCCACCATATCGTATCTGAAATGCCGATGGAGTATAGTTTGTGCAACCCCATTTTCTAGCTGCTATTTGAGCTAAATCAGAAGATATCTTGCCAATTCCATCAGAGAATACATAATTGACTCCACCTTTTTTTGTTTCCACATCAGGAATTATTTCAACTTCACTGCTATCAACATGTAAAGCCTCCCTGGATGATCCGAAAGATTGACCGAGTCTTGCAGCAAATTTTGCTACATTTTTTATGTCACTAAAATCACCCATTCCTTCTCTAATATCAGCTGCAGACAACCCAGGTCTAGATGCAAACATCCACAAAGAATTTTCTTTCAATTGGCTATTCGAAAAGGCCAAAGTTTCGAATTTCTTACCTCCAAGGACTATGCCATCTCTCATAATTGAAAGTATCCTTCGATAAACACCGGTGCGCCTGTCTTCATTTGTTGAAGATGATGTCCGATGAGATGATAAAACGTTTGCAAATAGTCTCTCTCCATCCTCATCAACGAAAGAGACACGGAGAAAGTTATGGATATCCTCATCAGGATAGCTACGTAGAACGCGATTGGAGAGACTTGCCTCAGGACCACAGAAGTATACCTTAGATGGGGTTATCTGAATCTTGGGCACGTAAACCAACCCATCATCTAACGCAATTTCAGCAGTATCAGGAATTTTCCCGGACATGAAGTACTCTTTGTATTGCTTAGTGAGCCAACTTACAGGATCATAGCAACACTCTCTGAGATGAGACAGTGCATGTTCAATGTATGCTATGTTGATGCTGGTTGGATCAACCAAGTGAAAGAAGTTTTCGTCAAGTAACGGTCCAGGAAGATAACCTTGATGAACCAAAGAGTTGATTTTAAACAATATTTTGAAAGGCAATTCAATATTTCGAGGTGGGTTAATGATGGGGACAAGATCAGAATTACAAGAGAAAGAAGAAACACTCTCTAGAATGAATTCGGATTCACTTTCTTTGTAATAGAAAAAGCTTTTTAGAATTTTGGGAACATGTCCCCTCCCTTGAAGTTTCAAACACAAAGCAGAGGACTGACCAATGCTTGAAGATGGTGTGAAATCAACTTCCCGAACCCACAGGTCTTCGTCGCGCTTGTAAATCCGAGGAACACCATGTAACTAGAAACAGAGAAAACAGAGAAAAAAGAGAGGAGTTTCTCAGAAAAATGTTGCTATAACTTCAAAGATCGATGAAGATTGTTAGTTAATTACCTGAATGACAAGGAACTTGACGATTTGTCCACGTGGACGATGGAGTTCAATCTGAGAAATGCTTTCAGAGAAGACCTCAAGCTTGTATTCCACAGAATGATAGCATAGAAAGAAATTAAACCTTTTCAGGTCAGGACCAAATTTCAGAGTGACATTTTCCTGTGACCAAAGCACAGATAATTTTTCCTGAGAAATCTTGCATCCAACATTCAGTGTCACATCATCAATTCTGAGCTGAGAAATTTTTGTTTTTGGTCCCACATCCCAAGCTTTCAGATAAGAATTCTGATACCAGAGAAATTCAGCAGCCAAGGACTTGATAAGTTCCGCAGCTTCAACGGTTGTGAATTCAACCACAGCATGTGCTCTTGAACCTTCATTTTGTCCAACTTGTACATGAGAGACAGTCCCTTCACCGGTACATCCCTCCACGAATACCTTCACGGCTGCTGCTGTCTGAGCTGAAGCAAATCCGAACAACTTAACTGTTTTTCCCATTTCGCGATTCTTTTCGTTCGAAACAACTTCAACTGCAGTATTCTGTTAAAAAAATAAATTTAATCATACTTCTAACAATGTTGTTAATGAACAAAATGATCAAGACATGCACATGATGCTAGCTACTACAGATCATAAAAACAAAGTTGATTCAAGAAAAGCTGATTCAAATAAGGAAATTGAAGAAACAAAGAGAGACTCACAAGAGTGTAATTAGCTTGCAGAGATTTATCGATCAATGTATAGCTGTGACTTGTGAGTAGCAAATGGTGATCAAGTAAGGCATATATATATTGGAAAAGCTAAAGAAACAGTGTACTTACTAGCTAGCTTACTATTGTTAGTCTATTTTCTTCTAGCTAGCTTACTAGCTTCATTCTATTTGTAGGAAAAAAATATATTTTTTCATTATAAAAAACATAATATTATTCACCTTTTTTTTCCAACTTTCAATTATATGATAAAAATTCGAGTCTCACATTTGTCTATTAAATCGTAAAGTATGAGAAAACTCCTCGCCTATAATGGGAGTTGCATTCTGAATTATGCTAGCGGCGGTTCATTTCGATTGGTCCTGTAAAACACACTGACTCGATAAGTGTCAGATTTAAAAAAATGAAAACAGATTAGTTATAAATATGAACATATTAACACCAAAACTCCCATGTGACCGACACATATCAACATCTCATTGGTTATGACGAGCTCCCACCTATCAAATAATTCCATTACAAAATGTACATAAAAAGCTCACTACAGAGCTTAGATAGTTTGTAACTACCTTCAAAGTATTTTAGTTGTGTACAGTACTTGAATAGATTCTTTGAAGTCTTCATTGAATGACATGCAGCTGTGACATTCTCCATGGTCTATCTCCATATATACATTATAGAACCAATCATGTATGCAAACATCAGCAAACTTGATGTGAATGGCATAAGATGAATGAAGTTCTGGAATCTTCCAACAACACATGAGTCATGAAGTTCTGGAATCTTCCATCAACATAGGAAGAGATTCTTTTAACTGTGTTTGACTTAAGTAAGCATTCATGGCTGGTTATGGCCCCCGCCCACCAAATAACGAAGTTACAAGGAAGAAGTAGTTAAAGAAAGAGAGACTTGGGAGATTCATTCGATTTCTCTCCTTGCTATGAAAGTTGAGTGAGAGTGGGACCAACTTTCTAGTACTTGATCAACAAGGGTGAATCTCATTGATTCTTTTGATATATATATATTTAGGGAAAATTGCACTAATATCCCCTAATTTTAGGTGAAATTTCACCTATAGACAAAAGATCATTTTATTGCACAAACCTCCCCTGAAAAACGTTGACCAAACGTTTGACTAACTACAAGTTAACGGTTAGAAGGGCAAAATGGACTTTTCGTACAGTATAATAAATTAATAAAAAAAAGTAAGTAATTTGTCCAATCACAACTTGCCATGCCATCCCATAAAAATTAAAATTAATAAAAAACTAATTAAAAGAAAAATGAATAATAACTATTAATTAAAAGACAAAAAGAAAAACATATTTTCATCTTCAATCATCCACCATCATCGTTCATCACCAAACCCAGATCATCATCATCTCCCTCAATCTCATCTCTCTCGATCCACCATTCGCCATCACTAATCCACCATCCCCATGACTACCAAATTAAATTCCACAAACAAGAAAAAAAAAAAAAAAACCCAAAAATCGAATCAATAATCCATGCTTTTCAATCCAAACCAAAAACAAAATCTGGAAAAGTCATAAAAATCTAGAAAAAACCCAAATTTCGTTTCTAAAAAAAAATTACAAAACCTCAAAATCTACTGATAAAATCGGCTAGTACTTGTGATTTCATCGCTGATCGTGGATGGAAATTGATGTCGTACTCGCTGAGTTCTACTGCCCACTTCGTCAATCGACCTGAAAGCTCAGGTTTATGCAAAATATTTTTAAGAGGGTAAGTGGTTAGTACCTTGATGGAATGACATTGGAAGTATAGCCTCAATTTGCGTGCTGCGACGACAAGAACTAGCGCAAGTTTCTCCAGTCGACTATACCTGGTTTCTGCGTCGAGTAAGGTTTTACTTACGTAGTAGACTGGATGTTGGTTGTTTTCTTCTTCTCTGACGAGGACTGCGCTTACAGCAGCGTCGGATACCGCCAGATATACGAACAGTGTTTCGCTGTCCTTTGGCTTTGACAGTAGTGGTGGCGACTTCAAGTATGTTTTCAAGTCTTGCAGCGCCCTCTCACAGTCGTCGTTCCATTCGAATGACTTGTTTTTTCTGAGGGTATTGAAAAATGGTAGACATCATTCAGACGACTTGGAGATGAAGCGGTTCAGTGCTGCTTCACGACCGGTAAGTTTCTGCACGTCTTTGATGCATCTAGGTGACTCGATGCTCTCGATCGACCGTATTTGGTTTGGATTTGCTTCGACTCCCCTATGGGTGACCAGATAGCCTAGAAACTTTCCTGAAGATACACCAAAAGAGCATTTAGTGGGGTTTAGTTTCATACCATATTCATCGAGAACGTCGAACGATTGTCTCAGATGGACGATGTGTTGTTGTGCGACTAAGGATTTGACCAGTATATCGTCGATGTAGACTTCCATTGTCGATCCAAGCATCTTTGCAAACATTTTGTTGACCAGCCTTTGGTAGGTTGCACCTGTATTTTTTAAACCAAAAGGCATTACCTTATAGCAAAATGTACCTCGCTCCGTGACGAATGCCGTTTTCTCTTGGTCGTCGGGGTGTATCAGTATCTGGTTGTAGCCGGAGTATGCATCCATGAAGCTTAATAAGTCGTGTCCCGCAGTCGCGTCGACTAACATATCGATATGAGGTAGTGGGAAAGAGTCTTTGGGGCAGGCTTTGTTGAGGTCTGTGAAGTCGATGCAGACTCTCCACTTCCCATTTTTCTTTTTGACTACTACGACGTTTGCTAGCCAGTCGGGGTATTTTACTTCTCTCACCGATCCGATGTCGATCAGTTTTTGGATTTCGTTGTTGATCACCTTGTTCCTTTCTGGAGCGAACTTTCTTCGTTTTTGTTTTACTGGTTGATGATCTGGGTCGACCTATAATTGATGTACTATTACTTCAGGGTCGATGCCGACCATTTCTTCGTGTGACCAAGAGAAACTGCTGCGACGTTCCTTGAGAAATGTGATCAACTGCTCTCGGATGTCGTCCGGTAACTTGGACCCGATGTAGATTTTATTATTGGGGTGATCTGGATCAATCGGCACCTCGTCGAGTTCCTCCATTTGTGGCTTGTTTTGAGTCAACTCGACCTTGGCTTCCTGTAATTGCTATAAACCTTGTTTCTTCTTTTTCATGGCATTTTGATAACATTCTCTGGCTGCTCGTTGTTCCCCTTTGATCTCTTTTACCCCCCACTTGGTAGGAAATTTGATCATCTGATGGTAAGTCGACGGGATGGCTTTCAACTCGTGTATCCAGGGTCTGCCCAGTTTGGCGTTGTAAGGAGATTGGCAGTCGAGCACGAGGAAGTTGATATACAAGTTGACTCCTTCAGCGTAGACTGGTAGCACAATCTCGCCTAGCGTGCTTTTTTGCTCTCCACTAAACCCGGTCAACATAGTCGTTCGGCGACTGAGCTTCGATTCGTCGACTTGCATTTCTCTCAGAGCACTGTTAAATAAAATATTGCAAGAACTACCATTATCGATTAAGATGCGTTTAGTTAAACAATTAGCGATGTGTAAAAATATAACTAAAGCATCATGGTGAGGAGAAAACAAATCTGATTTGTCGGTCGACTTGAAGATAACAGTTTCGTCGACTTTTGATGGATGTTCTCTCCTTGGTTGAATTTTCGTATTCGACACTTGTCGCGCATGTCTCTTGGCTGCGGAATAACTCACGCCGCTGACTTCGGATCCACCTACGATGTAGTTGATCACTCTATCTTGTCTAGGTGGCTCCGGAGGACTGTCGACGACATCGGATTGTCTTTGGTCGTCGCGTCTCGCATAAGTCTGCTTTCCCTTATCCGTTAGGAATTCTCGAAGGTGTCCTCGCTTTAGAAGTTCAACGACTTAAAATTTCAGGGCGATACAATCTTCTGTGCGATAGCCGTGATCTCCATGGAATTCGCATCGAAGTTTTGGGTCTCTGTGTTCCGGTAGTGCATTCATCTTTCGTGGCCACTTAACTGTTTTGCCCATTTCCTTCATTACTGCTACAAGGTCGACAGGTTCAATGCTGAGGTTATATTCAGGTGCTTTTACCTGTGGTCGACTAGACCTCGCATTACCATGATCGTAAGAATGTTTGTCACTTGAGCCCTCGTGTCGAGATTGGGGATTCCTTCGGTTGTTTGTAGGGTAAGGTTGTGATCTCTGGTCGTTAGACCTTTTCTCTACTCGATCGTTACGTTGATTCCCGTAGTATGTATTGTTGGTTTTGCCGATGTAGTTTGCTTCATCCTCTTCCCACTTGATTTGTGCCCATGCCTTGGCTAGTACATCCTCCATGGTCCTGCATGGATATTTTGTGAGCTCTTTGTATAAATCAAAGTCAAACCTGAGGCCTTTCCTGAAGGCGTAGATGGCAGTCGCCTGATTGCAATGCGGGATTTACACTTTCTCTTGGTTGAAGCGTCCGACATAAGCCCTCAAGTTTTCACCTGGTCACTGAATTATTGTATAGAGGTCGTCCGACTACTTCTCCAGCTTGCGACTGCTTGCGAATTGCTCCACGAAAGTATCCGTCAACTGCGCAAAAGAATCAATTGAGTTATTAGGCAAATTGGTATACTATTGTAAAGTGGGACCGCTTAGGTTAGATCCGAAAGCTTTGCACATGCACGCCTCTCTCAGGTCGCGCGGGATTGCAGCGGTAAACATCCTCTGCTTGTACTGTGCAATGTGGTCGTCTGGATCTATCGTTTTCTCATACTGCTTCATGTTTGGGAAGCTGAACTTCCTAGGCATCTCAGTGAGAGCAATTGCATCGACGAACGGCGAGTCGGCAAAGCTGTTGGCAGTGCTCTTCTTTATCAGAGCCATGACTCCTGGAATTCGTTGGATGAGAGCTTCCATTTCTGTAAACCTGCGAGAAAATTCTAAGTTATTATTTAAATGTATACCAGGCCCGGGTTTTACCAATCCGGGTGTTGACTAGAGTGACATGGTCGTTTTGTTGACATTGTCCGGCTGTTGGTCAATTGCTGGATCTTATTCGTTCATCACATCGTTCCGGGCAGGCATATCGTTGAGGTCGATATCAACCCTTGCGGTCTGAAGTGTTGGTCGATTCTGATGGTCGACCGGATTCATCTCGGGTCCGACGGGGTTGCCTGGTGCTCTTGGAGCAGGTCGATCGACAAACGGTTCTCCGTTTGGTGCTGATGTTGGGTGCTCCGATGTTGCTGAATCGGGCACTACTTCGTCGACCAACGCTCTCAACTCTCCATTCGCCGCTCGGATTGCTGCATTTTCTACTTCGAGCGCCTGCATCCTCTCGGCGCTTGCGGTCATTTGAGCCGTCAATGCAGCGGTTTGCTCTTCGACAGTGGGAACTGATCCGCTTCTAGTCATGTTGAGTTGTAGTTGGAGTAGATTGACTGAATTTGAAGATAGTTGCAATGGGCCCCACGGTGGGCGCCAAACTGTATGTGATCGTTTGATTTGGTACGTCAAATGGGTCGGGTTGTATCAGGCCCAAAGCAACTAGGCTAGAATTTGTCTGGTAGACGTCGACTGTTGTTTGCAAATGGTCGTCCGAACTTCGATGTACCTGCAAAAGAACTTTAAATAGAAATATAAAGTGGGAAATAGTTGGATGGTGGTGGCTGGAGATTATAGCCTTATGTGCGCTTGGGCTGAGCGATGTTGATTTCCAGTGACCAGAATATCTTTTTGGAGGCAGAGTTTCAGTACGCCTCTTATGAGCTTTGGCTGAGAGAGAATTCAGAGAGTTTAAACTGTGATAGCCACCTTATTTATAGTGAACCATCTAGCCCCAACGTCCACCCAGAGCTTGTGATCGTGGGTCAAGTTTTGGTGGGATTTTGGAGAGATTTTCTCCACCATTAGCTATCAGTTGAGTATCTGACCTCATGACTTGGTCTTTCCAAGACCAAGTCATGTTGCTGTTGGTTCCTGTGCTGGGTCGAGCTAACAAGATGGGCCTGGGTAGAATCCTTTTATTACGAGGTTTGGGCTTCCTTATATTGGGCCTATGAGCCATTTTTGGGCTACCACAGCAATCATATATAATAATAATAATAATAATAATAATAATCATCATCATATATATATATATATAATAGAGTTTCACAGCACCACATGTCGCCGTATGAGAGCTTTGAAATTAAATGTAATCAATCAAATATGATTGTTCCTAAAATCTTCTATTATTAAATGTTTTTTTTTCCTTTCTTCAAAATAATAAAGAAATAAATGTTACAATTAAATCAATTTAGTAAAAAATAATAATAAAAGCAAATAAATAATAACCCTTTCCTATTCAACCTTAACGTAATTCAAGGAATTAAAACAATGATTTTTATTTTATTAATCATAATTGAGGTTTTGTAGACTCAATTATTTAAAGAGTAATGCTACATTGCCCAAATTTGGTGCTCAAATCTGGTGCCCAAATGATGTGGCAACACTCTGGACCATTCATTTAATTCATGCAAATTTAATACAATTTAAATGAATGGCTCAGAGTGTTGCCACATCATTTGGGCACCAAATTTGGGCAATGTAGCATTATTGTTATTTAAATCATCCTCTCTCTCTCTCTCTCTCTCTCTCTCTCTAAACCATTTATGCCTTCTCATCTCCCTCAATTTTCTCTATAAAAATCATCCAAAATCTCATATTTTTTTCCATCTCATTCCATTGACTTTCTCAGCAAACTCAAAACAAGCAGTGAAGAATTGGATGCCATTGGGTCGTAAGAGGAATTTCTATAGAATTTTTTTTTTTTTAATATTTGGTTGAATAATTTTAATCCTTTAGTTTTATTTATTTATTTATTTTTTAATTTTTAATCTCACGTTTTTTCCATCTCATTCTATTGACTCTCCCTCACGAGCAACTTAACAAGCGGTGGGGAATATGATGGCGTTAGGTGGTGAGAGTAATTTCTACAGATTTTGTTTTAATATTTGATTGAATAATTTAAAAAAAAAATTTGTGTAGGAAACGCTTTAGTAATTAAAAAGGTAATTTTGGATTGATCATGGAATTTTAACTTTGGCAATCTTGGATTTTCAATTAATTGTCAATTGAAGTGTTTGTTATGGAACCATCCGGTAAGACTAGCATCCTGTTCATAACCACCAATGCAAAAAATCAATGAACCGGTCGAGACTTATGATGTGCTTTGTACTTATGAACGATGGATTCGATAGACATTAATTAGGGTTATATTCTTGGTTCTAACTGTAATACTATATAGTCTCTTAAAAAAAATATTGTATCTGCTTCGGTTTTTGGATATCAAATATCCGATATTTCCCTGAATTTTTTTAAGGTAATTTATACATTTTTTTGGCAGTTTTTTTCTTTATATATATTTTTAACCTTTTTGTTCTCTTTTCTTTTTGGTTTTTTAGAATGTATTAATTATGCATTGGATACAAGATTATTATTTCAAAAATAACTGTTTTTAAATTTTAATTATCCATATAAATGATAAATTTTTTTTTTTTTTTTCAAAACATCAATTGTAATACCAAATTAATAGTAATCCGTTTTTTTTTTTAAAGAATTAATGATAAATTCTGAAAACTTATTAATTGTAAGATATTAAAGATATTATGATAACATAACAAATAATTAAAATAATGGTTTCAAAAAAAAATTAAAATAATAGTTTTTGATCAATTATTAATGGAAACACATTATAAACATTAATTATTATATTCAATTCAATAGATTCAATTTCTAAATATATGAAATTCACTCTTAATTATATATATATGGTAATAATTAACAAATAACTCCTACTACTCTTTACATCTCTATAAAATTCTTCACCTTTTTTTTTATTGAATCATCTATGAGACGGAAGTTTAAAAAAAATCTAATAAAGAATTTATTAAAAAATGGAATGTTTTTAGAAAAAAAGTGTGGAAAAATAAATTAATTTAACACTTGGTTTGACAATATCCTCCATGGAGTTTTTTTTTTTTTTTTTAATTTTTTAATTTTTTTTATTTTTTATAAAAAAAAATAACACTTCTACAAGTATTTCTAGAATGAGTGTTTTTATAATATATATATATATATATACGGATTTTCTATTATCAATTCGAACTGACAATAAATATATCAGGACGAAGAATGTAAACCACTAGATTTACATACTTTGACTCAAAGTGTATGCATTTGTCAAAACTTCTCCATAATCTGTGGTCCACATTCTTCGTTCTGATATATTTATTGTCAGTTCGAACTGATAATAGAAAGACTATATATATATATATATTAGTATTTTTGAGTAAATTGGGGTGTATTTAGAGGTTTCAAAATTTTAATTTATTAAAATGAAATGTCTTAAGAAAATAAATGTGAAAAAAAAAGGATTGTAAATAGCTAATCTCAATAGTTATTTAACTCTATATAATTATAAATATTTATAATTCTTTTTATATTTTTTACCTTTTTGTTTTCTTTTCTTTTAGATTGTTTAGAATGTTTAGAATGTATTAACTATGCATTAAATACAATATGATTATTTCTAAAAATAAAAGTTTTTGAATTTTAATTATTCTTATAAATAGCAATAAATAAATATTTTACAAAGAAAATTAAAATAGTAATTGTATTACCAAATCAATGGTAATATGTTTTTTTTTATGGAATTAATGGTAAATTTTAAAAGCATATCAACGGAAATATATTAATGATAACATAACAAAAATTAATAATTTGTCATCATATATATATTGCTAAAGAGTAGAGAGCTTTTCAATTAATACAAAAAAATAAATTTTAATTAACCTATATAATAAATTAAATAATCCTTAAGGAATCTGTTCATGTAAACTGGAATACGAGTGTTATAGAAATGGAGAGTCTCTGTTTATTAATGATATTGGAGACCTAAGAGTTTTCTTAACGGATTATTAGAAACAATAACCATCATTATAATTGACAATGATTTAATTAAAATCAGATTTATTAACTACTTAATAATCGGTTCATCTTACTTTGTTGTTTTATAATTAGTTTTTTTTTAATCATAACATAATTAGTTATTTATTAATGATATCAATAATTCAATCATTAATGAATTTAACATTACAATTCAATGAACATTATTTGTTGAGGAAGTCAACAGACATGTCAACTTTCTCTGATAAACAAATAAAATCTTTTAACATTTCTCCTTAATTTGAGGATCTATGTATATCATCGATGTTAGTGTGTTTTATTTTTTCCTACTATCTGATGACTGATGCTTTATTGAAAGGAAAAACTACATGTCCATTAGGTTTAAACATGTTTGCATCAAAAATTTCGGTATAAACAATACAATGTTTTACAAACAATTTTTTATACAAAGCCCGTGCAACGCTCGGGTTGGAAAACTAGTAATAATAATACTAGACTTTCACAGCGTCATGTCGCCGTAAGGAAGCTTTGGATTTAAATACTATAAATTCATTTCCATAGATATGATTTTTGATTCATTTGATTTTCTAGCTTTAAATTATAATTATATTGATCATTAAAACACTATCTTAAAAGACACAAATAATACATGGAAAATGAAAAGTATGAAAGTTTCAAAACATAATACATGGAAAATGAAAAGCATGGAAGTTTCAAAACTCAAATTGGAATCTAAATCAATGCCATATTCCACTCAAATTTTATCTTAAAAGAGCTTTAGATTTAAATACATTAATTTCTATATATATTAACAAATCAGGTTAATAGGCACTCTGTATTAATACACATGTTAAATAGGCACTCATGATTGCAATTAATAAATACAATAAATCAATTATTTAAACCGTTGGTATATCCTCTCTCTCACTCTCTCTCTCTTAACCATTTATGTCCTCTCATCTCTCTCAATTTTCTCTATAAAAACTATCCAAAATCTCATATATTTTTCCATCTCATTCCATTGACTTTCTCGGTAAACTCAAAACAAAAAATGGAGAATTGGATGCTATTGGGTGGTAAGAGGAATTTCTATAAATTTTTTTTTTTAATATTTTGAATAATTTTAATCATTTAGTTTTAGTTTTAGTCTTAGTTTTTTTTTTAATCTCACTTTTTTTCCACCTCATCCTATTGATTCTCCCTCATGAGCAAAATCAAAACAAGCAGTGGGGAATTTGATGGCGTTGGGTGGTGACTGGTGAGAGTAATTTCTACGGAATTTGTTTTAATATTTGATTGAATAATTTTAATTTTTTTTTTTTGGAGGAAACACTTTAGTAGTTAAAAAGGTAATTTTGGATCATGGAATATTAACTTTGGCGGTCTTGGATTTTCAATTAACTGTCCACTAAGGTGTTCATTATGGAACTATCCAGTAAGGCTAGCATCATGCTCATAACCACTAGCGCAGAAAATCAATGAACCGGGACTTATGATATGCTTTGTAGTTATGAACGATAGATTTGATAGACATACTATTACTATAGATAAATATTAGAGTTATATTTTTGGTTCTAAGTGTAACACTGTATTGTCTCTTTTAAAAAAAAAATATTGTATCTACTTCGGTTTTTGGGTATCCAATACCCGATTTTTCCCCGGATTTTTTTAAGGTAATTTATACAATATTTGTTGCGGTTTTTTCCTTTGTTAACCTTTTGTTCTCTTTTCTTTTTGGTTTTTTAGAATGTATTAATTATGCATTGAATACAAGATTATTATTCCAAAAATAATTGTTTTTGAATTTTAATTATCCATATAAATGATAATAAATAAATATTTTTCAAAAAAATCAATTGTAATACCAAATTAATAGTAATCCGTTTTTTTTTTAAATAATTAATGCTAAATTCTAAAAACATATTAATTGTAAAATATTAATAATATTATGATAACATAACAAATAATTAAAATAATGGTTTCAAAAAAAAAAATTAAAATAAAAGTTTTTGATCAATTATTAATGGTAACACATTATAAACATTAATTATTGCATTCAATTTAATAGATTCATTTTCTAAATATATGAAATTCACTCTTAATTTATATATATATATATATATGGTAATAAATAATATTTTTTTGGTAAGATATTAAACCAATAATTCCTACTACTATTTGCATCTCCATAAAATTCTTCACCTTTTTTTTTTTTTATTGAATCATCTATGAGACGGACGTTTAAAAAAAAATCTAATAAAGAATTTATTAAAAAATAGAATGCTTTTACAAAATAAGTGTGGAAAAATAAATTAATTTATCACTTGGATTGTAAAATGAAATGAATGTGAATATTAAAATGAAATGTCTTAAGAAAATAAATGTGAAAAAAATGGATCGTAAATAGTTAATCTCAATAGTTATTTATCTTTATATAATTATAAATATTTATAATTCTTTTTCTATTTTTTACCTTTTTGTTTTCTTTTCTTTTAGATTGTTTAGAATGTATTGACTGTACATTACATACAATATGATTATTTCTAAAAATAAAAGTTTTTGAATTTTAATTATTCTTATAAATGGCCATAAATAAATATTTTACAAAGCAAATTAAAATATTAATTGTATTACCAAATCAATGGTAATTTGTTATATATATATATATATATATATGGAATTAATGGTAAATTTTAAAAGCATATCAATGGAAATATATTAATGATAACATATATATATATATATTGCTAAAGAGATAGAGAGCTTTTCAATTAATACAATAAATAATTTTTAATTAACCTATATAATAAATTAAATAATCCTTAAGGAATTTGTTCATCTAAACTTGAATAATGGTGATAGAAATGGAGAGTCTCTATTTATTAATGATATTGGAGACCTAAGAGTTTCCTTAGTGGATTATTATAGACAATAACCATCATTATAATTGACAATGATTTAATTAAAATCAGATTAATTAACTATTTAAGAACCAGTTCATCTTGCTTTATTGTTTTTATAATTAGTTTTTTTTAATCAAAATATAATTAGTTATTTATTAATAATATCAATAACTCAATCATTAATGAATTTATCATTTATTGGATAGAAAAAGTTTTTTTTTTATCTTTTTTTTTATAATCAAAATGTAATTAGTAATCTTAATTTATTGATTATTATTAATATTCGTAAATAATGAATTTAACATTTACTATTGGATAGGAAAGGGTTTTTTTAGTCTTTTTTTTAATTAGAATATAATAGTACCCCATATTTGACGTTTGTTTAATAAGATATTTATATCCCTTACCAAAATTATTTTAAGAGACATCCAATGCAATAATAACTATTATACAAAGAGAACTCTAATCAAACCCCACATCCACAAACAATATCTTCACTTGAAAAGATTTTATTTAAAAAAAAAAAAAAAAAACTTATAAACGATAAAATTAATATATTTTTTTACATACAACTTTTATTGCGGAAAAATTAAGAAATACACCATGCATTTAGAAACAGTTATTTGTTATTCAAAAGTGAGTTGAAACCATTTCTTCAAAATATAGGTTGAAGCATTAAAGAGAGAGAGAGGGTGTGTTTTTACTGTGTGTTTGAAATTACCTTGAGTTCCTTATATTGATACAGTGAATTTGAATTAGTTGATTTGATATACATTCCTGAACTTTTATAAATAAGAGTGGTTATTAGTTTTTTTTAGTCATGGAAATTTTGATTTTATATATAAAAAATATGAAAATATGACATATTAAAATTGTGAATCAAGATCATGCCAACTTATATGATTTTTCAATTTTTATTTTACAATGCCCGCACATCGTGCGGGCTGCATACTAGTAATATAGTATAATGGAGTCTCACAACACCACGTGTCGGCATGGGAAAACTTTGACTATTAAATATTATTAATTGTAATTTTATGCTACTACATTATAATTTTTTTTATTGGTTTTTTGATACACGTAATTAGAATATACAAATCGATTTTAGCTTTTGAAGTATCTTAAAAATAATTAGAAATTGGTTTAGAATGTTGAAAATCTTGGAAAATTGAACCTAAAAATTTAAATTATATTCAAGATTTGCACTTACATTTTTTTTAAAATACATATTTTCTTCTTTTATTATATTGTATTAAAATTAAATAGGCAGTCCAAAAATTAAATAGAATTTTGAAGTAATTAGTTGAATCTTATAAATTGAATTTTTTGTAAATTTGTATTGTAATTCTTTTTTCTGCTGCTTTTTTTTTTTTTTAATATAAAAAAATCTTTTTGTAATTAGGGACTATGTTTTATATATCCAGTGAATAAAGATTAGAATAATTATATTATTTCCTATAATTATATGAGTCTATTTTGGATCAATTAATGATTCATGAAAAAAAAAATAGGAAGAGAATTGATAAATATTGAATTCCTAGCAAAAATGTTGACTTTATCGAAATTTAGGGGTCGTTTGTTTTTTTGTCTGAAGACTGAATAATCCTGAATTTTACTGAAGACTGAATAGTGACTGAAACCTGAATCTGAATGACATGTTTTTTTTTTTTTTTCTCACGTCTGAATATACTGTCAACATATTTGTTTTTTAAAAATAAAATTGTTTGAAAATAAGTAATTTTACATCTATACCCATACTAATTAAAAGAAGTAATTTAATATGCAGCACTCTTTATAAGATTTTACATGTTCTTCCGCAAACAAAGTTTAATTTAACAAAACAAAAAATTCATCCAGGAATATAATTTTGCATGTTATTTTGCAAACAAAGTTTAAGTTCAATTTATTGTAAAAAAAAAAGGTTCAAACTCAGTTTTACATATTGTCCAAATATCCAGTATATAATTCTAGAGACCATTTTTTTTTTTTTTTAAAGGTTCCTAGATACTTTTTTTTTAATATTTTTAAATAGGTCCTTAAATTATATACACAGGTACATATATATAAACAATTATTCTATAACTTTTTCAAACCACGAAATCTACTTAATATCGAATGCAACCAAACAAAGAATATTTGATAAATAATATAACTACAACTATGACAATCATAACAAATTATCATTCTAGATTATGTTTAAAGAGTTCTATAACTGTCACTACACGTAGAAAAAAAAAATAAAAAAAAATTAAAGAGTTCTTACCAGGATTTTGTAGGAGAGAAATTCAATTGTTTAATCCCATGAAGATTTCAATATGAGAAGTGATTAGAGTTTTTTTTTTTTTTTTTTCAAAAAGCCTTTTAAAATAAAAAATACGTTAAAAGAAATCATTCTACACCATATCAAATTATGATAAATTTAGAAATATATATTTTTTTGGAGGATAGACTTGGAAGAAAATATTTTAATTATAATTCAGTGATTTGGAATTAAGTTAAAAGTCAGGATTTCTTACTTTTTTTTTAAGTTGTTTTTTTTTTTTTTTCATATTTTTAAGTTGTTTGACCACTTAAAAAAACAAACAAAACAACTTAATGAGTTCAATTCAGACCCATTAAGTCTTAAGTGGAAAAAACAAACGACCCCTTAATCTTTTTTTTCATAGAAGATACTCTAGGTTGAATTTTTATATTTAGGTTTCGCCTTCTTCTACTGTGGAAATTGTTTCTCAATATTTTAGGGAATGATTTGTTTTAACATGAGGGGAAAAAAGTAGTCTGAAGAAAATTATTCTTGGATCACAAATCGAATATCTTTTTAAATTTTTAATCTAATAAGTGAGTTATAATTATAACTTTACAATATTAATATTAATGTTAATAAATTTATATTAATTAACTGTTTCAAACAAAAGACGAGCAATAAATGTCAACACTAACTTCATAATTTTAATATTAATAAATTCATATTAACTAAAGTAACTAACCATTTCAAACAAGAGATGAGAGGTGAGTGTTAAATGGGGATAAGGATCCTCTCCTCTCCTCACCTCACCTCACCTCACCTCATCCTCACCTCACTTAATCTTATAACACATAAGCATTGCAATAAATGAATGGTTAAGATGTGATTGACACTTTATTAACAACCAATCACATGTTTTGAAAAAGTGAGGATGATGTAAGGTGATGAGAGAATTCAGGTCCGTTAAATGGATGTTACAAGATGCCAACTTAAATTTTTGATTTAAAAATTTTTGATTTCTACATCTTAACCATCAATGTGATCTTAATCTAAAAGGACATGAGTGGATTAAAAGCATACGGAGTGGTTAAGACGTTAAAATTAAAATTTTAAGTTGATTTAGTTTAACCCAATAATTTGATATGAGTAATGCTAGACGTTCTAATTTTTTTTTCCAAATTCTGTCCCAAATGATGTGGCACATGAGGTGTCAGCATCTTATAAATCATGAGATTATATAGTAGCTGATATGATGTTAACACCTCATGTGCCATATCATTTGGGGAAAAAAATTGGAACATCTAGCATTACTCAATTTAATATTATTTGCTTGTAAATTTCACTCTAGGCAACCCAAAATATTAACCCAAAAATCAACCCAAGTGATTTGTCCTTATCACTAATTAATGCTACAGTTCACAAGAGTATAATTTTATGTACCACCAACGAGTACGACGACTTGAACTGAGACATTGTTAGACTGTATATGATCTCTCTCATAAATTACTAGTCAATCATACAGAGGTTTTACCCTTTGCACAGTCAATTACTTTTCAGCTATAATAATTTTCTTTTTAAATATCAATATATCATTTATATGCTTTCTTCACCTAAGCTTAATCTTTAAAATCTTTAAAATAGAGAATAAATATGAGGCATAAAATAATTCCATTATCATAATTCACATTGCATATGATATGCTAGATTTACCTAATATGCAATATTATATAAATGGTTAATAAAGTTACTATAAAAAAAAAAGATGATAAAATTGAAATTCGTGACAGGATGAGGTTGGTTCAGTGGTATACTCCTCACACCTATATTACGAGGTTGTAGATTCGACTCCTCATCCTCCTAAAAAAAACCTAGAATTTATGTAATACTTGAAAAAAAAAATGTTGAAATTCCTTGATAACAGATTTTTGCAATTTATTTTTTATAGAAAAGATCTGACAACTGACAACTGACAACCTTCTCATCTAGAATGAAAATTTATGGAGTTCTTTTTTTTTTTTTTTTTTTTATTAAACAGCAAGCTTTATTAGGGAAAAAGCGGAAAGCACACCACAACCAAGCACAAACTACAACAAAACAGAGGCAGCCAACAGAAAGCACCAGCAAAGGGCAGCGCCACATACCCAGTGGTATATTGGTGGTAGAAATTTGAATAGTTCAATTATCGAGTTAAAATGATGAATTTGCATTGCAAGAACTTAATAAATTAATAATTCTACCACAGCCCAGCATGACTGAGTGGTAAAATGTACTTATTCAGTTGGACACTCGGACAATATCTCGGCCTCAGGTTTCAATCGTTATATCCAGTGGTATATATATATATATATAATTCTTATAATATACTATTTATAGTATTTATTGAAAAATGAGTAATATATTTCGCAATTTCCTTTTTTTTTTTTTTTTGAAAAGAGATATATATTTTGCAAACTTATAAATCGTTTAATTGTGAAGTGATATACTCTTGATTCAACAATCTAAAAATTAAATATATTTTGTAAATTTTATGAGTTGTAACCGGCAATTAGCATATATATAAATATTTAAAAAAAAAATTATATTCAATTTCAAAATTTCAAAATTTGTATGTTTTTTTTTTTTTTTTTTTTTTTTCAAAAATGGAACAAATATTTACCTAGATAAGAGACCAAATGTACTCCAAGATCATTGTCTTTAGATTTACAATGAACGGTGAGATCGGCATGAAAACCAAGATCATTTTTAATATTGACAACCACCGTTTTTTTTTTTAAAAAATTTTATTTATTTATTTTTTTTAATATTGATGCTTCACATGCCATTATAAGAGACACCAGAAGAAAAATCATTTGCAAGAAATTATATTTGTTGAAAGGATGCATATTGTATACTTGATAGGAATTTTTAGCCTATATAGGTATAGGGAGAATTGATTTAATTTTGAATGCTTACGCAATAAGCCTCTCTCTCTCTCTCTCTCTCTCTCTCTCTCTCTCTCTCTCTCTCGCTCTCTCTATATATATATATATATATATATATATATATATATATATATATATATATAATAAGATCAAAAGAGGTAATTATTAATTATTCTATGGGTGGTGAAAAGTCAAATTGCTAATTATTCTATGGGTGGCGAAAAGTCAATTATGAGCTAATTTTGTATTACTGTAACTTTTATAATAATCACCGTTAGTTTTGCTGAAGAAATAATCAGTTGTGAAGTTAATCAGCAAATGTTTGGTTTAATTATACTTTAAAACCTACTAGATAGCTCAAAAAGCAGTATATGTATATTTGGTAATTTTTATTTAAAAGCTGTTAGAAAGTAGTTACAATGACCTAAAAATAGACATGATTTAAAAACTTATTTTTGTTTTCATTGAACGGTATATATAGTTAAGAATGGAGAATATAGCCCCGAGTGGCCACGGAATTGATGACAACACAATATATCAAAAGCGCGGGCGCACAATGGATTGGAACGCAGTTGTTCCAAAGAGCCGGATGGAGGCCATCATTATTGGGTTAAACTTTGGTGGGACAGCTAATGGTCACCCATCCAAATGTATCTATTTCATCGAAATTGAGTGGCAATTTTGGTAAATAAAATTGGACTACACATAAGGTGGAACTTTATTATGTTGTTTGGAAACAATTTTTTCAGTGAGTGACATTTTGGGAATCAAGTTGGAGGACATTATTTATTTAGACTTTTTTGGGAAATTATCATGTTTTTATTTTTTGAAAAGATTAATTGATTTAGTGTGTAAAATATAAATATATATAATTGCTATATATTAAAAATAATTATAACCAGCTGCAAAAAAAAAAAAAAATAA